>OZ020267.1:145586663-146289226 GCA_963971225.1 Melieria omissa
TGGCAACGTTGAGAGGCGCAATTTAAATAGACGCCAAAAGGCATTTCACACTGTGCAGCGCAATGTGTGTGTGTAGGGGTTAAGTGCTAATGTTGTTGTTGTTGTTTTTGGCCTTAATATGAAAGCCTGCAAGTGTTTTAGTTTCGCCGTCGCCGTCGCAAGGTGTCTCCGTTTGGTGTTATTTGGCCGCAGGTCTTATTCAGCACCTTTGTCACGTGAACGTGGCTGCGGGCGGCTGTGGGATAAGAACTTAGCACGCGGATGTGTGGGTTTAAACTTTAAAGTGTTTGGAAATGTTATTTGCCTAATGCATTGCGCCCGTTGGCGTTGGAGTTTAAGCCGTTTAAGTTTACTTTTGGGCTCAGTTTGGTTGTTGTCATTTGCATTGATGAATTTGTTAAAGCTGAATTTTGAAGAAACGTAGACGATTTTTGTGCAACTAATTGATTTGTTTTGATAGATAGATTCGATTTTGATGGTTAAGACTTGGAATGGACTCAAATAGTTTGAAGAAATGAGAGAAAATTTCATCAATTTGTAAATTTTTTCATGGATAAATTTGAGTTTGATTGTTCACGGGTAAAAATAATTCATTAAAATCTTATGAACGGTGTTCATAAACCTTTATTTTGAACTTTTTATGAAAAATTCATAAATTTTTTTATTTTTTTCATAAACTTTATGAATCAGTTCATACATGTTTATGAGATTTGGACTTGGAATGGATTCAAATCGAATAAGGTTTCTTCAGTTTTTCTTCTATTTTTTCAAACTTCTTACCTAAGATTAAGAAGATTAAGTGAATCTGGAAAAAAAATTCATAAGAATTTTTTGGTCTCGGCTTAATGAGATTTGGGATTTCCTTTTTGTGCATATTTTCTTATCTTAACTTTCTGTCATCGATTTACTAAAATTCGCCAATAATGCTCAGATATTGGTAGAGCAATGAAGTCTATGTTTTTCCAAATGATGTCACTAAGGATCAGACTGGTCAAAGCATGGCATTTTGCTGGCCAACCACCTAACCTAACTCTTATTTCTTTTAGTATATAGTCCCAATGTGTCGTCAGATTTTTTACATTTTTATAAATTTTGGTTTGAAATCACTAAACTTCATGGAAAAAAACATCAGATCTGCCCCACTAAGATAGATCTCTTATTTCTTGTTCCCAAAAACTGTTTTAGAACATTTTTATGAACGTGGCTTAATACTAGAAAGACCAGTGAGGTAATTTTTATGATTTTTCATTTTTAAATATCTGAATTTTCTTTAGTATTTTTGGAAACTTTTGCTTTGGGGACTTCATTTTTTATCCTGGAAAATTTTATATTAAAAAAAAATTTATTTTGTGAAAAAACTGCCAAATCCGATGTGTACTTTTTGAGATATCAGCGAATATGATATGTGGTTTTTGTAGGTATGGAAAACTTGCAGTCTTTCTAGTGTTAACCGATCAAGAGCGTCTTAAAAATGGTCGAAACAAATTATATATGCTATGATTCGCGAGAAAGACACACATAAGTCAGTCAAACTTAATCAATTTCTTCTTATAAACTGAATTGTAACTGTTTTTTTTTATTGGTGGTTATAGTGAAGAACATAGAAGACATCGTCATTGACTTCAACTTCCAAATGTATTTAAAAAATTTCTAAAAACAAATAAAAAAAGTCATAGAAGCTGTTTTGCCTCACAGATCGACTTAAACGATACTGAACCACTTAATAAATTTGTTGCCAGAAATTGACCTTAGACTGTTTTTCCATTCGAGTTGTAGTGCTGGTTACAGAAGTCGGTACATGTTGAGTTAAACAATCAAATATAGTAAAAAAAATTCTAAAATTTAAAAATTCTAAAATTTTTAACCTGACCCATTGACCTAAACTCTCAAGTGTGAACTTTACTTAACAAACTTGTTCACAAAAAATTAACTTTGACTGTTATCTTCTTCACTTGCGCTCGAAATAGGCGGCAGAAATCGGCTTAGACGTTTATTTAGTTTCAAAAATTGTAACTTTTGCAAGTTTGTTGGCAAAAAAACTTTCTAGATGGACTTAAAGTTTCTAATGCCAACTATTGTTAACAAACATGTTCACAGAATGTTAAAATTTTTCATCAAATATTCTACTATAGTAGTTTTATATCTTTTGTCTTAAAATTTGCCATATCAATAGAGCCAACATAATTTTTAATTTTTTTGTTCTTGTTCTTACAAACTAAAACTTCTCGACTGTTCTTTGTGCTATAGGACATGTATACTTTTTCTATCAAATATATTCTGAAATACTGAACTTCCATAATTTGTTTTTGCATTCAATACTGTCAGATCAACTTAAATTTGTCTATGACAACTTTACTTTAATACTTCTTTTCTTTTTTACTTAATTTGTATTAAAAAACTGAATTTCTCGACTATTCTTTGCTTATACTCTTAAATTTATTCTTAAATATTGAACTTTAATAATATTTTTTGTAATTAAAAACTGCCAGATCGACTTGAAATCTTCTATGCCAATTTTACTTCTCGCTATGCCAACTTTACTTATTTAGTTCTTAAAAATTGAATTTCCTGACTGTTCTTGTGTGTAGTCAAAGCAAAAAATGTATCAAATTACACCTACAAAATGTAATTTCCCGACTGTTGCTATTACTATTAAATTTATTCTTAAATATTGAACTTCTATACTATTTTTTTTGCATTAAATCCTGTCAGATCAAGTTCAGCTTTTCTAAGCCAACTTTACTTCTTCCAATGTCAACTTTACTTAATTTGTTCCCAAAAACTGCATTTTCCGACGGCATTTTGTGTAAAGTTAAAACACAGGATATATCAAATTGTGCCTCAAATTTATGCTCAGAAACTTCTAAGATTGTTGCAGATAAAAGTCGTCAGACCAACTGTTTTTTAATAAACTTGTTCCTAATAACTGAACTGTGAATACATTTTCGTGTGTGGCTTTAGTTAAATTTTAGGTTCATATTAAAAATTAAAAAAAAATAGAACTTGAACCTCCCTCCCTTTCCCCCATCCGTTTGAAATGTGTGTTGTATCACATGTTGGAAAAAACAGTGTTGAATACACATTTCAAACGGGTGGAATTTGTGGTATCACAACGGGCCCGTTAAAAGGCCTAAGTGTGTCTCATACAGAGGCAGCCACTAAAACCAACCAACCAACCATAACTTGAACCTTTCTTTTGGCATTGAAGTCTATCCAGTCTTCTTTTCTTATACCAAAAAATTGTCCTCCACAAGTTTTCTCCTTCATTGCCAATCATTCCTAAAATGAAAGATTACTTGCCGCCCCAAGTCGGCACTTTAATTGAGTTTAAATGAATTATGTGCCCATTAATTGAGAGCTCACCACCACGAATAGTGTTGAGAATCTTAATTACCAGCAATAAATCGAGCAAACGATAACCACCAAAAATTGAATGCATCATTTCGTAATAAAGTTTTAACTGCTGCAAAGCGCAGAGACACAGAAACATTGAGCAGTTGTGCAGGTAATCATAACTTCTACAATAAACTGAAGGCACACACTTGACAGCAGTGATGGTGCATTTTTTCAGAAGCCGCAGCAAAGCTGAAAATAAAAAATGGAAAAGAAGGAAAAGTAGGCACAGTGGCTTCAAGTGGACACTGCATGGTGTCGGCTACTGTTTGGCTGCAGTGGACGCTGGAGTGGCGACAATCAAACTACAACACAACACAATACACTAATCTCTCCAACAATTTATTTGCTTTAATCTTCACGCACACATACACATACAAAGGGACGTGTTTTTAATTTATGCCCATTACATTATGGCCAACAAATGCGAAAGTGGCTGAGAAATCAATTGGGCAGCAATGTGCATTCCCATCGAATGCAGCACGCACTGCATTCTTCTTCTGCTCATTATTATTATTATTTGTATTATTATTCTATTCTGTTGAGATGCTCTTTGTGCGATAACGACTCAAATTAAACTAATATTTGCGCCAACTTGACTGGCCCACACAGTAGCACAAAGAATCTCTTCGACTTTTAGACTTGAACGACTTTGAACAGTTTTTTCCATATTATTGTTTATTATTATTTTTTAGGGTTCATATTTGCCATTGCTGGCTGCCTTTCGTATTGGAAACAAATTATGGTTAGATTTGTGGACACATTTTTCAGCTCCATAGATAAATATTTACGCTGCGCTTGAAACCGTTTCGACAGCCAAATCACCGCAATCGTTCGAGTTGCAGGATTAGGCGCATTTGAATTGCTCCGCTCGATCGACAACGACAAACGGCCGCCTACCTGATTGTCATACAATTTCTCTAATTTTTTGTTGTTGCCTTTGCTGTCTGTGTGGCCCGCAGCAATATTCGGCCGCATCATTTGAACAAATATTGAGCACATTATTTGTCAATATCGAACGAGACCACGAATATCTAAATTGCCGCGTTTACTGTGCGGCACTGGCAGTGTTGCCAACGTTTCGTTTGAAGAAAGCACTAATGAGCAAAAAGAGGAAATGTTGATAGTTGTCCCAATGTTCCGTGTTAGTTACTAGGAAAATCATTGCAGATTGTTGGCAACTCTGACAAAAGAGGAAATTTAACCAAGGATGATCACTTCAAGTTTCATGTATTATTCAAAGAATGATTTTTTTCAATGTTTTATAGTTGCTAAGTGAAATGCGAAGTGTTGTATAATATATATTAATAATTTATAATAACTTTTTAACCCTTTCGACCCCAAAGTTGCCTGAAAGTAACTTCACCTATTTGTCATCTTATAGCAAAAGCTACGATTGACGTTTGTGTTTAATTTAAGTGGGCACCAACAAATTAATATTTTTAGAAGTGAATACAAAGCAAATTATAGTACACAAATTTTACTGTTATGCTCAAAATTATTTCCAAATATTTGCAGCGATATTAGGCAAAGTTTGTGTTCTAATTGAAGTCTACGAATTGGGAGCGTTTGATCTCAACCCTCTTTCTTTAATAATATTTAAATAAAATCAAAAAATTATATTTTTGTATTTTTCTATAAATGTTAAATAATTTTTCTGTAATTAAAAAATATTTATACAAAATAAATTAATTCATTAATTAAAATAAAGCAAGAATTAGTCTTTGTGTCTTTTCAAAATGCATTAAATTTAGTGCAAAATACACCAAGTTGGCAACAGTGGCGACTTGGCTTTTTCGCGCTTCTGTTTATCAAAGTGATTTTTATGAACTCAGCATGTCGAATGGACGTTGTACGGTTATAGTTTTTGTGAATTGTGTGAGCTGCCGTTTTGTTGGCTCGTTTTTCTGGGCTGTTTCTGCTGCTGCGTTTGAGCCACTTGACAGTTAAATAAAAATAATAATGATTTGTGAAATCAAAATAAGCACAAATGGTAAAAACTCAAAAGACAATAAGAAATGGAATAAATAAAAAAAATCTCTAAAGCAAATTTACATATGCGCGTAGCAGTTTTTTGTGCACCGCGCTTACGCATCGACTTGAGCGACGCTACGGAATTTGCTTACTGACAGACGTGTAGTGTACGGCTAGATGGACAGACAGACTGTGCAATCGGACCTCGGACAGACAGCCATCGTGTAGTGGTAAATTACAGTAGTCTGTTGTTTCAGCGCACTCTCGAGTCAGAGATTTTCAATAATTATTGCCACTTATGTCAGTTCCTCAATACACTGTCGTTGCTGCTGTCTGTGAAAGTGTCTCCCACAGTCTTACAATTATCCATTCATTTCTACATACTTTCATACGTACATATATACACACATATTTACTTTCATACATTCATACGCACGCAGATTGTCTGCTTTGCACTGTTGGCAGTGATTTCTTTTTCTCGCAACTTCGAGTGGCAACACTTTGCTTTCAAATTATGCTAAATAGCAGCGACAACAACAAAAATAACAACAACTATTCAAAAGGCAACCAACCTGGCCGTATGGACACTGGCCAATATAGGCCCAGCGGACACTTCAGCTGTCCGAATCCGAGTGGGTGACTCTGTGGTTGCCATGGCGTACTTTAATATGTTAATTAAGCGCTAACAGACTATGTGCGTATGTATGTATGTATTGGTGTACATCTCAATAATTGTTAGCACATTGCACATATCTACTCGTATCGTTCGGTTTGTGTGTTTCTGCGACAATCAGCCGTTGCGAGATTAAACGCTCGAGTGCAGTTTTGTCATAACATGATTGGATCAGTTTTTTTTTAATTTTTATATTTAATTGTAAATTATGTTCTGTTGTCTTTTGCAACTGACATGTTTTGTCTACTAAAAACAGATTTATGGATTCTCTTGCTTTCAGTGTGACTTGTGGGTTATCGTTGCATTGCGACCAGACACCTTTAAGCTTCATTTGAAGGGCACCCAGTGTGTTTAAGTTTCCTGTTGTCTTTGTTTCTTATTAATTAACTCAGTTATGTTGTTGTACAATTAGCTCTGAATATGCAAAGTAGTTGAGCGCATGTGTGCAGTAATCAAATTTGTAGCTTAAGCCTTAAACTTATTAAAGGTGATCAACTAAATGAGTCGAGGATTAAAGACGTCAATGATATAGCGATAACCTTGGCGGCGAGTAGGGCCCGCACCGTTTTTTTAATGTTTTTTCAAGGTTTTGTAAATAATGGAACAATATAAAAAATTTTTTAAATTCAATGCTTCTAAATTTAAAATGAGTTACAACTCTTTCTGAAACTAACTAGTTTCATAAATCAATTCAAATGACACATCCCTAACTATGAAAATTTCATTCTTTACTATTTACTTTAACTTAAAAAATTTAATTAATCGTTTAATTGCAAATTTATTAATAAATTAACATGTTAATTAATTGTTAATTATGTTAATTAATCGTTTCATTTTTTTAACTTGATTGCTTCAACTTTAATTAATTGTTTAATTGTTTTTAATTCATTGCTTCAACTTTAATTAACTGTTTAATTGTTTTCAAGTTTATTGCCTCCACTTTCATTAAATGTTTAATTATAATTAATTGAAACAATTAAATTAAAAAATAATTATTTTTAAGTTTATTACTTCAATTTTAATTAATTGTTTAACTGTTTTTAAGTTGATTGTTTGAATTTGAATTCATTATTTAATTGTTTTTAAATTGATTGCTTCAATAAATAAATTAATTAATGAATTAACTGTTTAATTGTTTGTACGTTGATTGCTTGAATTTTAATTAATTGTTTAATTTTTTTACGTTGATTGCTTCAATTTTAATTAATTGTTTAAGTTTTTAAGTTGATTGCTTGAATTTTAATTAATTGTTTAAATGTTAAGTTCATTGCTTCAATGTAATTCTTTTTAAATTGATTGCTTCAATTTTAATTATTTTTTTAAATTGTTTTTAAGTTGATTTCTTCAATTTTAATTAATTTTTTCGCTGTGTTTAAGTTGATTGCTTTAATTTTAATTAATTATTTAAATTTTTAAGTTGATTGCTTAATTAAACTTCAACTTTAATTAATTGTTTAATTGTTTGTAAGTTTATTGCTTGAATTTTAATTAATTGATTAAGTGTTTTTAAATTGATTGCTTAAATTTTAGTCATTTGTTTTAATTGTTTTTTAATTGTTGGCTTCAATTTGAATTAAATGTTTAAGTTTCAAGTTGATTGCTTAAATTTTCATTAATTGTTTAAATTGTTCTTAAATTGATTGCTTAAATTTTAATTACTTTTTATTGTTTTTAAGTTGATTGCTCAACAGTTTCTTGCCTGAAAAATGTGTTCTTTCTGAAAATTTGACATTTTGGAGTTGCAACTTCTTCGTAATTAGTGTGCAATATATTTCAGGTTATTATTTAAAAATCTATATAATAAGTGTCTTTATCTGAAAACCTATAACTTTACAAATATTGCTTACCACATTGAAGTTGAAACGAGGCTAAGCACAATGCGCCGCATGGACATTCAAAGCATTTCTCTAGAAAGTGTATTTTTCAAAATGGCTGCCACGAAACGGTTGAACCCAAAACTATTGTATTTTCAGCCGAAAATAATACTTGACCAAAACTTGGCCAAAACGAAAGCTTAACCAAATCTTCGGTCGAGCACAAATATTTTTAAAACTTTCTTACTGGAAATGGCTGCACTCATAGTATCTAATTATAACAAATTTTGGCTGGTTTCAGATGAATAGGACAGCTTCAAAGATAGACAATTCTGCAAGACTTTTCGTTGGGTTGGAAAACATTACCGCCGTAAATTTTGTATTAAAATTATTATTGCAATGCGCATCGCCGAGTCGAATGAATGAAGGGAAACCTTGTAATAAATGTTGTGCTTCTGTCCAGCTATCAAAGAGCTGCGCCCTACGACGTTTTTCTCTGGGTTAGATGGAATCCCCAAGCATGACACTAAGTAGCTGCTGAACTTCGCTTAAAACACCTAAGTTCTAATCATTTATGTTTACTCTGATCCGGAACACTAAGGATCTCTAACTGGAGCTCTATGCGTAACCGACCTGGCCATCCAGCCTACCTCACCTATTATTTTAATAATTTTGTGAATCTTAAACTTGCATAAAGACTCTTAAAAAACTGTTGGTTACACTAGCTAGAAAAAATTTGTAGCCTGTCTAAAAAAAAAATTATAAAAATAGTCACAAATATCCTTCTTCAGACAAGAAAATGCTCTACACTGATGATGAAAAACTTGCCACAAAGTTTCAAGACACAACAAATTTGTTTTTTTTATGTGACAACTTGATAGCTGATAATTTTTTTTCATGAGCTGAAAATTCTTGCAATTTTACCAGCAGCAACTTTTTGCTTTCAGCTGCTTTTTTTCTTTTACGATTTTATGCTCTCGGTTTTGTTCTTCCTATTGCAAGTTTTTGGAGTTCGTGAACGCTTTGGCAGTAAAAAATTTTAATATCAATTATCAAAAACTGTCTGATATTGAAAAAAACCTAATATGTGCATCACTGACTTTCCATAAATCAAAAATTAAATTTTTAATATTTTATAAGACTAAAAATATAGTACAACCATGAACCCAGACATGCAACTACAGTGAATTTTCTTCCCTATTCAGTGCAAGTATTTTTGGTCTTTTTCGGTCCTTTATTGAAACCTCAATTGTTATAATTGAGTTAAGCGTTTCTCGGGAATTGTAAACAACACTCGGCTAGACTCCTTTCGTTGCACTTTGTGCGCAGCTGCCAAAAGACGTGTCCTGTGCCTAAAGGGCGCATGTTTGTTTATGTTTTGAAAGGACTAAACGCGTTCGCCTATTAAAAACACACTCGTCAGCAGCAACCCAACCCAAGCATTGAGTCCTTGTGGCGAGTGCTCGGTGACAGAATGCACACTCATTGTGAATTTTTTTCGCTCACTCTCTTCCAGACTGCTTTGTTGCAGCCATTTACTCCTTCAATGCGTTTCTCATTTTCCCTTTTTTCTTTCTTTTCTTGTAATATTGTTGCTTGAGCTGCTGTTTTTTCTGCTGTCCATGGTTCGTGGCCTAAGTAGGCCGACAAAAGGACAACAATTAGCGGCAATCCGAGCAACGCACTGCTTCCGTTTGATGTTGCACAATGCAGAAGCCGCCAACGTGATAATCTCAGCCAGTTGAAAAGAGAATTGGACCACCTTGTAGGTGTGTTGCATGATTGGCATTTAATTGCATACTTTTTGGTGCAGTACACATAGAGAAATCTTGCAGTGTTGTTGTGCAAATATTAATTACACTCAATTTTGAATTTTCTTGTGTTAATAATTATTTTTTAAATATTTTATGCGCTCGCACAATCCATTAAGCGTTCCACGGACTCACCCCACATCTGCTGTGTGTGTGTGTGCACTTTGAAAATATTATTACAAAAATTAAGGCAGTGTTTACATAGCGAGAATTAAATGAAATTAAATGGCAATGAGCTGGAATCAGCAGATTTCGCTTGATTTTAAATGCGCTGACAAGTGCCCAGCGGCGATCCACCACATGGCTGGCAATGTTGAAGCGGCGGCAAAACAATACAGCAGCAGGAGCAGCAGCAGTGCCCACAGCAACAACCACCGCATTGCAACAACAACAAGGGTGCTTTGTGCACTTGCGTTTTCTCTCACATATACAGTCGCACACATACATATATGTTGCTTCATAAATGCCACTTGCAGCCAAAATTATTATTTTTAATAATTTCACGCCGACTCTCCGTTTGCCCTCAACCCTGGGCCGCACTTGCGGTTTGTTGCAGCCTCCTGGGAATTTTTGTTTTGCTTTTTCCAGTTTCACGCAAATGTTCAAGGCGGAGGGCTGCGACTTGCAATGAACTTGAATCAAGCCCACTGGCAATTTTTTGACATGACTCGCTGCTGCTGTTGCCGTCGCTATTTGCTTTACAGTTTTAGCTGACGAAGCGTGCAATTGATAGACAAACATACGCTCTGACGGCGGGTTGGAGTGCGGTGACGGTGGCAGTCGGACGGAGGCTGTGGGTGCAGATGTAGTCAGCGTGTGGTAGAAGGTGCATAAATTTACACTTATCCTGTCCGTGGCAAAAGTTTGCCAAGACCAGAGAGGCGAATTGAAAGTTAAGTTGAAAAACGTGGCAATAATTGTGTGGTTTTTAAGCCGATTTCGAGGAAAACTCACTGAGGATTTTATGTGAAAGTAGTGAGTTGTGTTAGTGCAGAATTCATTGGGTGAAATATATACTTAAAGTCAGAGAAGTTACTTTCTTAAGAGCTATGAAGAAATACTTTCTGAAAAAAATATGTAACTAGGAAATTTTGAATTGTGAATTTGAATGATTTTTTAATATTTGAGAATTAGTTTACTTTTTGAAATTTTGAACTGTGAACTTTAATGATTTTTTAATATTTGAAAATTAGTTTACTTTCTAATACGAGGGTTGCCTTTTATATTTTTTCAAAAACATCGAAACAAAAATTAAATCGATGTTGAATTGGTCGATCAAATAGGCCGATGTGTGAAAGCTTGCATTGTCCTGGTGAAGGATGATTCCGCGTTGGCGGTCGTTTTTCCGTATTTCATTGAACACATCTGTCCAACAAATTATTGAGTACCACTCAGAATTGACCGTTCTACGTTGCTCTAACGGCACAATAGCCATATGTCCAGTTTTGCCGAAGAAACAGGCGACCATTTGCTTTGATGTGCTGCGTGCCTGAAGAACTTTTGTTGAATTTGGCTCGTCTTGGAAGACCCTCACAGTCGATTGCTGTTTTGTTTCGGGCTTATACGCATATATCCATGATTCGTGACCTGTCACGAGTTTATAAACGTCTTTCAAAGTACCGCGATCGAATTTTTCCAT
Source organism: Melieria omissa (assembly GCA_963971225.1). NCBI lineage: Eukaryota > Metazoa > Arthropoda > Insecta > Diptera > Ulidiidae > Melieria > Melieria omissa. Next base: position 145,597,968 of record OZ020267.1, read on the forward strand.
CATTTCTTTGCACCAATCGACACGAGCCTTTTTTTGAGTGATTGCCAAATTATGCGGAATCCAACGAGAACAAAGCTTTCTGACATCAAAATGTTCATGTAATATCGAATGCTCAGCCGTGGAACTAATGCCCAAGGGTGCCTCTATCTCACGGTATGTCACATGACGAACTTTCATTATCAGTTCACGCACAACATCGATGGTTTCTGGCACAATGACCGATTTTGGACGATCTTCACGAAATTTGTCCTGGAGCAAACGGCTACCACACTTGAATTCGTAAAACCAGTTATAAATTGTCTTGAGGGTTGGTGCTTCATCACCAAAGGCCGAATGAAGGCGATCGAAGCACCGTTGTTCAGATCATTCACTTCGGAAATCGTAAAAAATCATTACTCGCAAATGTTCACGAGTTAAATTCATTTTTTGACCGAGATGAAATTTTCAAGTTGCTGTAAACAACACAAATATCGCTTGAACATCAAAATGTTCTAAACACGTTTATGGTAAAAAATGACAAACTTTTCAATGGAAATGTCAGATTTTTCTGAAACGTACTGGACCATCCCTATTGAAAAAATATAAAAGGCAGCCGAATAAAAGCGAAACGTTTGCCATGAAGGAGCTGAACAGTCTAGTGTGGAATCTAGTTTAAAAAGTTTAGTTTTCTTAACCCCTTTGACCCCGAATTTTACCCTGTGTCTTGATATTACTTTTTGCTATTTACATCATGAAACATTTTCCTAAGAAGTGTGCACACAAGATTTGAAGTCACCACGCCTCTTTGTTAGAGTTTTAGAGCTAGTTTACTTTTGAACAATTTTAGCCTAAAACGGGTTGAATAAATTTTGTATTAATATTTATTAATTTAAAAAAAATATATTATTATTTATGGAAAAATACAAAATTATCACTTTTTGATTTTATTTAACCATTATTAAAGAAATAGGGTTTTGATCAAATGCGCCCAATTCGTAGACTTCAATTAGAAGACAAACTTTCCCTGATATCGCTGAAATTATTTTGGGGACTATAATAAAATTTTTAATTTAATTTTTAATTTCATAAAACTTATTTAATATTCATGGCAAAATACAAAATTATCATTTTTTGATTTTATTTAACCATTATTAAAGTAACAGTGTTTTGTTCAAACGCGCCCAATTCGTAGACTTCAATTAGAACACAAACTTTCTTTGATATCGCTGAAATTATTTTTGAGGTTTATAATAAAATTTTTTATTTAATTTTGAATTACAGAAAAATTATTTAATATTTACAGCAAAATACAAAATTATCAGTTTTTGATTTTATTTAACCATTATTAAAGAAACAGGGTTTTGATCAAACGCGCCCAATTCGTAGACTTCAATTAGAACACAAACTTTCTTTGATATCGCTGATTTTGGGGATAAAAGTAAAATTTTTAATTTAATTTTTAATTACAGAAAAATTACTTAGTATTTATGCAAAAATACAAAATTATCATTTTTTGATTTATGATAATTTAACCATTATAAAATAAACGGGGTTTTGAGTAAACGCGCTCAATTCGTAGACTTCAATTAGAACACAAACTTTCCTTGAGATCGCTGCAAATAATTTGGGGGATAACAGTAAAATTCTTGTAATTTGCTTTGAATTCACTTCTAAAAATATGAATTTGTTGGTGACTACTTAAATTGAACCCATAAATCAATTGTAGCTTTTGCTATAAGATGACAAATAGGTGAAGTTGCTCTCAGGCAACTTTAGAGTCGAAAAGGTTAAAAAAAATTGAAAGCTGTAAGAGTTTGGATTTAAGAGTTAAGGAGAGAACAAAAGATAGGAAGAAAGAACACACAGGACACACAATAGAGAAGATGTCCAAAAGACTATTTGGGCCAAGAAGTATGAAAAAAGTTTAGGTACTTTTTTTTTAATTTCCTAAACACTAAAATTCCCCGATCCACCATTGCTTTAAAGTCATTTCAAGTCCATGTCTTACGTAGAAGAGTTGCTCGCGCGTCTACACGTTCAACTAATCAACGAATTTTCATGGCTAGCTGCTTTTAATCCCAGCCAGCATCATTGGCGTCAGCCATTTCAGTCAAACTGTTTCGCCGGCACCTCCATTGCAATGCCGCCGCCGCCGCCTCCTCCTTTTCCTCGTGTCCCTATGTTGGTTGCGAAGCAATAAAGTCCTCTTGTTTGCAATCTCAACGACATTTTGTTGACTTTGTCGCAGCCAACTTTCAATTAGGACGCCATATTGGTTAGCGAAATTTTGCACACGCCACGAAATTGCCAACGTCGACCGAAAACGCCTTTTTCGAGGAAATTTCATGCGTCGAGCTGCAAATTAGGTGCAATGACAGCTGCCGCGATTAGCCAACCGCAAAGTTGTGATGATTTGAAGTTGTTGCTGTGCCACTCGCATCTGCTCATCCGTTCACCAGCTCATCCGTCCATGTTGGCTCAGTGCTTGAAAATGCAGTCAAAACATGGTTAAATTCTGTTGTTGTTTCCTGCATTCGAGAGCGGCTCGAAAGCCAAAACGTTGTTAGCGTTAAATCGTTGCGTTTAATCCATTTGGCCACATTTTGATGACTGGCCACTGTGTAGTCCTGTCGTTGACGGTTTGCTTGCCAGCGTTGCCACAGTTTTCGCTGCAGCATTCACCATATTTTTATTAACAAAACTCGGCGCTGTCTCCGCTGTCCGTCAATGTGTGAGTGTGTTCGTGTTTGCTTCTCTGTTGGCCCCACAAATTTGCCTTGTTGAGTGTTTCTGCTCTTCTCGTTGTTGTTGTTGTGTGGTAGTTAATTAAAAATCAACCGCTGCTGGGCGTGTTTGTTTAATGGATTTCATGCACGTTACAGCCGTACGCGCCGCACGCATAGCGTATCAGCGATTTATACGCTTTACCGTCGCAAAATCACCGCCGTGCGCGCCAGTCTGCGCATTGTGCTTTCGGCCATTTTGCGCGGCCATCACTTGCGGTGCGCATTTTGCTCTTAGTGCAAAATGCGGAGTGCTCTGCATAACGGTGCTGCTGCTGGTACAGATTTCCCCCCCCTTTTTTTTGTGTGTTGTAGTGGATGAGAGAAGTGAAGTGTGGTGAGCGATTTTAACAAAATGCAAATAATATCGGCCGAAAAGCGTAGCACAACGACAACAACGACAATCAAAGCACAACACAACGCGAGTGCCAACTTTTGGCATTTTCTGTGGTCAAAGCGGGAGTTAGGAGTTTTGCGACAAGTGGCAGTGTGCAAATTTTGATAGTGAACGAGGTTTTTTTAGTAGCGGTGTGGGTTTGGAAAGTGTCAGCTACAAAATCAACTGATTGTTTTTAGTTCCAAATTTTGAAAGCCTACTGAGCCGAACCAAAGTATTCTTTAAAATTTATTCCAACGTTTTAGAAAAGCAAATGAAATGAATTTGGCAATTCTGTATACAATGTTGTTGTTTTAATAATACCAGAGACCTCTCCGAATGGCTTTTTTCTGTAAATTTTTTTTTAGTAGCGGTGTGGGATCCGACAGTGTCAGCAAATGTCACAAAATGAACTGATTTTTTCACTTCTAATTTCTTCAAATAATTCCAGCTATAAAATCAATTAATTTTTTTACTTTCAGCATGGCTTTTTTCACACTGAGTCGAGCCAAATTATTCTTAAAAAATTCTTCTAACGTTTTATAGAAGCAAAAGAAACGAATTTGGCGAATTTGTACACAATTTTGTTGTTTTAATAATACCAGAGACCTCTCCGAATGGCTCTTTTCTATAATTTTTTTTTAAGTAGCGATGTGGGATGGAACAATGTCAGCTACAAAAATTACTGAACAACTCGAAGTCTCTCGTCAATGGAGTTTCAAGCAAAAATTTACACATTTACTAAAACTTGTTCCATAGAATTTCATATTTTCATGGAGTTTCAAGCAAAACAACTGACTATAAATAATGTTTTTTTATTCTACGAAACTTAAAATTTTTGAGGTTAGAATTTTCAAATTATCACAAACTCATATATTTTTGCCAAAATGTCTCCGAATGGCTTTTTTCTATAAAGTATTAAAACAAATAAATATTTACAGCAATAAAATTCCGCCTCAGAGCACACTGGGTCGGTGTAAAAACCTCTACAACTTGAAGTCTCTCGTCAATGGAGTTTCAAGCAAAAATTTACACATTTACTAAAACTTGTTCCATAGAATTTCATGTTTTCATGGAGCTTCAAGCAAAAATTTGCACATTTTCTAAGACTTATTTCATATTTACTGACTATAATTAATGTTTTTGTATTCTTCGACACTTCAAATTTTTGAGATTAGAATTTTCAAATTACCACAAACTCATAAATTTTTGCCAAAATGTCTCCGCATTGCCTTTTTCTATCAAGTATTAAAAAATAAATATTTACAGCAACAAAATCCCGCCCACAGAACACACTGGGTCGGTTTAAAAACCTCCAAGACTTGGAGTCTCTCGGCAATGGAGTTTCAAGCAAATGTTCACATTTCCTAAATTTTTTCCATAGCGTTTCTTTTTTTATGGAGTTTCAAGCAAAAATGTGCAAACTTTCTAAGACTTCAATGGAGTTAAAGGCCAACATTTTCACATTTTTTAAAACTTTTTGCATAGAGTTTCATGTTTTCATGGAGTTTCAAGCAAAAATTTGCACATTTCTTAAAACTTTTTCCATAGTTACTGACTGTTATTATTGTTTTTGTATTCGAAAGAGTAAATACGCAATCGAATACAACAATTTAAGTTCATTAGTCAAAAGTTTTGATAACTTAAAGGCATCTCAAATTTTTGAGGTTAGAATTTTCAAATTAGCACAAAAATAACCTTAAAATTTTCATTCACACATTTTTACCAAAATGTCAAATGTTGCAAAAATCAACAACAATTGCCATCTGACTTCCTTAACTAAAGCCATTTTCTTAAACTTTTTTCATAGAGTTTCATGTTTTAATGGAGTTAAAGCAAAAATGTGCATATTTCCATACTTACTGACTGTTATTATTGTTTTTATATTCGACAGAGTAAATACGCAGTCTAATACAATAATTTGAGTTCATAAGTCAAAAGTTCTGACAACTTAAAGACACTTCAAATTTTTGAGGTTAGAATTTTCAAATTATCACAAACTCACACATTTTTGCCAAAATCTAAAATTTTAGAAAAATCAACATCAATTGCCACCTGACATTCTTAACAAAAGCCCTTTTTCAACACCACAACCAATCCTAATCGACTCGCCAAACGTTCTAAATTATTCACTGTCTTTCGATTGATTCGACTCGCACAAAATTTGCCCACAACTGGTGTAAAATTTCGCTCGCATTCGCCTAAAATCACAACATTTCACCATTTTGTGTCGCAACAACGCGGCTGGCATTTTTTACGCCATTTTGACTAAAATTTCGCCCGCAGCATCTTTGGCCGCCATAAAGCGCTTAAATTTTCTGTTTATTTAATTTGGAAAATTGAGTTTGTATATTTTCGCGGACGTTGCTATATATGTGGTCGAGCTTTTCTCTGTATATGTGTGTGTGTGTGTGCGTGAGTTTAGCTGTTTCAGTGCCCACATGAGGCGCGCCATTTTGCCGCAGCACAAAATCTGTGTATGTGTATGTGTGTGTATGTGTATGTGTGTGTGGGCATGTTTGTGTGCCTGCGGTTATTAAAATTTTGTGTTAGCTGCAAATTTTTTGATACAGTCTACGTTCGTTCCACTTCCCAGTCTCAATGGCAACAATACGAACAAACGTGCGCACAAAGCAATACAATAACAACAACAACAATAGCAGCATATGACCGCGTCAGCGTTAGCGTTAAAAAAAATTCGAAATTTGTTGATTGGAAAAATTATGGGATTAGTGTGGCATCACACCCAGCCGCTTGGCGCCCGCGATCATAACAACAACAACAATGTCGATGCTATTATTTTTTTCACGTATTTATATTTGTATGTGTGTGTGTGTATTAACTATTATTCGCTTTTATTCAATGCAAAAACATTTTGTTTGATTTTCCGCGGATTTATTTTTAATGGCTGCTATGCTGTGCATGTGTGCATGTGTGTGTGTGTGCGTGTTTGTTTTTTGCATTTATGGTTTTTTAAAAGTTCTCTAATTAAATTTGCTAATTTTAATTAAGCGCATATTTTATTATTAAAAACGTTGGAGTTTCGGATAATTTGCTTGTGTTGACCTTAGCTAAAATGCGTTTTTTTCCGATTGTTTGTTTGCAAAATAATTAAAATGTTGTGTTGTTGAAAAATATTGACATGGTTAAGAGTAAAATCCGCATAAATTAGTTAAGGCAATAATAATAACGCTGCAAAAGTTATTTGTTGTTTGAGTGGACATGGAAGGGAAACACAATTTTGTTTAAAAAATGTGTTTAAGTGAAGCAAAGAATGCTCATTGGTTAAATAAAAATTGTTACAATTGTATTAATTTAGTTTGCCTTTGCTGGCTTTTAGACTTTTGCAATTTTGTTTAAGTGTTTCCGTATGCAATACTCAAGTTGTTTGAACCAAGTTCATGATTTAGTTTCAATAAAGCAATGAGGTGTTGCCTCATAAATGGCCAAAAACATCTATTGTCCTCAACATCTAAACTTATCGTTGCATATTTTAAGGTTCTTCTCCTTTTTGGACAACTTGAGCTGTAACTAGCTGACTTACTTAACAAGCCATAACAGCTCTTTACGGGCTCTGAAGCAGTCATACTTTTTCCGCCACTCTAACCTAACCTTACTATACCAAACTAACCTAACTATATTAAGCACAACAAGTCCTCTACCAGTCAGGATCACCAGTACAGAACTTGGAGTTTGGAGTAAAATAAATTATAAATCTGAAATAATAATCTGAAATAAACCATAAAATCTTCCACTAAGGATCGCAAATATTCCACAAAGAATCATAAGTAGAATCAATAGTTGGTTTTTTACCAAGAAAAATACTGGGATTCGGTGACTCATTTGTTGATATTTGATGAAGAAGTAGTGCAACTTTTGTGTAATAAATTTCCTACTAAGGATGATTAGCACAACATTTGTTCTCTACCAAAGCAGTGGAAGTTGGTCAAATATTGCTGGATTTTTGGTGGACAAATACAAAAACCTCATACCTTCTGGTCAAATTTGACCGGGAAATTGTAAAAAAACACAGTAAATTCATTTATTCTTCAATATTTATTTTATCTCCTCCATCGGATGCAATACACATATGCCAACGTTTTTTCCACTCTTCGATACACTTTTCATAGGCCGCTTTCGGTATGGCTTTCAGCTCCCTCTGCGAATTCTCTTTGATGGTTTCAATCGAATCAAAACGCTTTCCACGTAGCGGTAATTTGAGCCTAGGGACCAGGAAAAAGTCGCACGGAGCCATATCTGGCGAATACGGTGCTTGCGGAACGACATTCACGCTATTTTTGGCCAAATAATCGCAGTTTTGCGAAAAATTCAACTTTTTCGGAACAAGTCGCGCTGCAACACGTCTCATTTCCAAAACATCGTGTAAAATGGTTTGAACTGATGTTTTTGATATTTCAAGCTCTTCAGCTATCTCTCTTTGAGTCACACGACGATTTTCAAGCACTAACGACATCACTTTTTCGATGTTTTCGTCATTAATTGATGTGGATGGACGAGCGGCATGAGGCAAGTTTTCGACCTCTATACGACCCTCTTTGAACGATTTGTACCATTCATATGCCCGTGTTTTCGACATAGCAGACTCGCCAAAGGCTTTATGCAACATTCTCAACGTTTCGGCACAAGAAATTTCGTTGGAAAGACAAAATTTAATGCAAATTCTTTGATCAACAGATTCAGACATTGTAAAATTCGCAGAACAAACTCAAAGGTAGACTTGTTTACACAGCTGTCAAAAACATACTAATGCACATATCGCGCTAAAAATTGACATGGAATGCTATAACAGTACTACCAACCTTATGCCATCAGAAATTTGACAATATTTGGTGCGCGCTTCATTTAAATTGAAAATTCCCGGTCAAATTTGACCAGAAGGTCAAATCCTGAAGTTGATACCATAAGTCTTTTACTAAAGATCATAAATATTTCATAAAGGATTATTCATAGAAGATTTGTTTTCTGGGATTCGGGGACACATTTCTTAATATGGACAAGTAGTAGAAACTGTGCGTCACAAATTTTCCACTAAGGATCATTAGTAGAAGATTTGTTGTCTACCAAAGTAGTGGAAGTTGGTAAAATTTGCTAAGCCATCAGAAGTCATGTGTTGTCATAAAGCCTGTTAAAAGGGGAGACAATGCAGAAATTTGTCCAGTCGTTGGTTGAACTAAAATTAATCAACAACATATAGAATAAAATGTCTAATAAATAAGAAAAAATAAGTAAAAAAATATAAATAAGAATTATTAAGAAAATAAACACAACTAGACAAAAATAAACCAAAAATTATTTAAAATATGAAAAAATGCATATAAGAAATATTTAGAAAATAAACAGAAATAAACAGTAAAATTATATGGAATTTTTCAATTCAAATGATTAAACATCTCTCTCTCTCTCTTTCAATTAGTCCGACGACTGTCACAATTTGTACGACAGTCACGAATTCTTAAATTAGAAAAACTGTTTTGGGTATAGATTAGATTGGTCTAGTCCCAACATTGGCTGTCTATGGCACTGCGTTCATTTTGAACTATTGTGCCTTGCCCGAGTTCAGTACTGGAAGAGACTATTTCCTCCTATTTTCTCAAAGAACAGTTAGATTCTTGCGGGATCAATTTCAGACAGATGAGAAGTCTGTAATATTTTACTGCCTAGTGCCTGCTTTCTTGCTTGAACTAAGGCATTCAGTGATCAGATGTATGGAAGTATCGTCATCCTGCATACGAAATCTACATATTTCACTGTGTTAGTTTCAGACGGGTCTTATGTTTGTTTAGCAGACAGTGTTCGCTGATTACTCTTGTCATGAGTTTTAGTTCCGGTCTGCTCAAGCGCAGGAACAATTTTGCATTTCGCTTGAATATCGCAAGAAAAAGGCTTTGGTACATTCCCTACCAATTGATTTTGACCATCTTGCATTTACTTTGATCAAGTATTCTTCCTTAATACAACCTACAACCTTTGTAATGAGATTTGCTGACACCTAAGATCGGTTCGGGTCCAAATGGTCGCTTTCCAGCTCCGTCCCTTCCCAATCTGTCTGCATTCTCATTACACTCATAGCCGCAATAAGCTGGAATCCAGTATATTACTACCCGATTCCCTGTTGACAGTTGTTGGAGAAGATTAGCTGTCTCCCATATCAATTTAGAGGTAAATGTCCACGCGTGCAATGCTCTTATTGCGGCCTGGCTGTCTGACATTATGATAATCCTTTTCCGATGAGGGTAAAGGTTCACAATTTCTCTGGCACACTGATTGATAGCATACTGACTGAGTATAACACTGTGCGAAAACAAATTTTACACACGAAAAAAAATAGATATACTCGCGAAACTAGGGTCCAAATTCAAGGACACTAAAGTATAAACACACTACTACAGTACATATTAGTCCTTGAGATATATTTAAAAAATAAAAACTACTGCAAATTTGCAAGGAAAGATAAAGTTTAAAAAAAACATTTTCCATACCCCTTCCAAACATTAAAATTTCTAAGATTCTAAGCATTTTTTTCTTTGATTTGATACCCATATTGTTATTCTCCAATTTTTAAAATAATTTTTTGAAATAAACACGTCCTTGAAATTTCAAAGTCCTTTAACAAAAATCCTGACGTCAGAGAGAAAAACTAAAAACGCAGTTTTACTACATTTGGCCTCTAGTTTTGCGAGTATATTGAATTTTTCGTGTGTTTTGAAATTTTTTGATTTTTGTTGCACGGTGTAATTCATACTTTTGCAGATATACAACTTTTATTGTATGCAGAATTGGTTATTTTTTTACTAATTAATTCAATTTCTCTATTCGATATTGAAATTTCATCATGAACAACAACTTTTGTGCTATTATCAAAATCATGTCAAAAACATACAAAATTTTCTACAAAATTTGCCTACTTATTTATATCTGCCAAACTTCTCCATAGACACAACTTCCATTGCACAACGAATTAATTAATTTTTGACTAATGCAATTCAATTCAATTTCAGAGTTCATTAATGAAATTCCATCATCTCAGAATGAACTTTTGTGTGATTATCAAAATCATGCCCGAAATTTCAAGCATTTCGTATGAAAGTATTTATTTAGATCCGCCAAAAGTCGTCACTGTGGCAACACCAGATCGACACAGCACGTTCACACTCCACACTTGTCATAATTAAATCAGCATCTTTCGCAACGGAACAGAAGCTGTGAATTTTGCATTTTGTCGAAATGCAGACAGCCTGCGGGCCTCTCAGTGCACGCACAAACACCTGCGTACAATTTTACTGGGGAAATTATCCTTTTCGCAGCGACTGGCAGACAGACAACCACAGCACACACACACACAAAGCGTAGAGCGGTAAACCGCTTTCAGTGCCACGAGCGCTGAGCACATTGCAAATAAGTACATGCAAGGATGATACAACAACAACAAATATGCACACACACACGCACACACTGATATGAGAGGCTTGAAGGTGGCTGGACTTATGGCTGAGCGCACACCCCTTTCTTCTCATGCTGCAACATGCTGTCACGTGACTCGCAGTTCACTCTAAAAGATTTTCAAGTTGTACATGAAATTAGTGCAGAAAAATGCCTGCAATTTAATTTTTCAATCACCAATTGCGCGTTAGTGGATAAATGCGAGTTGACGGGTCGTATGAAGCGTGCACAGCGATTAGTTGCAAATTGGCGTCGTGTCAGCGAGACAAATGTCAAATCAAATTTGCTGCAATACGCCTGAAAGGACACGCACCCTGTATGGAGCAATGTTGCTGCAAATTTTAAACATTTGCAGTTGTGTTGTACACTGATTTGTTGTTGTGTTTTATTTTGTTTTGCTGACAATGATCAAAGGTTGCCAAGGAGCTGCACGAAAATTTGACTGAAACGAGCAAAGTGCGATGTGTTGTTTGCTGTTTGTTGATGTGAACTTCATGAGTTATGGCAATAAAAGTCCAAAAATGACAATTTCCACTAGTGAGATTAATGATATATTTTTTTGTTTTCGGTGACGCCATTTTGATTGCACTATGAAGAAACATTTTTTTGTTTTGGACGTGAAATAAATACAAAGAAACTATGTCTGCTAAAAGTAAATAATATTTTTATTTACATAGAATCTTTAGTAAAACTTTTCAAACTATAGTTGCAAATATTTTTGTATTAATTTTTTTTGCTTTATTTCATATTATTTCTTGAAGAAAATGTGACCCATTGAAGTGAATGATTCTGTGGCATGTTGCAGGACTCTAATTTGCAACGTGCCACATTGTAATGATCTTTCAAACTTGCCCTAAATTGGTGAAAAGTTTTCATTTTGATAAAATTTGGGTCTTTTTTATATAAGTTTTAACAAATTACTGCAGAATTGCCACGCATAACTTCATCTCCCTTTGTGATTTGATTTCATTGTTTTTCGAGCAATTCGCCAAAAGTCGAATCAAATAAAGAAATAAAGAATAAAAAATAAATAAAAAAAAATAAATTTAAAATAAAAATCCAAATAGTTGAAAAATCAATGCAATTAAATCAATTCCAGTTGCACCGTTGCCAACAGTTGCGCTCGAATGAACGCAACACAGGCCGAACGCACTTTGGCAACACTGTGTGAACCGCCAACGCTTTTGCGCCATCAGCCGCTTGCAACAATAACACAAAACCATCAACACTGTCGTGCAAACTGTTTTACGCCTCAACGTTTCGATGCGTTTAACGAAAATATTTTCTATATATAAGAAAATAAAAATTGTGCCGAATTTTGTTCAGTTTCTGTGGCCATGCAAAAGTTTAGATATTCAAAAATCCAAAACGGACACCGCAACCATCAACAACAACAACAATAATAGCAGCAGCAACAATTTCGCGGAAAATTTCCACCAAACGCTGCACTGCAACAATCGGCCAGCAATTGCTAACAATAGCAATAGTAACAACAACAACAACAATAATAATAACAACAATTCTTTTTTAATTAAAAGTTGCAAAAATACGGAGCAACACTTTTGTTGATTTTGCATTATTTTCTTTATTGTTTTGGGCGCTGGCTGCACAAAAGTGATGGACAAAAGAGGCAGTTGGTGCAGAGGGGGGCAGATAGAAAAAACAAACCGAAATTCAATCCCGCTGCCGATGCAAAGCAAAGCCACCCCCAGTACTCGAGCAAGCCGGCCAAGCTCCACCCACACAGCGCTGCCAGTGGGCGGGCGGTGTGGGCGCAACGCCCAGCACGCATTAGTGCGCATTTAGTTGTTTAACCCTTAAGTTGCAAGCAATTGTTTTAATTAAACAAATGGCAAGTGCGCGTACTGAGGAGTCGAGAGTGAGGCGGCAAATCCTGTGAACTGCCGCGCGCAGCACAAGAAAGCATGCAGCAGCAGCAAATAAAGCTGCTTTGTTGCTAAGAAAGCAACTTTGACGGCCGCTGCCCTGACAGCCACCCAGCCAGCCAGCCAGTGTTGCTGCCACCTCTTGGCGGCTTCATTGCAATGCTGCCGTTGCCATAATTAAAAGACCAATTTGCAACTTACGCGCGAACGCGTCCACGAAACTTTGCCCTGTTGCGAGAAGAAAATTTCCAAAGCGAACGGTTGGGTGTAGCAGCCACAGAAGGAGGAGGAGAAGTAGCAATTGACTTTAGAAGGCTCTGAAGCGTGACAGGCTGAAAATTGTGCGTATTCTCCCTCGCACTGACTGCGCCTATGCCGCGTAAAGCAAAGCTCCGTGGCGCATGAAATGTGAACAAAAAATAAATAAAAAGAAAATACGCGCAGCAGCAGCAAAAGTTTACGAAAGAAAATTAATTACAATTATAATAAACCGCCTAATTAGACAGGAAGCAAAAGAAAAGCGCAAAGAGGAAACAAAAAAGTCAATTTACCGAGAGCGAGAAGTTTGAGCGGAATAAGTGGAATGAGGCACAAGTGGGCAAAGTGGGCCAAGGCAAGTTTAGCAGCTCGTAAGCAGCAAATCTGAAGCGACAGAACTGGGTACACTGCAATGCTTATGAGAACATTTTTATATATTTTAATATTTGCAAATTTATTTATAAGAAACCATTTGAGTCTTCCTTATGGTTTAAGTCGATTCCTAGAAATGTGAGCAAACGATTTTCCGTAGCTGATTCTTGGGAGAGAATTAAAATTAAATTTTGTGGAGATGGAATTCAAATTTAGACTAAACTTTGTCACATTGCTTTAAGGGGGTCGTCTAGTGTGAAGGCCGTATTTTTATGCCTTTTTTGACAGTCATTATTAAAACAACCGTTCAACTTTTGAATTTTATTTCTTCTTTGAGTACATATCGACAAAGTTTTATAATTATTTGAAGCCAATCTATTGATTAGTATCGGAGTTACACCACTCAACAGGAAGACGTAAAAAAAAAAAGTTGCTCCACTGCTGCCATGATTCTGGGCGTTGTGATTATCTGAAATCAAAAAACCAAACGCCATTTCATTCCTGAGACTTCAAACTGCAAATTGAGCTAAAAGAAAGTTCGAATTCCAAAAAAAAGTATTTTTTTGCCTAAACATAAAAAAAATATGAGTTTTTCGACTATTTTTCACGTGCATATAATTGAAGAAAAAAAAGTAACGAAGCAATCTTAATTCTTTTAGCTTAATTTGTAGTTGGACATGTACTCAAGATGGTGTAAAAAGTTGAGCATTAATAGTTAAATAGTTTTTGAGATATCGTGGCAGCAGTTTTGAAAAAACGTGTTTTGAGAAAAACGCGTTTTTAAGTTGGAAGTTGGAGGTATGCGCTCCGCATACCTACTCCGGTTTACAAGTGCAACTTGATAACGGCTGCGAATTTACAAAAACCCATTTATACACGTCTTCTAAACATGTTTTAGAAGTGATTTATGAAAAAAAACAAAAACGATTTTTTTGACCCGTCACACTAGACGACCCCCTTAAGTAAATTAAAGTTTGTTGTTTGAATAAGTTTTTTTTATGTATATTTTATACTTACCACAATATTTGTATTTACAGTCGTGTCTGGATAAAGTGAACTACTTATTGCAAGGCCTGTTCACAGTATTGAGGTTGTTCACTATATCAAGGTTAACATTTTTGTTCAAAGACTCGTTTTATTTGCTCAAAATACACTTTTTGTTTTTTGCCTGAAATTGCTTTCCAAATTTTTTCAATATTTAGAGGCTCCATGTCAAAATTTGGGTGTTCACTATATCGAAGTGGTCACTATACCGAGACACGACTGTATTTTTAAAAAATTTTCCAAGAAATAATTTCATGTGCAGAGAACTCAATGTGTGTGCAGTTTTTGGTGTCCTTATTGAGTCAAAGCTTCGAGTTCAGGAAGGGCGGATTCAGAAAAATATTTCGGGGGGGGTTTCAAAAAGTAATTCTTTGATATTCATAAATTGTCTTTTAATTTGTATGTAGTTTTAATGTCGATCCTAATATTTCGGGGGGGTTTCAACCCCCAAAACACCCCCTGAATCCGCCACTAAGTCCAGGAGTCGAGTTCGAGTCTTATGAGCTTCTCAAAGGACTTCACATCTCTCCCAAAGAACCCAAAAGTCTTATGAATTGACACACTAATCACTGAGTTATAGGTTAGGTTAGGTGGGGAAGGGTCATAGTACCCGACAAATAAAAGATACAGTTGAAAGTATAGTTGAAAGGAGACTTTCAGACCGAATGTAAACCATACAAGTCTATAATGAAGATATGATGACCGCATTGACTCATCATACAAGTTTCTTGTCTTAGAAATCATTTTTGATTTCTTAAATTAATTAATAAAATTAAAAAATTAACAAAATTAAAAAAAATTAAATTAAAAAAATTAAAAATTAAAATTAATACAAACTAATAAAATTGTTACTTTGGATGCATTTTTCAAGATTTTAATTTTAATTTAGTACATTTTTTATGGAATATTGGCGACTTTAAACCTAATTTGGATCACCTGCTTGGTTCTATGGATTAGTTTGTTATTGCCTTGAAAAGCTATTCTAAAGAAAGGTTGGAACCCTGGTTCGAAACTTCCGCTTTCGTATTTACATACTTATTTACTTTTTAAAAGTAAAGACAGATCTGAAAGTAAGTAAGTATTTTTTAAATAATTTTTGATTTCTTTCAATTAGTTCAAGTTTATGTCTTGGATTAATTCACTGATGCTTCTTCTTCAATTTTATCAATATTATTGTGAAATATTGGCGACTTTGGGCCATTTTGGAACACTTGAGGAGCTCCTTCATCATGATTTAGCTAAATTTATGCCTTGCCAGCGAGTTTTAAGTGATGTTGATACCCTGGTTCGAATCCCCATCGTAACTTATATCAAATCTTAGAAAAATATAAATTTTTGAACATCCAAACCGTTGAACAAGACTGTCAAGCCATACAAGTCTTTCATCATACAAGTTTCTTATCTCTCAAATAACATTTTATTTGTTTAAATTTGTTCAAGTTTCTGTCTTGGATCAAAAAGAATCAATGGCTTTTTCTTCAATTTAATAAATATTATTGTGGAATATTGACGACTTTGAGCCCATTTTGGAATACTTGAGGAGTTGTATTACCCTGGATTGTTAGTCCGTTAAAAAGCTACTAATTCCCCATCTTAGCTCATATCAAATCATTAAAAGAAATCATAATTTTTAAGGTCCAAACAGTCTGACAAGACTGTTGACCCATAAAAGTCTTTCATCACAATTTTGTTATATCTGAACTAATCTTCGATTTATTTCAATTTGTGCAAGTTTCTGTCTTAGATTAATTTATTGATGCTTCTTCTTCAATTTAATCAATATCATTGTGATATAGTGACGACTTTGAGCCCATTTTGGAACACTTTAGGAATTACTTCACCAGCTTAGTTATTGCCTTGAACAGCGAGTCTAAAGCGACGTTGAAACCCTGGTTCGAGTCCCCATCGTAGCTAATATCAAATTACAGAAAAATATAAATTTTTGAACGTCCAAACAGTCTGACAAGACTGACAAACCAGACAAATCTTACGTCATACAAGTTTCTTATCTCAGAAATAATATTCGATTTATTTCAATTTGTTCAAGTTTCTGTCTTGGATTAATTCATTGATCCTTTTCTTTAAATTTATTCGATGTTATTGTGGAATATTGGCAACTTTAAGCCCATTTTGGAACACTTGAGGATTTCTATAACCATGGCTTGCTTGTGTCTTAAATACCCAGGTTCGAAACCCCATCGTAGCTAATATTAAATACAGAAGAATTTCAGTTTTTTAACGTCTGGACAGTCCGATAAGACTGTCAAGCCATACAAGTTTCTCATCATACAAATTTCTTATCTCTTCTGTCTTGGATACTTCTCTCATCCTTTAATTTTTATTTGATTGAATATTTTGTGGAATATTGATGTTTTTGAGCAATTTTTGAACATCTGCGGAGTTCCACTGCTACATATGAATCAGAATTTGAATGCTTTGTAGAGCGAGTTGCCGTTCGAACCAAGGTTTGAAACCCCGTCATAACCAGCATCGGAATAAAAAAAAGATTAATTTTGAACAATTGTGTACACAAGTCTGAAAGTAAGTCTTTCGTCATACAGGTTTCTTATCCCTGAAACAATAATTTATTTTTTATTAATTCATTGATTTTATTGGATTAATTCATTGATGCTTCTCCTTAAATTTATCGATTGTGGGATATTGGCAGCATTGAGCCTATTTTGGAACACTTGAGTAGTTCCATTACCATGGCTTGTTAGTGTCTGGCTTGTTAGAAGGAGTCTAAAATCACGTTTGATCCCAGGTTCGAATCCTTAGTCGTGGCTAACATTCGATTCATAGAAACAACAAGTTTTCTTAAGGCGGCTGCATTCTCAGCAGGAAATAGCAAACAGTTAAGACTAAAATTGTCTATGAAAAAAGGGAGGTTGGACCATTTGGATTCGATATTAAATTGCATCGTAAAACCATTCATCTTTGCACAAATTTACATCCACAACAAGAATGGTTGTGAAAGAAAGTTAGGTTAGGATCGTTATAGGTGTGTCGTGCCAATGAGTTTTGTTGGCATTTATCTATTATTTATCTATTATCTGTTGTGTGTTTACTTAATTGTGATTGTATTATTTATTAATGACGTTTTTAATGTTATTTAACCCTACTGTTACGTTTTGCGCTCTCTTCCACAATTGTTCTCACAGCCAATTCAAATTGTCAGTTATCTCAGTTACATAATTAGCCACTATGACTTTTATTTTACAGAAAAATATACATATTTCTGATGTAAGTGAAATATTTGCTGATATCGTACCTTTAAATATCGGTTTAAGATCGTAAATCTTTATACGTCTCCCAGACGTATCGTTATGATTTCAGGGGTAAAAAATAACCCTGCTGTCATGGGTTAATAATAATACTTAATTTTTACAATTATTATACAAATTTTCTCGAATGTATTCAAAGTATATTTTTTTCTACGTGTACCATTAAGAAAACGCAATCGTCGTGTTTCTTGCTGCCTCCTTGCCAACCAGCCAACCACAAACAACGCTCCTAAGCCAACTTG
This sequence comes from Melieria omissa, assembly GCA_963971225.1. Taxonomy (NCBI): domain Eukaryota; kingdom Metazoa; phylum Arthropoda; class Insecta; order Diptera; family Ulidiidae; genus Melieria; species Melieria omissa. Next base: position 145,615,653 of record OZ020267.1, read on the forward strand.
GCAACAAAAATTGAGCGCCAAGCAGCATGGAAATGTTGGCAACTGGCAGTGTGCGTCAAGGATTCGAAGATAAAGCGACGCGCGAAGCCAATGCAATACACTAAATGAAGAGAAAAATACTGCAATGAAAAATAAACAAAGAAAAGCAAAATGTTGGCGTAGAAAATGTGCTGAGTTGGGGGAGCGGGGGCGGCCGATATGGCAAATGAAAGCAAGCAGCCGAGCTGCGGTCCACGCATTGTGGAAAGTCACGCGGAAATGCTGCATAACCACCGACACACACACACAGACACACACACACATAGATATATAAATATAGAAATTTATGCACACAATCAGTGAGCGAAAAGTCTTCTTATGGAAATTTAATTTGAAAAACGGATGAAAGTGTTTTTGAAGCCATACGAGCGAATTGTAGATGGCGACGGTGCTGCGGTAAAAGAATGTCGAATTTTTTTTTTTTTGTTTTTGTTGGCAGGGGGTTGTTTGGTTGTGGTGGTGGTGACCAAGTAGCGTTGATTTTTTTCTTTTATTTTTTATCGGTTTTATTACTGAAAACAGCTTGTTTTATGAGAAAATTGCACAAGACTCACACATACACACACACACACACACACACACACAAAGGTTGACATAAACCAAAATTTTTTTTAATTTTTCTTCTTCCACTTCTTGCTGTCTTCCTCTGTCGCAACAGTTAAGTAAACAATTTTTTAAAGCGCCTTCTTTGGGCATTTGGGAAGCACAAACTTTGCATATTTTATGCAATTCGACTCAAATTGCTTTGAGTTGAGAAAGCTGAGCGTTTTCATTGGTTTTATCACAGCAAATTAACCGCTTAGGAATGTTGCAAACATAAATTTAAACACCAAAAAAAGCATGAAAAAACCTAACCAAAGTTTAATGTTTTCTTGTTGCAGGTTTGGTTTAAAAACCGCCGCGCCAAGTGGCGCAAGCAGAAACGCGAAGAACAGGAACGTCTGCGCAAACTGCAAGAGGAACAGTGCGGCGCCGCGGCGGCCAATGCAGCGAACAACGGTGTCCAGACGGGCAGCGGCAACGGCTCGGGTGCGGTAATGGCCGCAGTGGCGAATCTCAAATGCTCCGCCGAGGATTACGCCAGCCAGCTGCACATCAAAAGCGATCCCAACAGCTACAACAGCGACGCGGACGAGTCGTCCGACCTGGAGGTGGCATAAGCTGGAGTCAACGTTCTTGTAGCTTCAATGTTTTGTATATAAAATGTACATTTTTCAATTAATTCAATAATTTATTAACTATAAATAAGATTAGGCTTTCAATACAAATGTAAAATAATTTTTTTTATTAGATTATTGTGTGCAAAGAAATTGAATTTTTGTTTTTTCAAGTGGCAGTTGATGGAATTCAGAAGATGGGAGTAGAAAAAGTCCAAAATTTTTTAAGTTTACAAAGATACATTTCATTACATCAGTTTACAAAGTGTTTGAATTTTTTGTGCATAAGACTGTCCCAAAGATTTTATGTGTTCCATCAGAAAATATAAAATTTGTTGAGAAAAAAATTTCATTTTACAAAATTTATCAACATTTTTTCCTAGAAGACCGTTTGGAAGAATTAAAGTGTTCCCTAAAAAAATTCGAAAATTTCATTTTACTTATTCAAGATTCTTGTGTCCAAGACATACAGAAAGAGGTCCGTAAAAAATATAAAATATATGTTGAAGAACATTTCGTTTCACAAAATTCATCAACATTTTTTTCTAGAAGACCGTCTCAAAGAAATTGTGTGTTCAGTAAAAAAAATTCGAAAATTTCATTTTACTTATTCAACATTTTTGTGCCCAAACATTCTGAAAGATCTTCGTGAAAAAATATAGAATTTGCTGAAGAACATTTCGTTTCACAAAATTCATTAACATTTTTTCCTAGAAGATTGTCCGAAAGAATTAATGTGTTCCCCGGAAAAATATTGTATTTATTTATCTGAAACATTTCATGTGTTCCGAGAAAAAATATAAAAGTTTTTGAGAAAAACTTTTCCTTTTAGATATTCATCAAAATTTTTTTCTAGAAGACTGTCTGAACATGTGTTATGTGTTCCGAAAAAAAAATATAAAAATTCTTGAAAAAACTTTTTATAAAAATTCATCATCCGAAAGATTTCATGTGTTCCGAGAGAAAATATAAAATTTTTTGAGAAAAACTTTTCATTTTAAATATTCATCAACATTTTTCTCTAGAAGACTGTCTGAACATGTGTTATGTGTTCCGTAAAAAAATATAAAAATTTTAGAAAAAATTTTTACAAAAATTCATCAATATTTTGTCCAGAAGACCATCTGAAAGAATTTATGAAAAATATTCATTTTGTTGAGAAAAACATTTCATTTTACAAAACTCATTAAAATTTTAGTGGTTTCAAATTTCAAATTTGAATTTTTCTATGGTTTCAAATGTATTTTAGTTTACAAAGTCTTTAAATTTTTTGTGCATAGAAATGTCCGAAAGATGCTGTGAGTTCCGTAAAAAAAATAAAAAAATTTGTTGAAAACGAAATTTCTGTTTGAAAAATTCTTTAAAATTTTTGTTTAGAAGACGGTTTATGTTTCCGTAAAAAAATTAAATATATTGGGAAAATCATTTCTAAAAAACAGTCTAAAAGAATTTATCTATTCCATGAGAAAATATAGAAATTGTTGCGGAAAACATTTCATTTTACAAAATTCATTAAAATTTTAGTGGTTTCAAATTTGAATTCAAATTTTTTTATGTTTCCAAATTATGTTTCAGTTTAACATACAGTCTTTACATTTTTTGTGTACAAAAAAAATTTTTGAGAATAGAATTTTTTTAAAATTAAATTCGTCAAAATTTTTGTTCTGAAAGAATGAAGGTTTTCCGTAAAAAATAAAAAAAAAACAAATCTTGAAAAACATTTTATTTGAAAAAATTCTTCAATATTTTTGTCCAGAAAACCATGTAAAAGAATTTTTGTGTTCCTTTAAGAAATATTTTATTTGTTGAGGAAAACATTTAATTTTTTAATTTTATAAAAATTTTTGTTTACAAGACAGTCTGACAGATTTTTTGTTCCTTCAAAGAAAAAAAAAAATTCCAGGAATATTTCGCTGAAATATATCGATTGCTGCGTTTCTTGTGCATTTTATGCTGCATACTTATTTCAAGAAAAGTGTGAGAATGTCCATTGAAAAATAATTAATTTCTTTAGAGATATCATTTACAATGAATCTGAATCTTCATTGCATTGATTTGGATTTCAAAAGTGTCGTCTTTAGTTGAAAAACATTGTATAGTTCGAGAGATATTTAGATTATAAAATCTATCTGAATGTAGAAAAAGACGAAAAGAAAAGGCGCACGCAATGAAGGCTCATGGATTCAAACCCCCAACCCTCGACCAAATAAATACATGTTTATGTAAAAATTTGTAGGCAGTAAACATGGTTCCAAATGGTATTTCATTCAAACATTCTTCTTTGGAATATGAAATCCTGTGAGCGCCACTTAGACAAGAATTACACAATGAAATTAATGAATCTTCAAGTTATCTTCTCTTCAATGATTACTTTACCCTATTGGCTACTTGCCAATAGGAAAGAAAGGGAACAAAAGAGTTGAGTTATTTTAAGTAAACATTATTTATTTACAACTTTTACAAACAGTTCTGAAATCATGGCCTGGTTTTTTTTGTGAAGCGAGCTCAAAAGAGTTCCAAAATGAAAGATTTTACACTCATTCTGCATAAAAAATAAAATTGAATCCCGTCTTCACTCTTTAAACTTTTTAAAAATGTTTGCAAACAAGACGGGAATCCAAGGCTTCAATTTTATGCAAAACGGGGGTTTTCAAGAAACCGAAATATATATTTTTTGTGTGTTTCAGATTGTATTTTATCGTTTCCTCTTTTATATTAAAAAATTTTAAAAATTTCTGTAAGCAATGCTCTTTAGCAAAAAATTTTTTTATTTGCAGAGAGTTTTCTGGAAATTTTTTCGTTATATATTTGAGATTTTTGCTTTTTCTAAGTGCATTTATACAGTGCGTTTCAAAAATAATTGTTGACCATATCTTTTTAACTGTAGAAGTTTGTCATGGTTTTAATATCAGATTATCTTCTATATTTAAATACCGTTTTCGTGTTTTTGTTTTCTTAGTTGGGTACAAGTTTTCGCGGAAATATCAAGATTTAAAAATGAGTGCTATATTTAAAAGACGTTTCGAAGTAGAGTTTTTGGTAAACCATCCAAAGGGTCTAAAAATGAAACCTCCACAAGTTAGAAAATACACGAAAACATCAGTTTCATTTGTGAGAAAGTGGCTCAGTCGATTCAAAGAGTTCGGAAATGTTGACGACGAGCCACGTAGAGGCAGGAAGAGAACCACTCAGAACAAAGCGGATAAGGCGATAGTCGGATGTTTAATAACACTCCAACTCTTAGTCTGAAGCAAACGAAAGAAAAATTGTCGCAAAAGAGAGTCAACGGCCACTATCCGACGCAGGCTTCTTAAATCGAGCATTCTTCATAGAAGTACCATGTCGAAATCGCTATTGGGTAAAAAAATGTGGAAAATCGTCTGAAATGGGATAAAGAAAATTTGGGATGGAAACACTGAATTGGCCATCTCAAAGTCCAGATGCAAACCCAATCGAAAATGTTTGGTTCTTAATGAAGCCAAAGCTTAGAGGAAAAACATTAAAACCGATTTCGAGAGGGGTTTCTTTGGAGTACACTCAAAAATACGCAAAAATTGTAGCAATAGACGCCAAGCTATTACTGACAACAACGGAGACTGAACAAAGATTTGATAATAATGGAAAAAAGATATTTGCATAGTCTTTCAGAAAATATGTATAATTCATTACTATACCTTCCTTTGTGAGTTTTATTAGCAACACTTTATTTTGAAACGCTTTGTACATTTAAATACTGCTTGACAAAATTCTTTCTTTATTTGTTGTCCATGACAAATAAAGTTCAAAGGAAATATGAAAGTAATTATGTCACAAAGAATGTAGAAAGAAGGAAAAGGAACACAAGCAAGTCGGTCATTAAGTTCATTTCCACATTTCTTTCCACTCATTGAATAACTTTAATAAAATTTTTAATCCGCAAATGGACTCAGTTATGGTTCCTACAACTTTGCCCAGTATTGGATTTTCTTTATTAAAATATTTCTTGCAAATGGCGACAAATCCATACACATAGTTTTTGTCATGTTTAACTATTTTAAATCAAATTAAGCTTTCACACAAAATCAGCCTAAAAGTATGCCTACAAAACCAGTCCCTAACATTTCTTACACTAACCTGAAATGCGTATTTTACATAGCAAACAGTTTTATGCCAATTTTTTTCTAATTTGTTCGACAATAATATTCACTGAGCAGCGCACAAAATGCACCAAAGTTGTTTTTGTAAATTCCCAATGGCCACTTTGAATTATGTGATTTTGTTTCATTGCACCTAAAATCGATGCGTAGTTAATATGTCAACTGTAAATATGATTTTATTGTTGTTATTATTGTAATTGTATTTATTTGTTTGTTGTATCGCCTTAATTTAAGCTAATAAATTAAATTGAAAAATTAGTCCAGCAACACTGATTGTTTGTGTGTTTGTGTATTTTTAGTTTTCTAGCAATAATGAAAATAATCAAACAACAACAATTACAACTACAAATTCTATTTGTAAATGTGTGCTCTAAATAATTGTAATCGAATTCAAAAAATAAAATAAATTAAATAAAAATTAAATAAAAAATGGATTAGTAAAAATAATTAAACTAAACAAATAACTGAACAAACGACAAACAAATGAATGAAACAGTTGTAAGATTTAATTTTGAGTGCAAATAAATGAAAAATCTTTGAAAAAATCCTATACGAACAAATTCGATTTATTGAAATGTCAATTAATTTGCAACACTTGTGTCTGTTGACTGCGGAAATTCGAGCCGCACCGCACGTCTGCGTCTTCGGCCATGTCACTGTCTGTCGATATGTGTGCTGAGTGCGGCTGTGTTTTGATTGCAGCGTCGAGAATGCTTTGCTCAATGGACCTGAAACGCATGCAGCGGTTTGAACTCACACACTCACACTAACACTCACACCAGCCCCGAACCGAACTGAACCGAACGCTGTGTGCTATTTGCTCCGCTAATGGGCAGCAATTTCACTAATAATGGACTTTGTGTGCAACGGGTGAGAGGATAATAATGAAGCAGAGCACAACTTCGCTTCAAGTGCGCCAAACGATATAATTGCTGTGTTGCATTGTTATAACGAGCAGCAATACAACAACAACAATAAGTGTAAACGCAGCAAACAAGGGAAGCGTTAAGGCCAAATACAGCCAATGCTGGTCAATGGCCAATGGCAGCGACGGCCGATAGCAACATTTTTCGCAAATAGCACATTCACACAGAACACAAAAAGCCAGACAGACACACAGTCAACCAGCAGTGAGTGCGTTTGTTTGCTCAGTGTTGAGCATTCAATGTTCCGTGCTCGTCCTTTCAACCTTCGACAATCAGCAAAATTGCATTGAATTTATCGGCTGCCATTTTGCAAACATGGATTCCCATTGCTCGTTATGTCACTGACAAGCGACATTTTAGCATTTTAATTTGCATTTCTAGCATTTTAGCAAATAAAAAAAAATTGAAGTCCACATCAAGCAACTGCCGCGCATGTCCTTGCTGCCGGCAGTGGCCTATGGCCTGTCGTCATTTGATGCCACCTACTCCTTGTATGACTCTTTGTTTTGTTGTTGTTTTGTCTCCGACGTTGTTGCTTCATTTCATTTATTGTGCAACAGCAGCAGCAACATCGGTGCATGCAACAAAATTTGAATCCCCACAATTGTGCGAGTCAGTAATGTGCTATTGTTGTTGTTGTGTTGCTAGGTAACTACTGCATCTGCATATGAACATAATTGACTCGCATTGCCGCTGACAAGGCAACTGGACATTTGGTCGGACAGACACAGCTGTATTTGCTTGCAAATTTAGAGCTCAGGAAAATTTGTAAAACTGAAAATGCAATCAAACGTTTAAATTGATGGCACAAAATAACGGCACACTTACAAATACATACATGCAACATGTATTGGGACAGCTGCAACAGAAGCCATCGAGTTGGGTCTTTGTGTGTGGTTTGCCTTGCAACTGCACTGAAGAGAATTCTTCGTATGATGCGTTCTGTGAAAGAAGCAGATGAATATAACTTGAAAATGTTGATGATGTGTTTTTAAAATGCAGCACAGTGTTGCCAATTGATTACAATTTTGTATGAAAATTGCAGATATCAGAAAAGTGATTTATATGGCTACGTGATTATATGAACTTGGTATACGAATTTTCATGACCGACTAACTTATTTTAGTTTCACTATATTCAAATTCTTAACACTCAAATATTCAAGGGTTCCAATTTTAATTAAAAAAGAAAAGGTATAGTCAAAAGAAATCCATTATTTTGATGGCTGATTAAATTTGTGTATGAAAATTGCAGATAAAAGCAAAGTGAAGCCATAAGAGGCTTCGTGATTCACTTGGTATGCAATTTTTTATGACCGACTAAACTATTTTGGAGATCCACATTTTTAATTCTCAAATGTTCAAGGGTTCCAAATTTAATTGAAAAAGTAAAGGTAAAGGTAAAGGAAAGGTGAAAGGTAAAGGTATAAAGGTCAGAAGAAATCCGTTATTTTGATTGCCAAATTATTAAATTTTCAAATAACAACTGCAGAAAAGAGCAAACTGATTCTTATGTCTTCGTGATTAACTTGGAAAGCAATTTTGTATGTCCGACTAAATTATTTTAGTTTTACTAGATCCACATTTTTAATTCCCAAATGTTTAAGGGTTCCAATTTTAATTTTTTTTAATTTGCTTTTAATTAAAAAAGAAAAGGTATAGTCAGAAGAAATCCATTATTTTTGCACGAAATTGAAGACTTTAGCATAGTTTGAGTGTTCCGATTCAGTCCAAAAATGCACTGTTTTGTTCCATAAGTTGTTGCCATTTTGAAGGTTAACCCATTAGGCTTCTCTCATAGAAACTCTCGTCTCACTCGTCTTTTCGGTGAAAACTAGGACAGACGATTTTCATAAACTTTTCTCGAGGTAAATTTTTCACCAAAAAAATCATTCGTCAAAGAAAGGAAAAGGTGATAAACGCTTGGTGCCAGGTCCGAACTGTAAGATGGTTACTTAGGAACCCAGTGCTACACAAAGGATTTCATTTGGAGAGGGTTTTGCGTACAGTAACCATTCGAAACCATGTTTTGTACCAGAAATTTTTGTGTTTGAGGGGATTTGAACCTCCAAACCCCTCCTGTGTGCGCCACTGTAAGATCTCCCAAACAATCTCTCGGAGCTTTGGGCGAATCACTTTCGATGTGTGCAACTTGTCGTTGTCCTGATGGGCCACTATTCCTCTCTTATTGGTCAAAGCTGTACGCTTCTGGGTAATTGTTTACTTCAGACAGTTCAATTGTTGACAGTACAGGTCCGAAGTCAGAGTTTGGCCAAAAAAGAGTAGCTAATAGATGATAGTACATGATTTCCTGTCCCACTAAGCCCACTAAACGCACAGTAAAACCTTCCTGACCATCAATCCTGGCTTGACTACTGTTGTCGCTTGTCCTTGTCTTTAGTGATCCACTTTTCATGACCAGTCACCATCCGCTTTTAAAATGTGTCATTATTTTACACAGAGGCGGATTCAGAAAAATATTTCGGGGTTTCAAAAAGTAATTCGTTAATATTTATAAAATGCATTTTAATTTGTATGTAGTTTTAAAGTCGATCGTAATATTTCGGGATGTTTCAACCCCCAAACCCCCACCTGAGTCCGAAACTGATTTTACAGCAATTTAGCAGCGATTCGAAGATGAAAATTTGGTCCATGAGGTTTTTCGCCTTAACTCGTGTGGCATCCAGCTTCTACTGTGTCCAGAGCTTCTTTTTCCAACCTTATTTAAGTGTTGAGCTTCTGGGCACTCGAAACAAAGCTCATCAATCCAACTTGCTAAACGATTTTTTGGTAAAAATTCAATTTTTACCTCGTACTACTCACGCCCCTTGTGACTTCTATCTTTTGGGAAAAATGAATTTTTCATTGAAAGGAAAACCATATCTTGATGTTTTTTTTAATTTATTTTATTTATGTTTATTTATTTAGTATTAATTTCTTACTTATTTTATTTATTTATTTTTGTTTATTTATTTATTTATGTTGAAGCGATTCGAAGGACGATGACCGACATTTTGAAGGCGATGGATACATATGGCTTTAAAAACTCATTCGATGATCTAACTCGTTTTCCGTGGGATGACAGTCGAAAAGGAAAGTTTCCATGATTTGATTTAAATTTTCGATAATTGACCTCCCCGAACATGGAACATCTTTGACATCAAAAATAGCAAAACAGATTTGACGAAACCAAAAGTCCACATGATTGGCTGTTACAGTATCAGGAATACAAACACTTTACTCATATTTTCAGTACTCTTCGTCGAGCAAAAAATTGTTAAATATTTAAGGCATCCATTCGCTTTGCTGGTATCCATCTTTGACGCGCGCTCAAACAAAACTGAGTCAAACAATCACAAAACTGTCCGAGATGTTTTGTTAGCTCGAAATCTTCTTTCTTATCTTTCTTACGTAATCTGTTAAAACTCGATTGCATATATACAACGCTAGATACAGATTACTCAAGCTTTCTATAAAAAATAGTGAATTATTTTTTACCATAATTTATATTTTGCATTGTTTCAACCCTCAAATCATCTCATAATTATGAAACAAATTTATTCCATATGAATTTTGACTTTCCTTGAAATTCATTGCATATCTACATATGTATGTTTTTCTTATTTTCTTTGAATTTCATTTAATATGATTTTCTTATTTTCTATAAATAAAAGGCTAAGACAGAAAACATGCCTACAAAACATACAGTTTCCATTGGTTGTGGAAGTATTCTGCAAACCACTTCGCCTATGAGCTTAGATTTGGTTAGGTTCTGGTGGCTGGGTTTAATTTAAGTAGGAGCGAATAAATTAATATTTTTAGAAGTAAATTCAAAGCAAATTAAAAACATTTTACTGTTATCGACAAAATTATTTTCAATAATTTGCAGCGATATTAGGGAAAGTTTGTGTTCTAACGAATTGGGCGCGTTCGATCAAAACCCTGTTTCTTTAATAATGGTTAAGTCAAATCAAAAAGTGATAATTTTGTATTTTTCCATAAATATTAAATAATTTTTCTGTAATGAAAAAATATTGATACAAAATTTATTTCATACAGATGGGGAAAAGGGGAGGAAGCCTAAAGTTCAACGCCGAATCCGAATGGCGGTTGGCAGTTTTTCTTTCACACTTGGAGGTTTTGTCATTGACTGCTAAAAGACCACCTGTGCGATTCTTGCAATTCTCATCTCATCTGCTTCATTTGGATAGCGATCGAAGTAGATGAGCGTTTCACCAGCCCGAGGTAGGATTCGAACCTAGGACCTGCTAGGAAGCAGTGTGCTACCCACTGGACTATCGAGGCTAGACGTTAAAATTTTCATTAATTTTCTACTTCCTCTTTTGTATTCGCAATTAAGATGTTTTATTAAAATAAATAAAAAATTAACCAACAGGTTTTTACTTTTAAAAGGTCAATTTAATGTCAAGCAACATTTGCTTTTGTTCTAAAACAAACCAATGAATGTTACCTATTTCAGTATTTTTTGCTTTGCCTTTCAGTGTTGCATACTTAAAACGTAATTTATTTAAGCTAAATAAGCATTACCTATGTTTTGTTTAATTCGTTTTTTTTAACATTTTTAAAATATTGAAAATTTTGCAGTTCTTATTCTGTGCGAAGTGGACTTTGTCAACAGCAGAATGAGTGCCATGAATTATTTGCAATGCATTTTCATGTGCAATTTAATTGCAATTAAATGAAAATGGTGCCCCTCCAAGCATGTTCACACACACACAAACACACACACACTCACATTCACATACACACATTGGCACGTAGGCACTCACACACAAAGGAAACATTCGCTGCTTTCAGTCGATGCTTTACAAACATTTCTGGTTTTTATTAATTGACATGGCGCGGCAGCTGATTTTTTGCCGCCCCACACATACATACAAGCATACATACGTTTGCACAGGCTTTCTATATGTATGAATGTAAAAAATGTAAAAAAATTTAAAAAAATTAAATGCAAATATTAACCCAAAGAAAATATGATAAATGCGCGAATGAGTGTTTGTTCGTGTGGGTGACTGCAGTGCGGCGCATTGTCGAAAAAAAAGTAATCATTGCGCCGAATTTATGCACATGGCCACACTGGCACAACACACGGCTAGAGGTGTTCATGTGAAAAATGCAATTAACGAAATTCATATTTGCGTTTTATTAACATTTTATTAAACACATACATGAGGCGCGTGTTCACGTGTGTGTGTGTGTGTGTGTGTGTGTGTGTGTGCGTTGCTATGAATTCACACAAACAGTGCGTATGTATTTAATTAAAAGCAAAAAACAACAAGAAATCGCTTAAATAAAAAATGGCGCATGAAAAAACGCGCCTTGGAAATTCCACACACACAAACACACAATGTAAATTGATATTGAATTACACGCCCCATTTGTGCGCGTCCGTCGTCATGTTGTCACTAATATTGAGTAAATAAGACTTTCTGAAATCATGAAGAAATTATTTTTTAATATACAACTACACCAAATATTTAACCATTTCGACATGAACTATTAACGTTGTCAAATAAGGCAACAACAACAACTTAAAACTATGCAAAAAGAAATTGAAAATTTCCAGCAACGCCCCGAAACGTTGTCAGCGTTGCATTATTTACACGGCAAACAATTTGCCAGTCAAAATACAATTTCAACCGAAAAAATCCTGCAGCAAATGAGCTTCAAATTTAGGCACAAACAAGCGGCCACCAAAAAAAAATTTTAACCGAAATTCGATACGAAAACATGTCAACACAAATAGCAAAGCAAACAGTGGCCGAACAAGCAAACATGCCAACAAGAACAACCAAAGACACGAAAAAAAATCAGTAAATTAAACGTGCGCCAGCAGGCAAGTCGAAGACAGACAGACAGAAGAAAAGAAGTAAAAATTCACAGGCAACCATTGCACACGCACCGCCCTTAAATATTCAGCAGCCCCTCACCGCAGCCCTCTTTCTTGCATACCTGAAAAAGTGTACTGAAGGACTAGAAGGATGCGCCCGAACACAGATTCCTCTTGCAGTCGCCACTGTTCTCCCAATCAGGCGACCATCACTCGTACATTGCTTATTGCCTTAACCGTTGTTAACCAAAGGAGGCAAAAACATGTTGGCAAAAGGAAAGCCAAATGTTATGCCAAGTGTGTTGGTTACTCTTTGCGTATTTCTCTTGCGGCCATCTCCATATTTTGTCGCAGCGTCTGTGACATGCGACTTGCGTTAGAAAAAAGTATCCTGTTCTATGTTGCTCAGCAAAAGACGTGAATTGTAAAACAATTTAAGGAAATTTGTAATTTTCTGAGCATGTGTGGTTGCCAGTTGGTGTGACGTTGTCTGATGACGATAAATGTCAGAGGTCGTAAATCGTAGTCAGGTTGGTTTTTTCGTATACTTTAAACTTCAAATACATGAATTACTATTTTTTTTAATAAGTAAATATAGGATTTTCTAGGATACTAGCAGAATGCGGCTTTGAGAGAAACGTCTTTTAGATAAAAAATACAACAAAAGGACTTGAAATTTAGTAATCGTCTCAAAAAAATATTGGGTCCATTTTAAAATCAAAATTAAAAAAAAAAAAAACAATAAAATGCACTCATTCATACACAACTCAGTTCGACAGAATGCATGGTGATTGGTTCCAAAGATTACATTAAATAAATTCAGTTTCAGAATTTGACTATTTTGATGTAATTTGAAAAGTATCACTTCAACTAAGAAAACTCCAAAGAATCTGTGCAAAAAATTAATTAGTGTGTGGGAACTTTTTTTAAGCAAATTTTTTTTCTTTAGAGAGAAAATGTCGTCGAAATATATGGTTTACAAGAAGTTGCTAAAACTTTTAGTGAACAGGGTTTTTCATTTCGAACCGAAAACTTTGGCAGCCCTGCGTTCGACAACCGCAGCTGTCGTTGCATCGCTCGATGTGTAAACATAGTGAAAATTCACTACAAAAATGGTGAAAATTTGAGCACCACCTTTCGCGTACTAAGAAAGGATTTTGGACGTCACGGACGCTACATGCCACATAACACGACCGAACATGACAGAATTGCGAACCAGGTTTGATGAACGCATAATTTCGCGTTTTGGTGATGCCAATTGGCCGTCAAGATCGTGCAATCTGAACCCTTTGGACGTTTTTTTTGGGACTACGCGAAAGACCAAGTCTATGCAGACTATCCGCAGACTCTGGAGCATTTGAGGGACAACATACGTGCAGTTCTTGGCGCCTTACAACCTGCTATATGTAAAACAGTCATCGAAAATTACCTAAAAAGAATCGATGTGTGCCAGGTTGTTCGTGGCGGTCATTTGAATGATGTCATATTCCATTACTAATGGCACAAACCAAATATTATTTTGATAATAAAGTTTCATCAAAATTCAGATTTTAATTGATTTTTTTCTTTATTTACTATTTCGGCTCATGATGAAAAACCCTGTAAATTTAAAATTGATTTGGGCATTTTTGCTTTAAATATTTTCTTAATATTTTTAAAGTTGTAGAAGCCTTAACTTCAATTTTATTTCAAAATATTTTTCAAAATTAAAAATCTCAAAATTGGCGAAACTTAGAGGAAACTATCGAGAATTATGTGAAAGTGTATTCTTGAATTTGTTTATATTTTAAGAAGTATTTTTTTATCGAATAATGTAAACACATCTTCTGATATCTTGATTGATTTCAGATAATAATTGAATTTGAAAACTGGTTCAAACACCTATTGTCGACAAAAAATTAAGATTTCAATTCAGCGTACCAGAATTAACTAGCTTGCCAAATTTTACTAAGAACAGACCACTCCTTCTAATGTGGCGAAAAGAGGCTAATTAATCAACTACTGATGAAGGGTGTTAATTCGAAAGTGCAATTATCTCAGTGTTGAAAAAATTCTAACCATTTTTGTTAGTTTTTAGTTTCAATATAAATGAAACAATGTTCTGAAAGGGTTTCATCAATGAAGAAGTTCTTATGTTAGCCCAGGCGTAGCTATGCGTTTTAGGGTTGAATATTTGGTTTGAATATCTTTCCAACTGATTGTCTTGATTAGTATTGAAGTCTTGTATCAATCTTTATGTGTCAACCCATTCAGAAGTGCACAAACCACTTTTAATTATTCAACAGTTCTTAGTTATGATGTCTGTGTAATTTATATCAATTTATATTCCAATATTTCTTTGGATGGACAGACAGACTCAAATCATATCCATTTGGGGCCTTGATTTATCTACAAAATAAAAAAAGGAATATAACTAGATCCCTCTAAATTCGCTTATATCTATATATCTTTTACTTTTAGTACATCGACTTGGTTTTTCAATCCAATACAACTTTCGCTTTAGTTCTGCCACAGATAACTCATCATATGAGTGGTTCTGCAAAGCTAAGGAAACCTTCGGGAAATAAATTGCTGCAATCTAAACTCGAATAATTTTTTTTTAATTTCTGTTGAATGGTGAAGCTAAGAAAACCTATGAAAATTAAATTGCTCTGATCTGAACTTGGCTAAGTTTGTGTAACTCACTCACTCAATCCTTCAATTGGGTACAATTTATATCATTTATATCATTAACTACCCGAGCTCCTTGGCCACCGAGTGGAAGTGCGGTCCTGCCGCACAAACCCTTCCCTACCTAACCTAACCTACCTGAGCTCCTGTAGATCAAGCATACTCGTATATCTTTTTCTATACTCTTTCTATTTCTGCTACTACCTACTACCTTTACACTTATTCTTCTTCACTCAGCACCTATCTTGGTGGGATAAAGTTAAGTATTTATTTATTTTTTAGTGCTTATTCATAATTTTTTTTTTCTGCTCCCACCTAAACTTTTCAAAAGTTCAGTAAAACAATGATTAGCATTAATAGGATAAACTCTGAGAACAGGCTTTCAAAAGAAATGAACTACGACGTCTGGGTACAGTAGAAATCATTTACGTAACCTGGTTATAAAAAAACGAAATTTAGAAAACTCCCAGTAAAGCAACACTTAGAAAACTTGAATGCTCAGTAAAGCAACACTTAGAAAACTTGAAAATCCCAGTAAAGCAAGACTTAGCAATGTTCTTGAATGTTACAGTAAGCAAAACTTAAAAAAAAACTTGATTGTTCCACTTTCGACTTCTAGATACAGACTTCTATAAATATAGATGTGAATGAATATTTCATATTGAACATAATGATAACTTTAAGCGAGCAGTTTACTACAAAGTTTTAAGCTTTGTATCCTTCAGAATTTCATCAGCCTGAGAAGAGTATCTCACTTTGTTCAAGGTTATTATTATTATTAGCGGTAAAAGTGCACTGCGACCTAAGAGATCTATTGTGCCCCCTTCTTGGACCTCACAGTTCGTCGGTGCAGTATCCAAGAGAAATCTTAGTATATTTCCTAAGCCTCTGGAAACCCAGTTCTAACCTGTCACCCAGGTGTATTCAAGATTAGGTCGAAGCCATTCGTCAAATCCCTATTTTCATTTATTTCAAAGCTCACTGTTCCCATTCGTCAAATCCCTATTTTCATTTATTCAAAAGCTAACTGTTTCCATGCTCCTAAGTAAACTTTTACCATTTCTCATTTACTTTCTTTCAAGAAATTGCTAGTAATTTCATTCCAGTCAATTAACCCTCTAGTCATATTCAATTTGAACTATTGTGCTACATTTAATTATATACAACAAATTGAAATGGAACTTTGCACACCTTGGGCAGTTTTCATGCACCGCTTTTCACCAACACTACGTCAATCGATGCGTTTGTGCTTGGCTGGATTACCCGAAAGGTGCGTTTAATCCATAAAGCACTCGATTATTATTAATGTTGAGCATAATGCAAGCAACCGCAGGTGCTGCCACATTGAACATAAACAGAGTTTACTAATTCTCGTATGGTCTGCTGGTAATAAAATAAGTGGACATACATACATACTACTATATATAAATTTATATGTAAAATGAAATCAGAAACCTGACACGTTTGGCACAGCCAGCAGTGGCGGTGACTGGACCAAATGTTTTTACTTTACCTTATTGCTTTTTTTCGATATGACAGCATAGATAGCAGATTCTATTTCATACTCGATATATAAAGAGTAGATATAAAGCAGCACATGTAAATTTGTGAGTGTGTGTTTGTGCGTGTCTGTGTGCATGTACGTATTTGACTATCGATTAAAATCTTTGCTTGTATGTGTGTGTCCAAATAGCCTCGGGTTAAAGATTAAAAAATTAATTTAATTTTATATGACGGCAAGCTGAGCGACTTGTCGTCGTCACCGTTGTCCACTGCACAAGTAATAATAATAATAAATTTTGTTGTTGTTGGAAGAAGCAGACGAATGGATCGTTGAACGAGTGTCGGTCCAAGTGGATTGAGTGGCTAGAAAGTTGTCATGTGGCGCAAAGATTCAGTTGAACGATGTGTTATGGATAAATATGAGGTGCCATGACTGAGAGGACCATGAACATGTTAAAGCCACAGAGAAATACCACAGACAGACGTATGAGTAAATTGTATGAATATTTATTGAAGATGTGTTTTCTCACTTCATTAATTTTCGTCCAAGATTTTTTCAAGTGTTCTTGTCAGATTATCCATCAATTCTTTATATCAAACTCTTATAGGTGGATAAGCCATGAGCTCTCTGAGTCATACAGTATGAACCTTTATATGTATATACATATAAATAAATAAATTTTCTATCAATATTTTTTAATTACAGAAAAACTATTTAATATCTATGGAAAAATACAAAATTATAACTTTTTGATTTTATTTAATATTTATTGACGAAACAGGTTTTTGATCAAACGCTCCCAATTCGTAGACTCCAATTAGAACACAAACTTTCCCTGATATCGCTGCAAATTAGTGGAAATTATTTTGGGGATAACAGTAAAATTAGTGTAATTTGCTTTGAATTCACTTCTAAAAATATTGGTTGGTGAAAGACAAATAGGTGAAGTTGCTCTCAAACAATTTTCGGTCGAAAGAGTTAAAGTTAACCGGATCCGTTACGTTAGCCTCACTGAAGTTTTCAGATGAATTAAGAAGTTTTCGCAAGCAACTATTCAAACCAGAAGTCTGGAAGTGACGATTACGTCTCCATTGAGGAACAAAAAGGACAATAAATGACTTTGTACCTTCAAAAAGTAACAAAAAATTCCTGTTAAAAGTATATTGAGCGCTGAAATTGGGCAATTAAAACAAAGAGAAAAACCAGGTCTCTGAAAGCAGAATGAATAAGTTCCTGGGAATAGAGAAATAAGGAATGAAAAAGTTGGACACGGTAAGGAAAAAGAAGAAGACTCCGTCTCCCAGTGTTACCAGACACCTGAAATGACTTTCACCTAAGCCTTAAATAAACTGAAATTTCCTCCCAAAAATTTTAAAAATATTCTAAAAGTTTTTTAATTAATTTCTGCCACGTTCACCTAAGGAATTACTTCTCATGAAAAATGAAAATATGATTCGTTTTTTTTATTGCAGCCTTTTTAATCATTTAGTTTCAGCTCAGCAACAATTTAACACACAAAAGAACTTATAAAAAATTCGATCAGTATGATAGTCGCTTTTGTAAACTTCTTTTATTAAATAATTATAAAAATAAATTCAACGCTATAAAACATAACAATTAATTAGATCAAATTAGACACTTTCAATAATTAAGTCTTAGGTGCCACTAATGATGTCAAGTGTATCACCATCAAAATCTCTTAAACTTTCTCCTAAACAATTCTTCCTCCTAAAAATTCTCCTAAGAGGCCTAGAATCTCCTAATCTGGCAAAACTGCCATCTCCGTTGGGAGGACCACAATTTTCTATTGAGTGACCACCACAAAATTTCTATTGAGTGAATCTGAGGGTATGAACGAAAAAGGAAAGAGTACTGAACGCAGAAATTGGGGAAAGACGAGAAAGAGGACAACTGTGATTTTATTGAGAAAATACGAATGAGAATAGCCGAACTTTCTGTTGTTTCATGGGTAAAACCCCTCAAAAGGAACATAAAGGTTCCTAAGAGAGGAGTATCGGACGCAGAAGTTCGGGACCAATTAGGGAAATGCAACTAACTGATGATGGGGAGGATGACAAATGAGAATGACAGTGTTTTCTTTTGAAGGACAAGGACGGCAAGATTGACTACGTCATACGGAAGATGAGGAAATCCTTGCAAAAATGGCAAATGAGTGCGCAAATGCAAGTTTGATGATGAAGTGAAGTACTAAAGAAGTCAAAGTTGGAAAGACAATTCAAAACCATAGAAAAGGTCATTCAAGGCAGACTCTGTCTCTATTTGAAAGGTGTGGAATTAGAAGCCACATAATCGCTAGTGTGGCCAAATGGAGCAAGTTCGCAGAAAGCATAGGCGAAAAAGTAAGACTGATGGTCGGCAGTTTCGAAGTAGTTTCGGACTTAATCCGTCAAGACACCTTGCGTCTTGAACGTTTTGAGAACTTTACTAAAAATGTATGGTTGATCTTAAATTGGATTTAGAAGTAACTAAACCAGGCTGTGGCACACACAGGATTTAATTTTTGAGGTATTTTGTAGACATGTTTTGGATTCAATACTATTTGAAACTTTATTTGCTACCCACAGATTTAGTAAAGAAAAGATATTTGAAGGGTTTGAATCCCGTTTTGCTTGCGCTACTAAAACCGTATCAGAAGTAGCTTTGAGTAGAAGTAGTAATTTGTATCATGGAGCCTCTTTGAGGCCTTTATTCCGCCCATACAATCAAATTTCACCCAGTCTTGAAAAACATAACCTTATCCCATATATATCCACTATATGTATAGCAGATATATAATAGATAGCAAATTGCTTTACATTTAAAAACTGTGCACCGCATTTGTGCCATTTTCACAATAAGTCACAACAAAACCAATATGGCTTACATGTCGCTTATCCGTCTGCCTGACATTTTCGCTTTGCCATTTGCCCTTTTACAGCGTTCAGGCACAATCAGCAAATTGGGATTACCCTTTTTTCTGTTGGAGCTATGTGCCCGCCTTTCAAATCCCATCAAAGGCCAATTTGTATTCTCACCTCAGACAAAACGAACCACTGCAGTGCAGCTGATCGGCCGACACAATGGCTGTCGCGCTTTCAACTGGTGCAGCGTGCACTGTTCATTTGGTGCGCCGACGCCGACTGCACTTTGACATTGCAGTGCGTGCGTGGGCTTAACTGGTAAGTCGCGTCTTGAGTGGTTTCGGCCGAAGAAAAGACAGAGCGCGTCTTTTGTATGCGAACGCTGCGCATTTGCGTGCACACCCGAAGGAGTTTAAGACGCACCGCTGGCGACAATTGTTTTGTGTGCAATTTGTGCGTTAATTGAAATCCTGTTTGCCAGTAATGAGTTGCCCATTCAGCTCATTGCGGTTCGGTGCACTTGGTCAGATCAGTTATTGAATTCAGCGCGTGTCTTGATGGCATTGAAGATGCTCTACATGCGGCTTACTAGACACAGAATGCCACGTGGTTGATATGTAGTTGATTTTCAGCTCATTCAGCACTTGTCAGTCAAGTCAATATTGATTAGATTTTTAATTTAAATAAAAATTAAATATAATATTTTTACGTGACTGCATTTTGGTTCATATTTTGCATATTCAGCTGTTGAGGGTTACTTCAAATTCAATCTAAGGTCTTTGGTTGACATTCAGCTATTCAGCAATAGCATTCCACATGAATTGTTGGACTAAAGCAACTGCAACTTGAGAAATAATGTGTGTGAGCATCATTCAACTCACATTCAGCGCATTCATCTAAGTTATTTCTATTTCTATTTAAGTTATTGAATTCAGCGCGTGTCTTGATGACGTCAAAGATGTTACAAGACACAGAATGCCACGTGGTTGATATGTAGTAGATTTTCAGCTCATTCAGCGTTTGTCAGCCAAGTAAATATTGATCAGATTTTTAATT
Organism: Melieria omissa; assembly: GCA_963971225.1. Lineage (NCBI taxonomy): Eukaryota > Metazoa > Arthropoda > Insecta > Diptera > Ulidiidae > Melieria > Melieria omissa. Next base: position 145,635,855 of record OZ020267.1, read on the forward strand.
GAAATAGAAATAGAATGTAATAGGTTTACTGTGCAGACTTAAATTTGATTCATGTTTTGCATTTTCAGCAGCTGTGCGTTACTTTCAATTTCAATCTATGGCTTATGACTTAATTTAGCTATTCAGCAATAGCATTATACACAAATTGTTTGACTGAAACAACTGAAACTTGCGAAATAATGTGCGTGAGAGCAATTCAGCTCACATTCAGCGCATTCATCTGATGAAAATTCAATTTACTCACTAAATTATTTCTATTTCTATTTGAGTTATTGAATTCAGTACGTGTCTTGATGATGTCAAAGATGTTACAAGACACAGAATGCATTATGATTGTTATGTAGTCAGTTTTAGACTCATTCAGCGCTTGTCAGCCAAGTCAATATCGATCAGATTTTAAATTGAACTATAAATTGAATGTACAGACTGTAATTTGGTTTATATTTTGCATATTCAGAAGCTGAGCGTTACTTTCAATTTCAATCTCAGGCCTGTGACTTAATTCAGCTATTCAGCAATAGCATTCCACACAAATTGCTTGACTAAAACAACTGCAACGTGCAAAAAAATGAGCGTGAGCATCATTCAGCTCACATTCAGCGCATTTATCTGATGAAAATTCAATTTGCCCACAAAATTATTTCTAATCATTCAGTAACATTTCATTACATTTGGGGCTTTTCACAATTTCCATTGCGTCAACATTGCATTGCAAACGCGATCAGGCGGAAAAATCGCGTCAGCTTTGCTTTCATAATCGCTGCGACAGTGGCGGTCACTGGGAATGCTGGCCACCGCAGACGCTGCGGTTAGTACAGAAATGGTATAAAATTGAACTGCAACGCGGCAACGTGCAACAGTCCGCTGCCAAAATGCGTTCGCAGCTGCCAGTGTTGCTGTTGATTGCGCTGCTGGTCACGTACGTGGCTGCTGGCAAGCACGAGGAAAAGAACGAGTCCTCCGAGAGCGGCGAGGAGGAGGGCAAGAAGTACAGTGCCGAGGAGCACTCAGGCAAGAAGCACAGCGGCGAGCACGGCCACAAGGAGCACAAGGAATGGGACGAGGGCGACAGGCAGCAGCACGAGGAGGAGGATCACGAGCATGAGTATGGCGACAAGGGTGGCAAGAAGAAGAAGCACTACGACGAGGAGGAGGAATACGGCGAGCACAAAGAGCAGGGCGAACACAAGAAAGCCGACAAGCATTCTCACAAGAAAAAGTACAAGAAAGGACACAAGGAGCTCGATTATCATAAGAAATTCGACAAGGACGAGTATAAAAAAGAGAAGAAATTCTACGATGACGAAGATAAAGGGGGACATCATAAGAAGTACGAGAAAGAACATAAACACTACGAAGAGGATGAGAGTGAGCACAAGAAGGGCGAGGAGCATGAGATGGGCAAGAAGAATAGTCACAAGCAGCACAAATCGCACTATCACAAGGGCCACAAGGACGAGGATGAGAAGAAGTATGAGAAGAAGAAGAAACATGGCGAGGATCATGAGCATCACGAGGAGTATGATGAGAAGAGCAAGAAGGGGAAGGGACATAAGCATGGCCAGAAGAAGGGCAGCAAAAAGGAGAGCAAGAAGAGCAAGAAAGGCGGCAAGGGTTGGCACGGTTAGTGCGGTGGAGAGTGGTGAAAGTTGAGTCGATTTGTGATTAAATTTTATTAAAGACTTTTTTAGTTTACTAGTTGCAAAGTGCAATATTTGTCTGCTTGAATAGGTTTTTTGTATAATAAAGAATACTGAAATGAAATAATGTAGAAGAAATGAATAAATGGAAAATGAAGTTTTGTTATTGAGGAACGATTCTAAAATGTGGATACTTCGAAAGCTAAGGACATATGGTATCACAATGCACTTTTAAGGCTTCCGAGTGTGTCTCTGTGAAGGGCAGCCACCATAACCTAACATAACCTAACTTGAAGCTAATGACAGCAAGATTAAAGCCAATGCAGGTGGCTGTACTGGAAGACCAATTTTGGCTGAGGTTTGTGTTTTTATTTGTTTGAGAAGGGAAAGCATTTAAAATAAAAATCAGAGACTTCCAGCTACTAAAAATCCAAATAAATAAACACCTTCTCCCCCGTGAGTTACTAAGCTTCATTAAGGTGGGATTGGAGCACGTTCTCTGAAAATTGTTGAGGGCACAATAGATTATCTCTGGTTTTAAAGCAAATACCCCTTTCTAAATCTAATCTAATCTAATCTAATATACTAAAAACCCATACATCCTCTACTATGCAACCGGAAAATATTCTGTGGGAAGTTATTGTTCGCTTTTCATTGAATTAATAAGATCCTTAAGCTACAAGATAGTCAAATGTTCTGAATTTGACAAGTTTAAGTCAATTATTATAGAAATTGCTGATCGCTGTGGGTTATTTGCATGTTTCTTTATATGATTGACTGAACAATGCCAGACAGATTTGTGATTCTTTGTTCGAGCATTAAAACGGAAATGGCTCATAATTGCTTCCGTTTTGAAGGATTATCGCTTTTTTTTTTGAGCGTATGTCAGTTCTTTGTTGTCTAGTTGAAGATTATTGCTGAGTAATAGTCATGTTAACATGTTTGTAGGGCACGTACAACAATGTTTGCATATAAAGCAGAACAAGTAAAGTAATACAGGTGCAATTGTTGCCGAAGTTGTACTTTTTGAGACCCTAACAGGGAATAGTACAATCAGAGTTTATCCATTAGCTGAAATTATTTGTTTTTAAAGGATTTGTTGCTTTGAAATGTGAATATTTTGAATGTGTGAAATGGAACACAGCAGCAGCCGTAGCTCAGCTGGCTGGTGCGTTGGGCCGCGAGTCAAATGCGACGCTCGAACCGAAGGTTCAATACTCCGTCGCGCTAACACCGAAAAAAGAAAACAATTCTTCTTTCGGCGGCTGTCCTCTCAGCAGGAAATGGCAAACCTCTGAGAGTTAAATTGCCTATGAAAAAGTTCCCGACTCGTCGTTCGCAACCGGCATAAAACTGTATGTCCAAATACAAATTCACACGCACAACATGGATGGTTGCGGGAAGTTAGGCCTTAGTCTCGTAATCGGGCTGTCGTACCAGTCAAGAAGAAGAAGAAGAAATGAAACACAGATATAATTAGTTGGCAAAAATGTGTCTGGTCTTCGAAGAGTTGCGTTTTTATGCGCTTAAAACTATGAAGTTCACTGAGAGATAATGAAAAGGTCATGGAAGATGACTCTGCTCGAGGCCAGCCTCGATAGTCCAGTGGGTAGCGCGCTGATTCTCATACCTAGGCTCTAGATTAGAATCCCACCTCGGTCTGGTGAAACGCCCATCTACTTCTATCGCTGTCTACATGAAGCAGATGAAAACTACAAGAATTGCTCTTAGTAGGCAATGGCGAAACTTCCAAGTGCGACCGACAAACTACCATTTGGATTCGGCGTAAAACTTTAAGTCCCCTCCCCATTTCTCACTTTCGCTTCAAATTTGTGTTATAACACATGTTAAAAAAACTGTGGTGCATAAAATTGTCTAATTGGCTAAATTTTCCCTTTTCAACTCTCAGAACTCTGAAATATGTAGAATACAATTTAGATGTTTGAATCTACAGACTGAGAGACCCACTTGAAATATGCTTAAAAGGGTAAAAATGTGGTTCATCCTCATTTTACATACAACTTTTGCAGTTCAAAACCAGGAACACATGGAACTAAGTATCCAGAAAAATTTGACATTAAAAAAAGTTTTTGATTTCATAACAAAAACCGTAGCTAACAAAGTAAAGTGACGGTAATGAAGTGTCCCGCAGTGTATGTTTTCCTTGTGTTGGGGTTGGGTTGCAGTGGCTGCCTCTATGAGAGACACACTCGGAGGTCTGAAAGGCCCATTGTGATACCACATATTTCACCCGTTTTTGAACTGTGTATGCAACACTGTTTTGCCAACACGTGTCACAGCACACATTTCAAGCGGATGGGGAAAAGGGGGAGGGGACCTACAGTTTAACGCATCGAATCCGAATCCGAACGGCGATTGGCAGCTTTTCGTTCACACTTGGAGGTTTTCTCATTGCCTGCAAAAAGCGCATCTGTGCGATTCTTCCAATTTGCATCTCCTTCATGTGGATGGCGATAGAAGTAGACGAGTTGTTCACCAGCCCGAGCCAGGAATCGAACCTGGAGCCTTTGGTATGCGAAGCCAGCGCGCTACCTGCTGGACTATCGAGGCCTTACTTGGCATATTTTGGTCCTGAAAGTTCAAAATAGAAAATTTAGTTAAAAGGAGACAATCCCTCTTTCATTTGATACCCATATCTTCATCATTGCACAACTGCAAATATTTAAAAAATATTTAAAATGTATATGTCCTTAAATTTTTAAAATCCTTTAAACTACTTTTTGGGTCACAAAATGAAAAACTGACTATGCTGGGTTACTATAAATGACTCCTAGTTTCATGCCTATATCAACATTTGGATGGGTATCGGCAAGAAAAACATTTTTTTGTTGCACGGTCTAATAAATGTAAAGTTGGTGTTTTCACTCAATGCATCATAACTTTGTAATTTTTCTTTCGATTCTATTAATATTCGCCTTAATAGTTGCACAAATAATGTATCTTTCATCTTAGATTTTAAAATCAGAGAAGATCATTTATTTTATCTATAAAAAAACATTCGAAAATTTATGATTTTTGAAAATGGTCACAAGTGAAAAATTCACTTTTTTTACAACTTTCACCGTCAGCAACTTCTCATCTGATCTCATCTGATTTAGACAATCTGTAAATCGCTGAAAAGGCTAAGGTATTGTCTTTTGACTGACGGACAACTTGTATTGGTTGGTTGATTCGTTTACGAGATATATACTCATAACTGAAACAACAGGGGAAAAAGGTGTTTGGGATTTTTGAAGATTTTTCGAAAACACTTTCGATGTTGATTTTCAGTTTCGTGTTCAGCGGCTCAAGGTTAGTCTAGAAAATACTTTTATTTTTAGGTGCACGCGATAAACCCAGTTTTTGTGGAGTAGTGTAATTGATTAAGGTAATCAACGCTACGCCTATTTGAGCATCTATGCTTCCTAGAGGAGCATCATAACTTTTCCTATAATTCAGCAATGTAAATCCTCTCCGCACGTCCCCTAATTGTTCAATTTTTCTTCAATTTAAAGACATTTCACAAACATTAAATGCTGCCCGAATGTCTACCACTCTCTGCCTTCTAATAGTTTTTCGCCTCACTCTACGCGAGATTAGCGAAAATATTGGCATTGTGTTGGCATTGTTTGCAGTGTACGTTCACCTGCTCGCACCGACAATAAGTCGTCAACATGCTGGCTGCGCATTGTAAGCGGAAAAGCGCCAGCAAGCGGCATTGTTTGGCATTTTGCCAACAAAATGAATTATTAGAAATGCTTTCCTTTTGCGCCATTTCTATGCGTTGTATTTGCCATTTACAGTTAGTTTTATGGATTCACATAACGTATGTGTGTGTGTAAGCGGAAAATAAAGGATTAGCAGCAAGCTGCCAACAACTAAACAACACACACACGTTGAATCAAGAATGGCAAATTGTTTGCTGACTGCTTAAAAGCCACAGCAGGCTTAATGCAGCAACGAAGGCTTTTATGCTTTCAAAACAGTATGCTTGGTGCTTAATTGTGCTCATACATTTACTCGTATTTGCTATTTGTTTGTTTATTTATTTATATACAACTTTAAAGCAATCTGGCAGCATTTGGTTCTTTGTTGTTTATTTCGTTTTATTAGTAAATATCACGCACAGCTTTTGCTTGACGTTCTTCTCTAACGTTCGAGAATCATAATCTTGAGGGGGCGGGGAAAAACATTCACTTTCATTGCAAAACTGTCTCAAAAGACGCAGCCCCCCGTCAGCGTGTTGTAATTTCCATTTACGACATTAGACGCCAAAGTCCACAAAAAGCTTAAGCGTTTCGTTCGTGTCTCTTCTCTGGCTGTTCCCCATTCCTGCAAATGTCCGCTCGTGTCCGTTATTTTTAATCATAATCACGCTTACGCCGTAAAGCCACCCACAGCAACGGGATTTGCAATGCTGCCAACAGTGGTGAAAGCATTTCGCATTTTCCATGGCATAATTTACATTTTACATTTTCGTATTTGACATGCCAACGCTGCAGTATATATGTAAGCACGAGTATGTATGTATGTATGTATGTTTTTGCGTACGAACAGTGAGAGTTTTAATGTGGGCGCCATGCTGAATGCCATTATGGTGTCTGTTATTGTTGTTGTTGCTGTAGTTGGGTGGGCATAGTATGTCCGCTTGGGCTGCTGACGTTGAGCTGTGTGATTATTGTTATATATGTACGTATTTTATTACGTAAGTATGTATGTATGTACTTGCACATTAACATTTTGCCGCACTTTTATCGTATAGTCCCACTGTGTGGTTAATGACAACTGCCGGCAAGTTGCGAATAAACATGCAAATGCGAATGTGCCGAGGACAACGAAGTGGCTGTGTGGAGGTCTGCGACAGCAGGATGGCTTAACACTTAAAACGCAGTAAGCTCTTTGAGTCTGTTTCAGGCGCAGCCACCAATGACAGCGGCCGGGTGGCGTTGCTGACGTTAATGCGGTCGATGGCTTTGTTGGTGTTGGGGTTGCTGAGTGGCGCCGCTCAACGATGACAATCATTTTAATTACTTTACAACATGCGCGCTCGACTGCATTGTGAGGTTAGAGACGGCAAGTGTGAGTGAGCAGGTGAGCAGTTGGAAACGAAGCAGCAGCATCAGTGCCATAAGTCAAGAAAGGTACATAAATGTGAGTTATTTTTTGTTTTACTTTTAAGAAAAACCTTTCATTTGCGTTTTTATAATGCGGCGCCATTTTGTGGCATTGTTTTTACAAACCCTACGATCTCAAAAAAGAGCCAAGTTTTTGAAAACAAGTTTACTAAACCTTTTTGCTATTACAAACTTATGTTCAAAGTTAAATATACAAAACTGCATCCCCAGTTTTACTACTAATGGCCGCATACGACAACGATTACGCGCTCATTTGTCGATTTAATTCAGACTACACACAAATTTTCATACATAAAAACCACACAAAACAAAACAAATACACACACACACATTTCGCTGACAAAAACCACATCCGAACAAATAGAAAATACACAAAATCCCAACTACGGGCAACGGAAAGCCAACCACAGCCGCCCAGCAGGAGCTGCTCTACGGGACATCAACCACAACAACAACAATGAACGCGTTTGACAACAAAGCAGCACAAAAGTAGACAGCAAATAAACTAAATGCCATTGTAACGTATGTGAACAACAACAACAACAAACAACATCACCACCACAATAAAAGCAACAACAAAGAACAAAAACAATACTAAGCAACCACCAGCAGCATCCCCCGAGTGCGCCAACAGTACCCAGTGACAAATGAGCAGACAGCGGGACAGACAAACAGACAAACATACAGATACGTATGTGTGCGTGGCAACGGCAACGGCTGGCAATGGTTGCTGGTGGTGGCAGTAAATAATGTGCAAACGAGCAAATAATAAATGTCGCAGTCATAGTTGCCATTGGATAATCCATGATGACATCATCAGCGACAGGCAGCACACACACACAAACCCACACACACGCACATATTGGCAGCCATCAGGACAATGGACTGGAGCACTCGGTTTGCGTTGTATGATGCTGCCGTGGTTGGTGTTTTTGTTGTTGTTGTAGGCTTCACATATCACATATACATATTACATTCGTACCGGATTACTCAACAACTGCTGCTTCATCCGTTGGTCGTATGTGGCATTTTTATTTGGATGCTGAAGCTGTTGATGAGGTTATGCTCGACCTGGGCTCACAAGATTTTTGCTTTTCCTCTCTTGTCTCATTTCATATGTGAGAAACGTTAACCCTTGCCATATTTCGTCGGCTCAGAAAACGAATCTCGCATGTTCTATTAAGCTTAGTAGGACATACGACATTTGTTTTCCCAGGCAACGATTTCTTGAGATCAAAATTTGTCCCTCAAAGTATTGGCTCTCATTGAATATTTTAGCAATTAATTACAATAAAATATCAAAAATATAATTTAGATTGAGAATTATAGCTCATTCAAATTTGTACAATATATCTTACAATGGTCCGCAAAGGAGTAAACATTCATGAAATTTTGATTTAGTTTTTTAAGTTTTATGAACAATTCATTGATTTTTTTGATAGAAAACATAAATTATAACAACAAAAAAATCAAAAAGTGATTTCATTTTGACCGATTGTTATATAAATTATATATACAAACAATTGATTCACATTTATTCGGTCTTAAATAACCGCTGTTGTTGTTGCAAAGCTCTTTTCCTAAAAATAAAACACGTAATCTATTAAAATTCATACAGTTTTAGAGAAAGGCATTGAATATAGCCCATTCTTATTATAGTAGTGGGAGTGGCAAGTACGCATGTCTAATCTTACATAACCCGTGTCTGCCCAGTAAAACAGAAAATCGTCTAGTAATTCTTACTTTTAATGGGAATGTACCGAAAAGTCGATCTTTATAAGTCACGTGGCTTACAGATGGGCGTGGCCGGCAAGGAAACGCAAAAAATCTGTAACAAAACCCATATCTTTAACCCTTTCAATACGACTTTTGGCCAGTGAAGATAATTTTGTATAATTGAACTAAATGTCCTGTAAATAAGTAAAAGAACATTTTTAGATAATTTCAGATTTTTTTTTTTTATGCACAAAGAGCACGCTTACACTTCTGAACGTATACCAAGTATGAATTAGTTAGGTTATGCTAACCAAAACACGTGTTGTGAAGTACTGACTACAGACTACTGTTTAGCCCCATCCCAGCACTTTAAAAGCGAATACTTTTCGTACCAGAGTAATTTTTGAACATTATCTGGGACATATATATCCCGCAGTATTGAAAGGGTTAAAAACATGCAAACAACTTGCAACCTTTGCTTTCCGTTTGTACGATATATAGTACAAAGCTTTGCAACCCTTGTACGATATATAGTACAAAGCTTTGCAACCCTTGTACGATATATCGTAAAATTGTTTTAAAGACTCGGGAAACATATTTAGACGCAAAAAATGTTAAATATAGTAAGTTTTTTTTAACTGACATTCAAACTTTGAAGTTGTTAAGCTTTTTGCTACCAAAAAGGATTATTTATTTTAGAAATTCCTCCACAGAAACACCGTCATTTGCTGGTTTTTCAAATTCTTGCAAAAAGCTGCTTACAAAACTCACTCATACTGTGTAGCTGCGGCTATAACGATTTATATTTTTAAAAAGAATGATAGAACACATCCTACTTAATGAAAATTAAAAAGCTTTTTCAAAAACAGTGCGTTCGCTGTCAAATAAAAAATCTGCGAAAAAATTTTACAATATATCGTACAAATTTCCGGAAAGGGTTAATTTTGGCAGCCGGGTTTTTTTTGCTTATGTGAACATTTGGTTGAAATTCTTTGTGTTAGTATAAGTTCTCTTCTTTTATAAATCAACTTTTTTAAATGTTATTAATCACAAAAGTAAAAAATATTTAAACGTTAATATTCATCCAAATGCAACCCTGCGAAAGAACAGCCTTAGCAAATGCACAAACCAACCTAACCTCAATTCAATCTTTTACAATACGAAGCTGTGAAAGCAACACAGATAAAGAATTTTTTGACATTCCTCCATTCTACAATTATTTGGTTGCACGATATTCTCGCCAGGATTTGTTTACAAACATTGCAGAGTTTTTCATTAATTCCACAAAAGAGCAACGTTAAACTTATAAAACAAGGAATCAATAACAACAACAAAATGTAAGCAATTAAACCTTTTACTTAATTTACAACAATTAATAAATGTTTCTGTTTAAACGTTAAATTTTTAGGGCCGACTACTGGAAGTCCAATGAGCGCAAATACTGCGATTTCTGCAAATGTTGGATCAGTGACAATAAAGCTGTAAGTTTGCCATTCCACAAACTGACAGCCTGATATCCTCTGAACTTTTTCTTCTTTTCCTCCACTTCAGAGCGTTGCGTTCCACGAGAGCGGCAAGCGGCACAAGCTGAACGTTGCCAAACGTATCACCGACATTAGTCGCAACAGCGAAAAGGCCGAACGTGACCGCCAGAAAATGGATGCAGAAATTCGCAAAATGGAGGACGCAGCCATGCGTTCCTATGCGCAGGACATACATGCACGCGGCGACTTTACGGCGCGCTCCATTGGCACTGTGATGGCAGCGACCGCTGCCACCGCAGCCACTACTAGTGGCGCCTCCACTTCCACAACTGTTCGTGGTAGACAAGTGGATCCCATACGTTTGCCGGGCAACTCGGACGGTGAAGACGAGGACGGCCTGCGTGTCAGTGTGCGCAAAGTAGCGCCGGAGGAGGTGCCCAATGCTTCACTATGGGTGGAGGGACAATCGGATGAGGGCCACACCTACTACTGGAATGTCAAGACCAACGAGTCGGTGTGGGAGGCGCCCAAGGAGGGCTACCTGTCATGGACCGAGTATCAGCGTATCAACGACATAGCGCTGCAACAGCAGGAGTTGCAGCAGGCAACGGAGGCGAAAAAGTTTCGGGAAAATGTCAACGAGGAGGTGGCGCGCTACAATCGCGAGCGACTGAAAGCGTATCGCAAACCGGAAACGCCACAGGAGCAGCAGGCAAAGAAGGAACGCAAACAGGCTTTTAAGACGGAGGAAGAGGCGGCAGCGCCACAAATAGGCAGCTGGCAGGTGGTGGAGCACAAGTGAGTAGAGGACTAAAGTTGAAGAAGGAAAGTTTTATTTGTGGTAAAATTTCGCTAAAAAATGCTTTGTAAAATTTCATAGACCACCCACGCCACCTGTAGATCTGGAGCTGCCAAAAGTGGAGTACAACTACATAGCTCCTGTGGTGTCCGATGTGCCCGCTGAGCCGCCAGTGAAGCGCTTCAAAGAGAAAACGATCGAGTCGCTGGATCCCGAATTGGCCAGCAATACCTCAACCTCATTCAAGAAGCGAAAATTTGCAGCCAAAACTAATGCGCGAAAACGTCTGGACGATGACTAGTCAGCAGCAACAAATTTATTAATATAATTTAGCTTTAATTTCGTTATATTTCAATGCATTCAATTATTAAAGTGAGCGTAGACTGGCGCAATGTAAGGTGTGTCTTTTCGGCTGAATTACATTGCGCAGTTGCCCAATTAAAGGCGTGAAAAATGTTATAAATTATTTGTAAACGTGAGCGACAGCTACACCAGCCAGACGTCAGCCACATTTTGTGCAGCACGGCAGCTGTGCGCTATAATGTCATTTATTGTTGCCACAAGCATGTCGCCGCAACTGACGCTGTGTGTGGCTGCAAATGACAACAGGAAACGAAGCGGAAATGCTGTTGCAAAAGTGCGAACGGCGCTGACGTCTGCTAATTGCGCAACAGCATAAAATGTGAGAGATAAATTAAAACGTTTTTATTGCCACAAATAAAAAAAATAATACACAGTTAAACTTTTAATTATGCTTACAGCTTGCAACCGATTGATTGTAATTTCTGGCGCATAATTATATTTTCAAATCGCAATGTGCATCGTTTGCAGCAATTTTTGTTATATTTTTATTTTAGTGTTTAAATTGCCAAACGTAAACAATTCACAGAAATTGTTTGTAAGCGCGGCAATGCGTCAAAATGCGTGATTTTTCTTGGAAGTTGCAAGGCCATGCGGAAATGCCCACATCTTCTACTCGTCTACTCGCACACACACAAAACATCATTTATGTAAACACAAGCACGCCCCCAACTGCTGTGGCAGACAGCTTTCAAAACAATTTTTTTCTGAATTCATTAAATTTCGTTCGAAAGCAAAGCGAACATTGCGCTTTGTTGTGTTGCGTTCGATTTGCTTTTTTATTATTGATTTCAACATTGAGTGAATTGATTGAAAATCGTTTACTCATTTATCATTCAAATCAATTTCGCTTTGACGCTTTGTGCCTTTTATCTAACTACGCAACCGGTTATCAGTTGGTTGCATAAGTTCTCACATTTGGGTTCAATTTAATTAATTTTTGTTGACTGTTTCTGTATTTTGTTGTTGTTGTTAAAATATGCTACGATTTTCGTTGCCCTTTGTGCGTTTCTATATCAGCGTTTGATAAAATTTTTTGCCACCTCGTGGCATATTTGAATTTATTTAAATGATTTTTCAAATGTTTTATCTTATCAGAAATTCCTTTTTTAGATAAGCGCCGAAAGTATTTTCGTTTGAAATGCCTTTTAATAGCTCAAGCTGTCTGATATAAAAAGAAAATTGTTGCACATCAGTCTAAATATTTATTGGGGAATTAAAATTGCTGTGGATGGTAAAATTTGTGTTTAAATTGTTGATTATTATAGTTGAAATTTTAAGCATGTGGTCGATATTGCTAGGAATTGTAGATATGTTAGCTGCATGGGCTGATAGTTGTCGGGCAGTGCGTTTTCATCATTCATTTCATGAAATACGGTTTACGCAAGAAAAGTGTAAAAAACTCACTCATTTCTTCGGATAGTCTAGATTCTAGACTCTAGAAGCTACCAAAGTTTGAAGGTTAACATTGATTCGATATATTTGAAGAGTTCTATTTCAGGGTTCTTGACATATTTCGAATGGAATAGTCGCTTTTTCACTGTGGTTGTGGATAGGTCATCTCTTTGCATTACATTTTGATAGTAAAATAACCATGATAAATCTTTCTGTACTACATGGGCTGAAAAGTCTTTGGCCTGACATAGAGATGGCGCCAAAAATTAAGAATTATTGTGTTGTACATGGAAAACCATCCTTAACTTAGATTCTGTCAAAGTTTCATGGCATTTGGTTGACTCGTTTTCAAGTTATTGCTTTCGAAGTGACGCTACCTCTGAATTTTTGTAAACAATGGAAAAAAGTGAATTTCGTGTTTTGATAAAACATTGCTATTTGATGGGCAAAAATACAGTGGAAACAAAAGCATGGCTTGATAAATGTTATAATACATCTGTATTTTTGCCCATCAAATAGCAATGTTTTATCAAAACACGAAATTCACTTTTTTCCATTGTTTACAAAAATTCAGAGGTAGCGTCACTTCGAAAGCAATAACTTGAAAACGAGTCAACCAAATGCCATGAAACTTTGACAGAATCTAAGTTAAGGATGGTTTTCCATGTACAACACAATAATTCTTAATTTTTGGCGCCATCTCTATGTCAGGCCAAAGACTTTTCAGCCCATGTAGTATGTAGAATTTCAACAAGTTTTGTTAGGTTAGGTTAGGACGAAAAATTCTGTGGAAAATATTTGGGCCTATTGGGCTGGATAATGTAACTTAACATAAGATACAATGGTGAACTAAAAGAATTGATAAAAAGTGTCAAAATGTTCTTAAGATTTATAAAAGCGCAAAGGATAAGATGACTTGACTTGACTTGACTTGAAAGGATTTCTGCTTAAAGACCAACAAGGGAAGCATTCAATAGAAACCCAGAAGAGAGCAAACAGCAAAGAGACAAGCATTCAGTGCAAATCCAGTTGACAAAAAACGGATAACCAAAGAAAAGGTTAGATGCAGTTATCGAAGACCTAAAACCATGAAGATACAAAACTGGTGGATTCTGGCTGAAGAGAGAGAAATCATGAGAAGAATCTAAGCAATGATGAAGCAATGAAAGAATATCTAAGCAATGATTCTCGAGAACTGTCAAATTAAATAATAAGAAGAAGAATAAAAAGAAGGTTAGGGCAGCTTATGGATCTCGCATTAGCGATTTAAAGCTTAAAAAAACTCGATAACTATCATTTAAAAAAAGAAGAAAAAGAAGGTTAGGGCAGCTTTTAAAAAAGAAGAAGAAGAAGATTAGGGCAGCTTATGGATCTCGCATAGGCAAAGAACGATTTATAGCTAAAAAAAACTCGAGAACTGTCATTTTAAAAAAGAAGAAGGTTATGTTAGCTCTTAAAAGAAGAAGAAGAAGAAGGTTAGGGCAGCCTTTAAAAAGAAAAAAGAAGGTGAAGGCAGCTTTTAGATCTCGCAGACGCAAAAGAACGATTTAAAGTTTAAAAAAACTCGGGAACTATCATTTTAAAGAAGAAGAAAAAGAAAGTTAGGGCAATTACGGAGCTCACATAGACAAAGAACGAGTTAAAGCTGCAAGCAAATTATGAAAATACTTAATACTACAAGTTCAATTAAAATCAATTAAATTAAAAAATGTTGGTCTCCGCTTGATTCTAAAATGCTTTCGGTTTCTGACTTTGTTGGCACTATTAGACGTTCAAAAGTTTTGGAAAGTTTGGCAAGTAGCTAAAAAGAACTCTTTATATGAATACATTTCTAACACATTTTTTTATACTCAATTTTTTTTTGTTACGGTACACTGAGGTGATTTAACTGTCATCCAGACCCTTGACCTTTAAGCCATATAAGCCCAGCGATTTTTTTTTCTTTAAGGTGACATGAGGTCGGACAGTTCAAATTTGGGGTTAAAAAAATGATCTGATTTTTGATTAATTGAACACCTGGGTGTTTTTTTAGAGGTATAGAACTTCGAATTGAAATAAAACACAAGAAAATCGTTTTAATGTCCATCAATTTGGCTTTATTGGAAGGATAATTTTATGCCATTAATGTTTAAATATGATTTCGGGCATGTGGCCGCCGCGGCTGGCTCGAATAAAGCCAATTCTACAGGTCCAATTTTCAGTTGATGGACAAAGCTCCAATTGCTGTGCACGGTGGCGAATCGATTTATTCGGGTCCTCTTCAACATTTTGCTCTACAGCGGCAATTGTTTCTTCGGTGCGCACTGTTCGACGTCTCTGCGGATGCGTATTATCACATAGAGTAAACGTAGTGGGAAAACGACCCATGGTTAACCGAATTAATTGCTCTGATGGACGATGTCGACCATAAAATGGACGGAGCTTGCGGTAAACTTCGCGAACTGAACCATTATTTTCGAAATAAATGTGCACGATTTGCAAGCGTTGTTCTTTTGTCAACCTGTTCATGATGAAATGGCAAACCAAACTGAACATAAATGACATTAGAGTTGCCAGATTTGACCACAAAATGCCAGTTTTATCTCTATTCGAAAAACAAACCTCTAAAAAAACACCCTATATATTTATAATTCTTTCTAATTATTCTGGCTAAAATATTGGTTTTATGCGAAAAGTGTAAATATGTTTTTAAGAGTTTGATCAATTTTTAACAAGACTGCATAGTTACGTTTTTAAATATTATTGTTGTTTTTAATGTTTTTCGATGCTTTTGAAATTATGTTTAACAATTACCTTTTGTTTGAGGAATTCATACAACTGGGAAGAGGCGTGAGAAATGAATATAATTATCCCATATTAGGCAAAATATCCCATATTAACTCATATTATCCCATATCACAAATCATATCATATTATGCAAAACTTTCGCATTTAAAGTTTAAAAAAGAGCCCAAAAAAATTTATAGAAAACGCTAAAAGGAACTGTTCGATTGATTGAACATTGGGCCGATATGGGTTACACTGTTTACTGCAATTCTGAGTTCGGTCACACAACTGTCATCCAGACTCTTGACTCTTGAATTGCTTACTTTAATTCTGGGTTCATGTCCACAAAAGTGCTGTTCCGACTCATCTTGGCAAGTCTTATCTGCCAGCTAATTTTTCGCCATACCAACATGTCCTATTATCAGCGTTATCCTGTTACCCTGATAAGTTTTTATACCTGTGATGACCATTTTGTTACTCGCGAGTAGCAGAAAGGTCATCACTGTTTAGAAACAGAGACGGTTTTAACAGTCCGAATTCAATCACCACTGATTTTTCAGCGCCATAAGGCTAACCTTATTTGATACCTGACTTTCATTTAGGTAATCCAATGCAGAAATCAGTTCCAGCATCTCTGCTTGGTGAATCCATACATAACCTAAGATTAATTTCTTCTTGCATTGACATTCATGAGACAAATATGCGTATTCTGTCCCTTACAAATTACATTCATTGGTTTCAATTTGTCGAATTTCGACCACAACACGAAACTAGTTTCCATAATTCATCGCTGACATTGACTTCAATTAATCTGCGGTACAAATTGTTGTCGAAGACTTGATGGTCTACGCATTGATTCCATTCACTGATAACCTCTTACAGTCACCTGAACTAATTTGGGCAATTTATCATCTCTCAAACTGCGAGAATAACAACAACTTTGACATGTCATCTGGACATTACACCAAACGCGCCAGTTCACTGACTCAGCGCCAGCCAATGTCCTCAGTCCAGTCCAGTGCCTCCACCTGCAATTATGTGCGGCAAAATTCCATTTAAATTCCAGTCAAGATTAAGTGATTATGTAGCCAATAGTAAACACACAACAAAACAAAATAAAATGAAAAACAAACAAATATAAAACGAAAACAAACAGCAAACAAAGCGAACGTTATGTATGGCCGGAGATTAAATTGTTAATTTTCAAGAAAATCAATGTGATTAACGCATTAACCGCATTTTTCATTTTTCAGTTGCGGTTAGCTGTCGCCAAGCGAGCGAACGAGCGATTGAGTGAGTGAGTAAGCGAATTCCGCATTTAAAATGTCAGCAATGAGCGAACTAATGAACGGCCGCGTCAACAATGGGATGAGTGGACGGACAGACAGACGGGCGAAGAGAGGGCTGCATAACATTGACAGCAGACACGTCGGCAGACAGGCCAACACACAAGGCAACACATCAATAAAACCCTCCAAATGGTGGCGTCTTAATGAATTGAAAGCACAAGAACAAGTAACGATTTTTCATTGATGAATCCATCAGATGGACAGGAACAGAAACAACAACAACGATATCAACAAACTGCCAGCTGTCTAGAGTCGAGTAGTAAAACTCTGCAGCAGCGAGAAGAAAAACAAGATGGAACTGTTTTACTGTTTGATAGAAGAAGAACAGCAGCCAGCAAATCGCCAACGTAAACAATAACAACAACAATGAAAATGTGTTTTTGTAAACAAATCAAAGACAATAATAACAGCAACAGCACAAAAACAATGGCAACACTAATATCGAAAGATAATAAACAGGCGGCAAATCACAATAACAACAACAAAAACAAAAACAATAACAGCAAAAATAGAGCAAACATTTGTCTGGCAGCCAATGACCGTTTGGCAATGCGTAGGCGCGGGGTGGGCGGACGATGGCGAAATTGCAAATGTCTTTCGATGTGGTATGAGAGGCGGGGAGGAAAAGGGAGAGGCACCGACGATGCCATACAGAAGATAGCAGCTGCAGGTGCTGTAGGAAAAATTTGCACAGGTGAGGCAGAGAAATTGATGGAAAAGAGCCAAAAGGGTTGTTGTGTTGTTGTGGTTTTTATGAGCTCAAATTGTGCACCGAAGAACTGTGCTAATTTTTCATTAAATTATTACATTGAGTTACATTAATCTCTTGTGATCTTATGACCCAGTTTTAAGCTTTCTTGATCTAATTTCAAACTTTTTTCATACTCTTTTTTGTCCATGTTTGGGGAATGTGTAAGTTTCATTTGATTCGAGAGAGTTGATTATACAAAGTCAGCCAGTCACTACTCGACAAAAAATGGGTTCATCGCGTGCTCCTTAAAACAATAATATTTTTTAGAGTCATTTTCGGCTGCTAAACATGAAACTGAAAAAAAAAAATTTGTAAGAAGCGTTTTCGAAGAATCTTCGAAAAACACGTTTTTTTCCTCTTATTTCAGTTTTGAGCACATATCTCGTAAACTAACCATCCGACTAACACAAGTGGCACTAGTACCCGTCGTTCAGAAGTTAATTAATTTTCTTTCCAACGATAAATAGATTGTTCAAATCAGATGAGATTTGGGGAAGTTACTGACGTTGAAAGTTGTAAAAAAGTGAATTTGTCGGCCAATTTCAAAAATCATAGATTTTCAAATACTTTTTTTATAGATAAAATAAATGATCTCCTCTAGTTTTAAAATCTAAGATGAAATATGATATGATGGTATATTATTTGTGCAAATATTAAGAAGCAAGTGGTGATATTCAAGACTTCTAAAACGAATTTGAATGAGGTGAATTTTGTTTAATGTTTTTTTTAGCGATCTTCACACCTAATTTTAAACTTTCTGAACTTAAATTGAAAATCTCCTTCTTTCTAGCTCTTTGCTAACCTTAGGAATCCAATAGAAGGTTCGCTAGGGCTACTTTTACGATACGAAACAAGTGGTGGTTTTCAAGACTTCTTAAATGAATTTGAATGAGGTGAATTTTTTTTGATGATTTTTTTTGCGAAATTCGGACCTAGTTTTAAAATTTCTGGGCCTAAATTGAAGCATCCTTTCATACTGTTTTATGTACAGGATTTGCGAACCTGTGAGCTCCATTTGAGTTGAGATAGTTGATCACATCGCGTCTGTTAGTATTTGGTTGGTTTTTGTGTTCCATGTGAAGTTCAAATTGTAGCTCTTGGCTAACTTTAAGAATCCTATAGAAGGTCTGTTAAGGCTAACACTGCAATAAGGAACAGGAGTTTGTTTTCAATACTTTTAAAATTGATTCGTAGTAAAGAGATATGTCTACTTACAAGTTCAGCTTCAAGTTAGTTAGAAATTTTCATTCACAAATACTTAAAATATTCATAAGTGTGGATCTATAACACTTCTCTCATTCATATTTTCGTAATTACAGATATTCCAGGTGTTTTCCTTTGCTTGGAATGAAAATAAATTAAAATTTTTTTTACTTTCTGATCTCAGCCAACCTGAAAATTGTGTTGAGAGTTTAAGGTGTTTCAATAATATTTTAATTTTAGCTATTTTTGTATGATTTTATACATTTATGTGATAGTTCTCAACAGATTTTAGTTGCTTTTGTGAATTCTTGGATTTGCTATTCAAATTTTTTTCCTTGTTTACTCTTCTCTGGAGCATAGGGGCTCACTCACGCTATCCTAATTCTTAGGACTCAATTTCTCTGTTCGGGCGCCAGAAAGGATCCAGAAAGTTTGTGATTTTATTGCAAAAGACCGCAATGCTTCACTGAAAATAATGGAAGAGGCCTTAAACATCAACAGAGAAAGTATCCGACTCATTCTTCATGAGAATTTGTGCAAAACAAAGGTCTGCGCAAAATTTGTTCCACACACATTGAACGAGGAGCAAAAATTTATGAGAGTCAGTCATTCTAGAGACATCGTTGCAGCCGCAGAAAATGATCCAAACTTCCTGAAAACAATTGTTACGGGTGATGAAACATGGTGTTTCCAATACGATCCAGAAACCAAGGAAATCAAAAAACTCACCACAAGCCAAAAAAACACGAAAAGTTACATCAAAAATCAAAACAATGCTCATCACATTCTTCGATACCAAAGAAATTATCCACAAAGAAATTTTTCCAACTGGTCAAACAGTTACTGCCGCATATTACCTCGAAGGTTTGAAGCGTTTGATGGCCAGAATCCGTCGTATTCGACCAGAATAACGCGATCCAAAAAGTTGGTCTCTCTTGCACTCATTGTTCGTAAATTTTTGGCACGGAACCAGGTCTTTGTGTTGAATCATCCGCCGTATTCATCTGATTTGGCACCGTGCGACTTCTCTTTGTTCCTGAAACTGAAATTGAAGTTGAAAGAATGCTTTTTTGATGACATTCAGACCATACAACGGGCTTCGACGAGGGCACTGGAGGAAATTCCGAAAAATGAGCTGGAACACGCGTTTGAATCACTATTAAATCGATGTAACAAGGTGGAGAATATTTCGAATAAATATACCGAAAAATTAGCTGATATCGTGTTTTAATTGTGTTTTCTAGAGGCAGTCTTAATACATAATAGTCGCACTGTGTATGTCCAAATACTTTTATTACTTGTAACTTTCATTGCTCATCTCATTTCGCTCTACAACTATTCCTACTGGGCTCATACAAACACACAACTATATATACAGACATTTCGATGCCCAGATATTTGGACAGCAAATGAAAAGTGTGGCAAGTGGGTAGAGCTGCGCGAGCAGATAATAACCAACTAATGTGTTCGCTAGTCTTTTTTTATGATTTTTGTTTTGGCGTTGGCCACGTTTACGAAACAGTTTCACGTCATTTAAATTAATATTCACCTTGCAAATTTTGTATTTTTCTGATTTTTTTTGGTCGAATGTTTTTAATGAAAATAATAAAAAAATTATATTTATGAATCCATAATTATTAATTATAATTAATATTTATAATTAATATTTAATTATTAATTATAATTAATATTTATGAATAATTATAATTAATATTTACGAATAATTATGAAAATTAAAAAATGTGCCAATTCACATTTGTTTGTCCACTCAAGGACGCAGTCCCGTTGCACTGTGGTCGCTCCCATAGGCCAAAAATAAAAAATTCAAAGTCCAAATTTTAAAATTAAAAGTAACTACATAGTGTCCTATATAATCAAGCTTTCTAACGGTAAATTTTTTTTGGTTTGATTCTTGCGGTACTTTCTGAAAATAGCATCAGAAGTGAGAACATTTGTTCACTTGATTAGTGCAATGTGAGCAGCGTTTTACAATAATCAATTTTGAAGTGTTAAAACTTTATTAAAAAATCACCAAATTTAAAATTAATAAAAAGGGTATTGAACATACAAGTATTTAACTTAATTTTAGTTAATGAGATATATTTGAATTGAAGTCTACTTAAAAACAAAAATCAAAATTTACTACTACTATATTCTGTGTTTTTCGTCTGACTCCCAGAATTTCACTTAAAGTTTTAGTTGTGTTCCCCCTCGTTGCCCCCATTGATCTTTTTTTCCTAATACTAAGTCACGTTTTAAGATTATAATGTGTTAGTTTCAGCTGCCAGAATTTGCCAGGCTTCGTGCAATCTTTCATAGACTGAGTGCCTGTATTAAAAATGGGGCGCAAACCCAGAAGTGCAAAAGAAGCTTGGCATTTTGTGCGGTGGTATTGTTGTTTGTTTGTGCTGTTGTTTTTAAGTAAGGTGATGTTAATATAATGCGTATTGCAATTTTTTTACTTTTCTATTTTAATTTCACTTTTAAACCAATTTTTATATACGGTGACTGACACTATTTACATATCTAAATATTTTTGTTATCATAGGTTCTGTGGGGACAGTTTTGGTTTTTTTTGGTAATGTTAAAGAGGTTTCCAGTCCAAATGTGGAAGGAGAAAATGGAGCAAAGCGGTTTCAGACCACACAATGTGGGAAAATTAGTAAATCTGGCAGAAGAAATGACATAACAAGATATGCATTTTTAAAGACATTCTCACAAAATGTCGTATTTGACATTTCTATGTAATACTGAATCGCATAACTAAACTTGAACAAGATCGCCCAACTGTAACATATAGCTGCCACAGGAACGATCAGTTAAAAATGTGTCGTATGGAAAACTTTTTCTAATAAAATTTTGAGATATATCAAGATAAAATATTATTTATACAAGTGCTAAATTTTATGTTAAAGCTAAAGCTATGTTTTCAGATTAAAAAATAAATTTTGAAAAATTAAGGAAATATGCGCTCGACACTGCTAAGAGATAGAGATGTATCAATGGTACTGGCTTCCACCTTCTGTTCATAAAATTTTAATTGACGCTCCGTTTTGAGTTAATTACCTGTACAGTGACGCACACAGGATTTCATTTTGGGAGGTTTTGCATACCACTTTGGGCCTAATACTGTTTGAGATCATAATTTTCACAAGCAATTTTTTGATTTGGGGGTTTGAACCCCGCAACCCCCTCCGGTTGCCCCTCTGACCCTGCCTATATATGAATTTTGTCGAGCAAAATCTTGGAAACAATTTGTTTCTCATTAAAAACAAAAAAGAAACAAATTTTTTATCATTTCCTTACATGGGGGCAGGCGTATAGATGTCCGACCACGCCCATTTTCACATGAAATAATTGCCACATTTTTAGAAACAAGTTACCAAAGTTTCAGGCTGATATTTCTGCTAGAAGTATTTTTGACCGCTGTGCCCATATAAGTCCGACCACTGTGCGTTGGTGGCAACAACAGCAGTGGGTGGCGCGCAGCTAAATTGATTTTTGCAAAATTCCCCCCAAAAAATGAAAAATTCTAATATTTGTTGATAAATGTTTCTTCAATTCCATGGAAAAATAGCAACTTTTGTAATTTTCTTTTGCTTGCTTTGCAGTTTACTGGAAGTAAATTATTGCAAACACAATAACAACAACAATAATAATGACTCAAATGTACTCGCACAATTGTTGTTGTTTACAACTGTTGGACACTTTTATGCGATTTTTGCTGAATTTTTATCGAATGTTTGCTTTGGGCCGAAAGCAAAAATAAGCAAAATCATGAAAAAAAACAAAAACAAAATCTAAACTAAACTAGAAGGAGGCAAAACTATGGCGAAGAAGCGGGTTGCGGCGTGTCAAATAAACGTCTGGTGGCAAATAAAAAACATTAAAATATAAAAGGAAAATTGAGAAAACTCAGCATACGCTGCTGGCCAACAAAGCGTCGCTGGCCGACTGACTGGCTGCAAATTTTAATGAATGAAAAGCTGTCGCGCTTGGGCGGCATGGAAAAGCGGCCAGCGGAGCGGCAGCTGACGTCGCAACGGTTGTACGCAAAGTTGGCAAAGAGGCCGGCAACATCGAACATGTTGCCACGACAGTTCGTTTCCGTTCGCAGCCAATCAGTTTGTGTGTGGTACAACAATTGGCCGGCTGTGCGTGGCCACAGTGGAAGGAAACAGTTCGTCGTGGAGGTAGCGTCGTTGTGGACGCGTCTGTGCGCGTGGTAAATGATTAGAAAAAGAATTTGAAATAAATTTAACGTAACGAAAGGCGCGTGTTTGTAAATGACAAAAACAAAACTAACACATTTGAAAATCAATTACAAATAGAATGTAGTTTAAAATTAAGTAAAAATTCTAATTTATAAAAATATGAAAAATATATAAAAAATTTCTAATATTGAAAAAAGTGTCAATTTGCTTAAAGAAAGAAATTATTTTGGAAAATTTTACATGTTTATGGCAAATTTTGCTGACATTGCGTTCACACACCACCAGCAACAAAAAACCAGCATCGGGTCAGTGCGCCGGATATCAACGCTTGTCGTCTCGTGGCGCACGTGAACGCCACCAACGACAATCGTTGCAATAAATAAATTGCTGCACACACGCACAGCGACAACAGTGGACAGACACTGCTAACAGAAAATCAAAAAAGCCCCAAAAAAGCAAAATAGAATCAAGGAATAAAATATGTAAAAATAAAAATAAATTACAAACCAAAAAGCAACCGAATACGGGTGCTTGCCAATACAATCAAACACACACATACACATAGAGCGCGAAGAAAACTTGCCGCATGTGTTGGCGTTGCTGGTTTCCGGCGCTTCAGTCGCTGCAACTGCGCCACACTCAACAGTCGTCGTTGTCGTTGTCGCCGAGTTGCAATGTGCGAGTCGTTGTCGTTGCCAATTGACGTTGCTGTCGTCGTTTGACATTGTGCAACGCTTACTTTTTTCATTGCCAGGCGTAATTTTCGCTTTTTCTTTAGTGTTAAAAAACGTTAAAGTTCGGTTTTTTTTAATATTCTGCACGCTGCAAGCAATCAACGTTCGTCATTTGCCGGTCGTGTTATATTTTTTGTTGTTAATGTTTTGCTGCGCAGAAATAAAGCAAAACTCTTTTATTCAATAAAAAGCTGTGCGCAATTATTAAAAAAACAAAATAAGCATTCGAGTGTTGGCGTTTTCACGCTCATATCTTGACGCGCTTTTTAATTATGCGCGGCAACGCCACCGGTCACTGAGCGGCGTCCGGCTTCAGCCCATCGACGTGTGGCACTTGACAGGCGTGCAAATTAAAATAATTCACAGCAGCGTAAACAACAAATTTTAAACGACAACAACGCCGAACTTCTGGAAGTGGAAGTGAGTTAATTACGCTGCGCAGGAGCAGCGAAGAGAAAAGACCAAAAACACCAACAAAAAACAGAAAGAAAAGGTAGGTAGTTGGTATGAAAAGCATTCATAATAAATAATAAATGAAATGAAAACGTTTGTTATTAAATTTTTATGATGGAAAGTTTTTGGAAAATAATTGAAATTTAACTTAAAGTTTCTGTAAATATTTTAAACATGCATTCGTTTCATTAATTTAATTTCATTTAGAAAAGGCGAAGGTTTGAAATTTGTGGTTAACACATGAATTCACATTCATTTTCACATGAATGAAAAGGTTAAGATTTGAAATTTGTGGTAAAAATTTGGTTATGTTATGCACCACTCTTCCACTCGGAGTCCTTATTGGGTTCGTTGTGATTCCATTTCATTTAGAAATTCATTGTCCTTCCCTATCTGTTGTGTTCCCTGTAGATCCAGATGGCATCTTTTGGAAGCCATTTGATGTTGGCGAGAAAATTTTAACGATTGATGTAATCTGTGCATTAAAGCGACTTCCTTCGAAGAATCTGACCTCAAGAGTTCGGACCTATAGTTGCTGCAGTGATGAACAATGGCTTAGCATTTGCTCGACTGATTTCTTTACAACCAAAGCCAAGCTTTTTGTGACCATGATTTTTAATCTGTCACATAAATTTTACATGAATGATATGACATCGATTTCAAGCAGCGGGTTGGGGTATTTTACTACTTCACTGGCCACTCTTGATGGTTTTTAGATCCTCTAGATTCATGTCTGGTCTAGTCGACGAGTCAAACTGAATCCATGTTAACAGACAGTTTGATACTCCTGTCCTTATACGAAGAGATCCATAGCAGTCAATTTTGATATTCCAAGTGGAAACGCGGCTGACTATTGCACTCAGCCTTTGGAAACTAACCCAACCCAACTGGCCAAAAATTAGTCATTACCAGATCATAATCCCGTTTTATTTAGTGATTGTATGTCTGTACTCCTTCAGCAGATCTTTTCCATTCTTTCTACGAGAGCCTGTCTTTTGAAGTCTGCATCTTTCTTCAGAGCTCAGGGTCCATAGTCTGAACCTTCCAAGAAAGTGTAAAGCTATTCCTTTAGTTCTCCCGTCATGATGATAGAGCCTATCAGCAAAAGAGTAACAACTACTAACAATTATCATTTTGATTAACAGAACAAAGGAACATCGGTAGAAGGTGCAATAACCTTAGCCATAAAAAGTCTTCAGTTGACTGATTGCATTTTTTTATCTCTGTTTCAACACACTAAACATTGTCACTTTAGTAAATTATCAATTTTTTCGCTACTCTAATTTTCATGAATTCTAATTAAATAATCACTCATACGCCCCCAATGCCAAATTTATATTTTAATACACTCACGCACACACTGGATTTGTGGTCAAGACTGTCTCGCAGCTCTTTTGCGTTTCGTATGATAAAATTGAAATATAAACTCATAACCGCAGAATGGCAACCATGGCAGCGTCGCTGCTTGTGACACACTCAACCATGATCGTTAATTGCAGATTGCGTATACGCCGCAGGACTTCACAACGTGCCAGCACATGCTGTGACAGGGGCATTCTTTATGTGCAAAACAATGTTAAACAAAAACTGCGATGTTAAATTTAGGTTGTAAAGTGATTTCGAAATATTTTATGCACGGTGGATACAAAGTTGGGGCTTTTTTGTTTTGGCGCTGGTGTTGGTGTTTTTAAAAGTAGTTTTTTTGACCGCAAAGAATTTCAAGTTTTTCAAAACTTGTAAGAATTTAATGAACATTGTTTTCTGTTTGTCGATTTTGTTTTTATTTTATTTTATATTGTTTTATTTTAGTTTATTTTAATTTATTTTATTTTATTTTATTTTATTTTAATTTATTTTATTTTATTTAGTTTTATTTAATTTAATTTAATTTTATTTTATTTTATTTTATTTTATTTTATTTTATTTTATTTTATTTTATTTTATTTTATTTTATTTTATTTTATTTTATTTTATTTTATTTTATTTTATTTTATTTTATTTGATTTTATTTTATATTATTTTATTTTATTTTATTTTATTTTATTTTATTTTATTTTATTTTATTTTATTTTATTTTATTTTATTTTATTGTATTCTATTTTATTTTTATTTAATTTAATTTTATTTTATTTTATTTTTATTTCATTTCATTGTTTGCAAAAAGTATAGGAAGTACAGAAAGAAAAGAGTATTAGAAAGAAAAAAAAGTTTTTGTTTTTTAAATATCTTTTTGTAATATCATTTCACTTGGTGTTTCTTTAATTTTTTTTCGTATTTATTCCACTCGAGAGCTCAGAGCGTCAATAAAGGAAATAGAGCTGCACAAAAAGTTATATTGGGCACACTTCACTACTGCACAGTACTGTCCAGTACTGTACTTGATTGTCGCGTTGACAGCGAATTCAAATGCTCAATAGTTCTATTCTGCAGCAAAGCCAGCACTGCATCATTCGAAAACCTTTTCGCTATAGCAATGACAGTGCTTGTGTTCTGTTGTGAAGCAATAGATCAAAACAGAAAGCTATAATGAGGTTAAATAACGGTAAAACACAGCAAGCACACCGAGTGAAGCAGAACTTCGACTTCACACCGAGTGAAACAGAACTTCTACTTCACACCGAGTGAAACAGACTTAAATAAATATCCAAAAAACATGTTTTAAACCTGCGTTTTTTACATTAATGTTGTTGTAATGCTTGAAATGCAGCCCAGATTCCATACAAAATTCCAAAAACAAACATCAGCTCCTCCGATCGTGCAAAACAATACACCGTATGCTTGAAAATGTTTGTTTTACTTGAGTGTTTGTTTTACTTGTTTTACTTCAGTGTTGTTCTACTTCCGTCTGGTTCCACTGCAGTATTGTTCTACTTCAGTGCTTCACTTCAGTCTTGTTCTACTTCAGTGTTGTTCTATACATCAAGGTGTCGTTTCGTGAAGTATTTGTATGAATATCAAAAGCTCTCTTCACTGCAGTGCTTGTTTTGTAGTGAAAGTGAAGAAGAGCGACAGTATTTGAAAACACGGCGATGGCTTGCAAGTAATTTTTATAGTGCTTGCGCTGCTCTTTACTAAATACCTAAGCGATCGCACCCTAAGAGAGATGCCTCCGTATAGTAAAACAAAGTTATATGAGTGACCTCTGTAAGTTCACTACTGATAGGTGGGAGTAGTTGATTTGAAAGGGTTGGTGTCTTCGCTGAGCGCTGCGTAATTTTCCGTTTACCAATACTGGCACTGCTGGTAGTGTTTTCGTTGTGACTACAAAAACTGATCCACTGCATGCTGTTCATTCACTGAATGCACTGAGAATAATAGAAACTTATCTCAAGCAAAGGATTTGTTTGGGAAATGTTGACGAGATGGGACACAAGTATAAGGAAGAACAAATTAGAAAAGTGCGTAGCCAAGCATTAAGTGGGAATCGAACCCAAAACCTCTGAAGTGGGAGTCCAATGCACTTCAGCGAGGCAGCCTCTTTTATTTTATTCTTATTGATTTAAAAAAACTTTAACTAGTTTTTGTGATTGGTTTTCTTTTTAATTTTTTATTAAATTTGTGTAAAAAAAACTTTAACTAGTTTTTGTATTTGTGTTTGTTTTAATTTTTTATTTTTATTTTTCATTTTTAATTTTTTTTAATTTTTATTTTTAATTTTAATTTTTTGAATTTTTTATTTGTCATTTCTATTTTTAAATTTGTTACTTGATTTTCCTTCCATTTATTTTGTTTCTTTTGTTTATTATGTATACATTTTATATTATTTTTATTGTAGCTAAGTGCTTAATTTCATAGAATTTTAATTTTTGTATTGCTTAATTGAATCTTTTATTATATTTTTTATAGCAATATAGTATAGTTTTTATTTCATTTTTATTGTAGCTAAAATTGATGACCACATGAAAATTGGTTTGCCATTTGCTGATGGCTCTGGGGGTGAAAAGTCCCGCTGGCATTCTGATATGTGTGATATCTGATTGTACTATAGATGTGTGTGTGTGTGTGTGTGTGAATTAACAATTTAATTATTATGCCAATTAACGCCAACTTCATACACAATTTATTGCGCAAATAAACTTATTCAATTTCTTTTATGTGTTGATGTGTGTGTAATGTGTGTCAGCGTACAGAGTGACCGGCTGATTTGTTTGCAATTGAAATACAAATTTAAAATTTTTAAAATTTGTTTGCACTGAATATGAGGCACTGGCGTCTGGTGCTTTGAACTAAAAATTAGCGGGTTTGTTATTAATGATGAGGAAAATGCACTGCTATTGAAAATATCTTCTTTCTGGGGAAAGTTAAAATTATAAATTTTACGTTTTAGGTTTCTATGTGGTTTTATTAGCAACATTCCATAAGAAATTGTTTAATTGTTATCCCGGACCCTGTATTGTAGAGTGTTTTTCTATGAGTGCAACCACATCGTTGTGGCTGTAATAATTACTTAAACATACAACTTTTTACGCATAACGAAAATTTTAATATTTCTTCATTTATTTCAACCAAAATTTAAAAGAAACGTATCTAAATTGAAAGAAAACGTCAAATTAAAAAGTTATCTAAGGTTTTCTGCTTCTTCTTCCTTTACTATGTCAAGATATACCATTACAAAAACGTGTATACTTCTCTTCTTTAAACTTTAATATTCAGTTTATTAATTTCGTATTTTTCCTAAAACTTCAAACTATTTAAAGGACCAATAAAAAAATGTATTACTGGAACCATAGAGGGTTCAAACGTCGACAAAGTAGCAATGCCCCGTTTCTGGCCCGCACAGCGCGGCTGTGGAATGGTCTCCCTGCGGATATCTTCCCCAGCACTTATGATCTCGATGGGTTCAAGGCAAGAGTCCATAACCACTTCACTCTTAACCCTATCTCCTAACCTTTATATCCTTCCTGAACCAACGCAATGCCTCGCATTAATAGGGGTCATCCCCTGCGAGTTTGTTCGAGTAAAAAAAAAAAAAAAATTTGCCATATGGCAGCAAAATAGCGAATAGGTTAATGGACTCACTGTTTATCTGTTCAAAATTTTAGCATAGATTTTCGGGTTTCTTACTTCTACTTCGACAGCCATCAAGTAAGGAAAACTTTCCTTTTGGCTGCTTTTATTTCACAGATAATTTTTCATAATTATAAACATACACATACGTATTTACTGAATATATTTCTGTACGCAATTCGATGTGGTGGGCATTAGTTAAATTATCATTCAATTATATTCAATTAATTGTAAATATACACACACAATAAAATTTGATTGCCACACAAATGTGCACTGCCAATGCACACATTACGAACTGACGCACGCATCCGCACCCACACACACACACACACACACTGACGCCTTCGTTTGCAGATATAAACATATGTCGCTGACTGTTGCAATATGCGCACAGAAACCAAAACAGCTGCTCGTAGAAAGTTGCAATGCGCGCGCACACACACAAACGTCAGCGAGCGTTTTGGAAAATGCACTAAATTATTATCTGCCTAGCTGAGGCCGCAGTCGCACAGAAGGGGGAGTGGCTTCAGTGTGTGGGTTGAATAATGAATATGCAAAAATGTGTAGCCATAAATTAACGCAAATAAAAATAGCACAAATGCTGAAACAACAAATCAAAAATGTGCTGGAAAAACTGCAAATTTAAAGGCGAACACACAAATTTATAACAAGAAGCAGCAAACAAGCGGCTGTGGCCTGTCTTTAATTTGCCTATTAAAGTGCAAACAACAATGTGTGCTCAACTAAATAACTATAGACCACAAAATATGCGAAGCAGATTTTGCTTTTTCTTGTTGGCAACTAACTAACGCGTTTTGCTTTCATGCGCAACACTCAAAGTTATGATTAGTTTTGATTATGCCGCAACAGCAAAAATCAAAATAATAACAACAACAAAACAATAACAAGAGTCATGCAAATCTTTTGAATCCTTTCAGCTTTTCAGACTCTGTCTCTACGTCGCTGTCGCCGTCGCCGTCAGTTCGTAAAACTAAAATCAAATAAAAATGTCGCCATTTTGAAGGTCGCCGCAGAAAACTTGATTTGTCTGTGTTCCACTTGAAATTTTGCGTGTTTGTTGTCCGTAACTGGAGCGCCAAATGTTGCTGTACTCATGTCAACATACAACAATTGCTCATTGTTGTACAACAACAATAAGGAAGAAAATAGTTTCTTTATGTCGGCTGATTTTGTTGTAAAAGTGTTCTCGGTAGCTTTGTTTGTTCGACAATTTTATTTACCGTCTCAGTTGGTGCTTTTCGCTTTACTCCCATTGTAGTTATTGTTCTTATTGTTGTTGGTATTATATATTTATGTAAAAATCTATGAAAACAAATTTTCCAATCACTCTCTGCAAAAACTATTAGAATATTCAATTCAATTTATGCATTGGTTGTGTGGTGTGTGTGTGGTTGAGGTCTGAAGACCGCAGCACAAAATCGAAGCGACGCGCCGGTCGACGCTCGCGTGTCTCAGACGGTGACTGAAGATGGTGTGGGCGTTGCTGGTGGCGTTTTGTTTGTTGATGCGGCAAGGGATTGACTTTGATTTGGCCTTTCGGGAAAATTGTGGCAGACTGACAGACGGGTCGGAATGGCTGGAGCGGAATTGATTGTTGGTTTGGATTGAATGTTGGAGCTTAAACGTGGATTAGCAGCATTCGATTATTTCGTATAAATTGTTTATTAGATTTTGAAATAGCAGTTTAGACTATAAAATGGAATTTTTAAATAGCATGAGTTATTAAATGATGGTATGAAAATTTGAATAAATAAACAAAAAAAAATAGTTAAGTAAAACAGAGGAAATAGAGAAAGTATGACATTGAAGTGTTTAATTTAAAATTAGAATGAATTTCGAGCAATAAAACGAGCAATTGAACGATATGAACGAACGAGGCCAGTGAAAAGAAATAAGGGGAACATAAGCAAAAAAGGGGAAGGAAAGGATGAGATTAGCGTTGAGTTGGAGAGATCAGTAAAGACAGCAACCATTTAGCCAGAAGAGTTTAGGTTGTGGTAGCGTAACAGAGCAAAGTTTAGAATGTGAGAATGCAATCAGAAAGAAGAAGAAGTACCATGTACCTATGTATGTAAGTCTTAGTTAGGAGCAGTGGCGCACGCAGGATTTTTTTCGAGGGGGGCGGGGGGTGGGTGGTTTTGTGTAACTTTTTTGAGAACTTTGAAATAGAACAAAATTTAGATGTATGAATCTACAGACTGAGATCCAAAACATGTATGTTTCCCCTACCTGACATATTTTGGTCCTGAAAGTTCAAAATATAAAATTTATTTAAAAGGAGACAATTTTTCTCTTTTATTTGATACCCATATATTCATTATTGAACAACCGAAAATATTTAAAAAAAACTTTTAAAATGTGTATGTCCTTAAAATTTTAAAGTC
Source organism: Melieria omissa (assembly GCA_963971225.1). Lineage (NCBI taxonomy): Eukaryota > Metazoa > Arthropoda > Insecta > Diptera > Ulidiidae > Melieria > Melieria omissa. The sequence goes on from OZ020267.1 coordinate 145,667,269, forward strand.
CTTTAAAAATCATGTTGGGTCAGAAAATGAAAAACTGATTATGTAATAAATGTAAAGTTGGTGTTTTCACTCAGTGCATCATAACTTTGTCATTTTTCTTTCGATTCCATTGATGACTAAGGATGTACCAGAAGAAGAGACAAATGGAAAGACTTTACTAGAAATGAACAAAGTGAATTGTATCTAAAATTTAGATACTAAAGTAAGGTTAGGTTAAAGGTGAGGTTAGTTAAAGTAAGAGGTTAGATTACGTTAGGCTGTCCAGCTGACTTCGTATGAGACACAACTCGGCACTCGGCCTGTATGGTCGAACGGCTGTTGTCTGTTAGTTTTCCTTTCATACGCATAAGTTTGGCCATTAACCCTTTCGCTTTTTGTTGCCATATGGCAACTTCCTACTTTGTGAACGTCTGAAACCTCTATGCTTCCAGGAAAACATTTTTTATTGGTCCTTGGAGTAGTTTAAAGTTTTAGGAAAAATACGAAATTAATAAACTGAATATTTAAGTTTAACGAAGAGAAGTATACACGTTTTTTTAGTGGTATATTTTGACATAGTAAAGGAAGAAGAAGCAGAAAAATTAGATAACTTTTTAATTTAACGTTTTCTTTCAATTTAGATAATTTTTTGATTAATTTTGGCTGAAGTAAATGAAGAAATATCAAAATTTTCGTTATAAGTAAAAAGTTTTATGTTTAAGTAATTCTTTCAGCCACAACGATGTGGTTGCTCTCATAGAAAAACACTCTAAAATACATGGTCCAAGTATAAAAATTAAAAAATTTCTTATGCAATGTTGCTAATAAAACCACAAAGAAGCCTAAAACGTAAAATTTAAAATTTAAACATTTCCCAGTGAAACCCTGCACCTGCACTTTTTTTTAGAAATTGCATCTTCTTCATGTGAAACACAATAAAAGTAGCCGAGTGTCAACCCCGCCGAACTAAGAATCGAGGACAGCTAGAACTCAGGTTACTCGAGTCAGAATACAATAAGAAATGTAGGTCAATGTGCGCCAATAAGGTAGCTGAACTTATTTGAACTGCGTGATACCAACGCAGACGTGGGCTTATCACAATATGGTCAAAGTGGGCGCATGCTGAGAAAAATCAAAAAGAAAAAAGAGCAACTAAATTTTATATAGAAACGCAACGCAATGTAGACAGTCGTTTTATGAATGCAAACGCCAACATGACAAAAATATCGTTAGTACAAAAATTGTGCTCTCTTTTAGTAAACTTTTTTAAAATTTGTTTTTCTCTAGCTTTTCCTTCTCTCTTTCATTTTCTTCAATTGCTAAAAGCTTAACATTTTACTGCAATACCAGTAATAACTCATATCAGTGAATAATAAAAGTTCCAACATAAACAACAATGACTACGTTAACAATCGTTACATGGCAGCCAACATGTAAGCAATTCTTCAAAAAATAAAAAATAAAATAAAATTCTTCTCATTTGAATGAAGGAAAACTAATAAAAATTGGAATATCAAGCAGGCAAAGTGAAAGAAGACGACAAATAAAGCAATAAAGAAGCCTCGAGTATTTCTACATAATCCCACAACAATTGCGTCAAAGTTTTTTGCACCCAACATTTCCACACATTTGTCGTCCTCTGCAGCTACGCGCGCTGGCATTAACCCATTGATGGTTTTGAAAAACGTAAGGACAAGCTTTCAAGGATGGTTACTCTTCCGACCTAAAAAAGGAATTCAAATTTATTTTTATTTTTGTACATATTTAGTCTCCTTGTAAGTCTACCTTCTTCTCCCAGCAATACCTTTGTCAGTAAAATTTTTTTTGTAAGCTTTTTCCACAAGTTTTTACTATATTCCATATATTCTATTTTCACAAAAACACTTACATCGAATAACTTAAACCATTGTCAAACAATCATTGTCAACGAGAGCTGCCATCTTCGTGTTCAGGTTGGAAAGTTTTCAGACCACCTTTGTAAATAGAAAATACAGAAGTTTTATTTTTGGAAAAATTTGAATTTTTTTTTATCATAACTGATATAAGCATAAAAGAAATTACAAACTTTCATTCGACTTTCATTAAAAAAATTACTTATGTAACAGAGAAAGTTTACTATTCACTGCTAAACCACCATAGAAAGAAATAGGAAAAGGTGTAAAAAATAGAAAGAAGATATATAATTAGACAACAAAGGTTAAGTAATTTCGTAGGTTAAGTTATTTCTTGGTGCCTACTTTTTTATTCCTTGTTCACTCCTCACTGGAGCATAGGGCCTCAACAAGAATCTTCCATCGTACACGATTCTGGGCTGTGGTATTGACAGTGGCTATTTCACGTAGGGTTGACCTTCTTCAGGTATATTTTGGTCGACTGCGACCTCTCCTCTCTTGCGGGTTCCAGTTCAGTGCCATTCTCGTGATGCTGTCGGGTGGTTTTCTTAGTGTATGACCTATCCATTTTAATTTTCGGCGCTTTATTGGTGAACAATCGCTTCGGCGCGGAGCGGGGGAAAGAAAACGCACGGGTTATGATTTCGGGTGGGTATGTCTTTATTGAGAGACGGGTGAAAGACGAATGTACAAAAGAATACATGAAACATTGAACGAGACAAACGGCCGAAGCCGGGGAGCAGAAAATAGGGGGAAATATTCGTACAAAAGGAAAAGGAAAAGGAAGGGATTAGAGGTGGGATCGACCGATCACTAGGGACAGCACTCATTTAGCCAATTGGTTCCTACTAATCTCACTTAATTTGGCGGAAGTTAGAACCAGTTACATTTATCCAGTTTTTATGTTCATAAATGTTAATTGTCTGTATGTAATTTGAAAACGGAAATAGTGGAAAACAGCGCCCCAAACCGATCTTAGCGAACCATCCTGCTGTTACCTCCTTTACACAACAGATGGCGCCATGAGCTGTAGCTCACAACATCGAAGGCGTCGTTCCTAGGCGGCGATAGATGGCAGCCCCTTAATTTAAGACTAGGTAGGTAGGTCAATCACCTACCCCGGCAGAAAAATATAACCGATTAACATACCCAATACAAGGCAACGTCTTTTCATGGTCCTATGCCCCCGAGAGGAGTGAACAAGGAAAACAAAAATTCAATTTTACATATTGATAAGCATTTTTACGTGTCTTAAAGCAGTTTTATATGTCTTTTAATATTTTTAATGCAGCACTGCTTCAAACTAAGCTTCACTACTAAGCAGCTTCAAACTAAACAAAGTTCCAATACAACCATTGAACAATTTGTTACAATATTTCAAACCTTTTCAAAATTACTAAGTATACAACTATCGATTCTGATTCAATTCTTCGGAAAATCCTGTCATGTGACAACATCAGAGATAATTCCATGATTTGGTTTTTGGTGAATTTCTAGCTTTAAATAATAAATTAAAAAAATTAAACTTTCTTTTATCATTGAGCAATTTTCATGAGCGTTTTGTGCTCACCAATGAAAATTATATTTAAAATTTTTCAAAATTTCAAAGTCAATTTTGGAGATTCGACCCTGAATGTGTGATTCTACGACCAGCGATCGCTGGTTTGTTTAGCTTCATGAGCAGAGATTATTGAAAAAAAATATCTCTTTATGTAACAATTCAGTAATTTTCATGAACGTTTTGTACTCACTACAGGGAATTGAACATTTTCAAAGCCAATTCAGGAGATTCGCCTCCCTGAATCTGTGTTTCTGGGATCGATGGTTTATTTTGCTTCATAAGCAGAGATTACTGAAAAAACATTAAGTTTCTTTTGGTATCAATCAAGCAATTTTCATGAGTGTTTTGTGCTCACTACTGTGGATTGAACATTTTCAAGAATTTGTATTTCTGTGATCTGCGAACTATGGTTTGTTTTGCGTCATGAGGAAAAAAATACTGTAGACAAATGATTCACAAATTTATACTCGATTTTGTAAATTTTCATACACAATCCTTGTAACCCTTCGGAAAGATTCGGAAAGATTTGAATAATAGTTTTGAGGGGCTTAAAAAACTTGCTTGGACGTATTATCCCAGTAGTCCCGAAAGGGTTAATGGTGATCTTTCCTTTCACGTTCAACTAAACCAAACTAAACAAAACAAATTTATAGATTTTTACAAATATCAAATTTTTGATTTTGAAAAAGTTCACCTAAACGTCGAAATTTCGTCTAAGCCCTCAAAGATATTTAATTTTCCTTTTTAAATTATTTATCATTGATGTTTAAAATGCATCAAATATCTCTCTCAGATAAATGATTCACATATTTATAATCGGTTTTGGAAATTTTCATATACAACTTTTTCAATGAGTAACGTTAAAACCACAAAAAAAAAATTTTTCAATGGTGATCTTTCTTTTCCCATCAAACTTAACTAAACGAAACAAATTTATGAATTTTTACAAATCTCTATTATTTGATTTTAAAAAGGACTGTTCGACTTAGCTCTCAAAGATATTTAGTTTTCTGTTACTATTTTTTATCATTGATGTTCAAAATGCATCAAATATCTCTAACCACTTTCAATTTATTGCCTCTTACGTAATCACTCTGTTATGGGTATTGAAATGCCCACAAATCACTAGTGGGTTAAGCTGGTAACGCAGTCAACGTGCGAGAAATGAAGCGAAACGAATCGACGGCTGCTGCAGCTGACACTCGCTGCTTGTGTTATTGCTTCTTCTTGCTGCTGGGTTGCTTCAATGGCAGCGATTTTGCAAATCACTTTTTTTATTTTTCTTTTTTGCTGCTGCGCTTCCTTACGTGTGTCACTGATGGACTGTCAACATATTTTTTTTCCTCGAACTGTGCACCCAACACAATTTGCGTTGCCCGCAACGCCGAGACGCGTCGCGTAAGAACTCAAGGAATTTCTTTCTTACGAAAGATGAATTGGGAGTTTTGAAGCGGTCGGTGCTGTCGCTGTCGATAATAAGCTCGACGGCATTTTCACCTCCTCCTTCATTTCCATTGTGCGGCCACTTGAGCGCTGCAAATGTCAGCAGCTAGTCTGACAAAACTCGGCACTAAAATTTTTTTTTCGTTTTTGGGTGTTTTGGTTTATATAATTTTGCGGCAAGCTTTTACTGCTTTCGGTATGCCACAAAATAAAGCGCGGATAAACAGATTTACGCTGCTGGATTACCACTCACACACTCACACACACACACACATGCACACAGTTTGGGCCATATTTGTGCGACACATGGCTGAAAATTTGGGTCTCGTAGTTTGTGTGGGAGTGTGTGGGCAGTTGGAATTTATGGTCTAAAATACCCATATTACATACGAGTATGTGTGTGTGTGTGTGTGTTTGTTTGGATGCCGCACATACACATGCAAATTCAAGGCGCTGCAACTTGGCGTCTTGCCGTCTTAACGGAAATGTCAAAGCTTAGCAAGTTGACAATTGTTTGGCGTTTGTTGTGGTTAAAGTGTTGCCGTTGTTATTGTTATTGTTGTTTCCTTTTTTATTTGTAACGCCGATTTGTTGTTGTGATTTGTTGCAGCTGTCACTGGAGCGTTTCATTGGTGGCGCATGTTAAAGAAATTGCCACATAAATAGTTTCTAAGTAGTCACAGCCACAGAACAGAAAGCAGAAAGCAACAACAACAACAATAACAAAAATATTTGCCATAATCACAAACAGCTGTGCTGTTGTTGTAGCATAATAATTTCTCCTTTTTAGTGAGCTTACGAACACGAAAAGGACCGACCAGTGTGAATGTTAGTCCTTGCTATTTTTCTTCTTCTTCTTTTTCTTCCTATACTCCATGTTTGTGTGCTTTTGTGCAGGGAGATTATTGGCCTGTGCTTTCTTATATGTGTGTGTGTGTGTGTGTCACTACTCTGCTTGTTTGCCATCAATAAGCACACGTCTGCCATATATTTGTGTTAGCATACTTTTAGGCTGCTTACCGGCTGACAGTGATAGTGAATCAGAAGCCAGCAGACAAACGCTCCAACACACATAGCCACGCACATCTAACAAATGCACGTATGAGTATAATGAATGAATGACTGACTGACTGTCTGAATGAATCAATGCACGAAATGCTCATTTCCACTGCTGCTGTGGCCGTTGCTGTTGCCGTTGCCATTGCCCACGCATCTTTGTAGTATTTCCCAGAAATTGTTTCTCATTTCGTGCATCCGGTTGCTGGGCTTTTAGATTTCACAGGCTCCACGCACATAAACACATACAGACACAAACACACACAGACACAAACACACAGAGCCTAGTACGAATGTGTGTAATCACGCAAACATTGAAACAAACAACAAGTCATAGTGTCGAATGGCCCATTCGAACACATATGAGCCTCACATCAGAGCGAGTGTGTGTGTGTGTGTGACGAACCAAAATGAAACACACATGAAGTCATAAAAACTTGCGCGAGCGCTTTTTTCATGCCGTAGGCGTTAATACCCCACGACATCTGCAACTAATAACGGAACTAATGATGTCGATGCGAATTAATTTACTCACTTCTTGCAATATCCGTGTTTCGTTTGTTGCTGCCAGTTCGACTGTCGATTGGCGTCGCTACTCTGTGCGTTTTGCCAATAACTGTTTTTTTGTTGTTGTTATTATTGTTGTTGTTGTTATTGTCCCGCTGTTTGTTTATGCGCGCTGGCAAAGTCAGCAGTCTTAGCTGAGATTAGAACGTTGGAAATGGAAGGATGGACGTGAGTTGAGTGTTTGTGGGTGTTTGTGTTGTTCCCCGTTGTGCCTCGCTGCTCATTAAAAACAATTAGTTTTGCCCATTTGATATGGTGGCGACAAGAATCCAATTAAATTGAGTAGTCGTCGCACAATAACAACAACAGTTTACTGTACAAAAAACAACAAAACAGTGAAAATGTTCCAGTAAACTTGCATGAGTTGAAATTTGCGCCCAGTTGGCTGCTTTTACGTTGAAATTCAGCGCCTCGCACAAATCTCTGCACATTATAATGGATTTAAGTTTGTGTGTGAGTGTGAATGTGGGACAGTGCGGCCTAATGTGGCAGGCAACATTGTTGTGGCACATTGTTCACTGGCAGTTTATAATAAATTGACCTTTTGGCTGCATATCGAATGAGTGCCGAATGAAAGTTCGGTGTTGTATAGAATAGAAACAAATGAGTGAAAGAAAAATGTGCGCACAAATGAATGTAAATTGTGGCTTATTAAATAAATCAGTTGGAGAAAAGGCAGCTGAAATGTGTAGAAGCACTTAGACGTGTGTTTTTCACTTGAGAAAAAAGTTTGGGTATTTGAAACTTGTGGATAAATATTGCAAATAGTTGAGGTCAAAACATAAAGCAGAGCCTGAAAAAGCCTAAAAGGATTTGCCAATGATTTGAATATAATTTTTGCTGCCAAATAAGGTGAAAAATGGGCAGATAATGAAATGAATAGAGAAATGGACAGCATTGTTAGGTGATGGAAAGGTTCAAAGCTTTAAAGAAAGACACCAAGTACAATGTTGACCATTGGCTAGAAAGTTTCGTAGGTTAAAAAGTACTGTTGGACTGTAAAAATCAATAAATGAAGTGACACAATTTGATATAAATTTCATCAGCGTTGTACTGTAGAGCACGAAATAGACTTAGAACAGTCTACATTATTTCTACGAAATCATTTAACATTTTCTCAATAAGAAATACCTGGTTTTATAGTGCAAGCAGTAATATGAAGTACAAATATTAATTGTAGTAGAGACAAGTGACAGTCAGAAGTAGTAAGAGAACTGAATTTCAAAAAAAAATATCGCACTGTAGAAAACAACACACAAAATCATTTAACACTAGAAAGACCATTGAGGTCATTTTGATGGTTTTTCTTTTTAAATATCTTCTTTCTAGTATTTCGATCCACTTTTGTTTTGATGACTTTTATTTTTTTCAAGTATTTCTAGTGTTTCTATCAAGTTTTGCTTTGGTAACTTTCCTTTTTTTATTGTGAACAATTTTATAATTTTTTAAAATTTGTTTTGTGAAAAATTATCCAATCTCGAAATATCAGCGGATATGATATGTAGTCTTTGTAGATATGGAAAACTTGCGGTATTTCTATTGTAAAGGCATCGTTCAGATGTAATTTGTACGTACTTTTGCTTCTAAACTTGAAAGTCTTTTGCCTTAAATTTTTTATTTATATCAAATTTTTTATTGTATTATTATTGTATTGTAATGCAGTTCAAATCTTAGCTTTTATCTGAAGTTTATCGTTTTTTTTTAATAGAAATAATGATGACAACAGTAAATAATTTGCCAGTTTACTGTCGTAAGGTCCCAGGAGAAGAGAAGACAAATTTTTGGAAAATGTCCAATAGAAATCCGAACAGAACAATAAAGGTGGAACTGCATTTCCACGAGGTGTTTGAAAATAAGATTGTTTGTTTTTATCAATTTATTTATAAATAGCAGGTTCCCATGGCTTTGCATGCAAGTTTGAAGTCAAGGGGTCAAACAAATCAAGTTCTTCTGAACCCTTTGTTGATCACACTAGATTTTTATGAAGAAATACTTATCTAATGTTTTCTTATTTGAAGTGCTTTTATCACATTTGAAGTTAAAAAGCTCATAAAATCATGTTTTTCCATACAAACTCTTAACCCATCGTTGACCACGTCAGGTTTTGTTTTCGAAAAAATAAAAAACAAGTATCAAATTATTTCACATGTTAAGTGCTTTTATTACATTTGAAGTCAAAAGGCTTATAAAATCATGTTTTTTCATACAAACTTTTGACACTTGGCTCCCCAAATTTTTTTCACAAATATGAAAAACAAGTGTCAAATTATTTTGCATCTTAAGTGCCTTCACTAAGTTTAAAAAATAGGGCCACTAATTCATATTGTTTTCATAGTTTCTTAATATAAACTTTTAACCCGTCGTGGACCACTCAGTTTTTAATTTTCGAAAAAATAAAACAACACGTATCGAATTATTTCTCACTAAGAGTGCTTTCACCAAGTTTGAAGTGAATATTGACATTAATTCATGTTTTTAACAGTTTATCCATATAAACTTTTAACCCATTGTAGACCCGTCAGATTTTGATTTTTGGAAAAAATAAAAACACATCGAATTATTCCATATTTGCAGTACTTTCACCAAGTATGAAGTCAAAAGGCGTGAAAAATCATATCAAAATCATTCTTTAAACAAACTCTTAACCCATCGCAGACCCATCCGAATTTTTTTTGTCGAAAAAATCAAAAACACGCGTCTAAATATTTTTTAGCAACAGCACTTTCGCCAAGTTTGAAGTCAAAAGGCTCATAGAATCTTGTTTCTCCATACAAATTTTAACCCATTGTTGACCCTGTTAGGTTTTGATTTTTGAAGAAATGAAAAAAACCCGTCAAATAATTTCTCACTAAAAGTCCTCTACCCAAGTTTGAAGTCAAAAGGCGTAAAAAATCATGTTTCTTCATACAAACTTTTAACCCTTGGTTCACTCCTTAAAATTTTGACTCTCGAAAAAATAAAAAACACGTGTCAAATTATTTTTTATTCCAAGTATTTTCACCAACTTTGAATTAAATAAAATAGTGTACTTTTCATGGCTAAATGGAACCCAACACAAAAGTAGTCTGAAAAGTTTCCAAACGCAACATGAAGATGGCAACACTCGTCAACAAAACTTGGGGAATCTGCTTGCGTCGTTTTTGAAAGGTACTCAATCAAATTTTAGTGTTTTGGAAATAGTTTGAATCAGTTAACGTGAATGTTAAAAAAAAAAATAATAATAAAAACGTATTTTTATTTATTTTATATCATTTATTATTTTTTTTATAAAAATTTTTAAAATAATAATAAAAATAGAAAAAATCGTTTAAAGTGCAGTTGGTAAATATTTGGTTTTGAAAGACCATACGGGACGAGTTGGACACTGTTTACATGGACTCAGAATCATCATTTACCAATGTGAAACTAAATACAGATTAATTCAGCCTGATTCAAATTTGGCCGTAACAGCTAAGAAGACAATAAACGTTCGAAACAATAACACTGCTCAAGTTCCTCAAATCGTACTAAAAAGTCCTACGAATTAAAGTGAAAGAGATAGCAGAGGCTACGACTATGTCAAAAGAATGTGTTTGTCATAACTATATCGAATCAAGAAGCAGTTCTGAGAAAGTTGTGTTCGTTGGGTGCTGCGTTTGGTCACTTTAGACCAGAAAAATCGAATTAATATTTTCTAAGCTTTATTTGAATAGGTTAAAGAGATGGAGGCATTGAAAGATGCGTGGACTTACTAGAAGACTATGCAGAAAAATATAAATTATTTGAAGAATAAATGTTTTTTGTCTTTGTTAGGTTGGAAACTTTTCAGACTTCGTAGGCATTTCAATTTTATTTCAATTTAGACAATTCATATTAAATTTTCTGCAATTGAAATTTAAGACTTGAGGCATTTTAAAGGAAAATATCCAATTTAAAAAAGAATTCCTTGCAATAACATATTTCCAAAAATTTAGTTCATATAAACATAAAATAAGTGGTTCATGTGGTTGGCATAACTTTACTAATGTTAACTTCAAGCATGATGAGATAACTGGGTTAACTTCATCACTGATTCTTTATTCATAGCTTAAAACCGACTTGAATATTTAAAGTGAATTTTGCCACTTGTCACAATTCAACCCAAAGACCAAAAGTAAAGGTGAAAGACACTTGTAAAAGTGCTAAGGTAGAAATTCAATGCTATGAAAAATGAGATTCTTTTAAATTTTATAAAATTTAAAGCGCCATATTGCATGTAAGTTAGCAAGTAGGCAAACAAGGTCAGCAAAATAGGCAATAAAGTAAAAAAGTAACAAATAATGTTTCATTGGAAAAAGCTGCAAGTTTTCATTCACACACAGTTCAAGTTGAGAAAAACGGCAAATGTTCTTTGATTCGAGGAAAGGAAAATAATTGCTTTTTGTGAGGCAATATTGATCAAATTACATTGAGGCTGTTTATATTGCAACAGTTTTGAGAGAAACTGAAACAAAAAGGTGAAAATTACAAAATTGGAAATTTGAAGAAAATGGAATTTTAGATTATTTCGATTTTGTTTATTGATTTGAGTTACTAGGAAGGCCAGAACTACAAACTAATTAAATTTCCAAGAACGAAAGAGCAAAAATCAAACATGAAAAGCAGAGATTGTAGGTGGAAAAACCAAATAAGTAGATTTCGAATGAATGCTGTCGAATGAAAATTGAATGTTGCATACATCACACATTTGATTTGCTGAAATCAAATGCAGCTAAAAATAAAGTTTCATTTGAGTGAATTTGAAGTGATTGGATTTGAGTGGAGTTTTTTCCTCCTCAAAAAAATTTAAATGAAATTTTTTGCAAAATTGAAATAAATTTTTTTGAGGGGGGAAATTTGTGAGTGAGTTGACCCTCTTATACGTACAGCAGAAACGTTCGAATGTGGCTTATAGGTAAATATTAGGTTAGTTTAAGTTGGAGTGGCAGCATTCTTAGTGAAAAACTCACTTAACCCTTTCGACCCCGAATTTTATTGATATTACTTTTTAGTATTTAAATCATGAGTGTGCACACGTCATTTGAAATCGCCACGCCTCTTTGTTAGAGTTCTAGAGCTAGTTTGCTATTGAACAATTTTAGCTTAAAACGGGTTAAATAAATTTTGTATAAATATTTTTTAATTACAAAACAATTACTTAATATTTATGGAAAAATACAAAATTATCACTTTTTGATTTTACTTAACCATTATTAAAGAAAGAGGGTTGAGATCAAACGCTCCCAATTCGTAGACTTCAATTAGAACACAAACTTTCTTTGATATTGCTGAAATTATTTTGGGGATAACAGTAAAATTTTTAATTTAATTTTGAATTACAGGAAAATTATTAAATATTTATGGAAAACTACAAAATTATCACTTTTTGATTTTACTTAACCATTATTAAAGAAAGAGGGTTGAGATCAAACGCTCCCAATTCGTAGACTTCAATTAGAACACAAACTTTCTTTGATATTGCTGAAATTATTTTGGGGATAACAGTAAAATTTTTAATTTAATTTTGAATTACAGAAAAATTATTTAATATTTATTGGTTTTTTGGTTATTTTTTTGGTTATTATTTGGTTTTATTTAACCATTATTAAAGAAATGGGGTTTTAATTAAACGCGCCCAGTTCGTAGACTTCAATTAGAACACAAACTTTCCCTAATATTGCTGCAAATTATTGGAAATTATTTTGGGCATAACAGTAAAAGTTTTGTAATTTGCTTTCAGTTCAGTTATAAAAATATTCATTTTTTGTTCATTGTTAAACTAAACCCACAAATCAATCGTTGTTGTTGCTATAAGATGACAAATAGGTGAAGTTGCTCTCAGGCAACTTTAGGGTCGAAAGGGTTAAGCAAAACTTATGGCTCATGCTGACTCCCCTTTACAGCGTAGAGAACCAAGAACATTCCATTATAAATCCGACTATATTCCTGATATTCAGAGCCAATAGTTCAATTGGATTAATGAGGAAAGCTGAGCCGAGAAACTTATGTCTTCTGTGGCTCATGAAATCAAATACAGATTTTAAATGGAAAATAGGAAATTTATATATGAAATAGTTTGGAATTTTTAAGTAGGAATCTGTCAGTCTTTGTAATGAAACACATTGTTACATTTTAAGGGTTGAAATTTAGTATAAAATTTGTTTATGAAAATTGCAACAAGTTTTCAGACTAGAAATATGCAAACATTGCCAAATGATTGTTGTCAGCAGTGGCGAAAAATCAAAAGCAAATTAATGAACTCAATGTCGTTGCATCGATTGAGAACGCAGTGACATAACAGGACAGCTGTCGAGCCATGTCCTTGCAGACAAATTGCTGATTTAGGCAGAAATGACTAAAATAATAGAAAAAAATAATAGAAAAAACACATATTGCAGCACAAAAGCAGAGAGAGACAGATATTGAAAATGACATGTCAATGCAAACCTTATATACTTACATATATACTGTATTTACATGTATAATATGCACAATTTAGTATGCGAGTATGTGCACACATGGACATTTGCATTGTAATATTTCTATGTGTGTGTGCAAAGTAGATGAGACTCGATATGAGTTGAGGAAGCATCAAAGTAATGACAAAAGTGTATATGAGCTGAAAGTTCATGCATTGAGTTGAAGGACATGTGCCGGAACACTTGAAGCAGCTGTCGAGCAGCAGCAGTAAAGATCCAAAGAGATTGGGGCTGATGAGATGCAAACAAGTGACGCACTGATAACAGACAAAGCAAGTAATGAGCGGCGTAGGAAGAACGGAAGGACTAGTAGTGCAAATATTCAATTGCCCCAAGTGTATCAAAGTGCAATTCAATTAATCGAATGCCTTAAATACATGACTTAAAATGTAGAGAAGAAGAAGAACAAGAAGAAGAAGAACGACTAACATCCATGAGCAATAAATGAATTCTCCGAATCATTGAATGAAATTTGCCATTTCAAGTGGTTTTTGTGGAAAATGTAGTGATGCTGCCTTGATGGAATTTTGTGCAATTTTTTAAATGTTTTATTCAGTTTGGTTGTTGTTGTTATTGGTGTAGCCAATTTGCGTGGCCAAATTGAATTTACGGCGAATATTGAAGCTGCATGCACCACACAGTCAACTGAGTGCACAGCATTCCATACAAGTGTTGTTGTTATTGTTATTATTCTATAGGCACATCAAGTGCGGCAACACTGGCCTCAAGTGGAAATGTAGCCAACTAATTTGCGTAGCGCTCGCACACTCACACACATGGAGAGGCGCATAGCGTTGCATGCAAAAGTGGCGCACGGCAATGCAATCAGCACAACAGCAGCCTCCATAATCTGCCTGGCACTGATTGCCCTTCAGCTCTTGGGCCGAACGGCCAATAATGCCGCAAACAACGCAGTGGCCGCAATGCCACGGTTCGCTGTTGTGTTAATTTGACTGCAATTTGGCGCTTTGCGTGCCGGCAACGGCTGCTGCCAATGTGCATATTAAAGTGCACATGGTTGTTGTTGTTGTTGTTTCTGTTGCCAGTCTGGCTGTTTCACATTTCAGTATTTTGTTGAATTTTTTTAGTTTTGGCAGCAAATGTGAATTGTTTTGCACGCTGTGTTCAAGTTCTGTTGCCACGCTACGTGTTCCACACTTGAGTCGAGCATTTGCTCAGAAAATCTGCTTTAGTGATGTATATATATTTTTTTGTTTTTTCTTGTTGCTATTTGCACAGATTTAGATGCTTTGCCGTTTGTGTTGAAATCTCCAGACAGCTTACAGCTGCCAGATAAATCATTTGTTGCTGTTAGATAAAATGTTTTGCTGGCAACAAACTAAACTGCACGACAACGCCCAAATATTTAATCAACAATTTAGTTGTTATATTTTATATGCTTTTTTGTTTTTCTAGCTTTGCTGCTTTCATTTAATCTCAACTCAACTGATGACGTTTAACTAGATTAAAATTAATGCAATCTATCAATTAGCAACCAGACGAAAGCTGCTGGCTGCACCGCGGCGCTTTATGGCAGCAATGAAAAATAGCAATAAAATCCAACAATTAATGGTGATTGATGTTGCTTGTAGTAAAAGTTTAGCATGTTCAAGAAAAAGTAAAAAAATTAATTTAACAAATTTTACAAACCATCCACTTGACTATCCAACCACACTTTATAGCAACCTTACTTAACACATAGTTGAATTTTGTTGGTAGTTTCATACACTTAAATGCCACTTGAACTATTAGTTCGCAAACTTGTTCGGCCCAACGCGGCGTATGCGTAACATCGGCCATGCTGGCCAACTGTCTGTGTTTTAATGTGAAACGTTGCAGCTGTATTGGTTTATCTGTTTCGTGCGCGCCTCATAAACATTTGCGCCGCACTTAAAAACCGATTATGAATGCCGCTGCTGACGTGATTGTGCGCGCGCCACCGCCAACGCCAGCAAGTGTTGCTATAAAAATTCCCAAATTCTTCATAAATAAACTGCAAATTATGAACGCCTATAAAATCTATTTGATATGTAAAAACGTATAACAAAACGTGTTCAAATAGTGTGAGGGAAAAAAGTGAACAAAAAGTCTACGAAGAAGAAGATACAATTTAAACGTACTTAACGTGCTCGCTGAAATTTTCCAAATTGCCGGCCATGACTCATGAATGACACAAAAATTTAATACAAATTACAACAATAGCAACACAGAAAAGAGCAGCATTGGTCCATATGGTGGTCTTAGATGTTTGTTGTTGTTGTTGTTGCTTTTGTATAAACAATAACAACAAACTTAGAGTTTTGTTTACATTTTCTTGTTGCTTCTGTTTACGTTTACATTTTTCGTGTTGGCATTGTTGTTGGGTCTTACGCTGCTCTAATCGGGTTTAGCTTGCCACACTTTTGGTTGATTTTATTTTTAGAATAATTTTATGACATGATTTGATGGTTTTAAATGAGTTTAATATTAACCTAATTAAGGTGTTTATTGAAGAAAATTGTTTAGGTTTTTCATGTTTGATGGGCAGTGAACAACTGGAGCCGGTAGACGTTTGTTTCCATTCTGCAAAAGTGGGCTCTGCCATTTCTTAGTGGGTCAACAAATGTGGTAAACTAGAACTATTAAATTTCTGTTTAAATTTTTCAAAAGTGGGCTCTTCAATTGCTGAGAGAGTCAACAAATGTGGTCAACTAGAGCCAGAAGACTTCTCAGAAGATTTGTCAATAGTGAGTTCTTACATATCTCAGCGAGTCAGCAAATGTAGTGAACTGGAGTCAATAGATTTATGTTTCAATTTTCCAAAAGTGAGCTCTGCAATCACTAAGTTAGTCCACATATGTGGGGAACTAGAGCCAGAAGACTTCGGTTCTAATTTTTCAAAAGTGGGCTTTTCAATTACTTAGTGGGTTAACAAATGTGGTCAACTAGAACCAATAAATAGATTTCTATTTCAATCTTTCAAATGTAGGTTCTTCAATTACTTGAAGACAAATGTGGTCAACTGGAGCCAGAAGACTTCTGTTCTCATTTTCCAAAAGTGCGTTCTTAGGTTACCCAGCGAGTCAAAAAATGTAGTCAACTGGAGTCAATCGATTTTAATCTTTGAAAAGTGGCTCTTCCATCACTAAGTTAGTCCACATATGTTGTCAACTAAAGCCCAAAAGACTTCTGCTCTCATTTATCAAATGTGGGCTTTTCAATTACTTAGCGAGTCAACAAATGTGATCAACTGAAGTCGCTGGATTTCTGTTTCAATCTTTCCAAAGTAGGCTTTTCAACTGTTTAGTTAGTCAACAGTTAGTCTATCTGAAGCCAGAAGACTTCTGTATCCATAGATAGATAAATATAACACGGAGCTGGACAGTTATTTTATGAATGGTCAACAGATCAAGAAAAATGTTGAAGTGCCCAAATCATGCTAATTTTTTGTCTTTTTGTAAAGGAAGTTGCTCTGATGATATTCTGGAAAATCTATTGGGAAATATATCTATTTAGACACATTTGGCAATGCGCTGTGTTCTACCTGTTGAAAGGATGATGAGACGGCGCACCACTTTCTGTGTGTCAACCGAATCAGGTTTCAGAGATTTCGCTCTGATGTGTTGAGAAAAGATCATCTTGTCATCTTGGCACCAAAGGATCGAATTAATTAATTAATCGTATAGCCAAGAGACTGTAACTTTGCAGTCACTGATAACATAGCTGGATGGTTGGTTGGTTCTGAAGTCTTCCGAGAAGAGAGTCTCGAGTGAATGTAGTCTGCTCCTTGCCAAAACGGGGCATGTACAATAGACATGATTTAGTGTTGTATTGGAATTCTCAATAATGAGTTCTTGATGCTGAAGAATCTCAAATTTTTCCGGTTTGGTGAAATAGTACATGAGCCAAAAAATTTTAGAGTTAGAGTGGAATTAAATGGCGTCGTATCGCGGTCCAAGTTTACAAAAAAGCTGGGAAATATGACAAATTGCTCCACAGCTGCTCAGAAGTTGCTCTTAGAGCGTTAAAATCTATGACTAATCCCTACTATTTTTCGATACTGAACATTTCTTTCAAACATATTTATACCCTATATCCAACCCTTAATGGGGTTACCATACAAAATGATCATTTTTAGAAAATATGCTCCAACTGCTCCCAGGTTGCCCCCAGATGTGTCAAATGTAAGACCGACACTAATTTATTTTTTCTTCCGAATGTTTCATCCAAACATACCTACCCGCTATTTCCAAGTCTTAAGGGGTCGTCCATACAAAACTGGCCATTTTCCATGGATTTGGTTCTTCACTTGTAAATGTAGTAAAGTAGCGAGGAAACATCGTATCTCAAAAACTACTAAACTTATTTAAATAATTTATTCAGCGATCAACAACATTCTTGAGTGCAAAAAATACAAAATTAATCAAGGTTCAGAAAATCACCACTAGAGGTCGTCCCCCATACAAACGGTGTTGTCAGGTTGTCAACTTAGGGTTTCTAAGAAGAACAGAACTGATGATTCTTATGTATGTTTACTTGTGTACTCGCATGTATGTTTTAAGTGAACATTGGACAGCAGACTGATTGTTGGTCCGTAGGCAAATGGAACTTCAAGCGCTTCTTTCTAAATAGTAAAAATATTTGTGAATTCTAAAAGTTGCTCATACGCCATGTCACCCAATGTTAACTTTGAATTTGATTTGCTTTGCGAAACAAGTCAATGGCCGCTTGCATTCAACTGTGCAGCAATTATGAACTCTTAACAACTCGTACAGTGGCGCACAAAGGATTTCATTTGGGGGAAGTGTGCACAACTTTATACAAAACCATTTTAAATCATATTTTGCAGCATTTTGAACAAAAATTTACAATTTTTCTTTTTAATTTAAAATTTTAACTTTTGTTATAAATTTTTATAACTCAGCACTTTATCAACTTTTGTAGCTTCGGTTGTTCAAATTTGTTTCACCATTTCTGTCATGAAGCTCAACCACTGTGCATGTAGTATATGCAGCATAACTCTTCATAGCTGCACGTAACAATTGCACTTTGTGTGCTAGTTCCAATAATCTTTTTGCTACATGCAACCATTGCAAAAAAAAAGTTAACTTTTTTTGTTGCAGCGCCATTCCCAGAATAGTGAAAGTTCCACAATTGATTGCTTGCGCTGTCTTCGCTCTATGCTTTGTGCTATGCGACTAAGTTGGGAATCACTGCACTGGCAGCAGCGCCGATATTTTTCGGCGCAAAAATAGAAAAACTGCACAAAAGGGGTGCAACAAAAAAAACGAAGCGAAAAATCAAAACCGACAAACAATGTGGCATGTAATGCGGTGTGTCAGCAGGCAGCCGAGAAAAAATGGCAACTTGCAGAATTCAGGACATGCAGCAATGACTGCGGCAAGAGAAATGCGCAAAAGCAATAAGTGCAACGAAGGAAACGACGCTTGAAAAATTGCCTGCAATACGACGAGCGAGCACAGCAGTTGCCGCATTGACTGGCAACTGAACGAGATTGCAGGTAAATTGCAAGAAAGCAGTTGGCAGCAACAACTGACAGTGACAACGTCAGCGTCGAGAGTGAGCGTCGGCGCAGAAGGCAAAGCAAGCAAAGTGTAGAATAATATTTACTGCTGACTTGACTGTGAATGTTGTTGTTGTTGCTTTCGCTGTTGCAGTAATGCGGCAATGCGGCGTCAAGTGTGGCGCGAATAGTGGAAATCGAGCCGGCACAGCTGACAAGCGGCGCAATTGAGCAAAATTGTGCAGCGAAAAGTGGAAGTGGCAGTGACAGTGGTGAGGCAACAACGACTGTGGCTGTCAATTACATTAAATAAGCGCCGTTTGCGTGTCATAAATACTACAACAAAACAACCAGCGTGGCGACCAGTTGAGTGTAACTAATTGTGTTAATAGTCCGTTAGGTTTATGCTTTAGTCTGTTCACGCGTGTGTTTTCTACATGTGTGTGTTTGTGTGTGTTTTTTTGTTTTGTTTTTTTTTTAACGAGGAGAAAAGCATCGAAAGCCTAGTTAGGGTAGTGTGGGATTTGTGTGTGTTTTTATGTGTTTGTGTGTGTGTATTAAAGTGTTTATTGGCTTCGCTGACAGTCGCTGATAACGCACGTACGTGTTGCTATACATTGGAATCTCTGCTGCTGATTAATTCTCGCCTCTTGCTGGCGCGTTTGTTGCTACAATTTCAAACAGCTTGATTTTTATCGCTGCTTATTTATGAGACGGCGTCTCTGAGCGTGTTAATTGTACGCTGTGATTAGGGCGCACAGTGTGGTAAATTGTGTGCGGCTGTGACTGAATTTCTCACATCGTTTGCAAATTTAGCATTACGAGTAATAAATATTTTGTTATCTATGGTATTAGGGTGGGTTTAGATGCGTAACAAAGCAGACAGAAATTCAGAGTTAGTTATTTTTTTACTTCTTTCGAAAAATACATTCATTCTTGATTCTCAGTCAAAATTTCATGGGATTTGGTTCATTGAAAACGGTGTTATTGAGTTTCTAGTGAGAGCATTTTTGTGTCATGGGTATCAAAATGATCATTGAAGAAATACATAATGGAAAAATATCAAATATGATAAACAGCGGCGCACAAAGAAAGGGGTTTTGGGGGTTCTAACTCCTAACAAAGACAAAAATTGCTGGTGAAAAATGTGGTTTTGAGTGGTATTCGGCTCAAAAGTTATAGGAAAAACCCCCAAAATGAAACTCTGTCTGCGCCACTGATGATGACCAACATTTTACATGCTTAACTGTTCATAACAACTCGTTGCAGCGTGGTCACTGGATGTGGATTTGCTATGCTGCGTCTTGCACTTTCGAAGAACACATCTTTTCTTTTTTAGTCTTTCGGATCACTCTTGGTCAATTGTACGCTCTTCAATTTTGATTGATTATAATAAGGCAACTTTTGAGTTCAGAAAATTTCTGGGGTGTACATATATACTTTAACCCTTTCAGTCACAATGTTTAATATATTGGACTACAGCCCATACAATTCATACAGCCCGGTTTATTTTCATGTCGGAAAGGGTTAAACATGGTTTTAAAAATTTATAAATATTATAAAAAGCTTCAAAACCCACGAAAAAACTAACTACTCGCAAAACTAGAGGTCAAATGTAGTAAAATTGCGTTTTTAGTTCTTTTCTCTGACGTCAGGTTTTTTTGTTTAAAAGGACTTTCAAATTTCAAGGACATGTTAATTTCCAAAAAATTATTTTAAAATTTGAGCGCATTGTACTTTAACAATATGGGTATCAAGTGAAAGAGAAAAATCCTTTGACTCCTAGAAAATTTAATATGCAAAAATTTGGTGCAAAAGGACGAAGAGGTATTGAAAATGTCCTTTTCAAACTTTATCTTTGAATATCCTTTTAAATTTCAAATAGTTTTTTTTTGGAAAAAAATATGTATATCTTAAAACCTAATATATACACCACCACATCATCGAATTTAGTCCTTCTAACTGGAAGTCGAAAAGCCTAATTAAGCCAATTTGAATTGGGGATGATCCCTTGATAGGGTTGACTGACCTTTGTTGTTGACTGAACGAATCTTTGCTCTAACGAATCTAACTCATCTAAGTTGTCAAAGAAGGGAGAGCCCAGAGATTTCCATCTTCATCTAGAAAGAGTCGGGCAGTGCCAGATGGGTGAATCATAGTTTCTTTCTATATAAGTTTAAGTATAAGTTTGTAACATATCTAAAAAATTCGCGGGAACAACAACAACAACTTGAACACCTTGAAGTAGAAGTAAGGGTCTACCAGACCCAGTGTGCTCTCCGAAGGTTAAACAGCTCATACATTCATTGTTTGTTTGAATTCGATACCCAAATCGGTCATCACCGCAGATTCAAGTGAAACTTTTCGATTTCAAGCACAAAAATCAGCCAAAGCCTTCATTGAAATTCTTCACATTGAAGAATTTCATACTTCATACACTTCATATCTTCATATCAAACTTCTTTACATTACACTTCAATAACAATAATTTTATAGCATTTAACTGAACATTTGAGACACCAAAAAGTGTGTAAAAGTAGTTTCTTCTGCACAAGTTGACTGAAGCCATCTCATCGTTAGACACTTTTGAATGTTTTTTATTAATTAAAAATAGCATTTCAACCATCAACCACTGCGCGTAGTCATCTATGTTAATGTGGCATTGTGCGACTGTAATCTTTTTGGAAAAATATATTTGCTATGGAAAGGAAAAAGTTAAAAGCACGTTAAAGCCATAGAAAAGGCTTGTACCGACATATTGAATCTGGTTCCTGTTATCTTTCATATGAATCATTCAATCGACATGTTTTTAAAACATACACATTGTTCGACTCTTTTGAATACAAAAGTATTTTATTATAATTTCTTAATTTTAAATAAATAAATAAATAAATAATTATATATTATTAATAATACATAATTGAATCCTAAATAATTAAATAAATCAGTTTTTGTTGCAAAACTTTATTGTTATTATTAAAAAAACAAACGCTGTTTATTTTGAAACGAAATTTGCATATTCCATAGTAACATTTAATATTCAACGCATGGTTGAAAAACACATTGTCCTCAACAAATTTTAGCCAATAATGTCAAGGCTAGTAAGCGCATAAAAAACAGCTTAATCGCCAGCGAGTTGGTGGCATTTGAACAGCCAAAAGTCAGCAACCAAACTAAACACAAACCTATTAAATCAAATGTTTATAGCTTTTGTAACTGCGCAACTATACAAAAAATAGGAACCAGCAGCAACAACAGTAATTACAACTACAACAAGAGCAATAAAAACAGCTACAACAACAACGCTTTGATAACATTAGAACTAAATGTTTGGAAAAGTCCAAAAAGAAAGCAACTGTAAGTTGAAACTCTAAAAGCTAAAGTAATCCATTCCATATGCAAATTCACTCCACACCCTGCACACATTACAAGTCAACAATAACCAAAATAATAATAATAAAATAAAAATAAAAATAAAACCATAAAAACCCAAACGCTAACAGACATAAACCAGCCAAGGCAGAAAAGTCATAAAATTACATGCAGCCAGCAAATTAAATTACAATTCCCTCATAAACAAAATGAAAAACTAAATGAAAAAAAATTATGAACAAAACAATAACACAGCTAAACTACAACAAGAATAATTCCAAAATTGCTTCAAGGTAAATGCTTTGAAAACGCTGCCGACCTGTAATTCCATTGCGGCTGAAAAAGTGAAACGAATATCTGAATACAAATTTTTCGGCCCAACCAACTGAAAGGTCGCGCAATTCCGCGGGGAGTTGCGGTATCAACACAGTTGTTTTCATTAAATTAAATAATTAGATGACAACATTAATGGCAACGCACATACGGAATATATGCTAAAGCGCCTTGAAATATGCTAATGATTTTGGCATTTGTCCTTTGCAACGCAGGCAGCAGCGGTGACAATGAATATCGCGACGACTTGTGCGCAAAATTTCAGTTGTTCTCGTTTCGTTCTCGTTGTTGTTGTTAAATAAATTATGATCACATATGTATGAATGGTCGCCTGGGTACTAGCGAACTCGAGTGTGTGACTGTCTGTCCGTCCTTACGCCTGCGGAGTCAAAGTTCAGAACATTTTTGTTGCTACTGCAGCTGGCGGCATGCAAATGTACACAAATCGCTTACTGCGAGCATGTGTGCGAATGTATATGTGTGTGTGTGTGGGTGTGAGTGTGGGTGTGTCACTAAAGTTAACAATTTGACAAAGACACGAAAATTAAATTAAGTCTAAAAGCCTGACAAGTATTTAGGGTCGAGGTGGTGACGCAGGCGCCGAAGCTGCCGTTCGACGGTGTAAGGTTACGCGCTCTTTTGCTGCTTCTTCTTATTCACTCTACACCTACACCTACATACTCCGATTTATATGGCTGCGCATATTTGTTTCTGTTTATGTTGTTGTGTCTACTGTAAATCCTCTGAATAGATTTGGCAGCGCATTGCTGTTTGCTTGCTGTCGCCTTGTTTTACTTACTTCCATCATTGTTGTTGTTGCTTTTATGTTCCTTATTGTATTTGCTGTAGGCAAATAAAAAATGTGTCTAGGGTTGTCATCCTTGAATTTGGTGCCGCTGGCGCCTACATAGCTGCTTCCGCTTTCATTCCTTTTGCATTCACATTGTTCTTTTTCCTGTTGGTTTATTAAGCATTCCATTTCCAGGTTTGTGTATGTGGAATTTGGATTATCGTAAAAAGGCAGCAGTGAAGTTGTGAAAAATGCTGCCAACGGTTTACGTTTACATTAATTTGTCAGGCTTTGTTTGCTCTTTGCTGCTGTGCGACTTTCCGCTGCCGCCAAATCCAGAGACTGTGTACCTGTCATCTTCTCGGTGTTCGTTGCATTGGCAACTTGTGGCGCCGGCAAATTGTTTTCTTAGAGGTCGATGAAAAATGGGACAAGAAAATATTATACATACAAATTTGGTTTTAATTTCTATATGAAGGAATGTAAGAATGTTTTTCGGAGTTAGGCGTAATTTCCGAATTTCGTGAAATTTGAAACCTGAAGAAATTTTATATTTATTACATTATTTTTATATTTCTAAGCATCTGCCAAAGACGTCTCTGTACTGTTTATGCTTCGGAAATTTTCTACCAATTTTTAAATTTTTTTAAAACATTTCGGTGTGTTCCGCCCCTCTAACATTCGCCACTGCATCTACCTCGGAATAACACACACATACAGACTCACTTATTTGCTTTTGTGCTCCGAGGCAGACAATTTTAATGCGGTGTTTGCGGCGTAATGATATTTCGCTGTTTTGTGCGCAATAAATTAGAAAAATTCCATTTAAATGCATATGAGCGACTTGTACGCGCACTCACGCGCGCGCCGAAGCGACACAGGTACACGAGAGCGTTGTAAGTAAGGCGAGGTGTGCTCTCTTTATTCGTTGTGATTTAATTAGAGCCTCGAGGAGTTTTGCGCCTTTAACACCTTTTAAGTTTAATAATCATATTCATTTTAATAATCATCATTACTTCTTCTTCTACTTCTATCATACTTCTACTTCTTCTTTCAATTCTAATTCTACTTCTATTTTTACTTGTAGTCTTAGTCTTAGTCTTAGTCTTAGTCTTAGTATTAGTATTAGTCTTAGTCTTAGTCTTAGTCTTAGTCTTAGTCTTAGTCTTAGTCTTAGTCTTAGTCTTAGTCTTAGTCTTAGTCTTAGTCTTAGTCTTAGTCTTAGTCTTAGTCTTAGTCTTAGTCTTAGTCTTAGTCTTAGTCTTAGTCTTAGTCTTAGTCTTAGTCTTAGTCTTAGTCTTAGTCTTAGTCTTAGTCTTAGTCTTAGTCTTAGTCTTAGTCTTAGTCTTAGTATTAGTCTTAGTCTTAGTCTTAGTCTTAGTCTTAGTCTTAGTCTTAGTCTTAGTCTTAGTCTTAGTCTTAGTCTTAGTCTTAGTCTTAGTCTTAGTCTTAGTCTTAGTCTTAGTCTTAGTCTTAGTCTTAGTCTTAGTCTTAGTCTTAGTCTTAGTCTTAGTCTTAGTCTTAGTCTTAGTCTTAGTCTTAGTCTTAGTCTTAGTCTTAGTCTTAGTCTTAGTCTTAGTCTTAGTCTTAGTCTTAGTCTTAGTCTTAGTCTTAGTCTTAGTCTTAGTCTTAGTCTTAGTCTTAGTCTTAGTCTTAGTCTTAGTCTTAGTCTTAGTCTTAGTCTTAGTCTTAGTCTTAGTCTTAGTCTTAGTCTTAGTCTTAGTCTTAGTCTTAGTCTTAGTCTTAGTCTTAGTCTTAGTCTTAGTCTTAGTCTTAGTCTTAGTCTTAGTTTTAGTTTTAGTCCTAATTTGTAGTCTAATTTTTCTTCTGTGTTCCTCTTTTCAAATGTTTTCTCTTTCCCTCCTCTCACTTCATATTGAAAACCTTTGAAGCTCACCAAATTTTTATTCAACCATTAAAAATCCATAAATCACAACGTTCTTGTTTATGAATCAATTAAAAGAAAATATTAAAACTAATAAAATTCAATAGATGCAAAAATTTCTTCAAAATCATCTCATACAACGCAGCAGCAACCCACAAGAAATGTTACTCATATATATTAATTTTCCCAATCAGTGCGAAAAACTCATTTACAACAACAGTTTCTGCAGCTCATTAATTGTTGTTTATTTGTGTAAACGATGCCCGAGCATTGCCTCCTTGTTCTACTCGTCCTTCTTCTCCTCCAGCCACCAACCATCCAACCCACAACTTTTCATGAAAGCAAGCACTCGTCTGCCGCTCACACCAATTCTATATCATCACAAATCGCAGCCTCATTAATGCTCCCCGCATTCTTCTCTCCAACTCTTACCCCTTTGGTTCACTATTGGCCTACGCGCAAATCTTCCAACGTCTTCCATCGTTTGCGAGCTCTGCAATAAAAATTGATTTCTTGCTCGGTTTGCTTGTTTTTTTATGGATTCTCATGCGGCAAGATTGATGCATCGTCGATGAAAATAAATAGAGCGAGCGTATAGCAACAACAACACCAATAACAACAACAACTAAACGTACAACAAGCCAGCATCAGCAACGCGATTGCGCGATCGCAAATTGCTGCGACGGCGGCAGCTGACGTCTAAATCGCCGCAGGACGGACACTTGTGCGCTGCTCGTTTATGCGCTTTTCTCGTTGCCAGTGGCCGTCGACTCTCGACCGCTGCTGCTGCTGCTGCGTCGCTGACGAATTTTATGAATTTTGTTTTTTGTGCTTTCACTCGGATTCACTGCTGGTTGCTGATTTTCAGCGGCAATGTGGGCACTGCCGCACATGTCGCTACTCATGTTCAGCTATCTGTCCATCTATTCGCTCATTCGGTTGTCCGTTTGTCTGCTAGCTCGTTTGTTGACTCGCTATTTTTGTTGTTGTTGTTGTTTTTTTGCTGCACGTTCCAACTGTCCATAAGTCGGCTGTCGAACATTTTCAATGTGTGCCGATTTGTTGCTCGCACCCACTGACTGATCGGTTGTTATTGTATTTTGTTATTGTTGTTGTCGTTTGCTAATTTGTCCGTTGGCAGCAGGCGAACTCGCCGAAAGCAAACATTTCACGATCGTTTTCCCAGTAATTAACTTTTGGATTTATTTCGCTTGATTTGCTACGTTTGGCCGCGTTTGTTTTGGGTTTTGTTTGCTGTGCTTAGCGTTGTTTTTGTTGTTGTTGTTTTTTTTGTGGATTTTCTTGCAAATTTCATTTTGCCGATGAGACTGTTTTAAATTCGTTTTTGCTTATTTCCAGTGAGAGATTTACACTGTGCATGGTTATGTTTTGTTGTTGTTGTTGTTTTTTGTATATATGTAAATATTTTTTGTTTTTGTTTTTCTTTTCTTTACGTTTTTCGTGTTGTTTTTCGTCATTATTGCAGCTGAGCGGTGACGTTCAACGGTGAACGAAAATTGTTGTGAAAATGGGCCAGAAATGCGAAAATTATTTCAAATTGGTATTCTTGTTGTTGTTGTTATTGTAGCTATTTAGTCAAAATTGTATCATTAACACTGCGGCTTTTCGATAATAATCGTAAAAATTGTTTTTCAGTTGCTTTAGCTTTTTGGTTTTTGATATATGTGAAATTTCTTTGCATCTTTTTAGAATTAGAATTTAGATGAATTTGGACTCAAATTTGAAAAATTAGCTTAGGTTATATTAAATTTACAGTGATGTCTGGTTATAGTGAACTAATTATTGCAAGGCCTGTTCACAGTATCGAGGTTCACTATATCAAGGTTAACATTTTTGTTCAAAAACTCGTTTTATTTGCTCAAAATACACTTTTTGTTTTTTGCTTGGAAATTTTTGTATACTTATTTAGAGGCTCGATGTCAAAATTTGGGTGTTCATTATATCGAGGTCTTCACTACACAGGGGGTTCACTATACCCAGACATGACAGTAGTTGGATTCAGATTAGAGCTGTGAAGGTTAGGTTTGTTGAGTTCAAATTAGGATTTGAAATTGTGTAAAAAATAAAAATAAATTAGCTTAGATTATGTAAATTTAATCTGAATGTGTTGGAATTCTTTTTCTTTCAAGTTTTGTGATAACATATTTCATTAACATTGTTTTCTTCAAAGTAATCTTCAATCTTCCCGCTTCCTAAAATCATGAAAGCACCGTTCTTAGGTTGATTTTGGAATCGCCTTCAGCTCCAACTGCAACTTTCCTTTATCGGCCCAATCGTCTCAAAACGCTCACTGCAAAGTGATGACTTGAGTCACGGAAATAGAAAAAAAGTAACAAGGAATACTTGGGTGAATACTTAGCTTGCCGAACGAAGATGAGATGTGTGAGTCGAGGTGTTGTAATGGTGAAGAAACCCCGAGTTGCTACAAGTGGGTTCATGAAACATTTCATTCATGATTCATAATTCATTCTTTTAAAGCTTTGATGTTCAAGTTGTTTTTCAAAATATTTATCAACAAATTTAATAAAATTCAAAATTGGTAAAATTTTCTAATTACTTCAAGAATTCCTAGATTACAAATTCCTGAGCGCAATCGAATCAAATTTATTTAAACATATCTGCACAGCGATAAGTCAATTGCATTATTCGTGTGAAATTTCTCAGCCGTTGCCGTCAAGGTGCTGCGGGCTGTCAATCAATTGGCTGTCTGGCTGTCTGTTGCCGGTGTTTGGTGGAAAATTTCAACGAAAATATGTAAAATATGCCGAAAATTTCATTACAAACTTGTCAATAAAATCTTGGGCCTAATTTTATTGCCAAGCAACCACAACAACAACAATAACAACAGCTGCTACAAAGTAAACCACAACAACAATAAAACAGTAAATAAAGTAAAAAAGAAAAAATTTTGCATCTAGAAGTAAAGAAATGTCACATGGCACTTGAAAACTTTGTAGCACTCAAAGCAAATCGTGCAATGTTTCGTTGAAGCTGCTGAGAAGTTGCTGAGTTGTTCAAGTTTTTAAGTCATATAGAGCCACACCTGATTGCCTATTATATTCACCAACGTTATTGCCTACAACGCCTAAACATATGCAGCACAAAGTTTTGCGCGCCTTGGCCTATTTTTTGTTCATCATTCTTGAGCGCTCATTGGTTGCAAGCAACAGTTGAGTTCATGTTCATGTTTGGGCTGTTGGAAAAGTTTTTTAATTTTATTAAAACTTTTTTTTTATTAATTTTTTTTTAAGTTGTCTGCAAGTGTTTATAATTTTATTAAGATGCCAACTTGACGTAAACGTGGCTCATAAAATTTAATAAGCACTCAAAAGTGAGTTGTGAAATTTGATGCACGTTGCCGTTGCTGTGCGCCGTGTTGCATTGAAAGTTGCAAAAGTTTTACTAATTTCTGGCTGTTTTATGGTTTTGCTGTTTTATTTTTGCTCCATGAAATTATGCAATAATTTTGTATGACTTTATGCAATCGCGTTGCAAGTGGCGTGCAGTTGCCGCACATGCAGCGGCAACGTGCAACTTGCCAGTTGCTACAGGGTTGCGTTGATGGCGTGCAAGTTGCTTGGCTGGCGGCAAAGTTTATTTTATGGAAACTTTTCACTGAAGTGTTTAGATGGGAAGTGACTTGAGTGTGTTGCCGGAAACTGATACGAGCAGAGATGGTTGAGGTGAATGTGATTGGGAAAGGAAACCTGGGGAAAATTAAAAAATCTCAAAGTTATTTTTTGTTTGAAGGCAGAAGCCTTCTGGTTGAAGTCATAACGTCGTCTGAGAAAACGATTGTCGTATGTGCTATTGAATTCAATGGAACATACGACATTCGTTGTCTGAGGCGACGAAAAGTTAAAAGAAAAAATTGCAAAAGTATACGGAAAGTGGATTCTTTAAGACCTCCAAATAAGAAAAATTAAAAAACCCAAAGTTATTTTTTATTTGAAGGCAGAAGCCTTCTGGTTGAAGTCATAATGTCTCTTGAGAAAACGATTGTCGTATGTGCTATTGAATTCAATGGAACATACGACATTCATTTTCTGAGGTGACGATAAGTTAAAAGAAAAAATTGCAAAAGTATACGGAAATACGTTTAAGACCTCCAAATATGCTAACCGAGTAATTTTGCTAACCTCACTTAAATTGAAGTGTTGAGATGGGAACTGACTCGAGTGTGAAGACAGAAAATGATATGAGCAGAGATGGTTGGAATGAATGTGATTGGGAAAGAAAAACGTCGGGAAAAAATTATAAATCTTAAGGTTATTTTTGTTTTAAGGTAGAAGTCTCTGGTTGAAGTCATAACGTTGCCTGAGAAAACGATTGTCGTATGTGCTATTGAATTCTATGGAACATACGACATTCATTTTCTGAGGCGACGATAGGTAAAAAGAAAAATTTGCAGAAATATACAGAAAGTGGATTCTTAAAGGTCTCCGAGCAATTTTGCTAACCTCACTTAAATGACCAGATTTCATTATCTATTTTATTTCAGTTATTGTTTTTTATTTTCGTTCTTACTTTTCTGTGCAATTTTCTATGACATGTGATGGCATGTCAAATAAAAAAATATTCGTTTTAATAAAATTTCTATGAAAACCAACACCTGAGCAGCTTCAGCAAGAGTTTATGTGAAGCTTCGGCTGCTGCATGTCACACATTTTGTTCTGGTACTTCGTCATTCATGCTGAACTCATTCTGGCGTTGGACGTTTTCTCGGTGAGGAAATTTAATACCTGTCATGGTTGGTTGAGAATTATGCGCATTCTTAAGCTGTCGTCCTCTGCTCCCCCCCAGTCTGCAGCACCTTTAGTGTCACATAAGTATATGTGACACTGGCAGGTGCTGCTGACACTTGCGGCCAGGACACGGCACACTCACACATGTCCATACACCTACAAACACACACACACGCAGTGAACGAACTCAAGCGCTCAGCTCAAGTTGGCTGCAATGCGACTAGTCCGATTGTATAAGCTGCAACACAAACACACACGCACACACACATACACACACACACACACACACAAAGATAAACCATTATTCTTATAAGCTTTTTCCCTCTCGCACTTTTCATTGCTTTTTACTTAACGCTTTTTGTATTCCCTTGCTGTTTTTTCTTGAAGCTTGTTTGAATGTTACTTAAACACGTAAACGCTTAAACGTTGGCAAAATTGCCGCCACGTGAATTTTATTGCGTTTGTTAACCCATGAAATAACAAGTTCTTCCTTGCTTCTTGCCAACATTTAACTTTTCGAATGACAAATTAAAATTAATTTAGTGTTCGCGCGCGCTCCACAGGCGTTGCCTATAAATAGCGAACCGTTTGTGACTGCTTGGTGCTGCCCCCCCGCCCGACCCGACCCGGCTCGAAAGCCCTGCTGTGCCACAAATCAACCCCTCGGTGTACGCGGCACTGCCGCACGAGTGAAACGCGGCACCGCCAAACAAATTTATGCGTTTACTAGGCGCACAACGTTGGCGACAACGATCTACGCGTCTCGACTTGATTGCATGCGCGCTGTTGCCACCTCTTTCTGCCCCTTCTACCCAACACTCCACTCCACCCACACCTCGACTCTTTCGCTCCATCGCCGCCCAAAAAATTGTAGCTGCGCACGTGTCGCGCACCAGTCACCGCATTTGCCTTGACGTACCTACGTACGCTTTTTGTTGTTGTTGTTGTGCACTGCGGCGAAAGTAGCAAATTGAGTTGCTCAACGCTGGTCGACACGAAATTGAAAACGCGTTCACCTTGCGCGACTCGTTCAGCGCCAGCGGCGGCAGCACGGCGTTTATGTCAGCGACACTGTCCAGCCGCGTCAGGACATGCAACCGGAAATACAAAAACAACAACAAGAACATTAGCAACAGCAAACGAATTACTCAACCCAACAACTGAACGCAACATGCGACAAGCGGCACGCGGCCAATTGTTCAGCTAATCAAAAGGCTGTGCCAGGAGGCGCCGCAACTGCGCAACGACTTGTGCGGGGTTTCCTTTTCGCAATGGCGCGTTGATAGTTAAATTGTGGCCAAAGTGCACAACGCTAAGTAAATAAGAACGAAGAAAGCAGCCAACAAAAGCACAACATGAAATGAATTGTTTGTGTGCTTCCTTTGTTTGCTGAGCGTTGACGGTGCAGCGGTGAGGGTCGAAGAAGAAGAAGGAAAGTGAGCGAAAAAATTCATTTGAACGTTGCATACATTTCTGCGCTTTTTGTGTATATGTGCATGTGTATGTGTCTGTTCAACATATAACGGTAAAATAATTGAATTTCTCCAGAACAACAACAACACTAAATAGTAAATATTCACTTTCCAGCAAAAACTGTTGCCGTGTTGAAATACCAATGAAAAATAAAAAAAAACACACATACACTCACACTTGCAACATTTTATTTGCATTTATTGCGCAGTTTTTAATTAAATATTGTTTGCCAACATTTGCCCTGTGGGTCATAAACGCTCAGCGGAATTGAGCTGCGCTGAGCAGCGGTGAGCAAAAGCAGAAGTGAAGGCGCGCGGGGTTTTCTGAATTGAATTAGTTGTGTTGCTCGTTATGCAGCAACTTAATGAGTTATTGTTGTTGTTGTAAATGTGCGCAAAAGTGTTTTTTCCATGTTTTGTTGTTGCTTTTGTAATACGTAATTTGATTACTTGCAGTTAAATGAACAGTTACCGCCTTGACGCGCCACGTGTTGGCTGCCATCGATTGGGGCGCAGCAGGGCGGAGCAGGGGACACGAATTTATATATTAGAAGAAAAAAACAATTTTGCTTTTAATTTATAAAAAATAAACATTTAAAATTTAATTGCATTAAAAGTTTTTCAAATTAAAAATGTCTGAAATGTTTAGCTAACTGAACTAAATATTTTTGAATATTTGAGAAATAAAAGAAAAATACTCGTTTTCTAACATAAGTGTTTTTGAAGCTACTAAACTTATTATTTTTGAACTTTTAAATGAGAAAATATTGAAACACAAATTCCAAGATAAATATTTTTTAAACTAGGAGATTAAATATTTTTCAGTTTTTGATGAAAAAATATCAAAACACAAACTCTATCGTAAACATTTTTCATTCTTGTAGACAAATTACTTTTTAATATTTTATGAAAACAATGAAAAAAAAATTAATTCTAACAAAAATTATTTGGAAGAAGACTTAATATTACATTTTTTTTTAGAAAATATAAAAAAATAAATTCTAACAATAATATTTTTGAAGCTAGTAAACTAAACATTTTTATATTTTTTATGAAAAAAATAAAAAAAATTAATTTAGAAAATATTTTGTTTTATAAAAAATTAAATATTTTTTTAAGCTAGTACACTAAATATTTGAAAATTTTTTATGAAAAAATATAAAAAACAAATTTTTACAAAAATATTTAATATATTTAACCTACTAAACTAATTACTTTTGAATTTCAAAACACAAAATCTAACATAAAAATTTTTAAAGATTGTGAAGTAATTTGTTTTTTAATTTTTTTTTCTAAGAAGCATTTTTTTAATATTTTTTTTAATTTTATAAACAGAATATAAAACAAAATAAAAAAGGATTTTTGAAGTTTATAAGCTTAAGATTTTGTAATATTTTATAATTATGAAGAAAATATAAAAAAAATCTAAAAAAAAGTACTTTAGTAAACTAAATATTTCAAAATTGTTTGTGTAAAAAATATCAAAAACCAAATTCCAACTTTTTACAGTAAACTAATTACTTTTAAATATTTTATGAACAAAATATCAAAAAACCAATTCTTACATAAGCATTCTTGAAGTTACTGAACTAACAACTTTTGAATATTTTATGAAAAAATATAAAAAAAAAATTGTACTGAAAATGAAGCTAGTAGACTTCTTTATGAAAGAATAAAAAAAAAAATTAATAATTTTTTTTTAATTCTCACATCAGCTTTTTAAAACCAAAAATCAAAAATTTTTTTAAAACCAAATCGTTTCTCATAGAATTTTTTTATGTATTTTTTTGTTGTACTAAAAATGAAGCTGGTAGACTTCTTTATGAAAGAATAAAAAAAAATTAATTATTTTTTTTTTAATTCTCACATCAGCTTTTTTAAAACCAAAAATCAAAAATTTTTTTAAAACCAAATCATTTTTCATAGAATTTTTTTATGTATTTTTTAATTTTTTTTCTTAAAACGGAAAATCAAAAATTGTTGTAAAACCAAAACATTTCACAAAAAATTTGTTTATTTTTAATTTTTTTTCTTCAAACAGAACAACAACAGGAGTCAAAACGAAAGATTCTTTTTCTTCCTTCCTTTCCAGTAAAAATTGCCTTCGTGCTACAACGCTGCACTGCGCAACTTGGGGTCTTCTTTTGTTTTATTGTTGTTGCTTTTATGTATTTACCATTAAAACGGCAGCAAGTATAACCTGCGGCCAGCAACAGCACGCAAAGGGGCGACGTTCAAGTGTTTTTGTTACGTGAAATGTAATTTCAATTTTCACTTAAGTGAGACATTTTAGTTTCAACCATGAACAGTAAAGTTGAAGTTTTTTTAAATTGTTTTAGTACATTTTATGTACTAAAGTTAAAGATAAGATGCTACTTTAATACTTACTAAGTGGGCCATTATTAGTTTGTGTGTGCTTCAGCACTTCAATGCAAAGTCTCTACTCGAAACAAGTCTTCTGTTGAAGTGCTTTGTTTGCTTTGGTCTTCCAAGAAAGTAGCACAATTTGCAGGCAGCTGAGCAATGATGAAGCGTCTTCTTGGTTATTCCAATACTTTCACTGTTACCTCTCTCTTTGCTTTCTCTCACTCTGTTATTACTTACGTTGCTGTACTTGTGTTTCAGTAGAAGCTGAAAGAAAATATTTAATTGATGGTAATTTGTGCGCAAAAGTGTAGCTATTTGCTGTAAATGGGAGACACATGTGTAATAAATCAAGTAACACTAACACACACTGTGATAGTGAAAATGAGTTGTAATCAGACTGAGGTTAAGTGAGGTTAGGTTGAAATGGTTGGTCAAGAAAGATCAGGGCCAAATATGTTCTTTTGTGGTAACGAATTATAAGAAAACCAAAGTAATTGTTAGAAATTCTAATACACAAATCGTATAAGTAGTCAAAATGCAAAGTCATAGCAGCTTTTGTAATTGTTAGAAATTTGTACCTGGTTTGAAAAATCTTGTTTATCTACATTTTTTATATTAAATTTCATTTTTCATACTTCTTATGCTCACCAAAAATTTTGTATTATGAAATCACTCATCATTGAGCAGTCAAGTTACTGAGATTTAACTGCAGTGATAGTCAATTTTTTCTTAAAAAAGTCTTAAAATTTTAACAACATTATACAAACATTTATTGTTAAACAAGGCACATAACAAAATTAGTAATGTGAAACTTATTTCAAAACGTTCTGTAACACGTTTTGGTGGTACGCAGTGCGTATAAGTAACATTGAGAGCGCAGCTTAATTTGCTCAGTGGTGGCGTATGAGTAACATTAAAAGGTTGAAAAGCTGCTTAACGAAAAGCAGCTGTAATTTTACAAACGTTTATGAAATGTGCAGATTTTCAACATTAATTAGTGAAAGTGGCCAGTCACACTTAAAAGCTGTACGAATCTTTTTTGAATGCTTGCTTTCATATTTTGTGTGAGAGCGTTTGTGCAACTTTAATATGCAAAGCGGTTCTCTCAAGGACAGTGTTGCTTTTCAGACACATTTGCACGTATTATGAAAAGAACTGCGCCACATACATGTAGACATAAGTAGCTCTGACGAGTGCAGTGCTTTTGCCTATACTCGCAAAATTGGGAGATTCGTACTTTGTTATTGTATGCAAATTTTTTTGTTAGTAATTTGCAAGAAGTGGTTTAGATGCAAGGCGGTGCTTCTGAGATTCTAAGAGATACTAAGATGAGACGAAATGAAATGAGATGAGATACTGGATGGGAAGTGAAATGTATTTGTATTGTATTGCATTGTATTGTATTGTTTTGAATTTGTAATATATATGTATTTGCCATAACCATGAAATATTTAAGATTTAATCGTGATGCAAAAAAGTTGCATTTACAAAATTTTGTACTAAAACCGTTTTTGAAGTTTGACGTTACAGCTTAGTTTCAAGTCTCTAAATATAGTTCTGTAAATAAGAAACAAAGACAAATAAGTGAAAACGTACTGAAACGATCTAACAGCGAAGGATTACTGCCACTGCAGTTTTTCAATGAAAGCTTCAAAATAAGCTTCAACAGAACCAAGAGAGCTCTACTCGATTACCGGCCATCAAAACTAGAGAGAAGATCAGCTAATGCTGAGAGTCATAGCATTTTATTTCCGAAAAGGCTACAGCTACGAAGTCGCTTCTGTTACTACTGCGGCTTCGTACCAGAGCTGATTGTTTGAAGTTTATTTTTGTGCCATGGTTCCTGTTGTTGCTATTTCATTTTCGGTAGCAATAGTCGGGGACCAGAGCAGAAAGTAGTTTTCTATTTCGTAGTCAACAATTCAAAGACTGAGAAGTATTAAATTTTTTATATCTTTAACTATAAAGTTAGAAGAACGAAATTCAAGAATGTAGTAGTGAACATATTAGTCCTTAAGATATATTATTTAAAAAAAAAATATTGGAAATTTGCAAGGATATTCAAGGATAAAGTTTTAAAAGGACATTTTCAACACCTCTTCGTTCTTTTGCACCAAAACATTACATTTTCTAAGATTCTAAGGATTTGTATCTTTCATTTGATACCCATATTGTTATTCTACAATGCGCTCAAATTTTAAAATAATTTCTTGAAATAAAATTGTCCTTGAAATTTCAAAGTCCTTGAAAAAAAATCCTGACGTTAGAGAGAAAAACTAAAGTAGCATTTTTACTACATTTGGCCCCTAGTTTCGCGAGTATGTAAGTTTTTCCGTGTGTTTTGAAATTTTTTAATATTTAAAAAAAAGTTTTAAAATTATTTAATCAGCTTTTATGAAAAAGTCAACTAAAACTTATGCCAAAACTAATTTAGAAAAAACTGCAACAACACATGGTTGATTGCAGCGAACGGGCAATGAACTCCGCATGAAAGACATTAATTGCAAGCAGATTTAGTTACTCATACGCCAAGTGGTGCATGCGGTTCCCTTCGGAGCTGCATTGCTTACATCTCCCTTGCTGCGCTGTCATAAACAAAAATGAAAAAAATTAAAGCACAAATTGTATGTTGCACACTTTTTTGTGTTGCAAAATGTTGTGGGATTTTGTTTTTCCGCTTTCAATTTCATTTTCCGTTTCATTTAAGGTTTTTTGTTTTATTCTGCGCTTCAGAATTGTTGTCAGTTGTAGTTTTTTTAAGCAGAGCTCAGACAAGCTGCACCACGGTTGAGTGGATTCAAGCGACGCGAGCCAGCCAGACAGACAGATAGACAGCCAACACTCAAGTTCGCACAACTAAACCAATTATGAAAAATGTGATTTGTTCACATGTTGCTCGTTGTGCTCGTTTTGCTTGTTGTGCTTGTTGCTCGTCTTGTTCTTCTTGTTGTTATTGTTGCTGTTGTCATGAATGCAAAATTTAATTTACTCAAAGCTTAGCAGCGAAATTATAAAAATAGCAACGACAACGACAACAACAAAAGCCAAACGCCGCCGCTCAACGTGTATGGCAGCCACAGTGTCAATGACAACAGTGTTGCTGACAATTTCTGCTGTCAAAATTGCATAATTGTGTGTGAAATGTGTTAAGCAAGACAGCTATGCAAACGTTGAATAGAAATGTGACGGGGGGCGAGGGGTAAAAGTTGCTGTAAGCACACCCGTGAGATTAAGTTGTATTCCATGTTGGCAACTGCTGCTGCTGCTATTGTTGTTGTTGTTGTTGTTTGTAGCTTGTTTTCTGCAACCTTGTTTTGCTTCTCATACCCTCCTCTTCTTCATTTTTTCCCCTCTTCTTCTTCTCACTGCATGTTGAAAATCTGCGAAATTGATAGCGCAACATTCGTTCACGTTGCTGCGTGGTGCTCCGCAGTTGAACATGCAAAAGTGTGTTGCTGCTGGTTTTTGACATTTTACATGCATTTCTGTGCAGCATTGCATTTTTCAACCATAACAAAGCGCATAGAAATGCGCCAATGCGCTGTTGTTCTTTGGAATTTGGAGGAATGGAAAGGATTGCAAAAAATTGCGCACAATTGTTTGACATTTTATTTCTCTATTCGTTGCTAACTACAAATGCCGGCAACCATATGCAGCACTGTGCAATGTTGCAAAATAACTACAATAACAACAAATTTATAAACTGACATGAGTAATGCGGATGCTGGCATCAATGCCCCAGAAAATCGTTGAGTGGCAACGGAAAAAGTGTGACCAGATGAGTCAATGATGCAATTTTTTTTAGCAAATTAAAAACGTAAAATTTTAAATTAAGTAATTAAAAATTGAATAATTAAATAAAACTTTTAAATTGAAATTAAATATTTAATCAAAATTAATTAAAAATGTTACATTAAAATTAAATAATTAATTAAAATAAATTAAAAATTTTAAACTAAAATGAAATAATTAATTAAATTTAATTAAAAATTTTAAAATAATTAATATTTTTAATTTTTTATTTTTCTGAAATAAACAAATAGCAAAAATCGAAAAATTTGGGCCCAAACAAATTTGAGTCAAGAAATCAATAAATTGTCTGAACAGTTTTTTCAGTACGAATTCTTATCTCTCTTGTTTTATGTTCTCTTCTCTTTCTAAGACCATAGATAGCAACTCATAGTAGATGATTCCTTGCCAATTCCACCAAACACACAACAAAACCTTCTTGATCATCAATCTTGGCTTCAACACTGTTTGGGCCAACTTAAAGCAATTGGAACACAACTGTTTTTGTTTGACGTTGTAATAAGGGATTCACTTTACATTAATAAAGATTAATCCACTATCTGCTTTGGAAATGAGGAAAGTTTTTTGCAATTCCATGAGGTTTTTTTGAATTAACTCTTATTGGGATTCATACATTGAGCTTCTTTTTGTATCCACCTTTAAGTTAGGTTAGGTTAAGGTGGCTGTCTGGGAATGGCTGCAACTTGCTTAACTTGGCAACTTGCTGAAAGACACTCTTAGGCCCGTTGTGCTACCACAAAGAGAAGATCTGATTTACTAAAAGTCAAAGAGCCTAAACAAGCCAATTGAAGTTGTGAATGAACCCTAAGAACTTTCAGATTTTGACTCAACTGAGCTCGTCCAAGTTGTCGAAGAAAGTAGAGCTTAGAGATTTTAATTTTCGCCTCGAAAGAATCGAGCAGTGCCAGAGAAGGTGACATATGGTCTTTTCCTTCTCTTCATTATGGCATCGTATCCACCTTTATTCAAGTGAATCCAACCTGTTTTTTAGCTTCAAAGCAATCAAAGCAGTGTTTATATAACAGTAGGAGTCGACGATTTTCATTATTTGATTACAATTTAGACAATTGGCCTTCCAGAGCCAATTCGTGGTGTATCCTTGACATCAAAAATACCAAAATGGTATAAAAAAAAAGAAAAATTGCGTCTGATTTCTTATTTTAGTATCAAAACTATGAATTCATGAAAGAACTATTATTTTCCTTCGTCTTTATGAAAGAAGTACTGTCAAATATGGCATATTTTATCTTTGCTGGTGCCCATTTTTGAAACACACTCAATCAAAACTGAGTCAACTAATTACAAAACTGTCTGATAATTTTTTTTAGCTTGAATTCTTGTCTTTCTCATGTCATTTAGTTTAATCCGATTACATTTACACAATGCCAGATACAGATTGCTGAAGCCATCTATTGGAGACATAATGGATTTCTTCTCATACGAAATGGTAAATGAAAACAATTTGCCTTTTTTTTATAAAGCAAATTGTTTAAATTTTCGAAAATTGAAATACATGATACAAGAAGTAAAGATAGAGCCAATGTTTCTTCTCAGTCGCGTTCTCCTTTGAGAATGTGCTACCGTATTGTTGTTAAGAATCTAAGCTATTGAATTCGCATTAACATTTTTATACTTTCGGCCAAAATAAATTAGTCACAGTGAAATGTCTATTTCGTGTTTATTCAAGAAATAATCTGAAAATCCTTAAAACATCCTTAAAACAAGCGTTTTGCGAATACGAAGAACGCAAATTAGCACGTTTAGTGTCAAAATATTTGACAGCGGTTCTATATTAATTTTTTGTATCTTGATGAAGTCGAACGAAATGCCTTGCGATGAAAATTGGATTTTACGCTTTCATTTCGATATGAAATAGCAACAAACAATTTGCGGCATAACAAAATTTATTTATTTAAAAAAAAGAAGAATTAAATTTAATGCCAAAAAAATATATATATTTTTTAAATCCTAAACTGTCAACACAACTGAGCTAAACTTCAAGTAAAAGTGAAATCTGTCGTTTGGTTACTTTAGGCAAAACGTTCTTGATGCTCATAAATTTTCAAATAAGTGAACACTTGTGATTTAGCATTCATTGGTTGATTTATTCTTCACACAAAACGCACACAAATACATTAATATCTCTCAATGTGTGTGAGTGCGTGGCATATGCAAACCACTTTGCCTCCACTTTGCTTGCCTTATTACGGATTTTCAGCTGCTGCAGCTGATGCCATTTTTTTCCCCCAGCACTGTTGTTGTTGCCAAAGGCTATTATTATAATAATGTCATTTCTGTTGTTGTTATTGTTGTTAGTTGCACATAACCTTTGCCAACGGTGCAACGGTGATGCCATGCAGACCGCTCAGACAAACTGTAGCATCCGATTATTTGTGGAAGATGCTGAAATATTACACAAAAGCGCAATGTTTCTGAGAATAGAAGGAAGAGAAACTAAGCACATGACAGCCGTTCGTATGTATTCGTTCAGTGTGGGTCGAAAGACTAATGTTTTTGCGCTCTCCATGCAAATTGTTCGCTGGAGAGTTGCTGGGCTGAGTTATTCTTCAGCTTATTTTTGTTGCTGTTTTCTTGTCCCTAGTCGAGCACTTTTGTTCGTTCATAAATTGCAAAATTAGTTTAGAGATTTGAAATTTGTGCGCTGTGTTGTTAGAGTTATTGTTGTTGTTTTTTGTTGTTATTGTAGCGGTGCATTGGTCTTTGGTCGCTACTGCATAATGCAGCGACCAGTTCGAAGGCTCTAAGGAAGCGCTTTCACGCATAAATTGCATTTGTGCGCTGGCAAAGAGGTTTTCAAGGGATTTGACATTATTGTGTTACAACAAATAGCAAGGACCTTTTCATATCTGTAATGAATTTGAGTAGTTAAAAGGCTGTAATATGAGATCTTTCTACAATAGTTGCTCTGGGTGTGATTAGTTTTGGAAATGTAATTTATTAATTTAGAGATCTCATTAGAGATTTAATGAATAAGTCATTCATTGAATTGAAATTAATGGATGGTTGAATGGATGAATGGATGTAAGAGGAGCCAAGAAAGTCCTTTAACACTCAGGCAAGGTAATTGATTGTACTTAAGACTAAAAGTAATGACTTAATTATATCCAAAAAAAGGAGACTTTGTGATATAAATGAACATCAATGACACAAAACCATGCTTTATAAACTTTATTTTATGAAATATTTTGGATTATAATGTCTACAGAATTAAAGAAGTAAAGTTACCATAGGCATAAGAAACGCTTAACACATTCGAGACGACGGTTTTTCGAACGCGGTGGACAGGAGCGAAATTTTATTTTTCTTTGTATTGTACACAGTAAAACCAATGCTAAATTTATTTTTCCTGTACTTAACAGATTTCATTAGTTCCAGAAAGATCTTATTTCGACGACTAGTTTACTCAGAATAACTGATAATTACACATTACTGTCTTATAGCCTCGGAAAGCTATTGCACACACGGTGTGCAACCGGTCTCGAATGGGTTAATGGCTGCCTGGGTATCACAAAAGATGTAGAAATCATTACTCCAAACGGTTTGCTGTAGATGATTCGTGAAACTTTCCATTTCAAAAACACTCTAAAGATCCCACAGTCTATCTTTGAACCATCCATGTACAGTGGACATGATTTGGTGCAGAATTTTTCAATATTATTAATGAAGAATCTCTAATTTTATTCGGTTTTGTGAAAAAGTACATAAGTTAAAAAATTTTGGGGATAGAATTTGCGTCGCATCGCTGTTCCAAGTTTACAAAAAAACTAGGAAATATGACAAATTGCTCCACAGCTGCTCAGCGGTTGCTCTTAGAGGGTTAAAATCTATGACTAACCCCCACTATTTTTTGCTACTGAACATTTCTTTCAAACATATTTATACCTTATCTCTAACTTTTAATAAGGCTCCCGTACAAAATAATCGTTTTTAGAAAATATGCTCCAATTGCTCCCAGGTTGCCCCTAGATGTATCGAATGTAAGGCCGACACTCATTTATTTTCTCTCCCAAATATTTCTTCCAAACATACCTACCCGCTATCTGTAAGTCTTAAGGGGGCTGCCATACAAAACTGGCCATTTTCCATGGAATTGGCCTCCCACTTGTAACGTAAGCGAGAACAAATCGTATCTCGAAAACTACTTAACTGATTTATTCAGCGATCGA
The DNA here is from genome assembly GCA_963971225.1 of Melieria omissa. Classification (NCBI taxonomy): domain Eukaryota; kingdom Metazoa; phylum Arthropoda; class Insecta; order Diptera; family Ulidiidae; genus Melieria; species Melieria omissa. The sequence goes on from OZ020267.1 coordinate 145,708,728, forward strand.
CCACATTATTGAGTGCAAAAAATACAAAATTAATTAAGATTTAGAAATTCACCACCAGAGAGCATCTTTCATACAATCAGTGTTGTGAGGTTGTCAACTTTGGGTTTTTACGAAGTAATAATCAAAATGTATTGTCGAGACTCCATTAACCTCCCCATTTCGAATAAATTTGCAATTGTAATTAAGTGTTTAGAAAAAATTATTTGATTTTTGTCAGAAAATGTGAATTTTTCATTAAGTCGGCACAAGTGTTCCTCGCGCAGGTAGCTAGGAACAAAAATTTGTGTCTATCTCACAACACTGAGTCATACCTAATGTACAGGGATATTCCTACCTTCCTACAGGTGCATGCATAGTGCTTTCACTACTTTCTGAAGGGAAAAGTGGGGCTGATACAACATCAAAGTTAACCATTTCAAGTTTGCCGAGACCTCATCAGGATGGAGATTATTTTTCTCCATACACACTTTTAACTCATCTTTGACTCTATTCGAATTTTGGAATGAATTCAAATATCTCCCATTATACAGGGTAGGCCATTTAAAGTGGAAGGCCATTCTTGTTTTTGAAAAAAAAGAGGAAAAAAAAATGTTTTTTTTGTTTTCATCTCGATATTCATTTATTTTGGTCCAAGAAGAAATTTTCTAGTTAGTTTTTGAAAATGATATCGCGTAAATGGCCACCATTAGCTTTGGCCGCAAAATGTGCCCTTTTTTCGGCATTTTCCATCACTTTTGCCAGTGTATCGGCCGATATGGCTCTTATTTCGCGGCGTATGTTGGCTCTGAGTTGAGCTAGTGTCCTTGGCTTGTTGGTGTATACCTTGGACTTCAAGTAGCCCCATAAAAAAAAGTCTGGCGGCGTCAAATCGGGTGATCTCGGTGGCCACTCATAATCGCCGTTTGGTTTTCACAATCGAGAAGTTATTTTGAATGTAAAGCTGAACAATTTCAGCACGTTCTTTTGGAGTGTACTGTTCCATGGTATAAATTGTCTTGGAATGACGCTTCCAACGCGCTATGTCATTAGTCGATCTGACAGCTCTGTCAAAAGTTATAGGGTTACCAGATGCTTCCACTTTAAATGGCCTACCCTGTATATTATTTTGAGTTTTTCCACCAATTTTGAAGTCAATAGACTCATTCCGGAAGCAGTGGTCTATCCAGGACTATCATGCTAAGAAGAAGAAGAAGAAGACTCATTGTTTCATGTTTTTTGTTGTTCTTGAATTGTAGGTCATTTAGACTTACAATTAAAATTTCATTAATGAATCTGTCAGAATAACTCATTTTTTTTATAAAGATAAAAGAAGCATAAATATTGCTTTAAGAAAAATTAGATAATGGGCCAAAAAATTTAATAATTTTAAAACATTTTTCGTTCACTAATATTTTGTGTTTTTTTGTTGAGATTAGTTCACTGTCAGTTTTGTGTGTTCGTTCAGCTTATTAAACTGACAGCGTACAAATATTTCGTTTAATCACCATAAATATTTATGCTTATTTTTCAGAAATTTTATTATTAGAAAATCTAAATATTAAAAAATAATAATAAATAAAAATGAGATACAAACTGGTTATACTAAAATAATTGTTATGCCAACGCATACCTAAGAATTTACAACAAACTTATTTTCTATGATATGCAAAATTAATTTTCTATTAAATATTTTACAAAAACCATGAAAAATACTACAAAGGTTACAAGTTACAACAAAAAAATAGTGAACGTTCTATGAGCTGTGAAAAATACATTTTACAACATCAACAAATAAGCAGCCAAAACAAAATATCAAAATATTGCAACAACAAGAGGCACACTTTTAATATACAAGAACAAAAGGCACATATTGAGTATACAATAACAACAACGCTTATTCAATATACAACAACAACGCTTGTTCAATATACAACACCAACATACCATATTATGAAACATAAACAATAACAACAACAAATCATAATACTGACTCATTCTCAGCGAAGCCAAATTTTACACCACGAACAGCGTCAAAAACCTGAAAACAACAAATACAAAAATGATTTATTTTATGTGTGTGTATGCGTGTGTGTTTAGCTGAATTTTCAATATTTAGTAGAGCAGCAAGAAAAGCAACAACAACCAATATGTATTTTGGCTAAAGCCATACAAACCAAAATTCAGCACTTTACGTTCAGCCAAAACAATTCGAGGGCCAACAGCCTAAAGCCAAAGCAAACATTGAAAGAAAAAAAAACAAAACAAAAAAAGCCCACAAAAAAAACAAAAACAATTTAAGCAAAAACTAGCCAACAAGACCCCAAGAAGAAAGCTGCAAACATTTATTTTGAATAAAATTATGAATTCTTTTCGTTGGCTCGATGCTCGACGCCTTAAAGTGCCATAAATAAATGCCAGAAACAACAACAAAATCAACATTATTCGCACTAATAACAAGCAGCCATTAGAACATAACAACAACAATAACAACAACATTAAAAGTGTGTTTCAGATTTGCGCAAAACAGGAGAGGGGGGAAGGCGAAGGGGGACGACAACCCATAGCAGCGTTTTGCTACATTAAAAATCTCTAAAAAGCGAGCAATCGAAAAAAATTAAAACAAAGCGTGCCAAGTGCTGTGCAACACTTGTGTGTGTGTGTGTGTGTTGTTGTTGTTGTTTTTTGTTATACAAAATGTATTTGCTGATTTGTGGCATTCTGCATGTGTGCGACTGCTTTGTTTGGTGAGCGATTCAATGATTTTCATGATATTGTTGTTTTTATTGTTGTTGTTGTTGTTGTTGTTGTACGTATAGCAGCCAGTACTTGCTTATGAAGTTGAAAAATTAATGTATATCTAATAATTAACATCTTTTTGTTAGTTACTTTTGTATATTTTGTAGATAAAGCAAAACTTTTCCCCCAGTTTGGTGAACAATAATTGAAATTTTTAAGTTAATTTTTTGTATTTGTTGTTGTTATGTTGTCACTCTTAATGTATTCTATCTACAGCTAATTTATTTTCATAATGTTTCATTCATTCAGTGGCGCACTCAAAGAATGGTTTTGGGTCTTCAAATCTCTTCTCAAATATTTGTTTGTTGCAAACATTTTCGTTGGCAAATATGATTTCAAAAGGCATTGGTTTCGTAAGTTGTGTCCCGAAAATGAAATCCTATGTGCGTCACTGTTTTCATTACATTAGTACAGATTTATCTTTATAGCAAATCACATAAAAGTGTAATAAATAATTTATGTTGCGTATACGCCCCGCAGTCGGCAATCACAGTTCAACATTAATCAATGCCAGTTGCCTTGTTAATGCCTTCATTCGACTGTGCTGGCTGTCAGTTGACAGCATTTTAGATTAGTTGCTGTTGCTGAGATGACTTTTGTTGCTGTTGTTGTTGTTCTTCTTCCCTGCGTAATTGTCAAGCCAGGCAATTGAGCACTCAGCCATCAAACCAATATAAATGCGGCTTTATGGGCAACAAAATTGAATTTAAATTAGAACCAAAAAAATTTATAAAAAAATTGGATTTAAAATAAAATGTTAATGAGCACATTGGCAGTATATGGTTGCTGTCAAATACAACAACAACAAAAACAACAACAACACAATATATTTGTACCTATATTTGGGTATTTTTAGAGCAGTCTGATTTTTTGCTGTGGGCTAATTTTTATGCCCAAGGAGGCGGATTTTTAATTGGAAGTGCGACAAAGTAAATAAGGACGAAAGTAAAACAGGCAAATCGCTAGAAATTGAAGCAATGGAAAGAGCCCAAAATGCAAAAATCACAGTGAAGCGCAGCAACAAAGGAAATCGTTTTATTTTTAGCGCAAATTTGCTTTCGTCCCTTTTTGTTTCGTCCTGCTGGCTTTTGGCGCTTAACAGCTTTCAGTTTGCTTCATTTGCCTGCATATTTTACCATAAAGGTGGCTGTGCTGTTTTTGTTTCGGTTTTGCCATTGACAGCTAATAAAGGTGGCCCTCTTTCTGCGCGCGTCGAAGCGGCCGGCACGTTGTTGTCGCTGTGAGCAACGTTGCGTTAATGTGTTTATGAATTGCAAATTGTGGACAGACTATGTTGTTGTTGTTGTAGTTGTTAATTTTCAATGAAAAGTGTCAATTATTTGCGAATAAATAACCGCATAGTAAACGCTTTGCAGGCAACGTTGACATGGCAACGTTGGCCCGTTGAGGTTAAGCGCGCCGAACTGAATGCTTCAGTTGCTACTCAGGAGAGGGTGTGGCCGCGGTGCAAGAGGGAAAATGAAGTCAAATCATAGCATGCAGCAAAGACCAATAAATTTGCCAGCCGCAATAATGTTGACCTTTTTTTTATTACTTTCGCCGCAAAATTTCCACTGGCAGCGCAATCAATGCACACAAAGGCGGCGAACAGCTTCCAGGCGACTTTGACTTTTTATAGCTTTTGGTCTAATTTTTGCTTAACTTGACTCAACTTTGCAATTTTATGTTGACATTATAAATGCAAATGACTCTTTGCAAGTTTGTGGCTAACAAAGCGGCCGTTCATGTTGCTGACAGCGCTGCCAGCCAAAGTAGTTTTTATGGTAGACGCATAGTTTTTCATTGATGCCAATATTCTATTTGGCCCAAAACATTAACCTTCGAAAGGTCTTTGCTTTGCGCATCCCACACATGCAAACTCTTCAACACACACAACATCAACTAAGAAGAAAAAAACCTGTTTTAATAATGAAATTAAATTGCACACTGCTTAATTGTTGCCAACGTTTTCGTTGCCGCCAGCAGCGGCATTGCTCAATCGGATTAATACGTCGCAGCGTGCAACGTGTCGCAGCTATTTTGGGTTTTCGGCAGCAACGCGCACACACTGCATGCGCGCTGCCAAAGCTGCCAAACTATGCGACCGATCGCCAGCCAAATGATGCGCCAAGCAACTGAACTGCCGGCCAGCCAAATTGTCAGCCAAGAATTCTTTTTTTTTTTCTTTTGCGACGCTTCACTTTTATTTATTTTTGCCAATTGTTATTTGGTTTTTGTTATTGTTGCATTTATTTTATTGTTGTTGTATTGCTCATGTTGTGCTCGTTTCGGTTATGGCTTTTGTTGCTGTTCGCTGTTCGTTGTTTGTTGTTTATTTGTATTTGGCTGCGCGTATTTTGCTTGCGTCACGCTACAGTCGCACTCACCAGCGCCGATCACATTTTGGCAGCATTTACACCTACAACAACAACATTAAGAAATATTTTTCGTGCACTAAATTTTAATTTGATGTCAAATTAAAAACATTCTTAATGCATTTTTTAATTAATGAAATGTGAAATGTTAATGCAAAATCAACGACGAGCGACTAAATGTGGCTGCAACTAATTTTGATAGCGGAAGTGTAGTAATTTTTTTGTAAATTTATTTGGCATTTTATTGTCTCGTAAAATTAGGATTTTTATTAAATTTTAAACAAATTTTTGCATAATTATTTGGGTAATTATTTAATGAAATTTATAAGTCAAGGTTTGTTCTGACCATGAAGTCATTCTTCTTGTTTTAAACCGAATGTGTGGGAATTTTTTTCTAAAGAATTTTTCCAAAACATATTTTGATCGATTTAAAATAAATGAATAAATAATAATAATTAAAATAATAATTGAAAAAAAAACCGAGTTAGTAGATTTTTAAAACGATGCAATAGATATGCAAAGTGTTTTTATGACTTTTGTATATTGTTGGTTTTTTTTGTTGTTTTTATTGGTGCTGCAGTAAATCAATTTGTTGTTTAAGGATTTTCTGTTTGAACTTTTAAATAATAACTTTAATTGACTGGCACGACAGCCCAGTTACGAGAACTTGTACTTTTAAAACAGATTTTAAATAACAGGCACGTAGACATTGTTGAGCATTGAACCCCTGCAACTGCCAAGTGCCCTGGATTGCAAGTTCTTGAAGTAGATCTGGCCAGCTTCATTGTTAGGAGACTCTGCGAACTTCAGTAGGCAGCCTCTGACATCAACTTTACCAGAGACTTTCAATTTATTTTAGCCGGATTGTTGCTTTGTAAACCTCGAGTTCCAGTGCCTCAGTCCACTCTAAGGTCATCATGCCAACGCAAATGTGCCTGGAATGTACAGTAAGCAATAGTCTCATTGTCCTCTGGACTCATGTGTCAACTGGCTGAGACACATTCCGCAATACAGTTGATATACTCGCTAAGATGCATGAATCTCTAACTTTACAGGATCACATCTGTCATCAGTCATCTAAGCTGGATTCCAGGACATAGAAACCTTCGAGGCAACTGTAGAACAGACGAGCTCACTCGGCAAGGCACAATTAACCAGTAACGTCAAAACAAAAAGCAACTCTTGGTAACTTTCTTCTATCCTGTAAGCTTTGAACTGAAATAAATTTCATTCAAGAAACTAACCGAGGAAGTGCTGAAGGCAACAAAAGACTTTTTGCTCAGAAAATTGGGCCATTTTTTAATTTTCATTGTTCTAGGGAACTTCTCTCATCACTTGTTCAGTCACAGTTTGTTTGGAACCATCCAAGAAGGTTAAGTTTGTTTTCTAATGACTTCTGTTAACCCTTTCGACTTCAAAGTTGCCTGAGAGCAACTTCACCTATTTGTCATCTTATAGTAGAAGCTATGGTTAATTTAAGTAGGCACCAACAAATTAATATTTTTAGAAGTAAATTCAAAACAAATCAAAAAAATGTTACCGTTATTACCAAAATAATTTCTAATCATTTGCCGCAATATCAGGTAAAGTTTGTGTTCTAATTGAAGTCTACGAATTGAACGCGTTTGATGGTTTCCTTAATAATGTTTAAATAAAATCAAAAAGAGATAACTTCGTATTTTTCCAAAAATATTAAATAATTTTGCCGTAACTAAGAAATATTGATACAAAATTTATTTAACCCGTTTTAGGCTAAAATTTTTCAAAAGTAAACTAGCTTTAGAACTCTAACAACGAGGCGTGACAAATTAAAATGTCGAGTGCACACTTCTTAGGCAAATTTTTTATGATTTAAATACCAAAAAGTAATATTTAAAAACAGGGTGAAATTCAGGGTCGAAAGGAAGGGTTAAAGTTGTATTCACAACGAAGAGGAAGACAACTCACTTCAGGTCAACTCTGGCATCAGTGAGTTGTCACTTAAGGGGAATGGAAAAGAAGAAGTGCATATAATGAGTCTGAAGGTTAAATTAAATCTTGAAAATGTGGTATATTACTTAAAGTACGCCTAAAAGTATGCTCATGAAAAATAGATTTAAATCCTAATTGAGCTACTTGGGTAATTTGAAACAAAATTGTTTGGCTTGTGTGGAACTTAGTCAACATGCGACATATGGAATCCAATTGGCTTCTTCTACTTTCATTGATTTGCCCTTTGGGCATGTTTTCTAATGACTTCTGTTAAAGTCGTATTCACAACGAAGAGGAAGAAAATTCACTTTAGCCGCTATGTACGTTTCCTGCAATATCTAGAAGAAGAAGCACTCACCTGAGCAACTTTTTTCCTTCTATCGAGGGGATCTATCTAGGAGTCAATAAGACTATTCAAAGTTTTCTACGCATTGCAATGAGCTCAAAGTGGTTCAGCAAGTGAGTGAACTTGAGTTCGATTGTTGTATTACAATGGACCTTTATGGCCTACATGGGGTCCGCCTGAGTTCGTGGGTTTAACTTTCACCGCGTTCATGGTCCCCACTCTTTTTCAACCAATTTTTCCGTTTTTTCCTGTTCTCTAAATTCTTCTAAAGACAACATAAACAAATATTGAGTCGTAGTGAAAGTTCAATATTTCTTCATTTACTTCATCCAAAATAAAAAAAAAAAGTATACTAAATATGTCACGATACACCATTAAAAAAACGTGTATACTTCTCGTGTATACTTTAAACTTAAATATTCAGTTTATTAAGTTCGTATTTTTCCAAAAACTTCAAACTATTCTAAGCACCAATAAAAAATTGCATTATTGCAACCATAGAGGATGCAGACGTTCACCAACATCATGTATCCATATGGATACCACATAGTGAAAGGGTTAAAGACATAAAAAACCGGCTACAGCAATGCTACAAATTTGACTTCCGTCATAAATACAAAGAACTGTAACACATTTTGCATATTGAATTTCAGAACAACTTTTTCACCCAGCTTGCAAGTTTCATGTTTCACAGCGTTATTAAAATTCTGTTTAAAAAATTCAAACGAAAAAATCCTGCCAATCACAACAACAAAAACAACAAGTTTGTTTAAATAAAAGAAGTAAAATCAAATCAATTGACGAGGTCAACCACGTATTGTTCAAATATCAGACTGCGACAGCACAACGGCTCACATTTCCCCTAAACAAATAACAACAAAACATTTATAAAAATCAAAAAAAGCACCAATACCGAACTAAGCTGTGCACTCCAATCGCTGCCATTCATTCGCCTGTGCAGGTGAGGGGGTTAAAGGCAAACAACGTAAAACTTTGTGTTTGCACGCTTTAGCGATTAAATCATTTTGAATTTTTCATGAAATATCTAACATGCGTTCGAGAAACACACAAGCACACACACACACACTCACGCACGCACGCCACGTGTGCACCATGTATGAATAGCAGTTTGAATATTGGAAGCAGAAGAAGCGCACACACACCACACACACATGGACATGGGCGTACAGGTGGGGGTGGGGTGGGCATCAACTTGAAAAGCGCTGCGATTGCAGCAGTGCAAACAAACAAAAACCCAACTTGAAAATATACCAAAAAAGGGCAAACAAAAGGCAAAAGCAGACAAGCGGAAAAAATGTGACCGACGACCCCGCATGTTGTCAGTCATGCTGTCACATTCACAGCTCGTCGTGGATCGAGATGGACATTTAGGCCTCCTGACAAATAATACGACAGACAGCTGACCGGCGGCAACTTGGCGGCCGACAGTGCGACAGCGAACGGTCACAAAGTGTCCAACACAAACAGAAGCCAGCAGCAGTGGCGACCGTGAGGCGACTTCTTTCGGCTCGCCTCACGGTGGGTGTGTCCGATGCGGTGCTATTTTTACGACGCCCAAAACTCATATGCACCGCAATTTATACGCAGATACAATGTCGGCGATTGTATTTGTGTGTGTGTTAGCATTATTTGAGTATTGATTTCAGGAAATGATAGTTTAGCTGTGCTTTAATGTTTGCTTAGGACGCACTCTACTGTACACAAGCCGGGTGAGAGTGCTTGTTGTGTTATTTATAGGATCGTTTGAAAATTTCGTGGTGCGCCGTTCGAGCACTCAAGTGGCTACAGTTGTGTCAACTGCTCTTCACATGTGTGCGGTGTGTGTGTGCTCATGTGCGAGTTAATCAGTTTCCTCACTGAGCTGGAAAACTTTGCCAAACAGCTGAATTGTTGCGGTTGCTTTCATTTGGTGAATTTGCTACGTGACTCAAGTACCGAAGGCTGTCGAGGTGCACAAAGTAGATATGTGCGTTTGATTTTCTTATTCTGTGCATGTGTGTGTTTGCGGTTAACGATGACTGGGCAACTCTTAATTTGAAATCAATAATGATGGCTAACTGAGTGGCGGGGCGTGCTCTGTTGTTATTGTTGCTTTTGCTGCCGCTTTTCATAATTGACCGGAATGTGGAAAAGGGATAATTTATGGTTTGCTGATAGAAAAGTTTTGGGTTTTCTCGTCATGTGAAATGGGAAAAGCGTCAAGGGATGGTGTAGCTTTGTATATAGAAATAGATAAATGAAAGAAGAGCGCAAACGGAAAAGCGAAAAAGCGTGGCTGGTTGAATAGGTCAACTCTGACATCAGTGAGCTGTCACTTAAGTGGAAAAGGAAAAGGAGAAGTGTATATAATGAGTCTGAATGTTCAATTAAGTCTTGAAAATGTGGTATATTACTTAAATTACGCCTAAAAGTATGCTCATGAAAAATTGATTTGAAGCCTAATTGAGCTACTTTGGTGGTTTGAACCAAATTTGTATGACTTGTGTGGAACTTGGGCAACATTCGAGTAATAGAATCCAATTGGCTTCTTCTGCTTTAATAGATTTGCCTTTTGCTGTTGAGGGAGCAGCAGCTGAAAGATGAAATTGTTGCTACTGAGTGATCTAACCACTGATCAAAGGCGATCATAGATCATTTCAAGGCTTGTATGGGATTTGGGATTTTTTTAGGACTTGTATTAATATTAGAGTTCTTGCATATTTTTGGCACATTTCTCACTTTAATCAGTCGAATTGTTTTTATATATAATATAAAATGTACTTCTTTGACACATAAATAACTAAAATGTATTTATAACTAACTAAAATTAAGAACAATTAAAAAAAATCTATTGGAAAATCTATCAGGATCTTCAATGATAAAGTTCATTTTTATACCAATTCACCTTGCACACAAAAATAATATTTTTTTTAATTATAGGAAATTTTCTCTTCCATTTTATATCCATATTGATTTCTAAATTGGGCTTAGTTTCTTAAATAATTTTCTGAAATTTGTATGTCCTTCAGCACTTCAGACACATTTCTTACTTCACTGAATAGAATTTACACATTTTTTTTCGTATACATTTTTCTTCTTGACACATACGAAGGTTGCCTTTTATATTTTTTCAAAAAGGATGAAAATGCTTTTTGTTATCATCAAAAATGGTTGTATTGCTTTTCAAGGTAATTCTTCTTGAAGATTTATACACTTTTGAATGCATTCAAACCAATTGTCGACACTCGATTGAGACACCTCCAAAAACATGGTTTTTGAATGCTTCAGCAGCATCTTCTGACGATGAAAATCATTAACCACGCAATTGTTTTGTTTTGTGCGGGAATAGAAAGAAGTCATTGGGTGCCAGGTCAGAGCTGTATGGCGGATGACCCATTAAATTGATGCTTTTGTCGATCAAACAAGCGGTTGTTTGAGCCAATGTGTGAGAACGCGCATTGTCCTGGTGAAGAATGATTCGGTGTCGGCGGTTGTTTTTCCGTTTTTCATTGAACACTTCTGTCATTGAACACTTCTGTCAAATTGTTGTGTACCACTCAAAATTTACCGTTCTACGTTGCTCTAATGGCACAGTAGCCACCTGATCAGTTTTGCCGAAGAAACAGGCGACCATTTTCTTCGATGTGCTGCGTGCCCGAACAACTTTTGTTGTATTTGGCTCGTCTTGGAAGACCCACACAGTCGATTGCTGTTTTGTTTCGGACTTATACACATATATCCATGATTTGTCACCTGTCACAATCTTATAAACGTCTTTCGAAGTACCACAATTGAATTTTTCCATAAGTTCTTGGCACCAATGGACACGAGCCTTTTTTTGAGTGATTGTGAAATTATGCGGAATCCAACGGGAACAAATCGTTCTGACAGCTAAATGTTCATGTTATATTGAATGCTCGACCGTGGAACTAATGCCCAAGGATGCCTCTATCTCATGGTATGTCACATGATGATCTTTCATTATCAGTTCACGCACAGCATCGATGGTTTCTGGCACAATGACCGATTTCGGATGACCTTCACGAAATTTGTCCTGGAGCGAACGGCGACCACACTTGAATTCGTTAAATCAGTTATAAATTGTCTTGAGGGTTGGTACTTCATCACGAAATGCCGAATAAAGGCAATCGAAGCACTGTTGTTGAGATAATTCACTTCGGAAATCGTAAAAAATTGTTGCTCGAAAATGTTTACGAGTTAAATACATTTTTTGACCGAGATGAGTTGGTTTATAAAAACATTCAAAATTGTATTGACTTAATTTTTTGCTATACCTTAGCTTATAAAAATCAGTGACACAATGAAAAGAAAGCAGCAAGTAGAGGCAGTAAAAAAAATAATAAAATAACTCAACAAATTTAAAGTTTAATTTCGGTTGACCAGCAAATCCCAACTTTAAACCATCTACACTTAATTTAACCAACTTTTTCATTCAATTATGTTCACTTTGACTCAACAATTTATTTCACTTAATAAATAAATAATTGAAAGTGAAACTGTCAACAACCCGACGCTGGTTTTGTAACTTTTTAATTTAAGAAAGTTATTCCCCATTACAGTTGTGACAGTCACAATGCAGGAACACACATGCACACAAAAAAAACTGAAACAGACAACACAATACTCAAACAATGCTCAAACAAAAAAAATATAAGAAATAAACAGTCATGTTCGCCTGGGGAACAACAAACAATGTAAAACAATAAACTCGATTTGTGTCGATTTCTAAATTGCTATGAAGGCACATATGTAAGTTCATACATAACCAAGTTCACACATACAAACGTGCACGTATAATCACAAAGTTGCCTAACTGTGACATGTGTTGAAACTAATTGAAACCATGTGGGGTAGCAGTCTTTATTGTTTTTACTCTTCAAAAGGAACCAACTCATATTTTCAGGACTTTATTTTATTTGTTGACTTTCAGTTTTTAGTTTATTTGTTGTTGCTCTCTCTGGGATTTTTTTGCTTACTTTTTACTTACTTTTATTGTTCATTCTTTTTTGCTCGCAGCTATGACAGTCGCTTTAAATGCTTACAGTCGTTTTATACTTTCATAAATTCGTAAATGCCTACACCAACAACAACAAATACAACAGCCACAATTTAAGTGCAAAACTATGCTCGAGTGCCGGAAGAGAAATAAAAATGGAATTGACACTGGCAGACGCTGATGCCGCCAGTCCACTTGAAAAACGATTATCGTGACGCATTGAGAGCATAATTCAGCGGCAATTTGTTGCCGCTGGCAAAACTTTAAACTTTTTCAATTGCATTGCAAATTTTTGCAACAAAGATTGGCAAAAGAAAAAACTGTGTAAAATGTAATTGAAAAAATTGTGGAATTAAAGTCTTTTGAGAGGAAAGTGTTGGCTGTGAAATATGTAAATCGAAAAAAAATTCATAAAAATTTTGCCCAATGCCATTTGAAGACTCAACTGTCATTCACATTTTTGCGGTTGTGAACCCTTCTGTGCCCCTTTGGCCCCAAACCAATTGCTTCCTTTGGCTCTTAGATGGTTGAAATATTTTTGCCTTAAGCTGTTTCCAAGTAATCCAAATTGCACTTCACAAACCAATTTCTTTGATTTTGTTTTAATTGAAATTTGATTTTGTCCTAATTTAAGTTTTTATTTATTTTAACTAGAAATTATGGAAGCATTTAACCGTAGATTGAGCTTTGTATCACAAATGATACATTTGTTTTTTTGTTTTATTATAACTTTTTTCAGGATATAATAAATTGAAGAATTCTTGTGACTTTGTTTGTGTTGGGATTATGCTTGTTTAAAACCATCCTTCACAATTTTTTAAGAAAGAGGTCTTCATAAAATTGAAAAGTTTATAATTTTCTCCTTTGTATACAAAGGATAGGATTCCTTAATTTTTGTGAAGCTCGATCTACGGTTAAGTGTCTAATCTTTTATCTAAATAAATATAATTTTGTCATATTTTTTCATATCTATTAATTTCATTTCCTTATATTTTTATTAATATTTTCACTGTCTTGAAATATTCCATATCATACAAAATATTATGACTTCTTTGATTATTCACGGTAATCTGCTTACGCTCATCAAAAGCTACTCAGCATTTGCGCCTAAAAGGCGACAACAGTTGCTGCATACTTCAGTCATATCCACATCGTTTCGTTGTCAAGCAGCGCTGGCCAAAGCATCGCATTTCGTTAGTGAGTAAATAAAGAAAATCGAGCAGCAGCAGCAGTTGCCCAGCAATTTCACGCTCATGGATTTCCACGAAGACACATTTTCTTGTTTTTTTTTTGCTGGCATATTTGTAGTCAACATTGAAGCGAAAAAATAATAATAATTCGTATGAATTTCATTTGATGGCATTTCAGTTATTTAGTAATACAAACAGCCTTCACATCTGGTTGAACGTGGTGACATGTTTATCTGACAGGGCAGACAACTGATGCCTGTTTGTTATTTATGCCGCACATACAGTTGCGGTCAAAATAATAGTAGTACGCGTACAACGAAAAGAAAATTAAGAAAAAATAATCTGCTTTTTTTACAAATATTTATTTTGTATTTTTTTTAACAAGTTATATGTGTTAACAATGCAATCATAAAAGAAAACTTAAGAATTAAACTCAGTTTGGTTTGATTTAAATTAAATGCGTCAAAAGCTCCAAAATATGGACGGTCAAAAAAATAGTAGTTCGCTTTACTTTCATAAAAATTAAGCAACAATTGTGTTTCATTTTAAAAGATTTTGTGGTTAAATAGTAATAACGTAATGTTTCTTCAAATTAATATTTAGTTGCGTGACTGTTGTTTGGCTATTACTGCAGCACAGAGCCGATGCATTGAAATAACCAAATTTTCATATCTTTCTCTAGGGGCGTGGTCTACTGCTTCTCAAAGTTGATTATTATTTAAAAGATTATTGTGAGCAACTGCTCTCTTCACGTCACACCACAAATTTTTAATTATATTGAAGTCTGGTGATTGTGCGAGCCATTCCATAACCCTAATCCTGCTTTTGCGAAGCTCCTTTCGTGCGACCTTTCTTGTATGCTTTAGGTTATAATCCTGTTGGAAGACCCAAAGCATTGGCGTTTCTTCACTGACATACGGTAGCACGATTTCCTGCAAAATTCGTACACATACACATCGATCCATCGTTTTCTTGATCAAATAAATAGCGCCACTCCATAAAACGTAGGACATGCATTTATTTATTCAGCATGTCTTACGTTTTATGGAGGTGGCGCTATTTATTTGATCAAAAAAACGATGGATCGATGTGTATGTGTACGAATCTTGCAGGAAATCGTGCTACCGTATGTCCAATAAATAGCGCCACCTCCATAAAACGTAAGACATGCATTTATTTATTGAGCATGTCTTACGTTTTATGGAGGTGGCGCTATTTATTTGATCAAGAAAACGATGGATCGATGTGTATGTGTACGAATCTTGCGGGAAATCGTGCCACCGTATGTCCGTGAAAAAACGCCAATGCTTTGGATCTTCCAACAGGATTATAGCCTAAAGCATACAAGCAAGGTCGCATGAAAGGAGCTTCGCAAAAGCAGGATTAGGGTTATGGAATGGCTCGCACAATCACCAGACTTCAATATAATTAAAAATTTGTGGTGTGACGTGAAGAGAGCAGTTGCTCACAATAATCTTTTAAATAATAATCAACTTTGAGAAGCAGTAGACCACGCCCCTAGAGAAAGATATGAAAATTTGGTTATTTCAATGCATCGGCTCTGTGCTGCAGTAATAGCCAAACAACAGTCACGCAACTAAATATTAATTTGAAGAAACATTACGTTATTACTATTTAACCACAAAATCTTTTAAAATGAAACACAATTGTTGCTTAATTTTTATGAAAGTAAAGCGAACTACTATTTTTTTGACCGTCCATATTTTGGAGCTTTTGACGCATTTAATTTAAATCAAACCAAACTGAGTTTAATTCTTAAGTTTTCTTTTATGATTGCATTGTTAACACATATAACTTGTTAAAAAAAATACAAAATAAATATTTGTAAAAAAAAGCAGATTATTTTTTCTTAATTTTCTTTTCGTTGTATGCGTACTACTATTATTTTGACCGCAGCTGTATGTACATATATACACAAGTCGATTACGATATCAAGTTCTGATTTACTGAAATCACAGTACATAAGCTGAAAGATGTGCTATATAGCAGTGAGCATACATAAGTAGATAAACTATATTAAATAAGCAGTCCAGATGAAAATTTGTGACTCCTTTCTGCTTGTTTGCTACGCTTGGAAACTTGAGGAATTAATAGGACTAATGTCTTCTGTTGGATAGGTTAATCGAATGAAGTTCTGCCAAGGTGGGTGTGTAGTCTATCGGTAGCAGTCTCAGGTGATGGGTTCTGTTTTTGTTTTTTTTTTAATACGAGGGGATACCCCTATAAATGGCATTGCGCTGGTTTAGAAGGATATATAGGTTGCGAGAAAGGATGTTGGGTGAAGATATGATATGGATGTGTTGTTGTTGATATGTTGTTCCCTAGAAGAAACACCTCCGTATGTAAAAGTTTATGACTGGGTTTTTTTGTCTTTGATGAAGTTATTTTGTATGATGTATGCGCTGCGACATATTCTGGCACTGTTAGCGGTGTTGTTATTGTTGTGTTGGTATGGCTACTGTATATGAAAAACTGCTGCAAGCTACTCATTACAACTGATTAGGGGGGAAAGATACGAAAATAGATTGACTGAGTTATGTTAAAGAGATGGAAAACATTAAGAAAGAAAGAAATATTGGAAATTTAGGAAAGTGTAGTATCTACCAAGTTGAGTCATATACACTTAGATATTTTTTAAGTAGGCAGCAAAAGTATGAATTTATTAAAAATTTTTATTAAAAAAAATTTTTTAATTTTAATGTAAAATAAAAAATGCATTTTAATTAAAAAATATTGTTAGTATTTTTTTTATTTTAATTTAAAATAAGAAAATTTATTTAAATTAACAAATAGTAATAATAATTTTTAATTAAACTTCTTTTTTATGTTTAAAAAATTTTTCTAATTTTAATGTAAAATAAAAAATTAATTTTAATTAAAAAATATTGATAGTATTTTTTTAATTTTAATTTAAAATAAGAAAATTTATTTAAATTAAAAAATAGTAATAATAATGTTTAATTAAACTTATTTTTATGATTAAATTAAAATTAAATTATTTATGTATTTATTATTATTATTATTTTTTAATTAAAATTTATTTTTATTTTCAAATTAAAATTTTTTCGTTTATGTATTTATTTTTATTTATTTATTTATTTATTTATTTATTTATTTATTTATTTATTTATTATTTTTAATTTTATTTAAGACCTGCAAGTCACAAATGTGCCTAAAAATATGCTAAAGTCCACATTAAAGTCAGTATATTTACTCACTCTTCAACAGCATTCAATTATAGGAAATTTTATTATACTTTTTGGCTGGATTTTGATTAAAAATATTGTTACGAAAATGACTTCTCTGAGTTCGTTTTGGATTGTGCTTGAAAATAAAACCACTTCAATTACTCGGCGCAAACGCAGTCAAAAACCAACAATCGCTTTACTTACAAATTTCCACTTGTTACTACTTTACACTACTACTATTGCATGTTTCCCATTTGCTTGCTCAACACAGACTCGACTCACTGCGCTGCACACTGCTGCTTTTATACTGGTTTTCTTATCGCGCCGAAGTTTCTTGCACATTCCAGTTGTACTTTTTATCTCGATCGTTCTAGCACAGCTCATCACGTTCGCGAACCATCCTCGCCATATCGGAATTATAGCAAGTTTTCCGTACTCCAAAGTGCATGCCTAAAAGTATGCCCGTAAAACCATTCATGCATAGCACAGCACAGAGTGCCTCATCGTTACAATATAGTCATTTTAAATATTGAATGATAAATGAAAGACAATAATGGTTAAGTATTGAATGACATGCGAGGTCTGTCTCACTGAAAACGATACTGCTCAAAAAATAAAACAACAACAATTTTGTTTTGCAAAGTTCATTAATTTTATTTAAAATAGGCTCCTTCTGCTTCGATAGAACGTTTTGCACTATATTAGAGTATTGAATGATTTGTTGATGAATCCATGCGCTTTTCGTTGTTCATGTTGCTTGAACTCGATCCTACGAATGGACTTTCCACACTTCGTTTTGCTTCAATGCCCATAAAATGCAACTCGAAATCTGTTGGAGTAAATTCAGAGAATCACAGTTGTCATTAACTGAGTAGTCAGTAGTCCTGAGTTGCCTTTTTTCATATTCAGATTTCCCGAGAACATAATCTCTCATTTGTTTGATTTCAAATTGTATCTTCTGATTCATCTCGACTGCTACTTAAAACGTATAGACACATGTCTTGCAATCTCTATTGAATACATAAAATTCTTACCTGAACTTGCCGCCCGACTGCTGCTGTGCTTATTTTTTCATTAGCAAAGCTTTAAATAGAACAAACAATTAAATACGCATTTGTCTATGTCATTCACCGAAAAGCTCAATAAATTTTGTCAAGTCCGCATTGTAACTGCTGCAACTTATTTGCTGTAGCATACTTTACGGCTTAAGCAACTCAGTTAATAATAAAATTATTCAAAAAATCCCAGACATAGACATAAAAAACGAGTCACTTTACCTATAAAATATGCCTAACCGGAAATGGGGAAATCCAAAATAAATTGGCCATTAATGATAGACAAATAAACAAACAACAACAGCAACAACAGTAGACTTTTCTTTTTTGCCAAATTGACATTAAAATGCGCCAACGCCAACAAACTGCGCAACAAAGCGGCACACGAAAGAAAAATGTGCTTGTAAATCAGCGCGAACGAAGCGCGAAACTGTTGAGTTGGCCACATTTTATGGCATTTTGTGGCATGTAGAAAGGAATAAAATTCACATAAAACACAAACAGAAAAGTAGAAATAGCTGAAATATACAAAACAAAAATAAAGGCCAAAGGTCTGAGCCAAGTTATTAGAGAAGAGGGTTAGGCACAATAGGGGAGTGTGATGAATAAAATTTGCAAAAGTATTTAAGGACTTTGTGAAAAGAAAAATGGCGCAGCGATAGTCGTTGACAGGCTTTTGTTTGTGTGGATTAGGAGATTTTTAAAGAGTTTTAAAGTTTTAAATTAAAATTTTTACAAGTCTAACAAATTTTATTTAGGGTTTTGGAATTATGAAATAATTACAAATAATAAAAGAAATAATAAAAAAAAATAAATAAAAAATAATAAAAAAATAAAGATGAAATCAAAATCTAAGAAAAATAAAGAAATAAAATAAGTTAAAATTTTTACAAGTCTAACAAATTTTATTTAGGGTTTTGGAATTATGATATAATTACAAATAATACAAAAAAAATAAATAAAAAATAATAAAAAAATAAAGATGAAATCAAAATCTAAAAAAATAAAGAAATAAAATAAAAAAATAAAAAAAGGAATAAAACTAATTTCTTGAAATATGGGCCAATTTTTTATAATTTAGCCGTGTGGCTCATTGTGTTACCACGTGAGAACTCTCTAACACGAGAGGACTCTACCTATAAACTTCCAGTTGACTAGAACCCACAGTTGCCACGTTTGATTCATTTGAACCAAAAGTGAGCCTTTTTATTTCATTTTGCGTAATTTCAGTTTTATGTAATTTGAGTTTTTTTATATAAAAGTGTGTAACCTAAAAACAAGTCTTTGAATTTCAACTTTTTGAGAGCAATTGGTAAAAACTTTGATACAAAAGTTATGATTTGTTTTTGTGTTAAAAAACAATTTGTCGAAGACAAAAATTGGTCCTATTGTTCCCATTTTGAGACCTTTTTAGGAAAATTTTAACAAAAAAATTTAAAAATTTAATTTAATTTATATCTTCAGTAGGTCTAAATTGAGGAAGTGTTGACTCAAGAATCAGATTCAGAGGCACTGTTCAATGGTTTCCTTGCAGTGTTCATGGTTCAGTGTTCAAAAAAAAATAAAAAATGGCTGCAACGTCTGCAGAAGTCTTTGTAAAATAGACCAATGACTCAGCATACAGTTATGATTTCCACAACAATTCCTAGACAAACCTTCTGTCTAGTAGATTCAGTTCCCCTATACTTAATGGGTTCTTGCATCAAATGCCATTGGCATCAAAGCAATTTTACTAGTTTTGAAGACATTACGCCAACTTTATGCGTCACTCTAACCCACTTTTACTGTCTCAAGTTTCTTGTTGGTTGTACTGTTCTATGGCAAATTGCAAAGGCACCAACAAATCACCAACCAGAGTGCAGTAAAATGTTTACGTGCCATAATTTGTGTCTGAAATGGCTTCGGCGACTTGGAACTGCTGCCGACTGCGGCATTGGCTTCACAGACTCTCTGTCCTATGCACTGTCTGCCTACTAGCCTACGCTACTACTATATACCATGTACTATATAGTACTATAACCCAACCCTCTCCCCCATTCATTTCCTTCTCTTCATTGTTCTCATAGCTTCCTTTGTGTGTAGTTTTTGCGCGTTTGCGCGTTTTTTGTTTCCTTTATTTCACTTTTCCGCCAACTGAAACATTTTCATTTCTACGCACTAGTTATTGTTGTTGTAAGCAATTCAGAAACAAATAGCTAAAGTGCAAGTGCCACACTGCACTTCAGACGCGCACAAAGTTCCAACGACTATTGCACAAGTGGGACAAGGCAGCTGCAAAGTGCAAAGGCAATGTGTGAAAAAAAGAGAAAACCATAGCAAAAAGAGAGAGAAAATTCAACCAAGTTTATGACCATTTCGTATTACTAGAAATATTTAAAGGCACATTTGCTGCCAACTTTAGTAATTTGAGCATTAAAGTGTCGATAGCAAAAGCATAAAAAATGAAACTTTAATGCGAAAAATATGGCAGAGAAAACTAGCAGAAAATGTGAAACATTTTCTTTAGAAATAAATTCAACATTTGAACATTCGGTGGGAGTTGGGCAAATAGGGGAAAATGTTGTGTTCACAATTGTCATTAGACAAACAAAGTGGGGCGCTACAGTCTGCACTCAAAGTGGTTCTTATGTTTGCTATGGTTGCTGTCCGAAATACATGATAGAAGCATGAATAATATGAAAAACTAGCAAGGCCCCGCAGCTTTGCATGCAAGTTTAAGTTTTAAAGTTTTTCTTAACCCTTTGTTAATCCTCTCAGATTTTTATGAAAAAATTCTTATCTAATTTTTTCTCATTTGAAGTGCTTTCACCATATTTGAAGTCAAAATGCCATAAAATCTTGTTCCCCCATACAAACTCTTAACCCATCGTTGATTCCGTCAGATTTTTATTTTCGAAAAAATGAAAAGCACGTGCCAGATTATTTCTCACCAAGAGTACTTTCACCAAGTTTAAAATCAAAAAGCCCATTAATCTATGTTTTTTTCACAGTTTCTCCATACAAACCCTTAACCCATCGTTGACTCCTAAGATTTAGATTTCCAGAAAAATGAAAACCACGTATACAATTATTTCGCATTTTAAGTGCTTTCACTTCATGCGAAGTCAAAACGACCATAAAATCTTGTTTCTCTATACAAATTCTTAACCCATCGTTGATCCCGTCAGATTTTTATTTTCGAAAAAACAACAAACATGTGTCAAATATTTCTCACCAAGAGTACTTTCACCAAGTTCGAAATCAAAAGGCCCAATCATTTATTTTTTTCACAGTTTCTCCATACAAACTCTTAACCCATTGTAGACCCCGCCAGATTTTGATTTTCGAAAAAATAAAAAGCACGTGTCGAAATATTTCTCACCAAGAGTACTTTCACCAAGTTTAAAGTGAAAAGGCCCATTAAATCATGCTTTTTCACAGTTTTTCCATATAAACTTTTAACCCATTGTTGACCCCATCAGATTTAGATTTTTGAAAACATTAAAAACACATATCAAATTTCATATTTTAAGTACTTTCACCAAGTTTGAAGTCAAAAGGCAAACAAATGATGTTTTTTCATACAAACTCTTAACTCTTGGTTCACCTCTTTAAGTTTTCATTTTCCAAAAAAAGATAAACACGTGTCAAATTATTTTTGATTTCAAGTATTTTCACCAACTTTGAGGTCAATAGGCTCATCGGTTCATGTTTTTTCGTAGTATTCCCATAGACGCACCTTTACCCATTGTTGACATCGTTAAATTTTGATTTTCAAAAAAATAAAAAGTATGTGTCGAATTTTTTTTTAGTTGAAGTGTTTTCACCAAATTTGCAGTTAAAATCACTTTTCTTCATACAACGCCTTAACCCATGTTTTGCCCTTTTAGACCTCGAATTTTATAAAATCTCATCTAAGCGGAAGTTCATTTTTCAAGATGTACCTACAGTTTGGGCGATGGTGAATCTGTCAGTCAGTCAGTCAGTCTCGGGACAAACAACTATGTGTATAGAGGTAATAGATTCCTGATTAGGATAAAAGCTTTTCAAATGAACTAAACCTATAAGAACCACTAGTATAGACAAGAGAGGTACAACTATCAATAGTATCGGATGCACAATAGATCTACAGGTCGCATAGATCTACAGGTCGCAGTTGTCCATCAATCAATTATAATTATCGATAATTATCGATTACACTCCTCGACACGAAAAATGCTTCTAAAAATAAAAGTATTTTTTAAACTTATCTTCAGCTGCTGCACATGAAACATAGAATATTCTATGCTGGCAGTACTGCCATCGATATCCCTCTGTGATATTCAAATATCTGAGTACGAGTAGAAACTGCTTGAGCGATTGATCTGAAATTTAGACACAATGAATGATATATATGTCCAAGAGAGGGTTTCTGGTAATTTTTTGCTGTGTATGGACAAAAGGGCGTGGCACCATCCATACAAATCAAGTTTTTCATATTGAATAACATCGGATTTATAAGTTGGACAGCATTAAAATTTGGTACAACAACGTCCCAGGAATCTGTTCTTCCGCTGGTGTAATCTCAAGGGCGTTGGACAAGTGGCACTGTTTTTTTATATTTTATATTTTTTTTTTTTTAATATTTTATAAATATTTGCTGATAACTTTAGGCTTATAAGTCGCACATGAATGACGTTCGATGCGAGTTCTCTGCTTAGATGAACCCTTCGCTGAAAAAATTGAATAGACATTAAGTGCTTTCGGTACTAAAAGTCTCATAGCAAATAAACAGCTAAATTGCACAGGCATTGAAAGAGGGGCGTGGTACTCTTCAAGCAGTTCAAGGTCTTAAAATAGAACAACCGGCATAATACCTATCAATATAATTGTTTCTCAGTACAACTACCTGGTGTATACTTATTATGATTTGAAACAATTTCGATTTATTCAATAGTGTCGATATTTTTTATTCAAATTATCGAAATTATCAAATGGCCCAACTATCGATAGTTTCCCAGCTCTAGTATAGACCCCAATCAATTCGTTTAGGACCGATTGAAGCTCTACCCAACTTGTTTGCTTTGAAAAACACTCAACACAAAATCGTTAGTAATCTTCCAATTGATTGCCGAGCAACGCCCAAACAACCATCGATGCTCCCTTTTTTGGCCTACATTTTAACGGCTTTTCGGTTTTTGCTTTGCACTCTTCTTTTTTTCACTATCTGCTCGCTCTGCTTTGTGTGCGCGCGTTCGTGCTTCTTGATTGATTTTATTGCGAAAACGTGGTGTGTCGATAAGTTGCTGCAAATCGCTGCTGCCGGCTTTTGTTCACAATTTGTTTTATTGCCTTAACAGCGTTTCGTTCAGTGTTTGTTGTGCGCTTATGTTAATGTTGCATGTGCCGTTGGGTTTATACATTCACATGTATGAGTGAATGTGTGTGTGGGTGTGTATTTGAGTTTTAGTGATTTTTTACGTTATTCTTTGATGCGAACGCTTCGAACTTGGTGCGGCCCATTCGATTCTTATCCTCAAAGTGTATAAATCTTTGCGCCCAATCTGACAGTTGCTGCTCGCTGCTTCATTCAATTCACTCACTCACTTTTTGTGACTTTGTACATTAATAACTCATCAATATGCCTTCTTTATACTTTCAATGATTTGGGCTTTTCTCTGCTTTGATGTTATTTATATTTTATTTCATTTTATGGGTTAGTGGTAACCAATTTTTTTGTGCGGCACCAATACACTTCAAGCAATTTCTTATCAAATCAAACATCGAGCGAGGCGTAAAGCTGTCAACTCAGATAACACATTGATGCCAAGCAGCTGTTGGGTGCCCAACGAGCACAAAACAGCAACAATTTACCAAAATGTTGCGTCCACTGGCGTCCAACATTTAATCTTCATGCATTCAAGTTGTGTAAGCGACCGCATGTTATCGCCATATACCGTCTGCATATTTTCATCTTTTATAATCCACTTAACTTTACTTGGTTTTAGTGCGAGTTGTATGTAGAGGAGTTGCACATTGTGCACAGCTCCGTGCAGTCCTCGACAGCCAGAGCTGCCATTCGGGCGCAAAAGATAGCGTCAAGCAGCCATAAAAACGCACACAAACAAAAGCATCCGTGAACAAGAAGAAGCAGCAACGGACATTGCAGCAAAAGTTGCAAACAATCAGACAGACACACACAACAAATTCATCCCAGTCAGTGTTGTCTGTGTGTGTGTCTCTCTGTGTTGGTGTGTTTGTGTTTATGCAGTCAAGTTTAAAGTTTCATGATGCGCTTAAAGTTCGTCGGACACGCTTCGTGCCGCTCGTAATTTGGCTAATGAGGCTATGGTCAGCAATAACAGTAAATGAGGTCCAGACCATATGCAACTATTCGAAACTTTTTAGCCACGTAAGGCTTTGTTGTTTTGTCACCATTACAAATTGATGGCAACAGCAAATAGTTGTTGTTATTGTAGTGGGTGATAGTTTTTTGTATGGAAAGCAGATTGCGCTGATGTGCAGCCATGATTTCATTATGACTGGAGGTTTTGTACTCAACTTTTGTGCCCAATGTCATTTGAAACTTTAATTGCCAACCAACATTTTTGTAGCAAATCAGATATGTGGGAGGTTTGAACCTCCAAAACCTCCTTGCGTGAGTTACTGTGTGCAGAAAATGAAAAAAGGGGAATAATCTATATACATGTAACTGTGTGTCCTGACTGATTAAAAGACTGATTCATCATCGCTTAGTTCAAATCCCTAAAGCTATAAACATACAATTTAAACTGTGGAGTTTATCGTCGCCTGAGAAAACTATTGTCGTATGTGCTAATAAACCCAATGGAACATACGACATTCGTTTTCTCAGGCGACATCTTGAAAAATTAACCTTCGCTAACTTGATTTTTTTTAAATTCGGGGTCTAAAAGAGCAAAACATGAGTTAAGATGTTGTTTGATTTCAATTTTGGTGACAAAACTTCAAATGTGAAAAAATTTGATACGTATTTTTTATTTTTTCGAAAATCAAAATTTAACGATATCCACAATGGGTTAAGGTGCATATTTAGGAAGACTACGAATAAACTATGAACCGAGAGGCCAATTGACTTCAAAGTAAGTGAAAATACTTGAAATCAAAATGAATTGGACACGTTTTTCTTTGTTTTTGGAAAATTAAAACTTAAAGGGGTGAATCAAGGGTTAAGAGTTTGTATAAAGAAACATTTTTTTTTAAGCTTTCTGACTTCAAATGTGAAATAATTCTATGCATGTTTTTTTATTTTTTCGAAAATCTGACGGGGTCAACTATGGGTTAAAAGTTTATATGGAGGAACTGTAAAAAAATAAAAATGGTCCTTTTGACTTCTAACTCGGTGAAAATACTTTTGGTGAGAAATAACTCGACACATATTTTTTTAATTTTTTTGAACATCAAAATTTATTGGGGTCAACAATGGGTTAAGGTGCGTCTATGGGAAGACAACGAATAAATCATAAACCGATGAGCCTATTGACCTCAAAGTTGGTACAAATATTTTAAATCAAAAATAATTTGACACGTGTTTCTATTTTTTTTTTTAAATAAAAACTTAAAGGGATGAACCAAGGGTTAAAAGTTTGGTATGAAGAAGCATGATTTTTTACGCCTTTCGACTTTAAATGTGAAATAATTGTATGCATGTTTTTTATTTTTTCGAAAATCAAAATCTGACGGAGTCAACGACAGGTTAAAAGTTTATATGGAGAAACTGTGACAAAACATGATTTAATAGGCCTTTTGACTTCAAACGTGGTGAAAGTACTCTGGGCGAGAAATATTTTGACACATGTTTTTTTATTATTTCGAAAATCAAAATCGGACGGGGTCAACGATGGGTTAACAGTTTGTATGGAGAAACATATCGGTCTTTTGATTTCGAATTTAGTGAAAGCACTAACCATGCGAAATAATTTGATACGTGTTTTTCACTTTTTTGGAAATCGAAATCTGATCAGTCAACGACGGGTTAAGGGTTTGTATGAAAAAACTGTGAAAAACATAAATTAACGTACCTATGGACTTGAAACTTGATGAATGTACGCGGGGTGAGAAATTACACATGTGTTTTATTTTTTCGAAAATCAAGTCTGACGGGGTTAGCGGTGGGTTAAGAGTTTTTATGGAGAAACACGATTTTATGGGCCTTTTGACTTGACTTGAAAGTATTCTTGGCGAGAAATATTTTGACACATGTTTTTTATTTTTTCGAAAATGAAAATCTGACTGGGTTAAAAGTTTACATGGAAAAACTGTGAAAAAACATGATTTGATGAGTCTTTTGACTTCAAACTTGGTGAAAGTACTCTTGGCGAGAAATATTTTGACACTTGCTTTTATTTTTTCGAAAATCAAAATCTGACGGGGTCAACGATGGGTTAAGAGTTTTCATTGGGGAAACATGAGTTGATGATTTAATTGAGTTAAAATATAGTAAAAGCACTTCAAATGAGAAAAAATTATATAGGTATTTTTTCATAAAAATCTAACGGGATCAACGAAGGGTTAAGAAGATTTATTGGCCCCATTGACACTAAATTTGCCTGAAAAACCACGGGGCCGGCTAGTGAGTTATTAATCTTTTGTATTAATTTGATTTTTAAAATTATTTTCAGATAATCCAATTTTTCACATGTAAAGTTTTAAGAATAAATAAATTCGTACAAAATATTAAGTAATCAGTTTAGTGGAAAAACGCTAATAACAACCCTCTTCCTCTCTTTTCTTTGCAGTTGCAACACTCAGCAGCCGCGTCGAATCGCATTCACTGCTTGATCACTTGAATCAAAGTTTTTATAATCAAATCATATCAAACGGTCGCAAAATCCGTCAAAAAACTACAAAGCAAAACACAAAATATGTCTACAACGCTACAGAATTCCAACAAGCCGAACGCCAGTTCGACGGCCGTGATTAGTGCCACCGCTGCCGCCGCGACCAGCGCCATCCAGCAGCTGTCGTCCATCTCGCTGATGCTCGAGTACGACATCGACAACACGCTGAACACAATCAAGGAGAGCGGCGCGCATCTCATGCAGCAGAAGGAGGCCGGCCGCTATGCGGCGCAACGAACCGCCAACGGCAACCGCACGACGAACATCACAAATGCCGCTAGCGACACGGAGGCCGCCTGCCAGCAGCCGCTAAGTGTCATTACGAGCGCACTGGAACCGCAGTCGACGATGGACGGCGCCAAGCCGGTGCTGCCGCCCACGCCACCGGCCACGCCCAATCTGCAGAACACTGCACGCAAACGCTGGAAGATTCTGGCCAAGGTGCTGCGCAAAGACTCCGAGGAGACGGTGTCGTCGTCGGGCGAGGAGTGCAGCGAGGAGCAGACCGCCTCTGTGCGCCGCTTCAAGTCGTTCGATCTGCTGCGCCAGGACAGCTTCGAGGATCACATGACACTGAACTGCCTCGGCAAGCCGGAGAACTGGTACAAGTATCGCGTGCTGCTCGACGGCGACGGCCAGCTGGAGTACACCGTCAACATTCACCACGTCGAGCGGCAGCTGACCGCCAGCGACCTGATGGGCTTCAACAATACGGGCAACATTTGCGTGTGGCCGTCCGAGGAGGCGCTCACTGCGTTCGTGCTCGCCGACTTGGCCGCCTATCGCGGCAAGTGGATACTGGAGCTGGGCGGCGGCTTTACCTGCCTCAGCGGCCTCATGCTCTCCAAGTACGCCAAGCCGTACGCGGTGCATCTGACCGACGGCAACGAGGTGTCGGTGGAGAATGTGAAAAAGACTGTTTGCCTCAACGAGCTCTCCTGCTACACCAAATGCTCGGTGCTGAAGTGGGAGGACGCGGCGGCGCGTGCACCCGCCGAGCAGAGCAAATTCGACGTCATACTCTCCGCCGACTGTTTGTTCTTCGACGAGGCGCGCTCGGCTCTGGTGGACACCATCTGGTACTATCTGGCGGCGCGCGGCGAGGCGCTGATAATGGCACCGCGACGCGGCAAGACAATGGCGCTCTTCGTGAACGAGTGCATGGCGAAGGGCTTTGCCGTCGAGATTACGCAGCGCTACAACGAGACCATCTGGAAGCGGCACCTGGAGCTGACGCACAGCTCGGAGCTGTACGACGAGGACCTGCACTATCCGGTGCTGCTGCGACTGCGCAAACCCAATGCGGCATGAGACCAGCGCGCATCATTGTCAATTTCTTTGTTGTAATTCGCTTAGTTTTTTGTCTGCTGAAACCGTACCAAAGAAGAATGCGGAGAACACACAGCGGCTAGAATACATTTTGAGAAAGCGACAAATTTAAGCAAAATTAATTTAGTTATGTATTATTCCAATGATTCCATGCGTTTATTCCGAATGACGATGACGTTGCAGTGTAGAAGAAGAATATATTTTGTGTTGATACAATAACAAAACAAATAGGATTTTGAAATGAGTTTGCAAAGCAAATAGTTAAAAAACTTGATGGAGAATTGGGAGAGGGAACTGAAAAGGAGGGACATAACGGGGTTTACCAATAAATTGTTTAAAGTTTTTTAGTGTTAAAGAGAACTGAAGCAGGTTTGAAACTAGACTAGACTAGACTAGACTAGACTAGACTAGACTAGACTAGACTAGACTAGACTAGACTAGACTAGACTAGACTAGACTAGACTAGACTAGACTAGACTAGACTAGACTAGACTAGACTAGACTAGACTAGACTAGACTAGACTAGACTAGACTAGACTAGACTAGACTAGACTAGACTAGACTAGACTAGACTAGACTCCTTACTTATCTTACTCCATGGGTCTAAGGCATCCAGGATTTCATTTTGAGATACCTTCCGTACACAAAAGTGAATTTCATATTGGGAGGGGGAGGAGTTGAGTACAAGTTTTGAACCGAATATCTTTCGAAACCTTATTTTGTATTAACAATTTTTGTGTTGGGTTTGGGTTTGAACCCCCCAAACCCCCCTCTATGCACCGCTGATACACAACTTTTGGGCCCAATACTACTTGAAAACATATTTACCACATGCAATTTTGATTTCCACTGTAGACTTCACTGATCTAAGAAACTTTTTAATAGAGAATTCAACCTATCACACCTTAGTTAACAAAAAACCTGCTTTAAGTCAATAAAAAGTTTCAGCTTTCAATGTTTAGTAAGAAAATTATTGCCACAGCAACTGTTCCTGGTAGAACCGTACGATCAAAGACACACTTTACTATGGCATACTTTTAGGCTGAGCTTGTTTAAAGCCACTTGAGACTTTGTTGACCTATCAATTCAATGCTATGCATATCTAAGTGAATCGTTTTATAAATCAAACAAAATCAAATCCCGAGCAATTTTTAAGTGCTCTCCAAGCTTTGTACAACTTTTATTTGTTTTATTAAAAATTTTAGAAAAAATATGAAAAGTGAAAATATGCTTTCAACGTCATCGCATTCAAACACACACACACACACTCACTTTGCTTGTGTAACTACAATTAAACCAATTTAAACCAAAAAAAAACCACCACAACAACAAAAATTCCTTCTAAACCTTAGCATCTTTGTAATCTTAGCATAATTGTTTGTGAAATTTGTTTTGTTAATCAACTATTTAATGTTATCACTGCGTGTCACCTTGTACGATGTCAAAGTATTATTTTATATGTTTAATTGTGTAATTTTTAAGTTTCAACAATTTTAATTAAAACTTATATGTGTGAATATGTTTTGCACACAAAAAGAAGAACAAGAATGAGAATGGTAAAAAGAAGCCATAAATTTCATCAATTATATACCAAATATAGCAACTAAGTTGAGCCACGGCTACGTCACAAAGCCTGCGATCAAAAAAAGCGTCAAGGCAGCGCAGACACTGGGCAGGATTAGTGTTAAACTAATGTATGGAAAAACCCATATTTCTTTATTTCCCTTTTTTCCTTAGTTTCAATTGTTATCATCTTTCAATTTTAATTAAGTTTCCTTCGTTTCAATCTAATCCCCAACAATTCCCTAACACAATCTGTGCCCAGTGTGTTTGTCGCCTTAAGCGTCTCAATTAGCACACAGACACACACACTTATGTATGTCAGACGTATAAATGTATTACGAAAACACACCAACAACACGTTTATTATATCCTCAAAAGTACCTAACATCAAATTATATACAAAGAGTTAAAAAAAAACACCTAAATTCAAATGGAGAGCAACTCTCCACTTGAAACGTCACGACGATAAAAATTTGTAGGTATTTGTAGTTTATAGTTATTTATAGAATCTAGTCAAAAACAACATAAACAAAGGATCAATAGTCTACACATTGAATTAGAAATAGCAAAAAAAAAACTAGTCAAGCGAATAGCGAATGTTTCGAGTGAAATGCAAAAATTGTTAAATCGGCGAGAAGTGAGAATTGTTTGTGTAACCAGCAAGTGCGCCTGCAAAGGACTTTATACTATTATCAAACTATGATGAAATACGAAATGTGTAGGTGGATGATTAATTGAAAGAAGTTAGTAAATAAAATTAAAAAAAACCAAACTGCAAATAAATTTTAACTAAATATGCAAAAAGTGTAATGTTAGAGTTTTATTTGAAGAAAGCAAAATATGATGCAGGTAAGTTGAAGAGTTGAGTGATTGAATATAAGAAACTGACAAAGCCAAAACAAAACCGAATTGCCGAAACTGAGGGAGGAAGTGATCTGTCTTACTGAATGTTGGAGAGTCTAAACAAGCCAATTTGTTTTGTGAATAAACCCTAGTAAGTTGCTGATGTTGACTAAACTGAAGTTATTCAAGCTGTCGAAGAAGGAAGGGATTCTCCATCATTGTCTGGAAAAAACCGGGCTGTGGCAGAGAAGGTGACTTTTTGCTTAGTAATATTGCTTTTTAGCGCAGAGAGCGAACAATTTTCATAGGTCTCGCTAGATCTATAGTTACCAGGTTACCGGCTTCTTACCCACTAAAAATCACTTCATTTTCGGTGATTTGCTGAAGAAAATCCACATAGTGGGACCCTTTCCACTCCAATGAACTACTATCTACTCTCTTATTCTTCTTCTTCTTGACTGGCACGACAGCCTGATTACGTAAGGCGCAGCAACCCGCAACCGTCCGTGTTGTGCGTGCAAATGTTTTTACAAGGTTGGAAGGGACCTACAGTTTTATGCCGATTCCGAACGACGAGTTGGGAGTTTTTTCATTGGCAATTTTACTTTCAGAGGTTTGCCATTTCCTGCTGAGAGGACAGCCGCCGAAAGAAAAATTTGTGTTTTTCTTTTTTTCGGTGTTACCGCAACGGAGTATTGAATTCGCGGAGTCTTGACTCGCGGCCCAACGCACTAGCCAGCTGAGCTACGGCGGCATTCCTTATTACATCTGCTATATTTGGCAGATTTCTGTGCGTAATGTTTGGTGAGTTGTGATAAAAATATAAATTTATAATACATTTAATTCGCTTGAAAGTAAACTAGGAAAGCTCAAGACCTCAAAGACGAAGGTTGATCAGTCAACGGTACAACTTTTTAAGAGTCATACGGAATTCAAAGCAACCAAAGTGCGGTTTCTCCAAGAAATTCGCTCCTGTTTGAAATATAACAAAATTATGTTTATGACCTCTTATCTGTACTTCTGTTCTAACGAATTTTTTTTATATTTTTCAATATTTTAAATATTCTCTAAAGTCAATTCTTTCAAAAAAATTTTCTTATTTTTCAATACCAATTTTTCTACAAATGTTTTTAATAATTTCAAAACTCTCTAAATGTTCAATTTTTTCAAAAACATTTTTATATTTGTCAATATTTTAAATACTCTTTAACACGTTCGCGGACGTGAATGCTATAGCAGTCATTTTCATAGTGATGCAAAATGACGTGAATGCTATAGCATTCAAATTTCAAAGCCAATTTTTTTTCATTTATATTTTTTTAAACTTAAATGTTTGTAATGCATATATATTTCAAAGTAATTAGGAACTGATTCATTAAGTAGTTTCATATTATTTAATTTTTTTGTGTATTAACAAATTTGCTTAAGCCGTTCGCGGACGTGAATGCTATAGCAGTCATTTTCATAGTGATGCAAAATGACGTGAATTTTATTTCTTATATACATGAATTTAAGGATTTAATTGTTTAATATTGTTATATGTACACGAGGAGAGAACTTTTGTTGAATAAATAAAGTAAATAAAATATTATAAACCTCTTTTTCTCATGTTTTCTATGAATGACTGCTATAGCATTCACGTCATTCTAGTTAGAAAATTTTATCTATATCGTCGTGAATGCTATAACATTCAATGTATATAACGGTTAAAATACGATCATCTGACAACTCTAACAATATATGTGTAACCAAATTTCAGATAGTACTACTAGTTTCCACAAAAAATGACTGTCTATTTTTGCAGCTCACTGAAATTTTTACTGTCCGCGAACGTGTTAAGTCCAAAATTCTTTCAAAAACGTACGTTTGTTCTAACAAAATTTTTATATTTTTCAATATCTTAAATATTTTCAAAAGCCAAAATTATTTCAATTCCTTCAACAAAATTTTTATATTTTTCAATATTTTTTTAATATTTCCAAAAGCCAGAATTATTTCAATTCTTTCAACAAAATTTTCATATTTTTTTTAATATCTTAAATATTCTCTAAAGCCAAAATGTTTTCAATTCCTTCAAAAAAATTTTTATATTTTTCAATATCTTAAATATTTCCAAAAGCCAGAATTATTTCAATTGTTTCAACAAAATTTTCATATTTTTTAATATCTTAAATATTCTCTAAAGCCAAAATTAGTTTTATTCTTTCAAAAAAAATTTTATAATTTTCAATATAATAAATATTTTCTAAAGCCAAAATTATTTCAATCCCTTCAAAAAATTTTTATATTTTTCAATATTTTAAATATTTTTTAAAGCAAAAATTATTTCAATTCTTGCAACAATATTTTTCAATTTCAATTCTTTCAACAAAATTTTCATATTTTTTAATATCTTAAATATTCTCTAAAGCCAAAATTAGTTTTATTCTTTCAAAAAAAATTTTATAATTTTCAATATAATAAATATTTTCTAAAGCCAAAATTATTTCAATCCCTTCAAAAAAATTTTTATATTTTTCAATATTTTAAATATTTTTTAAAGCAAAAATTATTTCAATTCTAGCAACAACATTTTTTCTATTTTTCAATATTTTAAATATTTTCTAAAGCCAAAATTATTTCAATTCTTCAATTTTCATATTTTTTACTATTTTAAATACTTTCTAAAGCCAAATTTATTTCAAGAAAATTTTATTCCTTTTGAACAAAGTTAGCTGTTCTAAATTATTATTTGAAGAATTTTTTCTATTCTGTAATTAAGTGCAAAACAACAACAACAAAACCACTAAAGTGCAGCAGACAAATATAAATGTTCACTTCGTTGCTAATGAGGTCATTTGTGAATAATAACCAAGCAAAGCAAAAGCCAACAATCAACAGCACGTGGTGCAGGACTCAACGACAAAGGACATTCCATGCAAATGTGACGGAATGTGTGTAAGCAATAACAAAAATAATGGCAATGAAAAAGGTTATAGAAATCGTAAAAAACAAACAATAAAAATGGCCAATAATTGTGAACGACACGCCAAAAATACAATAAAACAACAACAAGAACAAGAATGTAACAACAATAATAACAACAATAATAAGGGCGAGAACATTCCAATGAACAACAACCACAACAACATTAGACAAGAATACAATCCAATTGCAGCGGCCAATAGAGAAAATGGCAACTGTCAGCGCAGACACACTGCAGCAGTTAACAAAAAGCAGAGCACTCACTCACACACACAACTGCAACACATACAAACAAATATGTATGAACGAAGTGAATTGCAGGGCCACGAGTGCGATATGAGTTAAAATAACGGTGGCATTATTTGTATTATTTGCTTTTGTTGTAGCAGACAATGCAACAGAATATAAGTTGTAGTGGCTACGTGTTACTGTGTTGGGACATGTGTACAGCAACGGGGATACGGCAGTCAGTCGGCCGGTCGGTCGACAGCATGTGGACAACGAGCGAGCGGGCGCCGGCGTCAGAGCGCACAGCCGCATGCGACAGCCGTGAATCACGAAATTAACGAACCGGCAAGGACGTTGCATGCTGCTGCAAAATGCCAAACAAGACAACAACACACACACACTCATCCACTTTACACAAACACTAACATAAATAAATGTGTAGAGCCAACAATGCGTTCACGCCAAAAGCATTAAATGTGCGAATGCGGTGTGTGGCTTGGAATTTCGGCTTTGAAAATTACGGTTTAGATTTGTGCACACACACACATACAAACATGTACTACACAAATCTGTGCATATGTTTGTGTGTGCGTTTTTGATGTGTTGGTATTTAGCGAGGCGTAAAAGCTATAATCACTGCCAACGTTGAAGGCATTTAAGCTCACTTAATGTGTTATTATGAAAGTATAAAAATAATAACAACAACACAACAACAACAGCATTTGCTATATGCTGATGTCACTAAGAAGGGGCGTGGTGGCTCAGTTGCAGCAACGTTGGCCTTTATTAAACGCACCGTTGGGCCATGAGTCATAAAAAAAATCACAACGCTGCTGTCTTCATTCGCGTAGCATACTTTTAGGCCGCAGCCGCCAAATATTAAACGCGCTGCTATGCCGGCACTTTGCCATTTTTCTTATACTTGTTTTTTTAGCTTAGTTGTGTTTTTGTTGTTGTAGCCAACATAGATAGTTTGCTGCTTGGGCGTTAATTCACCATTCGCACAACAAGCAAATGAACCCCGAA
This sequence comes from Melieria omissa, assembly GCA_963971225.1. Classification (NCBI taxonomy): domain Eukaryota; kingdom Metazoa; phylum Arthropoda; class Insecta; order Diptera; family Ulidiidae; genus Melieria; species Melieria omissa. The sequence goes on from OZ020267.1 coordinate 145,743,456, forward strand.
TAGGATTTTCATGACCAAGCCAAGCCGATTCTTATCCCCTGTTTCAACGATTCAACGTTGCCGACTTTAGCGCCGCTTCATAATTTCCTTTTGCCTGTGTCGTTCTTGTTGCCTAAATTGCTCGACGTTCATTTTCTTTACAAAGCATGTGCGCCACCTTACTAACTCAACAACCAGCACAACCTTTCATGGCCCATCGACTACACACCCAACCAACCAACACCAACCCACTCCAGTCCACTTGTTCGTTGAGGCGTTCAAGTCGTTTGAGAAAGTTGTCAACACGATTTGCACAGCGAACAGGTGTTTCCTGCTTGTGTATTGAAAGCCTTTGTTGTTGTATTCAAGTGTGTGTGAGTTTGAGTGTTTGCGTGAGCCATGTGACGGCTGTTGGGCTCATTAAACTTTTAATCAGTTGTGTGCGCGTATTTTTAGCTCGGAAATATGAAAATAATCAGCGCTGAGGGTTCCCCACCTACGCTCAAATTCTGTCTTTGTGGCGGTCCTTCAGAGGTGACTCTTTTAACATTGTGGTCATATCCTTTTGGCCTTTATAACCTGTTTGAATTACGGAACTTTGCTTCTTATAATTGGACTGCAGCGAGTGATAAAGTTATTTTTTTGTTGGAATTTTTTCTTTACTGCTGAAGACTTCTTGAAAAGGTATATTTAGGGTTAAAACTGTTTAAGAATATGAGGAATATACAAAAATTACTTGCAGGTGATTGGACAGATCGACATTGAAAAATCAACTTGGAGTACTTTTTCTTCATTTCTGAGGTAATTTTCTGACCAGATAGTATTTTTTATATATTTTTTTTTTGAATTGAATTCGTGAGGTTCAAATATCCATTAACATTTATCCATGGTAGCATATGCTGTATAAAAACGAGACGAAGATATAAAGGAAGCAAAGATAAAACACAATAAGGATATTCACATCGAACTCGTTACTTTATTAGTTCAGAAGTTGGTAGTTTTGTACTTGCTTTTACAAAACAATATATGTGAATACCCCTAGTATTTTTCTTACATGTGTTTCTGGTATACTGAGAGCAAACATAGGGATCTCGTGCATACGAATGTATACAAGGCATCATTTAATGCACGATGTTTCCGATTTCTGTGATGTTCTTCATTTCTGTGATGTTCTTCTCATTTTATGCAGTTTGGTGAAAAAGCACTTAAGCCCAAAAATTTTAAGTATACTACATGGGCTGAAAAGTCTTTGGCCTGACATAGAGATGGCGCCAAAAATTAAGAATTATTGTGTTGTACATGGAAAACCATCCTTAACTTAGATTCTGTCAAAGTTTCATGACATTTGGTTGACTCGTTTTCAAGTTATTGCTTTCGAAGTGACGCTACCTCTGAATTTTTGTAAACAATGGAAAAAAGTGAATTTCGTGTTTTGATAAAACATTGCTATTTGATGGGCAAAAATACAGTGGAAACAAAAGCATGGCTTGATAAATGTTATAATACATCTGCTCCACCAAATTCAACTATCAAGTATTGGTTTGCTGAGTTTCGTCGTGACTGTACGAGCACCAGTGATGCACCGCGTTCAGGGAGGCCAAATGAGGCAGTTAATCCGGAAAACATCCAAAAAATCACGGACCTTGTGTTAAATGATCGCAAAATAAAATTGAGTGAGATAGCTAACATCATAGGCATCTCAAAGGAACGCGTTGGTCATATCATTCATGAACATTTACACATGCGGAAGCTGTGCGCGCGATGGGTGCCGCATTTGCTGACAATTGACCAAAAAGCAAAACGTGTTCGTCTCGCGATACGACCGAAAAATTAGAGGAATTACGCTACGAAGTCGTCAAACACCCACCGTATTCACCAGATTTAGCACCCAGCGACTATTTCCTCTTTCCCAGGTTGAAAAATTGGCTCGCCGGAAAAAGATTTTACTCAAATGAGGAGGTCGAGTTGGAAACAAACGCCTATTTTGAAGAGCTTCACGCGGACCACTATAAGAAAGGCATCGAAATGTTGGAAGACCGTTACACTAAATGCATTACTCTAAATGGAGATTATGTCGAAGATTAAAATCATTTTTGCACTAAAAATATCGTTTTTTCACTGTCAGGCCAAAGACTTTTCAGCCCATGTAGTAGAATGGGCCTAAATGGCGACGCATCCCGATTACAAGTTCACAAAAAAGCTGAGAAATACAGCAAATTTCTCCACAGCTGCTCAGAAGTTGCTCTTAGAGGGTTAAAATCTATGACTGACCCCCACTATTTTTCACTACTAAACATTTCTTTCAAACATATTTATACCTTATCTCCAACTTTTAATGGGGTTACCATACAAAATTATCGTTTTTAGGAAATATGCTCCAACTGCTTCCAGGTTGCCCCCAGATGTGTCAAATGTAAGACCAACAGTCATTTATTTTCTCTTCCACATATTTCTCCCAAACATACCTAACCGCTATCTCCAAGTCTTAAGGGGTCTGCCATACAAAACTGGCCATTTTCTATGGAATTGGCTCCCCACTTGTAAATGTAAAAGCAAAGAAACATCGTATGTTGAAAACTACTGAACCGATTTGAATGATTTATTCAGCGATTGGCAACATTGTTTAGTACAAAAAATACAAAATTAATTAAGGTTCAGAAATCCACCACCAGAGGGCATCCCCCATACAATAGGTGTTGTGAGGTTGTCAACTATTGAGTTTCTACAAAACAAAAAAATTTATTATCGAAACCGAATTAACTTCCATGTACTTTTTCACCACGCCGCAAAAAATGAGAGGTTATTTAGTATCGAGAACCTATTATTAATAATCTCCATACAAAAAGCACAGGAATGACTTCTAAACTAATATTTTCTACCTATTTTATTCTTTCTTTTCTTTTCTTCTTCATTCTTCTTTTCATCATCTTTATGTCTTCTTTCTTTTTCATTCCTTCGTCATCATCCTCTCCTTTGCCTCCTCCTGCGTAATTTCAAATACAATGGGCTACTAAACCTGGGCACTATCTCATAGGAGCCACCCCACCCAAATCCATCAATAACACAGAGCAACAAATTCAAAATATACAAACTACTTTTGGTTGAAATACTCCTATGCTATCAAATTTGAGGCTAAACAATGGTTTGGACTTAAATTCTAGGATCGTCGATCTCAGATTTCTAATCGGTCATCAATGGGAACGGCTTAGCAACTTTGGGATAGAGTTTAATTTTAAACACCAAAATGCTTTTGGTAAAAATGTTCCTATGCTATGAAAGTTTTTATTAAAAAATTATGTTGCATGCTCAAAAATTCTGAAATCATCCTTTTATCCGGAGACATATAATTCGAATAAATATTTTGCATTGGTCATAAGATCTGAATAATTGTTTTATGTGATATTATTGGTGGGACGTATTATCCCAGTTGTTCGAAAAGGGTTAAAGTTGCATATTATCCGACTTTGGTGCCTAATTACTACAACATTTTAGAACTTTTAAAATTGAGTTTTATTGAAATAAAAGCCATAAATCTATTTAATTATTTTATCACTCCCTCGAAAACTATGTCGGACATATGAAATAAGCTTTTTAACTTTCCTGATATCAAATCGAAACTGACACCTACAATTGTTTCTAAAAACTCGAAATAAATTTCAAAAACGGTTTTTGAATTTAAAATCTACCACCCCTAGTTAATCTAGAACAGATCTAAAAAAACACATCTCAGTAAAAAATTGTATGAAATGAAACTCAAAAGCTTTCAACAAACCTTTTCAAAACGTTTTGAATTCCTAACCAAATAACAACAAACAAAAATGTTGATTCTATAATTTAAATTTCTCACATGTTCTAATACACACAGCCCTCACTATACTCCCAAAAATTTCGCCATTTTGGTTTTTCTGCATCACATTTACCAGTTTGTAGTTTAATTTCAATAAACAAAATTTAAATTTGATCACTTCTTTTAACCCAATTTTCTGGCCAACACTGTACTCACGTAAATCTTATGAATGAACAGCTTTACGCAACAATAACAACAAAAACATATGAAAAGCTTTTAACAATAAAACAAAATCAACAACATTTTGGCATTTTTTTCATTATTTACTTTCGAACAAACTCATTGCAGCACGTTGAGTGCCAACATGTTGGAACCAACATTGAAAGCACACAATATGGTTGAAGTGGTCTGTCTGTCTGTCTGTGTGCTGCTTAACGAGCAAAATACTGTAAATCAAGACTGAACTCTAAATTGGCGCTAAGATTCCTATGCCATGGAAACACTAACGAACACACACACACACACACATGTACACATACACACATACATAGGTATTTCTTGTGGTGGGAGTTGAAAATGGATTACGAACGCATAAAGCTGTCAAATGCAGTTTGACTAGTGGAAAAAATTGCTGTTAAATTATATGCGCGTGAAATTTGTAGCATTTAAAGTGCAATTTAATGCATCTACAGACAAACACACAGACATACAGTGGCTCATACATGATTTCCTAGAGCCTAATGCCATTTGAAACCATATTTGCTACCAAAAAACTTTGTAACAGATTTGTAGCCACAGAATTTTGGGTACAAACGCCACTGCACACACACAAATACATATATAAAAAACATATATGTATGTGAGAATTTTCTGAGGACCTCTGAGAGGGCATTGAAGTTTATAAGAGTAGAGCATCTCATAAACTGAAGCAGAGTTGGAACGAAATTGAACAAATATTCTTTCAAGTTGATGAATTAAAGTGAAAAGCACTCACAGATGTGGAAGCAAATTTCATCAGGAATCAATTGGTTTAGGAATTCTCGCTGCTGAGTTAATTGAGGAACTAAGAATGAATGAAACCACAAGAAGTGAGTAGCTTTTTTTAATTTGAGATTAACATGAAAACTATTCTGAGAGGAGCTAAGCTTAAGAAGATAATTGGTATTCTTTCAAGGCGCTGCAGACGTAATGTGGACCTTTGGTAGCTGAAGATTTCAACTAATTTTCCAATTTTTGAGTTATATGAAGAACTAATAATGAAAGAAGTGAGTATCATTTTTATTTTAGAATAACAAGAAAACTATTCTCAGTGGAACTAAGCTTAAGAAGATAATTGGTATTCTTTCAAAGGACCGCAGACGCATTGAAGACCTATGTTAGCTGAACATTTCAACCAATTTTCCACCGATCGATGTTCCACCGATGTTTCTGCCAATGCGTCTAAGTAATGTCTACAATATTTATGTCACAATCCCATTCAAATGGGATGACTAGTTTGAAAGTTATTAATTTTTGTATTTATGTTTATTATTTTTATTTTTTATTTTATTTTTGTATTTATGTATATTAATTTTGGCAGATCGAAGATTAACTTTTATGAACTAAAACTCTAAGAAATCATTTCTTATATTATAAATAATATTCAAAAAACTAAAGCAATCAAATTTGGCCGTGGCGCACTTTGCTTTCAACAACATATCCAACATATCCTTCTTCAACATATCCCTTTTAATTCAAATCATACCTTATTTCAAATTATTTCAGTACCACACAAGGACAAAGGAATCAATTCTGAGAGGAAACTATTCTGAAAAGTTAAAAGACATAAGTGGCATTCATACTTATGCTACTTATACCTTTGTATGGCTAAGCATACCAACAAAAATGCCTGATTCAAAAAAAGATATATGAAAATATCTTCTCTCCCAATGAAAATTGCTCCACAAAGAATGAAAAAACATCTGAAGGACAACTGTTGAACCTTTGAATTTGAACTTAAATCCAAAGATTCAAACTCAGTACAGATATATCATTCTATGAACCGATCCAAAAGCTAAAGTAGGTGTCACCATTTGAAATGCACCAAAGACCAAATGACCACAGTGCGCATTCCCCCAATATTTTTTTTTTTTTAATTTCACCCAACACTGAACTCTCCTGAGGGTGAGGCGACCTTTTATGTCGTATTATTGAATTTGTTTTTTTTGGGGGGTTTTACTTTAAAAATGATTTATGGCCACATTATTGCCACTTGGCATTTGGCGTAAACACGCTAATATTGAGCCGGACAACTGTTCAAACGCACAAACAAAATGTTGATATTGCGGCAGTCAATGGTTTGGTTTGGCTTAAAATAATTGATTTTGCACTTGAATGACTTCGCGTCTCAATTCAATTGCTAAACTGACGCCGGGACGTGCCTGTTTTTTTTTTTTGGAACTACTCAGCTGTGACATTTGCCGAACAGGGAATCACAAATGGCATTCATATTTTTGCATTAATTTTAAAAATTTAAATTTTCAATGTTTTTATAAAATTCAAGAAAATTTTTTATATTTTTAAAAAGTTATGATTTCCAAATGACAAAAAATTGTTTGCAAATACTTTGAGAACTTTTTCATATTTTTGCATTAATTTTTAAAATTTTAAATAATTTAAATTTTCAAAGTTTTTATGAAAAAATTTTAAAAATATTTTTAAAATATTTCCAAAATTATGATTTCCAAGGCTCTCTCATTCTTTGAGTTTTAATATATATTTTTTTAAATTTTCTATTTCAACATTTCTACGCAAACATAGCCAACCAACCAGCCAGAATGTCTGACTTTGACAACTTTTTCATAGTTTTACATTAATTTTTAAAATTTTGAATAATTTAAATTTTCAATGTTTTTATAAAAAAATTTTAAAAATATTTTTAAAATATTCACTAAGTTACAATTTCCAAATGACACACATTTTTTGGTCTATAATTCAGTCTAAACATTGAGGCTCTCTCATTCTTTGAGTTTTAATTTAATTTTTTTTACTTTTTCTTCTTCAGCATTGCTACGCAAACATAGCCAACCAACCAGTCAGAATGTCTGACTTTGAGAACTTTTTTTTCAAAACAAAGCATGCAACTTAAGTCTTTGTCCAAAAATCTTGACCTCAACTCGCGCATCGAATCGACCTTCACGGCCAATGCGGCACTTGAATTGGCAGCGGCAGTTGCTGCTGATGACAATGAACACAAGTGGCGCACGAAAAAAAACCAACAACAACAACTGCAGCCAAGTGATTTATGCATTTCGCTACAGTTTGGGCTAAAACATGCCACACTCATTGTTGTTGTTGTTGTTGTTGGTAAAGTTTCGTGGCACTTCTCACGCTCACAACGGCCACAACGCGTTGCCGTATTTATTTATGTGTGTTGCCAACCAGGGAAAGTGCAGCATTTGCACACCAACACACTGACCGATGAGTGCAGCAGCAGCCAGTTCGTCAACCAGCTATGAATTCAACTTGTAATGTTCGGACGTCCCCTTTGTTGTCAGTTGTTTGCCTTCGTCGCTCCATCGCCTGCAGCGTTGAGAACGCAACACAACGCTACGCGTCGGCTGTGGCAAGTGAACCGCAAACGTGGCTCGTCGGGCTGTGTTTGTTTGCATTTGCCACTTGCTACATGCCACTTACTGCTGCACGCGCGCGTCGTTTACTCGTCGCCTGCGCTCGGTACACGCTCGACTGGGTTGGTGACCTGCCAAAAATGTCACAATCACAACGACAGACAGACACTTGGACACACAGCAATCGCGCCTTAGCCGCCCCGAACGGCTGTTAATGGACCAAAATGAACAAGAAGTGACCAAAAAGGATAACATGAAAAGGCAATGAAGAAGAATTGGCACAAGCGGACGGACTACTGGGTTATGGGCGGCTGGCGAATGAGCGACGTGACATTATCGTTGACAATGGCAGCGCTAAAAGTTTAATGATGATGTGCCAAAATGACAATTGGCGGCGCAAAAGGACGAGGCGACTGTAAGCGGTGGCACTAAGCAAACAAGCAGTGAACATTACATAGAAATGGGAATTAAAGTATCATACAAAAATACATTCAAAGAAAAATAAGAAATTCAGATAAAATGCCGCAAAAAGCTTAAGGGATGAAAGCTGCAGCAGTGAGCGAGTGGGGCAGCAGGCGGCCAAGTCCATTAAGTAAATCCGAGTAGAGTAGTTTTGTATGGCAAGCAGATGTAATTTCAAGTACGGAAACAGCCACAACAATGAAACGCTCATCGCAGAATGACCCCAAAAGGGCCAAAAGGGCGCAAGAAAGGAAGGCGGATGAATGAAAAGCGAGTTGCTGCACGCATTGTTGCTTGTTTCCTGCGGCCTTGCGGTCATTTGTTGCCATTGCTGGCTACACAGGACAACCTTTAGCACACAACAAAGGACAACACAAACATTATTAAGAAGAGAAAAAATCAAAAGGGAGAAAAAGAAAAGAGAACATAAAAATACATATAAAAGATATAATGAATGCCCATTTAATTCACCGCAATTTCCTTATTTCCTCACTTTTGTCAATTTTGTCATTTTACTTGCTTGACTGTTTTGGGTTTGTTGTCTACACAACCCTTTTGTTTTCCTAAAGAAACAAAACAAATGAAGTTTGTTTTTATATTTTACGTCTAATAAAGCCAATATTAATGAGACACTTTTATTAATTCTTCAACATGCTTTGGTGAATACCTTACTTCCTGCCTCGAGAGCACGCAATGGCGAACGTTGAGGTGTTTGTTGTGCGTGAGAAAAAAAGTGCAGGCACGTGGAGATAAAGAAGGAGGAAAAATGAAAGCATTGGGTGTAATGAATACTTTGACAGTCATTACAAACTGTATTTGTTTAAGTAAGAGTATCGTAGAGTTTTTTTGTCTGGCTTGGTCCTCGAATTCTTGTTAAAGTATAGCAGAATCGAAAATTCCACGTTTACTAGGTTTGTGAGAAATTTTAACACAGTTTTACGGAGTTCTCTATGAAGAAAATCGAAGCGTGGTGTGGGAAGTGTTTCAGGGCTTCTTACTCAACATTCATGAAGAACCGGAGACTTGACTAGGAAGTGTTTTAGAAATAAAGAGAAACACATTTTCTCAAGTACTCAATCAACTTTTATGAAAAACCAGAGACTGGACTAAGAAGTTTTATATTGTTTCGGTTCGAGGAAGTGTTTTGTTGCTTCTGTTTATCTCCATTTTCTCAAGTACTCAAACTTCTCAAGTACTTTCATGAAAAACCAGAGACTTGACTAGGACTTCTTCTCCAGAAGAACCAGAGACTGGACTAGAAAGTTTTCTGGTTTCTGTTTTTCCTTCTTTTGCCAAGAAAAACCAGAGACTGGACTAGGAAGTGTTTTGTAGGTTCTGATTCTCTTTATCTTCTCCAGTATTCAATCAGCTTTTATGAAGAACCAGAGACTGGGCTAGGAAGTGTTTTATCGTATTTGTTATCTCTTTTCCAGAAGAACCAGAGACTCGACCTGGAATGTTTTGTATTGTTTTTGTTTTCCCTTCTTCTCCAGAAGAACCAAACACTGGACTAGGAAATGTTTTATCGTTGCTGCAGAAGAACCAGAGGCTGAACTAAAAAATGTTGTATGGTTTCTTTTTGCTCTTCTTCTTCTTCAGAAGAACCAAAGGCTGGAATAGAAGGTGTTTTATCGTTTTTGTCTTCTCTTCTTCTTCTCCAGAAGAACCAGAGACTGGACTAGGAAGTGTTTTATGGTTTCTGTTTTTTCTTCTTCTTCTCAAGAAGAACCAGAGACTGAACTAGGTAGTGTTTTACGGTTTCTGTTTTCTCTTCTTCTTTTCCAGATGAACCAGAAACTTGACTAAGAAGTGTTCAATGGTTTCTGTTATCTCTTCTTCTTCTCCAGAAGGACCAGAGACTGGACTAGAAAGTGTTTTATTGTTTCTGTTTTCTCTTCTTCTTCTCCAGATGAACCAGAAACTGGACTAGAAAGTATTTTATTGTTTCTGTTTTCTCTTCTTCTTCTCCAGATGAACCAGAAACTGGACTAAGAAGTGATTAATGGTTTCTGTTATCTCTTCTTCTTCTCCAGAAGCACCGGAGACAGGACTAGGAATTGTTTTGTGGTTTCTTTGTCTCTTCTTCTTCTCCAGAAGAACCAGAACCTGGACTATGAAATTCCTTTTTTCGTTTCTGTCTTCTCTTTTTCAGAAGAAAAAAATCAAGAGATGACCCAGGAAGTGTTTTATGGTTTCTGTGTTCTTTCCAGTACTGAGTGGGGTTTTTTGAAGAACCAGAGACTGGACTAGGAAGTGTTTTATTTTTTATATTTTCTCTTAATCTTCTCCAGCATTAAGTCAGCTTAGGTTCCAATAAGCTCCTTGATAGAACTATACAACTCTGTCGAATATTTTTTAGCAAAATAACTTTGTGTACTTTTCCGTCGTTGGCAGGAAGTACAAAGCAGATAATTTGGGAAAGCGGACATTGGATCGTGAAAAAAAGACCTAAATTTTGGAAGTTTTGCATTACTCAAAGAGATATAAAATTCAGGTCAGATTCAGATCAGACTTGACATGCACTAAACAATCAAAAAGTCAGTGGTACCCAGTGGTAGTGAGCCACTCAGAAATGATTTCTTGCAGCTGTTCTTGCTGTGTAAGCGACTTTTTGCTTAGAGAGAGTTGGGCCTTGAAGTTGAATACTCAATTCGAACTGCGAAATAATTAAAACCTTAAAATTATTAAAAATCTTATTAAAATAATTAAAGCCTCAAAATAATTAAAAAAATTATTAAAATAATTAAAAGCTTAATTTTATAAAAAAAAAACATTCAAACCTTAAAAGATTTATGAATGTCATGTGAAAACAATTTCCTTAGATAAGCATTTTATTATTTTCATTTATGTATTTATGGGTTGTTTTATTTGTTGTTGTTTTAGCAGCACTTAAGCTATGACAAGAAAATTAGGAAGAAAAGTGGTTCGAGGATTCAGTTGCCTTAATCTCAAGAGACACATATGACCTTTGGAATTTTCGAAACAGATACATAGGTATAAATATTGTTTATTTTGTATGTGTGAGTGTTATATTGACGCACGAAAATGGGCATTTTGGGAGTTGAAACCCTTAAAATATATGTTATTTACAATCATTAAAATAAGAAAGAATTCTTATTGCGTGCTAAGTTAGCTCTTTTTTCATTTCTTTTTTTCATCAATTTAAATCCTGTGTGCGACACTGATGTGTTGTGTTTATTATTTATTGTTGTTCGATGAACCTGATTGTGTAGTTTTAAATCGTAAGGTTTATAACAGACCTTTGAAGACTTGCTCCTTCCTTCGATTTTACTAAAAAAATAATTTGACTAACAATACAAAACAAACAAACAAAAACAAAACCAACCCCCCAAACAATGATTGGTTTCAATCAATAAGTGTCCTTCAAGTGGGTGGGTACAGTTTCTATGAATATTCCACCTGATGTTCTGACAAAAAATATTAACAATACTCAAAATCGACATACAACAAGCATTCAATCATTTCAAAGCCGTTTACTGCTACTGTCATCTATCATCCAACAATGTGCTTCATCCAACACATTAGAAAAAAACCCCTGTTTACACTGTTTAAGGTCAACTGTCAGCGTATTTTTGCCTGCCAGATGACAATGAAATATTGCTATATGTATTGTTTACGCATTGTTGTAATTCAAGAAAACAGCGCGGCTCACCAAACAAACAAAAAAAGCGCATGAACCAGCAATAAAACTGACTACGGCACAGTAAATTAAACAAAAGTATGAAGATAATAAAAAAACAATAAAGCACACACCGACAATAAAGTAAGCAAGTAAATGCATTGATGACTGGGCAGCTTATTTACACAATCGCTGGTCGGCTGTCGGTCTAATGGTGCAGGATGTGGCTGGCCAACAGTTCGTGTAAACATTTGCTCGGCGACAGCTGTGGCGACGGTGCGCGCTTTTAATGAGGACATTAGAGGACATTAGAAAGTTCAGTGGAGACAATGGTCGAGGGGTGGGAGAGGAACAGAAGAAGAAGAAGAAAAGCGTTGTTTTGTGAAAACAACGAGCTGCTTTCATTTTATTGACACAATGACAGAATTGTGGTGAAAAGTTATACAACAAATACCAGCTTTTTCCTTTTCATTTTAGGGCCTTGCGGTCTTTTCAAAATTACTTGGCTTTTTAATTGTTTAGTTGAAAATGCTTACTGTTTTAAGCTCGAGTTGACCTTTCAACATTTTATTATTATTTTGTATATTTAGAAATTTTAATTGCTCTATGCTCAAGTTAATGTTTTATAATTTTATGCCTATTAAACATTTTAAACGTTGACATTAATCTTCAACTTTCTTACATTTTGTGATTTTTTTAAGTTGAAAGCGCAGCAGGCGGCATTAGTAAAAATTGCCCACTTAATTTGGTAATGTTTTTTCTTGGGTATTTTCTCAAGTATACAAAATTTGATTCAACAATTTTTAAAATTTCATAACATGAAAGCACTTTATGGCAGTAATCACACGCACACACACACACAAATACACACACAGGCAGATTGTGCGCTTCTGCAATGAGCAAATATGATTAATGAGCTGCCTGCCACCAGCCAACATGGAACTTCTATGCGTTGTTTTTTTTTTCTTAGTACAAACAAGAGAACAAGAACAAGCATGCAAGTACAGAAAATTAAAGCAAAACAAACAACGACACAAGTTTTATACAAAAATTGCGAGAAAATTACTCGACACTTCAAAATTCACGGACAACATGTTAGCAGTGGACCAAAAGTGACCAGCAGCGTGCCAAGTGTGCGTGTGTGTGTGTGTGTGAGTGTGATATTCTAAAGTTTGTGCAACGCGTGTGGCTGCTGCTGGACGCACTGATAAGGTTTTGTTGTGGCTTTTGGCAATCTCGGTCAACGCTTTTACTAACTCAATTTAGAAAATTATGATTTTATTTTTGCGCTTCAAGTGGGCCAAATGTGTGTTTTCATTACAGCACAGTTTCAAAAATTCATGCATGACATAGCTAAATGTTAAGGAATTATATAAAGACATATTTCTATGATAAGTTATTTATAAACATTCTCATGTCGAGCACTTAAATTGTGCTCACCGTGTCATCAGTTATGAAGGTCTCAACGATTGAATGCCCTGTGGATTGCAATGTCTATGATGTCACTTGGATTTGTCAGCAAATTTGCCATCAAAGTACACTTACAACTACACTGATACATTCATTCGCAACAGCAAAGTGATAGGCAGTTTGATAAGTGGGTGGCATATGCAACAAACGAACGTCAAATGCATGGATCAATGAACTGTCAAATTCTTGTCCGCACTAACAACGTTGTTGAATGACTGATAGACATACGAACAGCACCAAACTGACATATTGATGAAAAGAGCCAAACAGTACAACAACTACAGTGTGTGTGTGTGTCGCACTAGCTGACGTTGCGGCTGACCTTTTGTGCGTGTTTGACATGCTTGACAGTTTGACATTTTCGCTCACTTTTCATGACAACGTCGATGCTATGATTTTAAGTGCTCAATGCACGCACACATGTATGAATATGTATGTATATATGTGTGTGTTTGTTGAGTGCCTGTGCGAGTGCATGTAAATGTGTTTGTGGCCAACGCAAAGGCATCCGCTCAAAACTTGGCCAACAAAATGTCAGGGAAATGGAAATGCGTACACAAAGTGAAATCAGCGTTGTGGGTGTTGTGTTGTTTTTATGTGTGTGCTATTGTTGTTGTTGTTTTTGCCCTTTTTTTTCATTTGGCAAGGATATGGCATGACTTGTGCATCTGTTTTTGTTATTGTTTTTGTTGTTGTTGTTGTTGCATAGTTTATATTGTAAGCGCATTTCAGTGTTGTTCTTTCAATCCTGCAGTGTGTTGGCGTTGTGTTTGTTGCTGCTGTTCGCATGTCCTTCATGTGATTAATTACTTGAGAAAATAGTTTTGTTGGCATCTGAGCGAGATTTCATTAGTTTGCTGGAATGCTGCAAACGTATGTAAGTATGTATGAGTGTGTGTGTGTGCATAAATAAGTAAAAGTTCTACCAGTGGCGCACACAGGATCTCATTTTGGGGGAGTTTTGCGTAAAATTTTTGAGCCAAATTCTCTTCGAAACCATGTTTTGTAGCTGCAATTCAATCAAACCCCCTGTGTGCGCCACTGAGTTCTACATATAAATGGAAACACGAATTTGTTTTTTTTTCAAGGGCCAAAATTCATTTATACTTCTTTGACCAATCAAAAAAAATATTTGTAAATATACTTTTAGTACAAAAAAACTAACCAATCCAGAACAGCAAATCAAACAAACACTCCTACTGCCATAAACTCCTCAACTAATTTATTAACTATTAACTTCAACCATCATTAATAATCAATTAATAAAACTACAAAACACTTAAAAACGAATCCCTCAACGATGCTCAACTATGCAATTAAATTCAAACTATGCGGTTAGCTGAACAAGTGTGGCTGCCATTACAAACCAAAAACAACAACAAAAACACTTTCTCCCCAACTTCAAACACATCGCTTGTTTGCGGCACAGTCAATTAATTCATAGCTTATTAAATAATTAATTAAAATTGAATTAAGTGAAAATTTAGGCAAATTCAGATATTAACATACATGCGAATGTGTGCGAAGTTGTTTGCGGTCTTCGCCAATGGCTCAAGTATTGAATTGAAAAATCGACAGCGCACTTGCGTGCACCCACAGCCGCAACGCTGCGGTCTTCCCCCTATTACGCTCGATGCATTACCTGCAAATTACCTGCAACAACAATGAATTTCACATTCAATGAAACGAAAGCGGCAGCATAAGTGCCAGACGCACGTAGGTGCCGTGTGCAGAAGCAGCAGCAACAGCAGCAACCGAGCATTGCAGCTGGGCGGAAACAGTCGCTGTTAACGGTTTCACTGTTGGCTTACAAATTGGCAACAAAATGCTCAAGACCAGCAATCAAACGTGTAGCATGCAACACCTCACACGACATGGCGGCCATAGGAATGGCAGCAAAAAGCCACTGGAGCAGTGATTAGATGTTTGATCGAAGTAATGAATGATCAAATGCATGTTTTGAGGATTGATTGAATGATTTATTTAATTCTGGTTGAGTGAGGTAACGACTTACTGGAAGAACATCAACTCATTAGACCATTAGTTATTCATTTAACTATCTAATTAGTCAAACAACCACTCATACAACTATCCATCAAACCATCAGTTCAACCAGTCATCGATTCTAGTCAATAATTCATTCCATTATCCGTTCAACCTTTCGTCCAACCAATTAGTCTTTGAACCATTTATTTACGCATTTAATCCACCATCCGTTCAACATCCAACCATTTAGTCTATTTATTTAAAAATTCAGACCACCATTCGTTCCACCATTCATCCAATCAGTCATCAGTCTAATCATCCATTAATTAGTACTCATTCAGCTAATTATCGAAACATCCATAAAACTACCCATCGAACCGTAAATTTTACTACCCATTCAGTCCCTCAACTAGTTAGTCAGCCAACCAGCCATTCAACCAACCATCCAACCATGCATCTATCTAACTTTCCATTTAAACATTCATTCCACCACCAATTTCACTAACCATTCATATATACAACCATCCAATAATTAACCATTCATCCGACCATTCATTAAATCATCCAAGCACTTATTAAATCATCTTTTCAACCATCCATAGAAACATTCATCCATCCAGTCATTCAACCACTCATCCAACCATCCATTCCCCCATCCATCGATGCAACTATAAATTCAACCATTCATCCATTAAATTACCCATCCATTCAAACATCAATTAAACTATCTATTCATCTAACCATCTGTTCATCCAACCATCCATATGGCCAATTATTCATCCAGTCATCTATGCATTAACTATCCAACAATGCATCAAAACATCTGTAAATCTTATCATCTATTAAACTAGCTAATAA
This sequence comes from Melieria omissa, assembly GCA_963971225.1. Taxonomy (NCBI): domain Eukaryota; kingdom Metazoa; phylum Arthropoda; class Insecta; order Diptera; family Ulidiidae; genus Melieria; species Melieria omissa. Next base: position 145,759,246 of record OZ020267.1, read on the forward strand.
ACCATCCATGCAACCACTCATCCAACTAATCATCCATCCAATCAACCATTCATTCAATCATCTATTAACTAACCATTCATCCTTCTATCTATCAAAACATCTTCACATCTTATCATCTATTCAACTAGCCATTAAACCACCTATTCAATCACTGATCCAATTAATCATCGAACCAATTAATCATCCATCCAATCAATCATTCATCTAATCATCTATTAATTAACCATTCATCCAGCTATTCATCCAAACGACTGCACATCTTATCATCTTTCAAACTATTCATTATACCATCCATGCAACCATTCATTCAATTATTCATTCAACTATTCATCCATCCAAGCATTTATATAGTCATTCATCCAATTATCTATTAATTACTCATTCATCCAGCTATCCATTCAAATGAATATTATTTGTATTGACTTAATGATTTAATGTCTTATGATTTGAGGTTAAATTTGACTGAAAAACATTCATTCATTCATCAATCATTCCTCAATTCAAGCACTCAAACATATACAATCACTCCAACTATTCATCCATCCATTAATTAACTATTAATCCAACGATAAATGAATGTACCAATCGAACTATTCAATATTTTATTTATTGTCCTATGAATTGTTGTTGAAAAGTTTAACTGAAAGGACATTCATTCTTTCATCAATCATTCACCTATTCAAGCATTTGAACATTTACAATCACTCCAACCATTCATCCATTCAATCATCCATTTATTAACCATTAATCCAACCATTCACTTCAATCCAACTATTCAATATTTAGCCATTTATGAATAATTTATTCCGGTTTTCACCCATCCATGCATCCAATCATTCATCGAACCATACATCCAACTACTCATTCAACTAATCATTTATTAATCTATCGACTTATTAGTCATTCATGAAACTATTTATAATTCCCTTCAACCAGCCACTGATCCAACTATTTATCCAGCCATTCTATCAGTCATTTTTTATTCTTTTATCGAAACATTCATCCATCCATCAATGCATCCATTCATCTATTCTGCATCTACCATTCGTTCAACTATACTTCCAACTATTCAGTGACGCACACAGGATTTCGTTTTGGGGGGTGTGATATCACTCGAAACCATATTTTGTGCCAGCAATTTTTGTGTTTGTGGGGTTTAAACCCCGAAAACCCCCTGTGTGCCATTGCAACTATCCTTCCAACTATTCATCTTTTCAATCATAAAGCCGCCACATGATTCAATCAGCCATTTAACAAACCACACATTTAACCATTCATTCAATCATTAAAGAAACATCCAACCATTCATCCATCCAACTATCAATTCATTCAACCATTCATGCAGCCATTCAACCAACCAATAATCCAATCATAGATTCATTCATTCATCCATTCATTTGGCCATTCATCAAACCAGTTATTCATTCAATCCGCCAGTCCTTGGATCAAATTTTCATATTCGCCATTGTCGCTGCCTAATGACATAATTCCGTCATTTGGAGCTAAATGTGTGCAACACATGCAAATTGCATGAATGTCGAAAAGCAAGAAATGAATGACGAAAGCAAAGCAAAGCAAACGTGACAAATGACCATTCGAAGCAAATTCGCCAAAGCACTTTGATTGGCGTTTATTGTGCAGCGTCATGCAAGACACGCAGCGCTGCCACATTCAGCCAGCCAACCAACGAATCAACCAACCAACCAGCCAGACAGTCAGTCGTGCTGGCAACGACGGTCAGCTTCATGTGAACGCAATGTCTACCGTCAACTTTGCTGAGATATGTTAACTTGCGGTCAGTGAGGGTGGCGCTGCAGCAACGCTGTGTGTTGTTGTTTGTGCATTGTTGCGGTAATTGTCGCTCTTGGCGCTACTTGTGGCTATTATCAGCATGTGTGTGTGTGTGTGTGCGAGTTTAGGTACTTGTGGTAATTGCTATGCTAATGCTGAAAATCTACCGACACGGCATTGTTAAATGCCTAAGAGGTATTCTAAATGGGCGGAATGACCACTGAAGCGTTAACGGGGCTCGTTAGTCCGCCTGTGATGTGTGTGTGTGCCGTGCACTACTTAGTGGCGACTTGTGGTTGATTAGCAAAAGCAGTTGAATGTTGAGTGGGAGAGGAGAACGTCTGGCATGATACAAATTAAGAGCTTTAATCAGCGTGTGAAAAATCATGTGAGAAGGTTTTTTGTATTGAAAGACTAATTGAGTTTTAAATTTTTATTAGTAGACTGGACATAATTCACCTTTAGGGCACATGGATTATATGGAAAAGTCATTATTGATCTAAACAAAAAATTATACAATTATTCCGAATATCATTCATTCCAGGAATCAACATAAATCAGCATAAAATCAGGTCCACACAACAATACACACCTATTGGTCCTATCGTCCAATTAAATGTTCATCTAAGCATTCATTACATCATTTGTTTAACCATACATCTAACCATTCATCCTTTCAACAATCCATTACGGATGCATTCATTCCATCATCCGTTCAACCATTCATCCTTACAACAATCCACTAATTATCCATTCATCCAACCATTCATTCAATCATCCATCCAAACACTTATTCAACCACCCATTCAATCAAAAGCACATCCCACCATTCATCGTTCCAACAATTTATTAATGAGATGTTTCTCCAACCACTCATTCAACAATTTATAGAAACACTCATTCAAGTATTTACCAATTCATCTAAATTTCAATCCACCCATCCGTTCATTCATAAGTACATGGAACCATAAATTCAACATCCATCCGGCCATACATTAATTAGGCATTTATCCAACCATTCACTTAAGCATCCATCGAAAAACTGATTTAACCGTTTATCCAACTGTCCATCGAAACAGTAATTCTGGTATTCAACCATTTATCTAAGAACGTTTAATACTAAATACGTCCAACCGTTCATCCTACCAACAATCTATTCATTAGCCTTTCATCGAACCGTTTATTCAAGCATCCATCCAAACACTTATATAACCATTCATTCTACTCTCAATCGAAACACTAATTCAGTTATTAAACCATTCATCTAAACATACATCCATTCATTCATAAGTACATCGAATCATTCGTTCTACGAACAATCCGTTAATTAGCTTTTCACCTAACCATTCATCTAAGCACTCATCCAATTATCTAAGCATCCATCCATCCATTCATTCATATGTGCATCCAATCATTCATCCTTCCAGCAATCAATTAATTAGTCATTCATCCAACCGTTTATTGAAGCATCGATCCAAACACTTATTCATCCATTCATTCAACCAATCATTCAACCATTCATTCAAACATTCATCACAGCAATCATCCAACCCTCCATTAAAAGACTCATTCAGTTATTCAACCATTCATCTGAGCATCCATCCACCCATCCATTCATTCATAAGTACATCGAATCATTCACTTTTTCGATAATACATTAATTAGCTATTAATTTAACCATTCATCCAAGCATTCATCAAATTATCCATCAGTAATTTGTTCATTCAGGTATTTAACCATTCATCTAAACATCCTTCTATTCATTCATATATGCATCCAGCCATTCATCCTTCAAACAATCCATTTATTAGACATTCATCCAACCGTTTATTGAAGCATCCATCCTTATTACACTTATTCATCGCTACATTCAAACATCCATCGAAACACTAATTCAGTTATTAAACCATTCATCTAAACATACATCCATTCATTCATAAGTAAATCGAATCATGCATTCATCCAGAAATCCATTAATTAGCTATTTATTAACTTATTCAGGTATTTAACCATTCATCTAAACATCAATTCACCCATTTATTCATTCATATATGCTTCGAACCATTCATCCTTCCAGTAATCAGTTAATTAGTCATTCATTCAACCATTCATTCAAACATTTATCACAGCACTCATCCAACCATTAATCAAAATGCTCATTCAGTTATTCCACCATTCATCTAAGAATCCATCCACCCACCCATTCATTCATAAGTACATCGAATCTTTCTTTTTTCAAAAAATGCATTAATTAGCTATTCATCTGACCATTCTCACTCATTCAGGAATTTAACCCTTCATCTAAACATCCATCCACCCATCCGTTCATTCCTAAGTACATCCAACCAGTTATCTTTCCAACAATCCATTCATCAAGCCGTTTATTCAAGCATCCATCCAAACACTTATTCAATCATTCATTCAACCATCCATCGAAACACTCATTCAGCTATGCAACCATTCATCTAAGCAACCATTCATCCATCCGTTCCACCATAAGTTCATTCAAACATTCATCCATCTGACTATCCATTAATGAGCCATTCATCCAATCATCCTTAGAACCATTCATCATTCATTTGTAATACAAATCATATAAAATATATAAAAAGCAAGAACCTCCCTTCAATATCAAAACAACGCACTGAAGTCCACCACAAAAACATGGCTTTAATACCACAGCGCAAAGTTTAGGCACAAGTTAAACTCTGAGTTACTCCGACCAGAAGAGAGAATATTTCCTCTTTTACTCAGAAAATGCTTTGGCAAAACAGCTTTCACTCACAGCTGCAAACAGCTGGCAAAACCACTCAACGACGGCGTAGACTTTGGCTCGAATTCAGCCTTGGCATTGACGGAAGGCCGCAAAACCGGCAGCTGACTGACTGGCAACAACGGCAACGGCCAACAACATACCGCCAGCAACAACACCAACAATAACAACAGGCCAGCACAATGATCAGCAACGATGCGCTGACTGTTGTTGGTGCATTCAGTTGATGGCGAAAATCAGTTGTTCGGCGCAGTGGCAGCAGAACGGTTGCGTTAGCGGAAAAAACGTTGTACAGAAATTTCGAAAAAGGCAACCAGCCAGCGAACAGCACAGAGGCCACGGAAATTGAAACTTGAAATTTAATAAAGTTTGCTTAAAATTTGTTGTGCGTGAAAAATCCAAAAGAAGAAAATCCTCACAGTTCTCTTTAGTTAGATTTATTTGTGGAATCTAAACGTTTGCGAGTGCATGTTTGTGTGTGCGTTACGTTGATGAAAGTGTTTCGGTCATTAGGCGCATTGTGCTCGACGCGAAAATTCACACTTGAAAACATCAACAAGGCACATTTGGGGCTTAGTTGCGCAAATAATTTGATGTCATTGTGCTGTTGAGGCCAAAAAAAAAATCATTATAAAAATAAATAAAAATAAAAATAATAATAAAATAACAAAAAATATAATTACAAAAAATATACAAAAGCAACAACAACCAAGAAAGCAAAACTTGATAGCAGTAAGCAGCCAGCAAAGATGTGCTTTCGTTCCAGCAGCAAAGCCAATGTGCAGCACAACCATAACAGCCGCAGCGGCAGCAATCGAAGACGACTTGCAAATTACAGCATTTTGCTGTATGCGCTGCTGCAGCTGCAACTGTCGCCGGCAGCAGCGGCAGCAGGCAGCGCAACGAAAGGATTAGGACGCATGCGTGCCGCCAAAATTGCCAACATACACGGACTGCAAGCGGCCGCCAGCTCCACCGCGGACCCCGCCGGTGTGCAGTTGCAGGATAAGCCGACCAGCGGTCATATTGGCGGCAAATATGGTAAGTGCTGCGTTGCCGTTGGCTTCTGACTATTCGTTGTTGTTTCGTTTCGCCTTTTTGTCTGCCTTTTGTGTATCGTCTTGACGGGTTTCGCTTCCCCAGCTGTGTGCCATAAAAATACAAGCCGAGTGCCAACATTAAAACTTCTAATTGCATTCTGTCACGATTGGGTTTTTTGCTACTCGCTTGTGCTGTGCGAAAAAAAAAGTTTCACTACAAAATACAAAACAAAACAACAAACACTACTCAACACTGTAAAATCTCATTGGCGCAAGCAGCTGTTCTCGTCTATCCGCCCGACAGTTGGCTTGTTTGGCGCGCACGAATGAGCCTGTAAACATGTTCGATTAAATTGTGCTAATGTCGTTGTTGTTGTTGCTGCTGTTGTCTTCACTTAATGCCACCAACGACGAGTGCATTTGATTCTTTAGTGCATTCTGTACAATTTTCAGTTATATTGAAACTCACTCATTAAGTGCGCCACTTAAGTGCGCTAATTAAATTTAATTCCAATTGTTCAAAGTTTTCTGCCTTTCGCTTCCCTTATTGGGCTTTTGGTATTGTTTAAAGTATTGAAGTATTGCCACTATAAAAAAGTTATATTAACGAGTCGAATATACAATTAAAAGTGCCACAGTGCAGACTTTGAGGCAAAAGAGCCATACAAATGTTGCCGAGTTTGTGTCTGCAGTCTTTTGATTCTAATATGAACAGAAAGTTGTTAGATTTATATTGCTTTGTTTTGCTTCTGATTAAATACTTCTGATTTCTTTCTATCATTTATTACTATCTAAATTATTTTTTATAAATTTTTACAAAGATTAGTTGACTACTAGTGTCCAAATGCTTCCTCACTTAACTCATGTGTCAAAATTGCATATTGTTGGTTGTCTTAAAAAATTTAAACTTTAAAGTCCAAAATTCTCAGTTGAACATGGTCAGTGCAACCAACAGTCACTAAAGAATAAACGCTGCAAAGAATTTCTCAAGACATTCTTTTTCTTATTGTGAGAAGAATGCAACTCATGTGCAGTCGCTACTCGCTTGTGTCAGCTTTTGACCTTTTCTGCGGTTTCTCTTCGTCACACACAGCAAGTTTTACAAAACAAAAAATGCATTTTTCCTTATGTTCACTTGTATGTGTTTGTATATGTGCGTAAGCATGGGAACTTTTAAAAGAGTCAACCAAATTTGCGTTTTAAATCACTTTTAGTCTTTGCTGCAGCTCATTAACATTTTTATATACTCAACACTAATTAGTGCTATGAATTTTGTTATCTTTAAGAAGCCATCAATTTGCTTTAAATTAAACTTTTATGATAATAAGATGCACTATACATATATGAAAATTTGTATATAAAAAAAGTCAAAGGTGGGTTGGGTTTAGTTTCACAGAGGTTTTTTCTGAGAGAATGTTTTTTGCTATTTCCTATTCATTAAATTTAAATTGAAATTTGTTTTGGTTTCAATACTTTTTTTCGTTCGATTTTCGCTGCTCCTGTAGCTCTTTTTGTCTACTCTTTTCCCTTTCAGACTTCTTGCAATTGCCACTATTTTTCACTCTTATAGCTCCATTGAACACTTTGCTTTCCCGTTCTCCTTGCGAAGTTTTCGCTCTTGTCACTTATTTGCATTCCTATCCTAACTGTTTGTAATTTTTTTATTCGGAGTGTTTATTCCATTCTACTTTTCGACTTTCTGCAATTCCACGATACCTTAACATTCTTCCTTATATGTAAGGATACTTTTTCCTTGTAAACTTCTTTCTGAAAATCAGGGCGCTGAAATTCCCTTTTACGGCCAGAACCAGCAGCTCTTTCCACATTAAAACGTTGTTCATACTTATGTTTTTATAACATCATAAACAGTAGATTTAGGTAAATGATTTTTTTTGGCAATTTCATTTTTCAGTAATTGCTTTTATTGTTGATAAATGTGCAAAATAATATTTCGGTAAGCGTTTTCGTTCGACTCCATTTTTAGTAAATACTAATTTTAAATATCAAATTAAATTTTAAAAATATGTATAAGGATTAAAGAATCAGGGCTGAAAATTTGAAAGTTGTCAGAGAAAAACTTTCGTAGTTACAGGTCAAACTGTATTTACGGATTTTTTTTGGTACAGTTCTGGCTTAACACTTTTACCTACTTCCATATTGCCTAGTTTGGTGTCTCTTTTATTTTCACATTTAAAACATGTATGCACTTTAATATTTCGAGGTTATGCCATGTCTTCTTTACCCTATTTCTTCTTTTTCTCATTCTTCTTTCCCTCTTTCTCCTATTTCTTCTTCGTTTCCTCTTACTTCTCTACTTCCCTTTTTCTCTACTTCTTTACTTTTGTACTTCCCTAATTCTCGACTTCTCGACTTCTCCATTTCTACTTCTACTTCTACTGCTACTTCTACTTCTACTTCTACTTCTACTTCTACTTCTACTTCTACTTCTACTTCTTCTTCTACTTCTACTTCTACTTCTACTTCTACTTCTTCTTCTACTTCTAATTCTACTTCTACTTCTACTTCTACTTCAACTTCTATAGGGTGTTTTTTAGAGGTTTGTTTTTCGAATAGAGATAAAACTGGCATTTTGTGGTCAAATCTGGCAACTCTAATGTCATTTATGTTCAGTTTGGTTTGCCATTTCATCATGAACAGGTTGACAAAAGAACAACGCTTGCAAATCGTGCAAATTTATTTCGAAAATAATGGTTCAGTTCGCGAAGTTTACCGCAAGCTCCGTCCATTTTATGGTCGACATAATCGTCCATCAGAGCAATTAATTCGGTTAACCATGGATCGTTTTCGCACTACGTTTACTCTAATACGCCGAACAGTGTGCACCGAAGAAACAATTGCCGCTGGAGAGCAAAATGTTGAAGAGGACCCGAATGAATCGATTCGCCACCGTGCACAGCAATTGGAGCTTTGTCCATCAACTGAAAATTGGACCTGTAGAATTGGCTTTATTCGAGCCGGCCACATGCCCGAAATCATATTTAAACATTAATGGCATAAAATTATTTGTAATATATTTTAATATATTTTCTTGTGTTTTATTTCAATTCGAAGTTCTATACCTCTAAAAAAAACACCGTATACTTCTACTTCAACTTCTACTTCTACTTTTCATACTATTGCTTCTCCTTCTGTCCATTTTCTTTTCCGTTTTCCGTCCTCTTCATTTTCCTTCTCCTTCTCGTTCTTCTTCTTCTTCTACTGCTTCTCCTCCTTCTACTTGTACTACTCTTTCTTTTCTGTTCTTCTGTTTTTCTATTTTTATTTTCGTTTTCCTTCTCATTTTCTTTCTCTATTTCTCGTTCTTGTACTTCTACTTCTCCTTCAACTTCTATTTCTACTTTTCTTACTATTGCTTCTCCTTCTGTCCATTTTCTTTTCCGTTTTCCGTCCTCTTCGTTTTCCTTCTCCTTTTCGTTCTTCTTCTTCTACTCCTTCTTCTACTTTTACTTCTACTACTCTTTCTGTTCTTGTGTTTTTTTATTTTTGTTTTCGTTTTCCCTCTCATTTTCATTCTCTATTTATCCTCCTTGTACTTCTAGTTCACCATCTCCTTCTACTTCTTCTTACTCCTGATTCTGATTCTGCTTCTGTTCATTTTCTTTTCCGTTTTTGTCCTCTTCGTTTTCTTTCTATTTCTAGTTCTTCTTCTTATCCTTCTCCTCCTTCTTCTTCTTCTACTCTTTCTTTTCTTTTTTGCTCTTTGGTTTTTCCATTTTTACTTTCGTTTTCCTTCTCATTTTCCTTCTCTATTTCTATTTCTCCTTCTTCTACTTCTACTTCTCCATCTCCATCTCCATCTCCTTCTATTTCTGCTTCTGATTCTACTTCCACTTCCAATTCTTCTTCTTTTCTCCTTCTCTTGCTTCTCAAGTTCTCCTTCTTCTACTTCTTCACCTTCTTCTCATTTTCCTCTTACTTCTTCTCTTCTCTTTTCTCTTCTCATTCTCCTGCTTATTTGCTTTTTCTTCTTCCTTCTTTTAATCTCCTTTTCCGTCTACTACTACTTATTTCTGTTTTTACTTCTCCTTCTTCTCTTCCTTCCACTTCTTCTTCTTCTTCTCCTCTTCCCAACACTCTCATCTATCTGAATTGTCTACCAATTCAATCTCATTCACCTTTTTCTACTAACTTATATCACACTTCTGCCTCATTTGTTCGCACTGACAATGAAAAAAAAACAAAGAAGAAAACAAAAGACTTAAGCCACAAACCCTAAGCAATGCACCACACAATAGAATCAGTTAAAAAATTTAACAAATTGCGGTGCGACGCGCTTTGCTCTCACCAGTTTAGACATTTGACATTTGTTTTTAACATGAAAAAAAAATTCGAACAAAACCACAACTTTCAACTTAAACTTTCGTCGTGAACCAAATCGGTTGATATTTATGCTTTTCTACTAAAAAAGCAGAAAGCCAAAAGCACAGGGCGAACAAAAAAGGCAAAACATATAAAACGGCCAGCAAATTGGTCATTTTTCCAGATAGACGAAACCGCAAAGGAACGGAATCATTTACAAATGAACAGACAGACAGACGAACGGACAGTTGGCACTATGCAAAAAAGTGTGCGGCCACAATTAATGGAGCAACAGTTTCGTTTAAGCCTTCATTCGAGTGTTTGGCTTTGGTGTATTTTTGTTTTTGTCTGCTGTCACTGTCACTGTTATGGCTGCGATATTTCGTTGTTGTTGTTGTTGTTGTGGTTGTTGCATGCAAGAGTGACGAAATGGCGTCAAGGTTTTTTTGCGCACATTTGAGAAATCGTTGAAACGGCATGGCTGCAGAAAGAAGACACAAACAAAACAGCCACTAAGATATATGGCAGAGAAAACAACAACAACAACAACGACAATCAGCAGCAGCAGCTGTAAAAAGGGCACAAGCGGAAGTGACCAGCGCATGAAAATGTCTCACTCGTTGAAAGACGTGCGGCGTGCTCTGGTTTTTCAGTCGCGTTTGTTGTTGGCTGACTGCCGGACTGACGGTGATATATGGTGCAGCGGCCGCACTAATTGTATGCGTGTTGTTGTTGTTGTACGCATCAACAGCAACTAGGTTGTCGTTGGCTGCTGTGGCATGGCGTTGCTGCTTAGAAAGGGAAAAAAGGGCCGAACGCAGCTAACTTTCCCGCTAAGGCCGTTCGACGTTAATGATATTTAAAAATGTCAGCGCGTATGGTAATGCGCAAGCGTGCATGTGTGTGTTGCCCTTATTCTGCGTTGCTGCTTTTCTCAATTTTTTTGTGTATATGTCAGCTCCACTTTCTAAATGGCATTTGAACCTGGCAATCTTCAAGCCTTGCAGCTTACGAAATTCTCTTTCTATCGACTAGCAAAACACTTTCCAGCTCAACACAATTCAATTCGTTGGCGCACAGCATGTCAGATTTCCACACAAAAGCCAACAAATCAACAATACAAAAATTACATTAACAATAGTGGTGAAAAAATGCCGCTAAGCCGGAAAAGTTTTCGTCTCTACAGCGCGGACCACCGTGCACAATGGGCGTTAAATGCGCCTGCAGTGTGGCTGTGTGGCTGTGCGCACTTTTGTTGCTTTTATGTGGGGTTTTTCTTATTAATTAAACAATGACTAGCTTTTGTTGTGTTTTTTAGATTTTTTTCTAATTTATTATTGTTATTTTTTTCTGATTTCTTGGATTATGAAGAAAAAGTGAAAGTTTTTCTCAGCTGCAAAATGTTTTAAATGCCGCTAAACGCCTGCATTGGCTGGCGGCAATTTGCTTAAGTCGGTTATGTGAAGAGGCGCCTTTGAAAGGGATTTTCGCCTATTGATAATAAACAGTTATTGTTGTTGTGTATTTATTTATTGTTATATGCTTCGTGATGAGCTTTGCTGCACAAATTTATGGCGCTTGCAGTAGCAAAGCAAATATCTATAACCAACAAATTGGCGGCAACTCATATTCGAGATGAACGAAAGACTGCAGGCAGAAGCTTAAAATTTTTGTGTTTATTGTTATGGTTCTACACACACACACACACACACATAAAATGGTTTGAGCAATCTTCATTGTGCAGCAGGCGAGCCATGAAAGACTATCAAAGCCAATGGGCTGCGGCATTTAGCAGACTATAGCTGATTTTTTTTTTTTAGTTGTTGTTATGGTTTTACTTTCAGTCTTTGATGCTTTGCTGAGACAGAAATAATAAAAAAAAAAAATTTTAAATTTGTTGAAAAATGTTGGAAAGTTATTTACGATGCAATGAAAGTAAATGAAGACAGAGAAGAAGAAGAGAAGAAAGGTGTGCAATCTGAAGTCGAATTCAGGTTTTGAGCAAAAGTTGTGCAAATTTTTGTAAAAAATTTTTGAAACATTGTTTTGATGCATTCTACAACAGAAAGGAGTCACATTTCTGTTAGATTAGTGATAGGTAATGTTGATCGATATTAAAAACATGATGTATCATCCATTGGATGTATACTGCGATAATCAGAGCCATCATTACCTATGGTTCTAATGTATGGTGGCAGCCATGGACAAAAAGAGCAACCGAAGCAATCTGGAGAAAGTGCAGAGACTTGTCACCTTGGCAATCACAGGGGCGGCGAAAAGCGCTCCACGGATGGCGCTGGAAAAGTTTCTGCACGTTCTCCCAGTGGACCTGTTCGCAAAGGCCAGCGCAGCAAAGACCATTCTCAGGTTTAGGGAGTCTAACCAGCTGTAGTCAGGCAATTACGGACATTGCAGCATTCTGAATGCTCTAGTGACTAGCTCTACCTGACAAGGTCTTCTAGATAAGGCCACTGATTTCCTGATAAAGCGCAGCGACTTCAAATTGAAGATCCCCATCGATTATCTCTCCAGGGACAACTGGCTACAGCCCCAGGTGGAAGACTCTGCGGGAGTCTACTTTACCGACGGCTCAAAGACAGAGGATGGGATCGGTGCGAGTGTCTACTGCGAAACACAAAATGTCGACTGGTCTTACAGACTACCAGACTAATGCAGCGTTTTCCAGTCGTATGTTTTTGCCATCATGTGGCCGTCATTTGTGTTGATAGCCAGGCTGCTCTAAAAACAATTGAATCCACCGTAGTGAAATCAAAGATAGTACTAGACTGACGGAAAGCACTAGATGGCATAAGACAGTGCAGGGTCCGTCTGTGCCGGGTTGCCGGACATAGCAATATCGAACGGAACGAGCAGGCGGATGAATTAGCCCATGCAGGATCAGCAATGCCAGCGAGCGAGGCGGTCAACACGGTGCTACCACCGATCTCTGCTACGATGGGTTCAAAAGGAGAGTGGCTCACACGAGCTACAAATAGAGCTTGGACAACTAGGTGTGACTGCAGGATTGCACGTACCTTGTGGCCAGTGCTCAACGTGAGAAAAACTTAGAGCCTTTTGTTCCTCGACAAGCATGCTGTACGCATGGTCACGGTGGTAATCACAGGTCATTGCGCCATTGGTGTCATGCTATGCAAATGGCGTTTGGCAGCCGACAATTTATGTAGAAGCTGCGGAGACGACGATGCAGTAGAATCAGTCGAGCATCTGCTATGCCACTGCCCATCACTACACAGACGTCGGCTCCAGCCTCGGGGGGCAAGGGTCTTTGATGGGCTCGCGGAACTAGCAGACGCACAGATAACCGATCTACACAATTTCCTCGCCAAGACCAAATGGTTCCCAAAAAAAACACCTTTTCGATCTACAGGGATCCCAACAGATAAAGGAAGACACCGGTTTTCTTCGAAAATGAAGGGATTCACAATGGACCAACAGGGTCTCCGAGTGGAAGTGCTTGCCGCACACATCCCTTCCGTAACATTACCTAACCTAAACTAACCTAGATTGATCGATAATAAAGTTTAGTGAGGCCAGGGTGGACAGAAATGCAAAGTTAATTATTTTTACAGCTTAGATACAGGAAAGTACAACTAAAGATTTTTTAATGCATTTCGACTGGAAATCATTCGCACACGCACAACAAAAGTGACACAACTCAAAATTTGTGATTTTTCAGGAAACGCAAAAAACTGTTTTGAGCTAAATAAACATTTTTTTTAATAACGAATAGACCGTTCAGTACAAAATCCAAAATTTCAGATTATGCTTTTTGATAAGTTTCCAGAATTTTATTTGTATTTTACACTAAAAAATTCAAAATTTTGATTTGTGACTGTGTTGATGATATTTAAATTCAATAATTACGGAACTATTTCAAGTTATGCCACATTTTCTGAATTTAATAATTATAAATGACAGTTAGAAAGTTTAAAGAAAAATTTTGAAAATTCATAATTAATTTAAAAAATTAAAACTATAAACAAAAATTGTCTGAATTTTGCTTAAAATTAACTTTAACAAAAATGTATTTCGTCAAAAGTGACTCAATTTGAGTTAGGACTCTTTTTCATTGAGCTGCAGCGAAATGCACAGTGAAATTTTTCAGTGAAGCAGAAGGTCTCTTTTTTTAATGAAATGATTTTGAAAAATTTATTTTCATGAATATCAAAACACTCAAAAAATAAATCTTAATTAGTTTGAAGCTTGGTACAGTTTTAAACAAAATTAGTACAACAAGAAAATTCTAAGAAATCGTTGCTGTATGGGCAGCAGCACTTCTAACATGACAACTTTCATATCGTTCAACGCTGTAATCAGCAATCGCGAGCTGTGAAAAACTGATCGAGTGTGTTGCCTACACTTCAATCAATCAGAGAACGATTCGAGGAGTGTTGGGTTAATGCAATGAGGAATCTTTTTGACAACATTTTTTAATTTTTGACATATTTTTTTTAGATATGAAGCGATGTAAGCGGTGTCGAAAGCGGATTAATGTAAACTGTTTGTATTTTAAATAAAGAACAAAGGAATGGGAAGGAAAATAGCTAACTCTGAGAGTAAAATTCTCTTTGAAAATGCTCCCGATTGCCCTTAAGAATTTGCATAAAAGTTCACATCAGGCGGGCTTCCGAATACAAGCATTGAGCTGAATTTTTCAAATGGAACCATATTTTTAAAACCAAATATTTGGGGGGTTGGAACCACCAAAACCCTCCTTGCGTGTGCCAATAGTAACTATTGTATATAGCATAATACATAGAATTGTATATAGTACAGTAATAACAAACTATTTGTTACTCAAGAATGGTCTTCGCCTCTGATGCCGATTGAAAACTGTAGATACTTGAAATAATTGAAAAAAGCGGCACAGGAAAATCAAATAATGTTTTAATGCTACTGGGCAAATGTCCTCAAACATTCAACTCTAACTGTGACCAGTTACAATTATTGTAGCTTTTTTGTTTTTAAATTTTCATAAAACCTTCTGATGATCATTAATGTTTCTAATTTAAAGAAAATTATTCAATAATTTAACACCTTCCACAGCAAAACTGTTGCTTGTAAAATCATCTACAAAGTCCAACGGTTACAACGACTGTGAAATCACTTAAAAATTTGACCCATAATTAATGTCCGAAGCTGTTTTTAAGGCCCCCAGTCGCTAAGAAGTTTTTCTCCAAAACATTTGTCCAAGCATTCCATGTCTTCTTAAAAATAACAACAACAAAATATTGAAGTAATTTACCGCTTAGGTGTTTGCATTGGAGGCGCAAATATTAATTTCTGCTCGTTGCTGTAGCGTTTTTTGCTTTCCTACTCGACAGCGGCAACTTGTTCTACCACAACAACAACAACAGCAATGAAAAAATTCTAGTCACGTTTTTTTACACATTGCTGCTTTAGCTTCTTGCCTCTTGCTGACTTGCATATTTGTGGCTTTAAAAATTTCACAGATTTTGCAGAGTGCGCTGACAGCAACCATCCGCCCCAACCGCTCGTCGTCAGCCGCGTTTTGGTTGCCTGTGGTTGCCACATAAATTGTCAACTTAACTGTCTGTAGTGGCTCAAGTTGTCGCTGTTGTTGTTGTTGTTCTCGTTGTTGTTGTTGTCTTCTTCGTTGTTTTTGTTGTCGCTGCTATGGTCGCGCTTAATTTCACTCTTCCACTTTCAGCGCAGCGCGCAAAAACAAATTTGCCACACCGCTGCTGCTTCGAGCTAACCGACTCGGCGGCAAGTTTGTTGCCGCCTCTTGGCGCTTATTGGCACTTTATGTCCATATTTAGCACTAAACGCAAACATTATGTGAGCCAGACGACCATTTTGGGCAGCGTGTCGCATGACAACTGCAACGGCTGCGGCGCATGCAACATGTGAATTTCTACTCGCATGTTTATTTTTCGCTACACCCAGGTTGTTGTTGTTGTTGTTAAGATTTGTTGTTAGTTTTTGCAAGAATTGTGTAATTTGTTTTTGCCGAGGACTGAGCTGGTTGGGGTTTTCCCTCATTGTTGCTCAGTTTTGTTTACATTGGCCGCAACACAACAATTGCGCTGTTAATTTTTCCTTCATTTCGTTATATTTGACATTTCACTAATTTCGCTGCTGTTTTTGTTTTTTTTTTCGCTCGCTACTTAACTCTGCTTGCTTCTGACCCATTAACCGGCTAACGTTATTTGGCCAACAGCAACAACGACCGCAAATGCTGCACTGCACGCAAGCAAACCGAGTCAACAGCCGCAAGCAGTCGACGTTGCTGTTTGTCTTCTCATAAAATTTTAATTTATTTATTGTTTGTTGTTTTTGTTGTTGTTGTGTTGTTGTTGTTTCTGCACTATACTACTTACAATGCACATGCGGCGTTGCGTGTTTGGCAATGCGATTTATGACTTTATTTGGCTGACTAATGCATTCGTTCGCCTGTCGCTGCTTGTTGACTGTGGCGTTGTCGATTTTTGTGTGTCATGCAATTTGTGACTTATTTTTCTGCTTTCTCATCACACTAAACCGGAAGCTGTGTACAAGCAAATAGCAGCAATAAACCAATCGATTACAGATGACAATGTTTACATATGACGTCGTAAGGAGCGTCCACGAAAAAACCGAAAACCCTCTTCCTTGATTTTTTACATTTTTTGGGACCCCACCTCAACAGTAGGTTTTGCTTTTACAAAAAGCTTAAACTTTACAAAAACTAATTGCTTTTAATTTCATTTTGGTTTGAACTCTCGAGCGAAATAGCAGCGAACGAAATTCAGAAGCGAAAAAAGTTGTGCACAATTTGAATGAAAATCCTACATGGACCCAAAAAATGGTAACAAAATATGTGGGTGTCGGTGTTGCAAAGTTACAGCGGCTTATTTAAAATTTTCTGGTTTAAAGCCTTTTACGGGAGGAAGACAAATTTGTACCAAAATCCAATACAAAACAAACCAAAAACCGCACAACGTTTCAACAGACTCGCGTGTGGCCAACGAAATGATCGGCTGCAGGTTTGGCATTTGGCAAAGTGTAATAACACAACAACAGCCACAGCAACAATAACAACAACCACAACAACAACAACCGCAAAAGTCATAACTCATAAAGTCGCATAGCCCATTAACGCTTTACAAATGGTCAGCTGGCGCTGCCAAGCAGCTGTCGCGGCGCTGCAAGACTTATTGGCCAATAAAGCGCAAAATTCAGCACTGGCCTAAACTGCCAATTTGGTCATAAACTGCGGCAGCCAAGTGCCGTTACATAAAGACAACAGACCAAACCTACAGGGCGTTGCGCTGCTGTGACGGTCAGCGAAAGGTGTGCGGCTTCTAAACAACTGAACTGCTGAGGTTGAGTTGAAGAGAAGACAAGAAGATGCAAAGGGGAGACTTGGCCTGAGTATTGGTTGAGTAAGTGAAATGTTGCTAAATTGTGTAAAGTAGAAAAAAATATATGAAAATTACTGTAATTGAAATGTTGCACAGTTTGCTAATGAACAGTCACAACCGCAGCCGCAGCCGCAGCCGCTGCCCGACGCCGAAGCGGTCGTTTGAGGAAATGCAGAAAGTGCAGCAGACTAAGAAGTTCGCTGCAATCGAACGCACGTTTTGCATGCGCTAGCGGTAAGAGGCAGCGGTGTTGCACATGCAAAGCACAGTACGGCATAATTTACAGCAAAGGTTGCAAATCAAGTGGCACGTTGCGCAGCCAAACGAGCCGCGGCCGATTGTGAGTTGTTTATAATGCGAGCGTTGTTTGGTTGTGTCTGTCTGGCTGTGTGTGTGATTGTGTGAGTGTAACTAACGTTAACGTTACTCTGCGTACTTCCGTAAGGTGGTTACGGTTGCTAGTAGTTGTTGTTACTGTGGTTGTTGTTGATATTTTTATGGCTATTGCCGTTGGCAGTGGCATTGGGACTTTTGGCTGTTGCACACATTTCCCATGGTTAATGTTTGTGTGGCAGGCGCGAAATTGCCGTTTCCTAAATGTTGAACCCTTTAATGTCTTTTCAACAGCTGTTGCATGACAGTTAACAAATTGAATGACGGCAATTTCTTTTGTCATAAAGCACAACAAGAAACTATTATGTAAAGCTATGACAAATGATTTCAAAACAAAATGTAAGCAGCTTATTACGTGCAATGCAGCGGAAAGTGAACGCTAACAAAGCATGACACATACAAATGAACACACATGCATTTAGACACAAACATATATGTATATTTATATATATATAAATGTAAAAGCAGCCTTGGCTCATTGTTTTGATTGACTCGCGGTCTCGTCCACTGACCACTTCTGCTGGCAATTTGCCATTTAATTGCCAATTGCCTGCCACAATTGTTGGCAATTGCATTTTAATGAAAAGTGCCTTTGTTGTTGCTGCTGCCAATGCGTGCAACATTGCAGTCAGCAATACACTGACAACATTGCTGCCTTATGCTAATGTTGGCACCACATCTGCTGGCACATTGCTTGGCGGTAATTGCACACAATTTCCTGGGCCTTTTACCGGCCGCGACAGGCTAATAAGCAACATTGCCACGACTGACTGTCGGTTTGGACAGTCAGCACGATATTTCGCCAGCCGACACGGATACACACGTACGCGCATTTAGGCGCCTATCAGTCGCGCGATAAGCAAACTAGGAAATGAGCGTAATTCTCACTGGACGATATCTGCCGCTTCCTGTCGCTGCAATGTTGCTGTTACATTGTGCGCAGTGAATTTAGCAACGGTGTAGTTATTTGCTTGGATGCTCATTTGCTACGCTGCTCGGTGTGTTAGTGGTTATGACTAGTGCCTGGCTGGCTGGAAGTTGCAGTGTGCCGGAGAAGGCAGGAAGTGAGTGTGGTGCAGTGTGCGTGGAAGGGGGAGTGGGGAGGGGGGAAGTGAGTGCAAATTGTAGTAAGAGTGAAAGAAATTGTATATGCATATAGAAATTGTTGTTGTACAGTGCCAAATGGCAATGCTGGAATTGTAGCTGAGATAAGTTTGTTGCTTAAGTCTTTTGTTTCGACTGGCGGTTGTGCTGCAGCTTATTAATGGGAATTAGTATGGGCCAAAAAATGTTGTCATCTTTGTTGAAAGTTGTGTTGTGATAAATTTAAGTACGTCTCAGGACATTACAGAATTTGAAAGATTTTTAACCGTTTTTACTCATTTAGAGCTTTAGTAACTCTTTTAGTAACTTAAACAATATGTTTTAAATTTTTTTCTATACCGGAAAGGTAGTAATATTTAGTAAAAAAAAAATATATTTAGGAATATAATAATGTTAATATTAAATAATTTATATAATTCTTTTAAATACGAGCCAATATTTACTAATATCTAATATATTGTAGCTATAAAAATTTTTAATGCAATTTTTATGTAAAAAAATATAAAAATTAAAAAAGGCAAACAAAGTAATCGCAGTCTGTGCATTATAAAAAATTGAAAAAGTTGCTTGAAAAGTACGTAGGTGAGGCAGGCAACTTACAGGCTTCTCAGTTAGTGCACTCGGAGTCATCAAAGGTTGATTGCGAAGCCCGAAGAGAGAGTAGAAAAGCTCCTGTCATTTTTTTGTTCTCTGTGAAATCAATCTGAGAACGCCATGTAATGTTCTAGCAAAGGAAATATAAATATATATGTTGGATAAAATTGTGTAAATGTAATAATTGGTTTCACCTCGTAGATAGCGATGGCATATGCTATGAAGCGCAATGCACCCACAAAGGAGCAGCTGCATAGATTATTTCTCCTACTTATCCTCGCAACTACGGTGGTGTCTCAAAACGGCAATTCACAGTTTAGGCTGACGGCGCAGTGCCCTGTTAAGAGTCCTGTGAGTGTGCGAAGTGTCACCTAACTAAACCGTAAAAGACACAGGGTTCTTCATGCTTCAATTTCAAATCTGGCAGTCCGACCGAAGACTCTATCGGTCATTCTCAAATCTCAAAATCACATTAATTCATATTTTCAATCTGTTGTAAACTCTCTTTCTCTGTCTTGTTTATTATTATATTAGTTATGATTTAACAAACAAAACCACAGATGTTATGTAATCAAAATTAGCAGATAATGCAGCTAAAGCTGTCGAAATCCATTTAAAATCCTTTAACATTAATATTTTCAATCTGCTATCGAGAGACCGTTTCCACTAACATAATGTTAAAAGTGCAGATAAAACTTTTAATATCATCATAGATGATGTAGAAACAACAACTAATATCAACTGTAATCTTTCGTTCCATCAACTAAAATCAGGTTCCTTGAAGTTATTTGTATAAATAAAAGAATATCTGAAATTTGTAATGCCCCACAAAACACTTCTGTGCAAATGTTCATTTGTCCAATGACACGCTGGGCCAAAGTGGTTCAGCGCAGTAGCTGCGCGTGAGCGGACACCCCGTTGCCTCTACAACACAACAACAACAACAATAAGAACACCAAGAACACTATGCCACAGCTATGTCATAGAAAAAGTTAGCCAAGACCTTCACGTTTCGGAATTTTTATGGTGTACGTATACATTTGCACGTTTTCCGCTATCGCATTCCGCAGTGGCGGCCAGCGGCAGCGCACAATCTGCACGCTTGCACTTTAAGTTTATTTATTTATTTATGATTATTATTCTAGCAGCACTAAATGCAAGTTCATGTGGCAAGCGCATGTGCTGTTTGCAACATGCCACATGCCACCATGACCAGTTCCCAGCACCCAGCAACAATTTTAGTCAATCAAGCGCAAAAGCGCATCAGCGGCCACTCGCTCACTGGCCAGCAAACAGAGATAATAAAAACAACAACAGTAACATAAAAATGCGTTGTTAAGTGCTGCAATATTTGCAGTGCTTGCTGTTGTTGTTGTTGCTGGAGAGTTTCAATTTAATTTTATATAGTAAAGTCAATGAGGCACGTTTAATTGAGATGTTTTAAGTGGCGCGCGCACAGCAAATGCTCGACTACGAACACGCGTCGTATGGCAAGAACAACAACATATTTAAAAATTTGATGAGTCAGAGCAACAATAACAACATTGAGTGCAAGTTTATAATAATAATTGTTATTATTATTGTTGTTGGTTTTGAGCCAATTTAAAGTTAACCTTTTTGTTTGGTGTTGTGTGGGCACTTATTTCTTTAAAAATTTGGGTTAAAATCATAAAAAAATAATTTTCTATGAGCGAAAGCTTTAAACAAGCTAAATATTTTTTTTTAAACTAAATTATTGTTTTAGCTAAATAATTTTATTTTAGGATAAAGAGCGGTATGCAAAGGTTATGTGCTGAAATGCAGCCAACATGTGTGGGAATGGAGAAAATTTAAATTGTTTAGTGTTTAACTATGCGAAACGATCACTAAACGACTGCAATTAATGTGCATAGGCCCACTTATTAAATTAAGAAAACAAATTACTGAATTAATTGTAAAAATTTAATAGCGTGCAGTATTATTTTAAATCGTTTTGGTTCATAAAAAATGATTAGCCGAAATCTAATTGCAGTTTAATGTTGAACCATTTTTTATTAATTTTCTTTTGTTTGCTGCTTGAATGCGCAAAAATGTGAAAATTTAATTAAAAAGCCTTGAAAGCATGGGAGACAAAGAGAGGAAAGTAGCAAAGTGCAATTTTATTTATGTTAAAAACATTCAGTTCAACGTTTTAAATTTTGATTGCAGTATGGAAAAGGATTTTTATGATTGCTGTATTTGGGAAAGAATTTGTTTAAGTTTGCTGTGAGTCTGAGTAGTGGTTAGTAATGTCTAAAAAACACGAGTTAGTGTAACTTTTGGCAAAGTAGGCGGCCGCAAGACGTCTCTATGAACCTGAACCGATCATAGGTGCTAGCAAGATTCATTACAGACATTATGTCAAACAGAAGGAGGAGGAGAAATTGGACAAACACAAATGACCCAACACAATGGGACAGCGTTGTCCCAAGTCATAGATGGTAAAGCTCAGTGGGAACACTATCCCAAGTCAGTCTTCAGTCCAGTCCAGACAAGTTATTTCAGCTTACTTTGTAAGAAAATCTAAGTACCTTCTGGATCTAAGCAGAACGGCGCTTCAGTTTACGAGAGACAGAGATCCCGGGCAGATAAATTTTTTGCCAAGTAAGCATAGAGTGCAGTCTGCAATCACAGACAGAGAACTCTGCAGATTCTGTATGAAAGATGAAGAAACATTCAGTCATATCAAAACTAGATGTCTCGCCTCGTATAAGCAAGAATGCAGATACTAAAAAGACAACTAATACAGACGGAGGCAACTAATACATACGGAAGATTTGTCCGAAACATATCTAAGGAAAATCAAGGAGATTTTCCACACGAACTTCTTCAAAACCAAACAGGACACAGCACAATAGTTCAATATTGCACACAGTGCCTCAGGCAGCTGTTGCTCGACTTACTTACCTATTCGAATCTAATCTAGTTTGACTCAATGCTAAACACATTTATACACCATTTCCGACCCCAAAGCTCCACTCATTTATATAACAAACTGTTTGGATTAGAATAGATGGAGTAGAGCAGATGTTCTTCAATCTGATGACTGATCCGTTGTAGTTTTTTAAACGTTAGACAATAAATCTGTCGGTCCATTGTTCTAATGAAAGGCTATTCAGTCTTAAAATAGCAACAACAATTCCTGTATTGTACATTACTAACTTTGAATAGAACTTGTTGAACTGTAGAACTGTGTTGGAAGCGGGTTTCAATTGTTCTATGTTGAGCTCGGCCCTATGTTGTTGCAGTCTTTCACTTTTTGCTGCAAAATTATTTGGTCAAAGAAAGGAAAAAAAAACCAGTCAGGGCGACAAGTTACTGACCCAGTTTAAGCCAGTTGCACGCACAGTTAGCCCACTTGACCTTCAGTCAACTACACAACAAGGCAACTAAATAACTTTAAAGTCGATCACACAGCTGCCTGGTCATTCATGGAAAGCAACAACATTTTGAACTATTTATGCTGCAAAAAAATGTTTTAAAGCAGTTAACGTTTTTTCTTAAATTACTTCTAAACGTTTTTAAAGTAATACAAGTGTAAAGAAATATAAAAATTGTTTAAACAGAAATTTTGGCATTTTCTTAATAAATTGTAGCCCATTTACTTGAAAGCTTTAAAAATTTTTGATTCAAAACAAACAAAATGCACACAAAGGTCTCAAAAGTAGTTCAAACAAAGAAAAATAAAATAATGTTTTTGTTTTTGCTGCCGTCTTGAGATCAGCGACATCTGTGCCGCAGCGCAGTGGTGGCAAATGTCAGCAACAGTTGCGGCAGCTGCCGCTGCGTTGGGGGCAAATGTCAAAAGCGTGCGCTGCACTTTATGATAACTGCTGGCCAACTGCTTTTATTTTTGTTGCTGCAATTATGATTATTCTATTTGGCCCCCACTGCCGATGGCATCTTTGTGTGCCAATAATGCAGCAGCTACAACAATAAAAACAACAGCAGCAACAGCAGCCAAAACTAGGTTAAGTTGCCGGCGTGCAGTCAAGAACGAGTTCGTCTTTTTGGCTCAACAACTGACAGCATTAGAACAACAAACAACTCACTCGACGGCAGCAATTTCACTTTTCGCGCATTCAACTGCGTTGGCATGTTGGCCAGCAATGTTGTTCAGCTTGAAGTTTATTTGAATTGCTGTCAATTCGTTGGCCGGTTAAACGCACAACGAACACAAGCTGCGTTTTTTTTGAATTTTTTTATTAGTTGCTGCTCATCTCATACCAGTTGCTGCTGTCTGCCAGTTGCAATTTGTCAATTTGTTACACTTTGGTTGCGCTGTTGCTATGCGCCGCATGTTGCACAAATTTTTTATTTGCATTTGTTTGAGTGAATTATTTGCGAGATTTTCCATTTTGCGCACAAAAACAAATGTGCGCCGCATTAGTGAAACTGTTTTGACAGCTTTGAGTGGCGAGAAAATTGTTTGGTGCACATCTGTTGCTTGAATTGATTGGTGGGGAATTTTCGCTTTGAGAAAGTGGCGCTTTGCCTAATGATGATTTCCATGCCACCGATTGGAGGCGCAGCTGCTCCACAGTTGCCGTGAAAAGTAAATTTTTAATGAATTGTCAGCTTGAAATGACTTTCAGATATTTAAATGTCAATGTGAGCAACTTTTCAGTCAAGTTTAGTGGGTTTTGGCCAACTTACTTAGTTGTATGCAACTAAGTAGTTTGAAAGAAAATTGCTGCAAGTGGAACTAGGCAGATTTTTTTAGTCGAATTTGGTTGGTAAAAATATCGATTAGAAACGGTGCAAGTATTAAGAACAAACTTAAAGTTTCAATTAGAAACTAAAATACCAGTGGGTTGACTTATTTGTTCTCAACTAATGGTTTCAAAGAGAATTGTTATAAGTAGAAAAGATCAAAGGTTTCAGTGAAACTTGGTTGACAAGTTTGTTCACGACCAAAAGTTTCAAAGATAATTGTTGAAAGTTGAGCTATGCGAAATGTTTCAGTGGATTTTGTTGACTTATTTGTATCCAATTTAGGTTTTTGGAAGAGAACTTTTATAAATGGAAGAAGCCACACAGTTTCAGTGGATTGTGGTTGGCTTACTTGTACTCAAGTCCAAATTTTAAACAGATTTCTGAATGAAGGTGGAATGTTTCAGTGGGATTTGGTTGACTAAATCAGTGTTTCAGTGGGTTTTGTTGACTTACATATTTGAACAAAGCTTCAAGTTTCAAAAAGAATTGTTGTCAGTCAGATAAAATGGAGTGTTTAGTGAGGTTCAGTTGACTTATTTGCATCCAACTGAGGGTTTCAAAGAAAATTTTTACAAGTGGACCACAACGAAATGTTTCAGTGGGTTGTGGGTGACTTATTTGTACTCAACTTAAAGTTTCGAAAGAAAGTGTTGCAAGTAGAACTAAGTAGAATATTTCAGTGCATTTGGTTGACTTATTTGAACCCAACTTAGGTTTTCGAAGAGATTTTCTATAAGTGGAACAAGCCACAAAGTTTCAGTGGGTTGTGGTCGGCTTATTTGTACTCAAGTTAAAATTTTAAACAGATTTGCTATAAGTGAATCAAGGTGGATTGTTTCAGTGAGATTTGGTTGACCCAACTTAGATTTTCGAAAAGAGTTGTTACAAATGGACCGCAGCGAAATGTTTCAGTGGGTTTTGGGTGACTTATTTGTACTCAACTTAAAGTTTCGAAAGAAAGTGTTGCAGCCGGAAAGTTTCAGTGAGTTGTGGTGGGCTTATTTTTTTTAATTTTGAACAAATTTGCTATAGGTGAATCAAGGTGGATTGTTTCAGTGAGATTTGGTTGACCCAACTTAGATTTTCGAAAAGAGTTGTTACAAGTGGACCGCAGCGAAATGTTTTAGTGGGTTTTGGGTGACTTATTTGTACTCAACTCAAAGTTTCGGAACGAATTGTTGCAAGTAGAACTAAGCAAAATATTTCAGTAGGTTTGGTCGGCTTATTTGCACAAAGCTGCATTTTTCAAAAAACAATTATTCAGTGACTCAACTTAAAGTTTTGAAACGAATTGTTACAAGTAGAACTAATCGGAGGATTTAAATGGGTTTGATCGACTTATGTGAACCCTACTTAGGTTTTCAAAGAAAATTTTTATTAGTGGAACAAGTAGAAAAAGTCAACATGTTTAACAATTTTTAATTTTATAAGTGAATCAAGGTCGAATTTTTCAGTGAGTTCGAATGTTTAGTTGACGAACTAACACAAATCTCCAAATTTCAACAAAAAAGTTGATTCAGTGAGATATCTTGCAAGATATTTTTGCACAAATTTCAAAATTTCAAAAAAAGTTTACTCAGTGACTCAACTTAAAGTTTCAAACTTATCGAAACTTATCGACTTATTGCACAAATCTCCTAATTTCAAAAAAGTTGATTCAGTGATTTCAGTGGGTTTTGGTCGACTTATTTCTACACAACTCAAAAATTTAAACAAAACTGAACTGAACTTATAGTTTCGATGAAAATTTCTACAAAAGAAACAAAGCAGAGTGTTTCAGTGGATTTTGGCTGACTTTTTTGTACTCAATAAAACCCAAAAATGAAGTTCAACATAATAAAAATTTATAAATACATAAATTAAAGCTATCTTAATTTTATCTTTAATTCAAAATGCTTATTTCTTACTTTAAATCATCTTCAATATACAAATGTTTCCATTTTTTTTTTAATATTTTCAAGCCTTCTGTGTCTTTAAAGTCAATTGACATGACCTCCATGACTCATTGCCTTTATATTTAAATTAGAAAGCTGTAAAAATCACAAATAAATATTTGTCATGCATTTCGTGCTGCAGCTAATTTTTTTTACTGTTTCAAATTCTCACCTTCTTTCAACCGTAACTTTAACAAAACTTTTTGTTAAATTATTTATTGACCATAATAAACAGCTCGTAAAATTTAACAAGCTTGTGAGCAGCTGCCAAACCTCCATGGGGAATAATTAAAATGTCAAAAGCGTCCAGCAGCTGCATGACCGCCAAACGGCACAGAACATGCTGACAGCAAGCGCCGACCGAGTTGCTGTCAACTCAATGAACAACTAAACAAAAAAAAAACATTTGGCATACTAATGGCACAACAAATAAGAAGAATAAGAACATTAGCACAGCATCCGTCTTCGAGCCAATGGAAAGTAAGAAGACACATTGCATGGGTGCAACGATGCAATGAGTGTGGCTGCAACAACTGATGCAGCAACAGCAGCGACATTTGTAGGTGCCGCTGCTGTCATTGACAGCTGAGCTACTGGCGCATCGGGAATTGTTTTCGAGTTCGACTTTCGCGCAAAGCTTCATAAATACAGAAGCATTGAAAACAACAACAAAATAGGCGCCTTGGTTTCTTCAGTTTCTTCCAGCGTTTGGCCGAGCGGGCGTAGAAAACTGGTTGTGCAAATGAAAAGTAAACCTTACGCACAGCTGGCAGCAGGAGTTAATAGCAAAGCGGCTCTTGTGTTGTCACAATTTATTGTTGTTGTTGTTGTGGAATAATGATTACTGAATGTTCAAGTGTTGTATAATTTCGTATAATTTTAGTGAGTAAAAACAGTAGTAAAGAAGAATGACGAACAATTAGAAGTGCTTATAAGCATCTATAAAAAAATTAGTAGTTACTTATTTTCTATGTAGAGAAAAAAGTGGGGTTGTGTTTGGGGCGTAATGGAAGATTCAGGATCATTAATCATTAGCCATGAATTACATATATATGCAAAACTTTGGAAACTGCACCATCAATGTTAGTGAATAAGTTTAAAAACAATAACTTAGAAACAGTAGTAAATCAACTTCAACTCACTAGGATGAGTAATTCGAACCTAACCTAACTTTAAAGATAAACTGATTGTGGTTGCATACGATGCCTCATAACATACTGAGATCATATTCCAACTAACGATGTATTACGAGCAAATTCCCTCAAATACATTTGTCCTACTTCTTTGATCTGGATTACC
This sequence comes from Melieria omissa, assembly GCA_963971225.1. Lineage (NCBI taxonomy): Eukaryota > Metazoa > Arthropoda > Insecta > Diptera > Ulidiidae > Melieria > Melieria omissa. The sequence goes on from OZ020267.1 coordinate 145,786,616, forward strand.
TGCATCACCTGGATGAAGCACAATGAATTTTATTTTTAAGCTAAATAGCTCTTAAAACCACATTTGTTACATACAATTTTTTTTTTAATATATATAGATATGTGACAGTCTGCCACATATTTTGTGAAATTTTTTTATTATTTATTATATTTGCATCGAAAAACTGCTAGAAATTCTGTTTATAATGAAATTATTTTATATGAATTTTTAAGGTATCCCAACCGTTTTTTTCATGGCTTTTCTATACCTCAGACATTCACTTACAGATATCGTATCAATTTACCCTATTTTACCAAAATATTATAAAATAAAAAAAAACTAAGTGTAAAGTTTTCCCCTTTTTGCTCATTCTTATGGTGAATCGGCATAGGAAAACCATGTAACCTCACATTTTAGGTATATGATGTGTTCAGCAATTCGATGTAAAATACTCCGAAGAACGTTTTTGTGGAGCATTTTAACCCTGTAGCTCCTATTTGTATGGGTCAATTTCACCCTTGTTTTCTAAAATGCCAAAAATGTCCTGTAAAACAGGACCTTTTAAGGACAAAATGTACCACGAAATTATTCGCCATAAAATTCTACTATAGATCTCTGAATACATCTAAGCTCAGAAATTAACTTTAATGACAGAATTAAGCCCCCTAAAAAAACTTTAGACGTAAACTTTCAAAACGCCGCACAGTGTTTCGTGTAGAACAAGCTAGCTGGACAAAAATATTTTTCAGGATTTTTCGTTTTATATGCGGCTTTTTATTTCAGATACATATACTTTTTTAGTTTTTTATGTCTTTTTATATGTATATATACATATATACACATACCTATATATACATATATACATTGCGTTCAACTCGGCCGGATGGGTCCATATTCTGGGAGCGGTCCAAAAACTGGAAGCCCCGGACTACCTGTTGGCCATCTTAAACAGCTACCTTGCGGATAGAGTACTGCAATACGATAGTGATGAAGGCCCCAAACAATATGCAGTAACGTCAGGTGTTCCACAAGGGTCGGTGCTCGGGCCAGTACTGTGGAACATTATGTATGACGAAGTGCTAAACCTCCCCGTTCCGGAAGGCGTGGTAGTGGTGGGATTCGCGGACGACATCGCGATAACAGTTGTAGCGAAACAGCTTGCGGACGTAGAGCAAAAAGCAAATGCCACAATAACGGTCGTCCGATCGTGGCTTCAGTCAGTGGGCCTACAACTAGCAGAAGAAAAAACGGAAGCAGTTCTGGTAGGCAGCCGCAAGAAAAGCGAGGTAATAAGAATTGAGGTTGGCGCCAATATCATTACCTCCAGTCGATCTATTAAGTACCTAGGCGTGGTCATCGACGACAGGCTCAGCTTCCGAAAACACGCCGAATACGCCTGCTGCAAAGCATCCAAGACCTATACCGGTTTATCACGGATGCTCCCCAACATCGGGGGCCCAAAAGCTAGTAGGCGAGTGCTACTTGCTAGCGTAATATCGTCCTCGCTACTATACGCAGCGCCAATCTGGGCCGAATCCCTGCACATCAAGGCGTACAAGCGACAGTACGAACGCGTCTATCGGCTTGCAGCACTGCGCGTGATAAGCGCCTTTAGAACGGTGTCAGACGTAGCAGCTTGTGTCATCTCCGGGATGTTGCCAATCGACATCAAGGCGGACGAGATGCGGCGTATATATGCCTTTAAGGGAACACGACCCAAAGAAGAAGCAGCGCGCGTCGAAAGAGCAACCTCCATGCGGCAGTGGCAGACGAGATGGGACCACTCGAGCAAAAGTCGGTGGACGCACAAGCTCATCCCATGCATAGACAAATGGACAAGAAGAAGGCATGGCGAGGTGAACTTTCAATTAACACAGTTCCTCACAGGCCACGGTGGTTACAGAAGCTACTTAGAACGCTTCGGCCACGACGAAAAAAAAAAAAAAATACATTAAGGAGCTTAATAATTCCAGTCTTAGGACCAAAGGGAGAAAAATAGATGACCTAAAACATACCAGATATACTGATAAGTTGATTTATGCTGCGGAGATACGAGTATCTGCACGATTGTCCACTGGCGAAATGTAGCAAGTGTTATCAAAATTGCGAAAAATTAGACTCAAGATTATCTGAACGAAAAAAATGATAGACGTTTAAGTTTGAGATATTACAGCTTTATTGTACTATATAGATAGCCAATCGACTAGTCATGCACACAAAAGGCCTCGGAAATGGAGTATCTAAGCTTGGCAAAAGCTGCTTGTATCCACATCCAAATTGATGTGAATGAAACGCGTGCTAAAATGAAACTTCAAGCAGTTTAAGATACGACTTTTGAGCGTTTATTCTTAGCACAGCAGGAAATTCTTGTCAATTTATTACCTACTTACAGTTCACGGGACTGCTTTCGCGTATTGTTTGCTCTAAATCGCATACAGTCTTTATAACGAGCTTCCTGAGCTTCCTCAGAAAGCTGACCAATTGGCAGAATTGCCGATTTTATAACGTCAGTGCTGTGCACCAAAATTTTGTGAACCGTAACAGGCATGTTATACCACGAAGATAAAGCGCGTAGGAGTGTGTCGAATTTTTTTATGAAAGTAACATCCAAGCCAGTAATATCTACACTTTTCTCTTAGTTTTCAAAGAACCTACGTGCAGTATTGCCGTCGTTTGTGTTACCGAATCCAGGCTTTGGTTTATCTACAATCAGTCCAAGCACATTTTTAAATTGACTAGTTGATTTGCTATCTACATAGTATGCTAAAGCTTCTTCACTGCTCAAACATCTAGAATTTTTTTCACATTTTTTTTTTGTTCAGAGATTCTTGAGTCTCCCTTTTCGCAGTTTTGATAACACTTGCTACATTTCTACTGCCGGATAGTCGTGCAGATACCTCTGCAGCATAAATCAGCTCATTAGCACTTCTGGATTGTATTAACTCATCTATTCGTTTGGTCCTCAGACTGGAGTTATCAAATACCTTCTTTGGTCTGCCAGGACCTGTATGGCTGTCTGAATATGTCGATGGCAAGCTTGAACGTACAGTAATGTTGAAAATTATCTCTGAACCAGATAGCCATTCATGGTTCTTATTTAGAAATCGTTCACGGTTTCTTCCTAGGCTGTTCCACTTCATAGACAACTTTGATGGTATTTGGGAAAGTTTGACTTTTATGCTTCTTAAAGAATTTTCTGTCACTTCATAATCGTTAAATTTGGTAACATGTGCCTCATTATCTCTTAATTTTTTGTTTCATTAGAATATTCCAACCAAATTTCCGAAAAATTTAAATTTTGTTATGCTTATAGTCAAATCTGAAAAAATAAAATAAAATAGATGTGCAAAAAATTCGCAATGGTTTTTTGTTCCATCTACTAGTCCGTACTTATGAGCAGAATATATATAAAAATTGGAGAGGTGACATGAGGAGACATCTCAACTTTTCACCTTTAAAGTTAAAAATTTGTGGAAAAATCGCTTTCCTTCTTAATCATGGCACGTTACAACTATTAAATATAGCTTAATTGCTAATACAAGACATTATAAAAATACTACTCACTCTTAAGCACAGACTCCATTATAAAAAAAGATGTAACCGACTTTTAACACGAACTTATTTTAAGAAATAACTGCAGGCCAACTATGTGAAGAAATTTTTAAAATTTACGATAATCTGATATATTTATCTATATAGCTCACTATATTGAAAGTGCCGGTGTGTTATTTTCACACAAATCCTAATGTATGAATATTGACATTCATTATCTAATGGAAAAATCAGGAAATAAAAATGTCGTTTTTGTCCAGCTAGCTTGTTCTAGGCGAAACACTGTGCGCCGATAGAGATATATTTATTTTTGGCCCCCTCTACCAGAACCTTGTTATTTTTTTTTTGTGTTGTACAATGTAATCACCAGACTGTCTTTAGCGGCACTAGTTTCAATACTATAGGATTTTTTTCTAATTTACACTGAACTGTATAAGGGGGAGTAGCGCCATCCACTGTTCACAACGGGCCAATAGTTGTGCCTAAGTGAGCTTTTCACATTGATGGCTGCCACTCCAACCTAACCTAACCTAACCTACACTGAACTGATCCATGTGCTTTTTTTTACAAAAGAAAATGTTTAATATATTTTAGTAATATTTCCCCACATCCAGTTTACAAGTGATGATTCACTAATTTCCGCATCTCTTAATTTGATTTTAAATAGCTTTCAACACACTTTAAACTACACCAAACCACTTTTCTTCTTTAACCTATTTTATATTTTTATATATTTTTTTTATATTTTTTTTATTTTTTTTTTAAATATTTTTTTTAAATTACCCAATTACGTTTCTTTTACTAATTCATTTTTCACTTCTCATTTTCCTTAGAAATTCGCAGCGTTTCTGGTGAACCAAATTACAAGTCGGTTAATCTCACTTGGGAGGTGGAGTTTGTGCCAGCGCCATCATCATTGTCGCCAGCAGCAGCGTCAGTTGTTGCTGATGCTGTCACAAATAGCAGCGCCGAAGTGGAACCGCCCAAAGCCTTTCAGATATTCTTTTGCGAGCTGCAATCATTTGGGCCACATCGGTGTCGCTCCAAATTAGTCAACGAGAGTCAACAACTGGAACCGAGCAATCAACTACAAGGGGAAGCAGTAGAGAAGCGTCAGTAAGTACAAAGAATTATAAATAAAAAATGAACAAAGAGGGAACAGAATAAGATCTGGCAAACTGCTGTATTTTTTAAGATTTTTAAGTATGATTTCATATACTTAAGTGGCAGAACCAATGGTTGCAGGCGCTTCTAAAGAAAAGATGGGAATTAAGAATTTCTAAACTCAGCAAGAATGCTGATGTGATCTCTGAATTTTTTTAATTTAATTTTTTTAAATATTTTTTCAACTACCTATCACTCCATGACAGCCGCCAATTGCGTCACTACACTGTGGAAATTGAAAACTTGCGCATGGCCACCAAGTACAGCTTTCACATACGTCCACAGCTCAAGCGGCGAAATATGAAAATCACCGGACGCTCTGAGCTCTTTGGCAACGAAATAGAAGACGACCCCAAGCAGTCAGCTCACAGTGAGGGCCAAACCATCATTATACCCACCAAAGGATGTGAGTTGCCCCACAACCATTTGATGAATTTTTTAGCGCATCAAAACAATGAGCCATCACAATTTTGTAGTCTCGGCACAAGCCACCAAATGTCTGCCGCATGCCTCCGAAATCGAAGTGGAGACAGGTCCGTATTTCGGTGGCAAGATCGTAGTGGACGGTGGCAACTGTGGCGTCAAAGGGCACCCGGACGATGCGGCGGACAAGTACACAATGCGCATTGATCATGAAATGTGCGGCAGTCTGGTCAAACCGGAGACCAACACAGTGGAGACGTTCATTACGGTTCAGGAGAATTTGGGCATTTTTACGCACAGCACGCGACGGTAACAAAGCCAGCGATTTGTATTTATTTGCCTTTTAACTGTGGCGTTTGGCCTTTGTTTAGGTTTGTGGTTGTGTGCAGCTTCCAGTCGGGCATGCAGACGGTGCGCGCCAGCTTCACGGTGCCCGGCAAGGATGGCGTTGCCGCTGCGGTGGAGAACGATCCCTTTGAGCCGGACGATCGGCTGGGCAGGGAGCAGCGTCAGATGCGCTACGTGGACAAAAGTGCGCTCATACTCAAGGAGCACGTGTCCGCCAGTGTGGCAGTGGCACCCGAGATAGGTTCGGCAGAGGAGAGTGAGGCCGTGGTGCGCGAGGTGGCCGATCCGGCAAACAATGCCAGTGCGGCGCCGGCAATCGAGCGCAGCGATGACGATGCGGCGAATGCGGTTGCGGTGCTGGAAGACATCATACCGGGCGTCAATGAGGCCGACATCAAGCACGAGAATGAGGTGTTGAAGCCGCGGCCAGTTAAGCCCGCAGCGACTGCGCACTTGGCCAAGTATGCCAAACTGATAAGCGAACAAATGGCCAGTGTTAACGATGCAAACGATGATGATGTTGTTGCTGATGATGACTTGGATGCTGAGGCGCCAGAGTGGTTCAGAGCACCGGACAGAGGTGAGTAGTTCAATAGAGAAATAAGTCGGTCAGTGGAATATTTGAGTTCATTCTTCAAAAAATATCTCATCATTATAACTGATAACCTTTTATTTTATTTCTTCGTATAATTTTGCACAGCCTTTGCCTCTTCACTGCATTACATTTCCGCCAATGTCGGCAGCGTTGTGGTGACCGCCTCGCTTTCTGTGATAATTTTGGGTATTTTCATTTTCGTTGTCTATCGCGAAGCGCGTCGTCAACGCTTTATTCGCAGCAATATTCGCATGGAGCAGCTACAGTCGAGCGCCTCCTCCGTGTCGTCGTCACCGTCGCTGCGTGTGCACTCGAATCGTTCCATGCCGCGCGCTCTGCAGTCGCAACACACACTGCGTGGCATGTAGAAAGTATAGAAAGTTCAATTAAAATCCCACACACACTCACATCTACACACATACACAGTTAGATACACCAACTTATATGATATTTAGTTATTGTCGAACCCACTCGCGTTATGCTCCTTTGTCTTGCTGATCCACAATTTGCGTTTAGTTTAAGACGACTGAGCATAGCGACAACTTGAAAAACTGTCCAACGCCACCTCAATGATATTCAATATCCATTTAGAATTTTCAAACAAATGCCCAACTTATGGTAAACTTAAATGAAATATTTGAATTTGAATATTTATGTTTAGCTTAAGTTTAAAACTTTATTGTAGTTCAAGTTTTTAGTAAACAATTAAGTGAAACTCACACGGCAGAGTGCTGCACTCATAGTTGATTAAGCTAATTTATAATAATTTAAAATAAATAAAAAAATAATCTAATTTATTTGCAAACAAGTCTAAAGAAGCTGGTGTAGTTGACTTAGGCAAATTTAGCTGAAAGCGGTTTGTTTTCAAGCATTAAAAACTCACACCGCTGCTTCACACAATATTAGCACTGCATTAGTTTTAGTTAAATTATTTTGTAAAAAATATTAAAATAATTAAATTATGCTAAATTACAAATTATTAGAATTAGTTGAATGTGAATGTTAAGCATCACTTTATGATAAGTTTAAGCGAATTTCTTTAATGTACTTAGGGTGATTTTAAAAACTTAATAAAATACTAAAAAAATGAAAACACAATTTTTATTGATTTTTAATTAATTGACTGCTGCATGAATGTAAGTAACAAAAGTGATATTTGGGTAAATTTATATTTGGAAAATATTAAAAAAAAAAATTGATTCTGATACACTTAGGAACTACGCATTCCTTGTACTCATAACTGAAGTACAAAAGTGCATAAAATACTAAAACTGTAAAGCAAAAAGAATTGTAATTGATTGACTGACGAGTGTATAGGAATTTTAGGAAATTACAAGTTTGGAAATATATAAAAAAATATTTTCTACACACTTAAAAACTTCGTAGAACTTTTATTGCTGTGAAAAGTAGATAAGTTCCTCATAAAATTTATATAAAAGGAAAAATTATTTCAATTAAATGGCTGATGAATGAGTACAAGTAATTAAGCTGATTTTTAGTAAAATATATGTTTGAAAAAAATACATAAAAATATTTTCTACATACTTAAGAAACATGCATTACTTCGATAGTTGTGAAAAATTAAGTAAGTCCATAAAAAAAATAAAAATTAAAAAACCCGATTTCAATTCATTGACTAATGACTGACTATAAGAAACCAAAATGATTTTCAGGCAACTTGATGCTGAAAAAAGTTATAAAAATTGTAGCTGCCTCACTTAAGAACTACGTTGTATTTTTTCTGCTGTGAGAACTTTAGTAGAAAATTTCCCTAAATTATTAAAAATATAAAAAAAAAATTTACAAAAAGTATTTAAAAATATCAAAAACCTTAAACAAATTTATATCATTTTAATATTTTCAGGCAAATAGTTGTTGAAAAAATTATGAAAATTGTAGTCGCCTCACTCAAGAACTACGTTTGACTTTTTCTGCTGTAAGAATTTAAGTAGAAAAGTTCCTAAGTTACAAAAAATATTAAAAACAGAAATATTTAAAAATATTAAAATATTACAAAAAAATTAATTTAATTTTAATATTTTCAGGCAAATAGATGTTGAAAAAAAATTATAAAAATTGTAGTCGCCTCACTCAAGAACTACGTTTTATTTTTTCCTACTGTGAGAACTTATCTACTACTAAGAATATTAAAAACAAAAATTTTTTAAAATATTAAAAATTTTAGTTGCCTGACATTGAGTAAGTGTTGCTTAATGAATTAAATAAGATTTTCAAACGAATAAATGTTGAACAAAAATATAAAATTAGCTTTCTTTACAATTTAGAACTACGTAGAAATTTTATTGCTATGAAAACTTTAGTAGAGAAATTCCAAGGTTCAAAAACAAAAACCGATTGACCGATGAATGGGTATAAGTATGCAAAGTTATTTATCGTTAAGTCATATATGGTTAGAAAAAATATATACATTTTTTGCTCTTAAGAACTACGCATTACTTTTATTGCTGTGGAACCTAAGTGCACAAAAATACTAAAAATAAAAAGAAACATAGTTTGCACTTGATTGACTGATGACTGATTGTAAACAAACAAATTTTTTTTGATTGGTAAGTGTAAACAACATATTTAAAATTACTTAAAAATTTTTTTTTTTATTATTTAAAAAAAATTTTTTTTAATTATTTAAAAAAAAATTTTTTCATTGTTTGTTAATTATTAAAACAAAAAGTTTTCATTATTTTTTTTACACTTGAGAACTATTTAACTACTTTCATTGCATTGAAAACTTCAGTGGAAAAGTCCCTAAAATCCTTAAAATAGAAAGAATAATGATTTCAATTGATTGACTGATGAATTAGTATGAGTAACTAAAATGATTTTTATTAAAATATATGTTTGGAAAAAAATATAAAAATAAAATATTTCCCACACACTTTGGAACAAGTAATTTTTTTTGCAGCTGTAAGAACTTAAGTTCGCAGAAGGTCCACAAAATAATAAAAATATTAAGAAAGAGTTTTAATTAGTTGATTGATGAGTGAGTGCAAGGAACAAAATTTATTTTTAGTAAAATATAACACTTCGTTCAATAATGTGTGTGACTGACACATAGATGGCGGCACTAATACTAAATCAATATTTTTTTCGAAATTGTGAACCTTTTTAGGCTTACTGTCAAAATTATATGTCAATCCGACCATTAGTTTACAAGTTACAGTGCTTTAAGTGACACTACTTTTGAGTTTTCAAAAAAAATGAATTCAAAGCAATTCCGTGTTTTTTTTTCGACGTTGGGAGGTGGAAATCTTCAAAAGATACCGACGCCCTCCAGACCGACGATATGCCGGATTTTTACCGACTAAAACCACCTCCTCCTTCTATCCCTGCTCCCCGCGGCACCGCCTCTCGGCATTTCTTCACGGGGGGGTGATGGCTTTAATTGCCCGTTCTAATATGCGTTCGGCGCTGCTGCTCCTCTCTGCGTAGAGCGGTTAGAATTAACGCTGCCATTGTTCTCACTGCCGACCACTTTTCTTGACTTGTGAGCATCAATTTCACTAGATTTTGCGGAGTTAGTTGTTCCCCGAACACCCTGTTCACCGTCCTTCTTTCAGCATCTGCACGAGAAGAATACGTGTTCCGCGTCCTCGGCGCTTTCGTCCAAGCAGTGTTCGCAATTTGGGGTTGTGTCGTGCTTAAAGCGAAACAAATACGCCCTGAAGCAACCGTGCCCACTTAAAAGTTGTGTCAGGTAAAAATCTACCTCTCCGTGCTTCCTCTCCATCCACTCTCGGATGTTAGGGATCAGTTTGTATGTCCAACGACCTGTTGTTGCGGTGTTCCAGCGACGCTGCCACTCCTGCCAGCTGTGCTGTCGGGCAGCTTGTCGCTCTGCTTTGCGTGACACTGAATCCATACCAGTGCTTGGTGATTCCTTTGCTATTAGATCTACTGGACATAGGCCAGCAATCACCAGGGCTGCTTCCTCTGAGACGGTTCGAAAGGCGCAGCAGACAAAGCAATTCCGTGTGCTTATTTATCATTGTTTTTTAATGAAAAAAAATACTGTTCAATGCCAGGAATGGCTTGAAAAACATTATTCGGACTCTGCTCCATCAAAAAGAACCATTTGTTATTGGTATGCCGAATTCAAACGTGGTCGTACAGACACCGATGACATTCCATCTACTGGACGGCCAAATGACGCTGTTATTCCGGAAAACGTTGAAAAAACACTGAAAATCATTATGTCCGACCGTAAAGTGAAAGTGGGGGAGATTGCTGACATTCTAAAGATATCAGCAGGCAGTGTACACACCATAATACACGAACATTTGGTTATGAAAAAGGTGTTTTCGAAATGGGTGCCGCGTTTGCTCACACCGGAGCAAAAACAACAACGAATCGATGATTCAAAGAGCTGTTTGGACATGTTTACGCGCAACAAGTCGGAGTTTTTGCGTCGGTACATCACAATGGATGAAACATGGATCCACCATTTCACTCCAGAGTCAAATCGGCAGTCTGCTGAGTGGCATGCAACCGGTGAAAGCCGCCCAAAGCGTCCAAAGGCACAAACATCGGCTGGCAAGGTTATGGCGTCAGTATTTTGGGATGTGCACGGAATAATATTCATCCACTATCTTGAGAAAGGGAAAACAATCAATAGCGACTATTATATAGCGTTGTTGGAACGTTTGAAAGAAGAAATCGCGATTAAGCGGCCCCATATGAAGAAGAAAAAAGTGTTGTTTCACCAAGACAATGCACCGTGTCACAAGTCGATGAAAACGATGGCAAAAATGCATGAATTGGGCTTCGAATTGCTTCCTCATCCCCCGATTCTCCAGATCTGGCCCCCAGCGACTACTGGCTCTTCGCAGACCTCAAAAAGATGCTCCGTGGTAAGAGATTTGGCTCAAATGATGAAGTAATCGCCGAAACTAACGCCTATTTTGAAGGCAAAGAAAAATCGTTCTACAAAGGCGGTATCGAAAGATTGGAAAAGCGTTGGAATGATTGTATCTCCCTAAAAGGGGACTATGTTGATGAATAAAAACGAATTTTGGCAAAAAAATGTGTTTTAATTAGTTAGTCACACACATATTGAAAAAATTATTTTCAACACACTTAAGAACCACGCATTACTTTTATTGCATTGAGAACTAAAGTAAGTTGAAAAGACAATAAAAAATAAAAACAACTATTTAAAAAAACGATTTTAATCGCTTGACTGATGACTAAATATGTGAAGCCAAAACGAATTTTAGTCAAATCAATGTTGGAAAATAATATAAAAATTTGTTTCTTTCAAGAACTACTTAGTCACTGTTATTGCTGGGAGAACCTTAGTACAAAACAGTGGCGGATTCAGGGGGGTGTTTTGGGGGTTGAAACCCCCCGAAATATTTGGATCGCCTATAAAACTGCATACACATTAAAAGGCATTTTACAAATATTAAAGAATTACTTTTTGAAACCCCCCCCGAAATATTTTTCTGAATCCGCGCCTGGTACAAAAGCCTATAAAATAATAAAAATAAACAAAAGCACGACTTCAAATGATTGACTGATGATTGACTATAAGAAAAAAATGATTTTCAGGCAAATAGATATTGAAAAAAATTATACAAAATATTTTCTATACTCTTAAGAACCACGCATTACTTTTACTGCTGTGCGTATTTATGCAGAAAGTCCATAAAATACTAAAAAAATATAAAGAAAGGGAAATTTTAATTGATTGACTGATAAGTGAATACAAGTAACAAAACTGATTTTTAGTCGAACATATGTTTACAAAATAAATAAAAAATTATTTTCAATATATTTCAGTGAGAACATAAGTTAGTTAAAAAGTTCATAAAATACTAAATGAAAAATATAAAAAATAACGATTCCAATTGATTCAGTGATGAGTGACTATAAAAAACCAAAACAATTTTTAAGCAAAGTAATGTTGGAAAAATATTTAAAAATTATTTTCTATGAACTTGCTGACCACGCATTGACTGCTGTGCAAACTTACGCAGAAAGTCCATAAAATACTAAAAAACATAAAGTAAGGAGAATTTTAATTGATGAATTGAGGAGTAATTGCAAGCAATAAAACAGATTTTTAGTCAAATAAATGTTAAAAAAAATTAAAAAAAAAATTGTTCTATAAACTTAACTACGCAGAACTTTCATTGCTCTTAGAACTTAATTGGGAAAAATCCCTCTAAATCCATACTAACTCTACTCGTTCTTCCCGCCCACACTTTTCAACGCTTGGCCCAAAATGTTTGTGCTCAAAAACGTGTGCCGAAATTAAGTTTCTAGGTTATGGTGCTTCATCGTTGACCTTCCACCACCGACACAAATCCAGTTCACTTTCTGCATGCCAAATCACGCTCACCGCACAGCAATCGAATTGCTGCTGCTGCTGTTGAGTTGAGTTGTGTTGGTGTTATGTGCGCTTGCGCCCATGTTGGCCTGGTGGCCCTGCCCGCATACGAAAATCAAACACAACCCGAAAAATTTGAACGCACTGAAAGCAAAACACAAAAATTAATGGGGACGTTGTGAAAACGTGACTGGATTGGCTGAGGCAGTTGGACTAAATCTCGGGCGGCGGCTGTACAGTCAAATGTAGAACAAACTCTTCACGCCTTACACAACCGACAGACAATTGCATACCGTTCGATGGTTATTGTTAGTGGAGATTTATTTATGGCCAACCACACACAACGGCTGACAGGAAGCACTGAAAAGTGGGGGAAAATTTATGAAGAATAAAAAATAAAAATAAATATTTAAGGAAAAACAAGGAACCCGTTGGCTTTTGATTGTTGGTTTTTTCAAGTTAAAATTTCATCAAATGGTGTCTGAAAATTGTAAGACGTATCCTTTCTGATTACAAATTCATGGAAAGTGCTCATCGAAAAGCCATTTCCTGTGTTTTTAGCTTCTTTTTTGCAGCTTATTTTTCCTTCTTTTACTTCCATTTTGGAGAAGCAACATTTTTGCATAGTCAATTACTGTCATTTTCTGGCATTTCACGTAATTCTCTAATTAGCGCAGCGCTCAGAATTTACGACACTGCTGTATGTCTTATCAGCAACAGATCTTGCAACAACAAAGGCGGCAACAAACGCATGCAGCAACAGCGCATTGCCAATTTATGCAACTGCATTTTTTTAAATAGGTAATGCTAATACAACAACAACAACACAACAACAATAATAAGAATAAGAAATAAAGACCATAACAACAAAAATACAAAATAAAAACAACAACAAATTCAAATGCACATAACTGCAACATGCCATAATCACAAAGCGGCAACAACAAAAAAATCATAAGAAAAACAAAAAAAACAAATTTCCGTCCACAACGCCGCTCATATCTGATGGCAAATATGCAAAGCTTGAAATTTGTGTTGCGGTCGGCATCTTCCGCCTCTTGGGCTTTGACATTGCGCCGCTCAGACACGCTGCCGACGGCGACGATGGCCAGTTTTAGTCGACGAACCAAACAAGCAACATGCAGAAAAAAAGGCCAAGCAACGCAGCGCCCAAAACAGCCAAACAAGGAAAGGTCAGCGAAGAGCATGCTACCAACAATAACAACAACTTACAAAGCAACCAAACAACCAACAACAACAAATGCAGCCAGCCCCTGGCGTCGACAATGGCAACGGAAACACATGTACGCAGTGCATTCTTAGCCGCTGGCAATGCGGTTTTTTTGCGGCCGCCACAAATGACACAAAGGCGGCAGAGCACAACGAATGAAGATGAAAACAATTAAATGGGAAATGCCTACAAGCAAAACATAATTCAGTTGTTTGCTGTTGTTCTTGTGGTTGTTGTTGGCAAAGTTCTTTTTGAATGTTCCTTTTGCTGTCACACATCGCTACGGGTGGCAACCATGTCTCACATTCAACGACCAAACATAGTTTTCAACAATTTTCTAATATTTCAATTTTCTACGCACGCAGCCTGTGAACTTTTGTGGCACCAAATATGCTATTTTTATGGGTGTTGTTGTTGTTGGATTTTTCGTAATTAACCTTAGCTGCACACACTGTGCAATATTTGCGCTGCACTTGACGCACTTGCTGCAACTTTATCAGCGGCATTGCATTGGAGAGCCAAGACGTAAACACTGGCACGCCCACTTAATGTTCGCTACACACACACAGCTCAACAGCACAGCGAATTTGCTGCTTAGCTGCTTAGTGTTGTTGGTATTTGCTATCTCCATCTACCAGCTGGATCATCAACACAGCCAACGTCATTGCCACTGACACAGTTGCTGTCGGCACAAATGCGCCGCCATCAACTTGAAATGTGTTTTTAGGCGTTGCTCATACGTTAGCTGCAAAGTTGTTTGTGCTCCTTCGCTGGCGGCCAGTGTTGCTTATGTCTGTGTGTGTGAGGAATATTCTCTTCATTGCTGTCGGCATAATTGGGCAGTTTTTCATGTAATTTATCATTTTCTTGATTTTATGAAATTTTAATTACAATTATTACGCTACTGGTGCAGTTGATCTTGTTCTGAATGTGATGGAGATTGCTTAGGAAACTGAAGAAAAATGTATGAATCAATTTACTAGAACTAATTTATGTCTTCCTTCTGATGGTTTGAGTGTGTCAGCCACAAGATGTATACTTGATGTCAACTGAATGCTTTCTTCCTGCTTTCTACAATCCCATATTTTCATATAGCCAACGCTATCTCAGGTCTTACCTTAACCCTTTCGACCCCGGATCTTACCCTGTATCTCGATATTACTTTTTGATCTTTAAATAGTGAAACATTTGTCTAAGAAGTGCACGACATTTGAAGTTGCCACGCCTCTTTGTTAGAGTTCAAGAGCTAGTTTATTTTTGAATAATTTTGGCTTAAAACGGGTAAAATAAATTTTGTAAAAAATTTTTTAGCAACAGAAAATTTATTTAATATTTATGGAAAAATACAAAATTATCAGTTTTGAGTTTATTTAACCATTACACTGCAGAACAAAATCAAACTTTTTTAAAATAACAAAGTTCTGACAACGGATTCTTGTAGAGGAGACCAACAAAAAAATACACGTGTATCGGCGTTTTGAAAGTTTACATCTGCATTTTTTTTAAGGTGGGTACAATGTTTGCCCTTTTCGCGCATTCTTATGGTGAATCGGCAGACGAAAACCATGTAACATCACATTTTAAGTATATGATGTGTTCAGCAATTTGGTGTAAAACACTACGAGGAACATTTTTGTGGAGCATTTTAACCCTGTAGCTCCTATTTGTATGAGTCAATTTGACCCTTTTTTTCTAAAATGCCAAAAATGTCCTGTAAAACAGGATTTTTAAGGACAAAATGTACTATAAAAATATTCGCCATAAAATTCTATTATAGGTCACTGAATACATCAAAGCTCAGAAATTAACTGGAAGCCAGAATTAAGCCAAAACTGAAAATGTGTTTAAGTGTTTATTTCGTACTTAATCAAAATTGGTACTAAAATGTTCTGCAAAACCTGATTTTTCAGGGTTAGTGTGTGTGTGGGTCAAAAAGGGTCAAATTGACCCATAAAAATTGGAGCTACAGGGTTAAAATGCTCCACAGAAATGTTTCTCGTAGTGTTTTACAATAAAGTGTTGAACACATCATGTACCTAAAATGTGATGTTACATTGTTTTCGTATGCTGATTCACCATAAGAATGCGCGAAAAGGGGAAAACTTTGACACCCCCTAAAAAAAATGCAGATGTTAACTTTCAAAACGCCGATACACGCAAATATTTTTTTGGTCCCCTCTACCAGAATACGTTGTCAGAACTTTGTTATTTAAAAAAAATTTTGATTTTGTTGTGCAGCGTTATTAAAGAAACAGGGTTTTGATCAAACGCGCCCAATTCATAGACTTCAATTAGAACACAAACTTTCCCCGATATTGTTGCACATTATTAGAAATTATTTTGCGGATAACAGTAAAATTTTTGTAATTTGCTTCTAAAACTATTAATTTGTTGGAGTCTACTTAAATTAAACCCATAAATGATACGCAGTTTTTTATAAGATGGCAAATAGGTGAAGTCGCTCTCAGGCAACTTTGGAGTCGAAAGCGTTAAGCAATGTTTTTCACTGCCTTAAATCTAAGACGTGTTTAAAGTATAATCCATAACTACATCATCTGTCGCTTTCTAAA
Organism: Melieria omissa; assembly: GCA_963971225.1. Classification (NCBI taxonomy): domain Eukaryota; kingdom Metazoa; phylum Arthropoda; class Insecta; order Diptera; family Ulidiidae; genus Melieria; species Melieria omissa. Next base: position 145,802,824 of record OZ020267.1, read on the forward strand.
CAGAACCCCACACAATTTCTTTGCCTTCTTTTGCCTCTTCCTGCTGACACACAAATTCATGTACCAAACCCTATTCCACCAATTTTCTGCTAAACGAAACAGTTTACATGCCTTCCGCCAACTGTTGTCTACGGAAATTATGGCCGCAATTGGAGCGCAACCAATCTGGCAGTTAAGATCTCTAAACAGTTGGCAGCATTCTCCACATTGTCAACTAAATAGAACGTGATTTGATGTGACAACTGGAAAATCTCTATTCGCACTTTACAGTTTTCACCAACACCCACCGACTTATGCCGCCTGAAGAAACCCTACCACAACGACTATAAAAGCGCAAAGCGTAGATAAAAATTGCAGGCATGTTATTAGCAAATTGGTGCATGCATTGCATTTATCAATTTAGCATTATTGCATGTGGCCAATGGCAAACTGCGTCTGCGTGCTGCGTGCTGCCGGCTGCTGCCACATGACAGTGAAGTGAAGTGTTGGAATTCATAAGCAAAATGCAACAAAGGTTGACTTCATTATGCCGACAAATGCTGTACAGTTACAAGAGAATAGACACCAAGACAGACATTCAGACAGACATATGAAAACACAGACCAGCTCTTTGATAGACACAAACAGGCAGAGAGTCTGAGCACTGAGCACTGAGCAACTTCACACGCAGTGGCCCCAAGTTTTACGCCATGTCCCCCAAAGCCACAGAGATGGCAGTTTTAACGGTTATTATTAAATTAAGAACCTAAGTGGCAAAAGCTGCAATGGCGTAGCAGCAATTTCCGCCTATGCTATAATTTTAGCTGCGCCACCACAGCAGCAACCACAGCTGACTTGACTCAATTTTGTCGTTATGACTTATTTTTTTTGTAATTCTTGCGTTTCATTGTTTTTCTTGTTCAAATTTTTCACCATAATTTTACATGCCTTAATTATGCGCACACAAATTGTGGGAGTTTCGCTTTGGCCATAAGACAACAAAAACAACACCAAACAGTGGCAACGAGCAAAGCATAAAGTAAGACAAAAGCGTACAAATCTACACAATGCGCCGCAGACGTTGAAAAGCATTGCGCGTTCGAAAAGCGTTAGAGGGTTGAGGGGAGAATAAAAAGTTGACAGCCGCCGGAAAATGAAGTCAACAATAATTTTGATGTATGCTGCGCGCGCATGGCATGACCCAAATACGTTGTGGCAGTGGCCGCTTTATGGGGTTGCAAGTCAATGGCGCGGAAAGCCAAACGGAAAATGAGGCAGCCGTACGCCTAAAGCGAACTGCAAGTGTTGGCTGCTCAAAATTTGATTGGTCGCTTAGAAACTCAAACTGCTTGGAGCAGTTTTCACAGACAGCCTGACAAAACTTCAATGCAATTCTGACTGAATTAGCCTGGTGGACGCGCCTTCTCATTGCCAACGCCTGCAGCTGCAGTTATCGTTGACGTTACAACACATTTGCCTTGATTGAGCGATTATTGAATTGACTGGCTTCTAGATTGGGAGATTTCGTTTGATTGTGTACGAGAATGGCCGCAAGTGCAACGATTTGTTGATGCTGGCGCAGCACTTGGGCCACTTAGCGATCAATTGTAGACACTTTAAAATTCGTTTAAAATTTTTTTGTTTTTTTGCCAACAAGCCATTGTTGCTTTGTTGTTGTTGTATTGCCATAATTTAACATTGTTAACATTCTATTGCGCTTTCTGCAAACTTTTTGTTATTTTATTGTAACAAAAATGAAAAGTTTAAATCTCTGTTTTCTTTTTGATGATTTGATTGGCTGCAAAATGCTGATTGCTTGCTGCAGACACACGTGATTTCATATGCACAATATGTGTATGTATTATGTATAAATGTACTTAGTTTTCAGCTTCGTAGTAGAAGTGGAAAGTGTACTTGCCATTAAATGTTTCGGCAGCAGTGCAAAACTAAAGACGAAAGGCACAAACGTGCATCACAAAGTGTGTTCAGTACATTTTCAATTTACCATAAAACGTTGTCAGGTATTTGGCGATTTTGTAAAGCAATTTAAATGTGTTGATTGGCGTACTGCAGTAGAAAGAAATAATGGAAATTAGGGGGAGTGAAGAGTTGTGGTGGCAATTTATTGTTATTATTTTATTTATTGCTTCAAGTGGTTGTAATGAATTTTTTTTTAACAAATAAATTTGCACTCAAAGCAATGTTAAACAAAAGACTTAAGACACGAACATGCCATGCTGGTGACTTTTGGACTTTGGATATCATGTATCTTTATTATTTATTGAGATAATTGTTAGATTAATATATAAATTTCGATCGCACTTGAACTAAGTTTTAGAAATGGTTTGCGACTCGAAGTCAATGACCCATAGTAATGATTTATTGTTATTATTTTATTTATTGCTTCAACTGGTTGTCAGGCATTTTTTGAACAACTAAATTTGCACTCAAAGCAATGTTAAACAAAAGACTTAAAACCCGAACGTGCAGTTCCGTTTACTTGAAAGCTTTTGACTTTAACTTATTTCTTTGAACTTTTCATTTATAAAGGAATGACAGAAGAACGGACAACACGGACTGGACGAAAATACGGACAAATGCGTAAGGATGGACATTTTTCGAGACCCGGACAGATAGTGGGACAGTCGGACGGGAAACTAGGAAAGGCGACGGAAAATGAACGAGTCGGACAGTCGACGGTCGGCTACGGAACACTTCGGATGTAATCTTTAGAGTAAGATTGAACCGTGTAATTTCTATCTCAATAAAACTAAAAATAAAAAGAACCCCATATTTATCATCATATATGTCCTGTCAATTGTACTTATTAGAAACAACGGATGCAAATGTATAAAAAGTTACAAAACATGCCATGTTTAAAAAATTTTAACATTTTGGTTTGAAAATCTAAAGTCAGTGGCACTTAGTTACATTGAAACCTATGTCAAAGCCCCAAACGACAAGAAAGATATACAATTTGTTGCCCTGTGTTATTGGTAACTACTCACAAATGTGACTAAATAAATTAAACTAAATAAAAACTATTACATTCCAATTCTAATCAAACCCCAAAGCATAGGGTTCCTTTAGTTTCAATCAAGTCAATCAAATATAAGTAGTTCTTAAAACTTAAAGCCATCTGCAGTATTTTTATAAAATTCTAGCTGAAATGAAAACGGAAGTAGCGTGTTGGCAGCAAATATCCGTATTATAGGTTTTATTAACCCTTTCGACCCTAAAGTTGCCTGAGAGCAACTTTACCTATTTTTCATCTTATAGAAAAAGCGCCGATTGATTTATGGGTTTAATTTAAGTAGGTTGCAGACTACTAATTAAATTAATATTTTTAGTAGAGGAATCAAAGCAAATTTTAAAAATTTTACTGTAATCCCCAAAATAAATTCCAAATATTTAAATATTTGCAGCGATATCAGGGAAAGTTTGTGTTCTAATTGAAGTCTACGAATTGGACGCGTTTGATCAAAACCCTGTTTCTTTAACAATGGTTAAATAAAATCGAAAAGTAATAATTTTCCATAATTATTAAATAATTTTTCTGTAATAAAAAAATATTGATACAAAATTTATTTAACCCGTTTTAAGCTAAAATTGTTCAAAAGTAGCTGTAGAACTCTAACAAAGAGGCAAAGAAGACATCTGCGTGAATGAAATTACTAGCTGCATCCCTTTTTAAGGCTCATGAATTGCTTAAAAAATTTACCTAGAAGTTTTCCAACTATAACGAGATAGAACCACCCAATGACAGAGAAGGCAAGCAGCAGTTTTTTTACTAATCAACGCTTGTGCAGCAATTAAGCCCAGCAATAACCAGCTGCAGTTCTACTAAAGACCGCAAGAATCGCTCAAATATTTTCACTCAGGAGTCCTCCAACTGCAACGAGATAGAACAGCCACAGCAACGCTTTTGCAGCAATTAAACTCCAGTAAAACTCATTCTACTGTTACGACCGTCAGCCCTGCGCATACGTTCTCTTCAAGCAGAAATGCTACTATAACCTTTAGAGCTGCAAAATCAAGGGAAGCCAACATTTTTACGCCGCATTAACGCTGCAGCACATTTGTAATGCTTCACTGAGTTTGCTGCAAAAAGGGTGTGCAATTTTTTTTGCTACATTTCTGATTTGCATGCAGCAGGGAGTGTCGGACGAGTGTGGTTGTATAAATGTTGCAACTGACTGCATGCAGATTGCACCAGGCGACCGACAATTGTCAAGCGGCCTAGTACAGGGCCAAGGGTAGTCGCTGATGGCAAAATAAATGGCCAAGTGCCATAGCGATAGTGAAAATAAAATGGAAAACAGTCAACTGCAACGATGGTAACAAGCAACGCGAACAACACTAATGACAATAGCAACGAACGCCCGATTGAGTTACGCGATTGCATAAAACAAATGTTCGCACATCAATCAACATGTCAAGGCAGGACGTAGCCATAGACACGCACACGTACACCCTATTGTTGTTGTTTTTGTTGTGGTGCTGGTAGTTGCACTTGCTGCAAAAAACAATAACGCATTGTTGGCTGGCGTTACTGTGCGTTTGCTGTTGTTCTTCAAATTGCAATTGTGTACTCGCAATGGCATTTTACTGCTTCTTTTTCTAATTTTTGCATTGCTTTTTTTTATGTCTCTTGGTACTTGTGTGCTCGGCTGTCAACGCTGCAAATGTCAAGTAACGTTGCCCATTTCGGTTGGCAGCCAACAGCAAAGCGCAAATTTATTGCCATGTTATGTGCTGCACGAACAATGTCAACAAAAACAACAACAACAAATAGACAAACAGCATAGCACAAGAACTTTAAAGGACATTGACAAAGACGGCACTAGTCGAGTGGAGGAATTTCGCAGCGGCTGCACGTACTCGTCAGACATGAGTCAAACGAAAGACTTAAGCAACGAACGTGCTGTGGTGAGTAGAAAAATTCGCTTTCCTTCGATATATTGGCAAATTTCGTACACTTTTCCTCGGCGTAATTGATTTCTATTAACTTTTTTCTTTTGTTTTTGTTTTTGCTTTTGTTGCAGCTGTGCGGTGGCTGGATTGATGCCTATCTGGTTGCATGCTGCATGCTGCATGCAGCATGCAATGTAGAAATTTGTCTGGCCACTGCGGCAAGCAAATTGATTTGTTTACGGCGCAATAAAATTTGCGTTATCAGCCAGAGAGCAGACGAGCGTGCCGCGTTCTGTACGGTGTCGACGTGCTGCTTGCTTTGGTAGGGGGAAAAAAACCGGTAGAACGGTATGTAGAATGCTGCTGGCTGGCAGTGAAATTGTTGCGCTATGCTTTGCTTGTCTCTGAGGGAAAAGTAAAATTGTGCTAACTGCAATTTAATTTTATGCTTCGTATGATTTGTTTGATGGCAGCCGTTGGGCTGTCAGTGATTTTCGTTTAAATGTATGCAATTTGCTGGCTGTTGCAAGTGCAAGTCTTGCAATTTCAGTGAAATTTTCTGCAAAATTCTTTTCCTAATGAATGATAAAAGTTTTAGAAATTAATGCCTTGAAAATAATGCAAGGGATATGGATGGGTTGAGTGCTGAACTGACTGAAGTCATTTGATGTTATATGGGAAATGTGCATAGAAGCTGAAGGAAAGTTGCTGGAAGGTAGCAGGTTTTCAATGAGATTTAGAACTTGAATGAAATCTGTTTTCATCTGAAAGCAGCAACATTTAGACAAACGAGTCTTATAATTGAATTCGGACTCAAGAAGTCAACCTGTTTACTCATCGAATCTCTCTACATTGTCACTTTTCTTAACTTAGACACATTTAAATACATTTTGTGAAACATCATATTTCACATTAAATGCCCACATCTCTACATCAGCAGATAATTGCTAACTGCCTCTAACAGACATCTAAAGGTCCTTGTACACTAGGAAACATTTCACATGGAAACAAGCTATTGGAAACACATCGGAAACATAAAAGTTTCTTGTTGTGCGGAAATATGTTTTCAGTACCTTGTACACTAGAAATGAAAATCGTCGGAAACACGTTGCCGGAAACAATTTGAAATGTTTCCAAGTTCTTCCCCTACGATGTTTCCGATGTTTCCAACCTGGTATGTTTCTGGTCTTTGTACACTACGTCATTGTACAATGTTATTGGAAACATGTAGTGCTTGATTTCAACGTTTGAAATTTGTTATTGTATGTCGGTGCGTGAAAAAATATTGGTAAATACCTAAAGAAAAATTAAAAATACGGAAATAAACAAATTATTTTCAGCAGTATAACAGTATATGTTATGCTCTGTGTGGTGGACAAGACCTTGAATTCAACATCGTGACGCTGAAGGATTATGCGCCAAATGCGTCGAAAGTCGAGTGAGAGCTTCAATCGAGTTAATAACACTGGACAACAGCATGTCTGTTGCATAAAGATTTTTACATGAGTCGGAATCGTTTTTCCACGCTGTTTTCAAAACCATATTCCGTTTGTATGTAACAGCTCTAGTTTTCGTAAAAAATTGGCATGCCATTTTTTCGAATTTTCCTCGACTTTTTTCTCGTTTTCAACTGTAATTTCTGAACCAATAATCCTATCGACATGATTTGTAAATGATTTACTTAAAAACAAAGGCCTTCAAAATTTGCAAAGTTTTTGTTTTTATTTGCCACCACTTGCCAAACCAAAAGCTTATTTCCGCATGTCTTGTGGTCATGGCTGGAAACGTCCCAAAGGCAACGGTGTTTTTCCACGGCAGAAATAAGTTCGGATTGGCATCCATTGCTCCAATAAAATACTTCGCTCTGTGGTCGTTGACTCTCGCTGAGGTCGGGGACAATTTCCATATCAAAAATGTCTACTACCGACATGGTGCGTTGCGAAATTGAAAAATTGTTCTATAGCTCTCAAAACGAAATTTTCGGGAAACTTGAAATGTTTCCTATGAGTGTTTCCATTGACACCGGAAACACGGAAGCATACGGAAACTTGAGAAAATGTTTCCCTCATGATGTTTTCAAGTATTGTACACTATGTGGAAACATTTCAAAATTTCGTTGCCCAGAAACAAGGAAACAATGCCGGAAACTATTTCCATTTTCACAGAAACAAGTTTTCATGACCTTATACACTAGGGAAACGTGTTTCTTGCCTGTTTCCGACATGTTTCCTTGTGAAATGTTTCCTAGTGTACAAGCAGCTTAAGAGACATCAAAACATCAAACAATCAGAATCGGCCGCTTACTGACTATTTATGCTCATAAATGCATTTTAAAAAGTGAATCTCTTGCTTTGGCATCGCTTCTCAAAGTCCACTGGCGCCATTTGGAACTCATTCACATTGTAATTTCATTTAATTTCACAACTGTGCCAGCAGCGACAGTGGCCGCATAACCGGTGCAAATGCTCGCTTCGACCACTCGACAACTCATTGGCCTAAATCTCCATTTGAATACATTTCCAATTTACGATGACGTTCGGGCAGCTAACAAGGCCGCAGCTGCACACACACACACACACATACACACGCAATGAAACCAAACCGTAGCAAATTACTGTCAAGAAGTCACTGTCGATGCGCTCACTGCTTTTTGTTGCTGCTGTTGTTGTTCTTATTTGTTGCTTGCACTAATTTCACGCATTCTTCGGGATTAAAATGCAAATTCATTTCACGTTCACCACACACTCGGTTTTATGTACATTGGCACATTGTGTATTTGTGTCGCAAATCGAGTTCACTTTTCGCTTACTGCAGATGAAGCCATCACAAAGCGATTAGCATTGCTGTTGTTGTTGCTTTTGCTGTGCGCCCGTAAGTGTTCCTATTGCCATGCAACATGTGCTGTGCTGTGAGGTGTTGGAACACTTGTTTCACTACGCTTAATTTGCTTGTTTTACCGAGCTGTGATTTGCATCACAGTGGCAGCCAAAGCATGAAGCATTTCCTGCTATTAGAAACCATGAATTTAAATCGTTTAGAAAAATAAATTGAAGCACAACTAAGTTGAGTAATGCATTGTAATTGACTTAAGAGGCTTTGAAAAATTGAATACAAATTAGTCAAATACACATATGCGACAAGTTACTGAAAATGTATTCAATCATGTTTGAGGGAAATCATAGCAATTGGTGACAGTTGCAGCTCAGATTCAAAGAGATTAAGAATCGTGAATTCAAAGTGGTGTTCGATGCGATAGTTGGAGGTTAACGGCGAAGAGGGAGGCCGTGGAAGGCCCAAGTTGAGGAGGCCCCATCTTCTCTTGATGGGACCATCTGGAGAAGTTGCAAAGCGCAAAGCAGAGACACTTGGAGTGAAATTTTGTGGCAGGCTTGACTCGGTAACTGGTTGTTATATCCAGTTGAGAAAGTGAGAATTCGATTATCTTAGCAGATAAATAAGTGGGTTAGGTGACCTGTAGAGCATCACTGAGACCACGTCTCCCATTGTGTCACCACGTAAGAGCAGAACTCCACCTTTTTTTGTTTTTTTGTTTTTACTCGAACAAACGCGCAGGAGACCATTCCACAACCGCGATGTACGGGCCAGAAACGAACCTTCTCTGAAGTGCGTAGTGCGCTGGAACATCGTTTCAACGTGGAATGCATGGGCGCCAGTGTTCAAACGGGTTGCCCGTGGGAATACCCGGAGTGATGGCATCAAACTGCTCATCTCCACTGAGCAATTACCGAAAAGGTATCGGTAAAATAACATTACACATGCCACGTTTCGACGATGTTCTAAGGAGTCAATAGAGCTGGATGCCCTACTGTCCCCTGTATGCTTGATCACACGGTTTTGCACCCTGTCCAGGAGCTCCAAATTGGGTTTTGTAGCCCCTATACCTATACACTTTCTGTTGATGGAAAGCTTCGATGAATTTGTTTGCTGGCTCTGATAATGTTGCTTGGAAGATCTTCTTCAAGTCCATTCAGCAGCTAATTAAATAAATTTCCAACATATTGGCGTGATATGCTGCCTCTTTGAACCATAGAGTAAGTAGGTTAAATAAATAATTAAATAATATAAATAATTAAATAATAAAATAATGTAAAAAAAATAATGAGCCGCCTGTTAAATTCTTAATTGCTTGAGATGATATTCTCCAAGTTGGTGTATCAACTAATTAAAGGCTGATCCAAGTATTGGAAGTTCATTTTCTCTTGCGCCAAATATTTGCAGACGACGTGTTCGACGGTTTCCTTGTAGTTTTTAAAAATAATAAAAAGCTTTCATTATTTCTTGAACATACCCTTCCGCAAGCTCCGCTTTCACTCGATGGCTTCTCGAGACTTTTTCTTAGTTTCAACACTCAAATTACGACTTCGCGGAAAACGTTTTGAAACAATTGAACTATTAGCTATAAATTCGCAGAATTACCTGAAGATGATTTCAAAATCAGCCTATCAACAGTGTTTTCAAGATTGTAGAAAGCATTGGATTATGTGAATTGCTGGCAATGCAGATTGGTTTAAAGAAGTAAAATGAATATCGAGGACTTATGAAACCGTTTTTTATTTTATTGAATAATTTCACAACTATTTTCCAATCAGAAGGTAATCTAACGCAAATCATTTCAAATGGCCAACATGCCATTACGTATTCTTTTTTATTTTTTTCGCAGTTTCCCTGATAATTTCGAACGAAATGGCGACTATTTTAGCTCCTCAACAAAAAGGTGTACGAAACAACTTTTGGTGGCGTTCTTCAGTTTTAAATGAAAATTGTTGAACATAGTGGCACCAAAACTCAGCATAGAACTCTAATTTACAAGCAATTAGAGTTGAATATGGATGGATTCATTAGTTCACATACAGCTGAATGCCAGATTACTTTATTAGAGAAGCCATGGGTCGGTAATGTAACAACTTGAATACACTTGAAAATTGGTGTTGATCTGAAATTTTGCCTTGGTTGCTAGATCCAACATATTTTATCAGAACTGGGTTAGTTGGAAAGCTAAATGTCTTAGGTTATACAAAATTAGTATCAAACTGAAATAAAACATTGGTACCAACGTTCAGTACAATTTTCCAATGGCCACTTTTTAGCAGTTCACAGTTAATTAGTTCAAAAGTTGTTGCCAATTTGCTTTATAAAAGAAGTCACAAGTCAGTAGCGTATCAACGTGAATTAAGCAGAGAACAAGGAATATTTTGGTGTTGATCTGAAACCTTTGCTTGTATGTCAGATCACACATATCCCATCAGAAAAAGCTACAAGTGAGAATCGTTGCATCTAAAGATATAAAAGAGGACTTAAAACTGAAATTTATCATAAAGCCTTTGTACCAACTTTCAGTATAATTTTCCACTTTTGGTCACTTTTTAACACTTCACAGTTTATTAGTTCACAAGTTGTTGAGTGCCAGATTGCTTTACAAGAGCAACCACGAGTCGGTAATGTATCAAAGTGAATAAAGCAGAGAACAGACATAATTTTGGTGTTGATCTGAGTCCTTGTCTTGTATGTCAGATCCCACTTACCCCATCGGAAGTGGCTGAAAGTGGGAAGCGTTGCATCTTAAGTTATAAAAATGTGCTGAAATTTAAATCCATCAGAAAGCCTCAGTACCAACTTTGAATATAGTTTTCCACTGGCCACTTTTTATAAGTTCACAGTTCATTAGTTCACAAGTTGTTGAGTACCAGATTGCTTTACAAGAGCAACCACGAGTCGGTAATGTATCAAAGTGAATAAAGCAAAGAACAAAAATCATTTTGGTGTTGATCTGAGACTTTGCCTTGGTTTCTAGATCCCACATATCCAATCAGAATTGGATATATCAAATAGTACCAACTTTCAGTATGGCAGATTGCTTTACAAGAGAAGCCGAAGCAAAGAACAAGGAACCTTTTGGTGTTGATCTGACACCTTGTCTTTACGTCAGATCACACAAAGTTATAAATGATATAAAAGTGCACTTAAAACTGAAATCCATCATAAAGCCTCAGTACCAACTTTCCGTATATTTTTCCAATGAACAATTATTAACAGTTGACTGATCAAAGTGCACAACACAAACAACGGAAATGATTATAAAATCCTGAAATTCAACATGTTGTATGTTTATGCTGTGGTTTGTTTATGCAATTTTCTTGTTATTGTTGATGAAATATTTCCATTTTCTCAACTACTAGTTTGCAACTATTTGATTGCATAGCAATTGCTTCATGCAATGTAATTTCTTCTGCATTTTTTCTCACTTACTCGAAGACTTTTTCCTTGCATGGCTCATTGACATTTTTGCTGCACACCATAAGTGGAACGGATGAGCGGATAAGTGTGAATTGCTGCCTATTAAAGCAATAACGATGGCACATTGAACAACATTGGCCACAAGCAAATCGCAGTGGCTGGTTGTCGACCAATGTGACTTATAAAATGGCAATAATGCTGCAAGATTGTAATAATCCTTTTTTTTACTCTACGATACGGAATTAAGATTGTTGAAAGCTCTGGCATTTGTAACTTCAAGCATATAATTTTCTTGCTAACTTTTACATAGTAATTTAATAAAACAAAATTAATACAAAATAATACAAAACTTCAAACCTCAAGAACAAATTAAATTCTTACTTCCTCTTGCACTGATGGCTGCAAGCCCTGAAAGCTAAACGCTGCGCAATTTATTCAACTCAAATTAAACCGTTTAGACACTTTGCTCAAGGCCATCACTGGCAAGCACCAATAAGCCAATTGTTGTTATTGTGCCACAAGCAGACATAATCAGCATAATTTAAAGGCTGCAGCCAAAAAGTGGGCTGTGCCAGTTAGAAGCTTCTGAGGCAGATGCTGCCTTCGTTCTGATGTTCTAAGCAGCGTTGCTCTTAGCTCGCTGCCGCTGCCGCTGTCGCAGTTGCAAGTATAGTAATTTTCTATATCTACTTGTGTATATATATATTTGTTGCCGTTGGGCCTTCACTTTTCTTTTGTCTTCTCCGTTCAACTATTTGTAACAATCGGCTGCGAGCGCTGCAATTATGCCCATCGGTACGTACACTGTTCTAATGTATTCACAGGTCATCCAGCAGCCAGCAGTCAGCATGGGTTCGAGTATCAACAAACAACAACAATAACAACATACAACACATTCTGCTCGCAGTGTTCTGTGTGCTTGCGCATTTTATGATTTCTTTATAATTTGTGGTTTTTGTGCGACTGCACGCGGCCGGCAGCCGCTGTGAGTTCTTTCAGCAGTCGGCAGTCGGCAGCGGCCAAGCGGCCAACAATAAATGGGACACCTTAGGGTCTCGAACTTGCTTGCTTGCCGTTTCATATCTGCTGTGCAGTTAACCCATTTTCGCTTTTGCTCTTTTCATTTCTATCAACTTTTATATGTGGCTTGATGTTCTTATTGTTGTTGTTATTGTTGTTGCTTTCATTCTTATAATAAACGTTGGTTTCATTTGGCGCTCTTTACTTTACCGTTGCATGTGTTGAAAATGAAATTGAATTCTTGAATGAAATTGAATTGTTTGTTGTTGTTGCTGTGGCCCTGTTGTATATTATTGTTGTTGCATATTTTGCAAATCTGATGGCACCGGCATTTTACCGCTGCAGATTATTTGGGTTTTTGGCACTTGATGCGGTCTTCTGCCTTTAACAATTCGCATTGCTGATGAGATTTTGCGTTGCGATTGGAAAATTACCGAAAAAATAAGCCGTCGATGAAAATGCTGTCAATGGAAGTGCGATGTGTGCTGTGGTTGGCCGATAATTGCAATAATGATGATAAGTTTCTGAGTGGTGTTGTTGTTTTTCGATAATGTTAGTAATGGCGGTTTTTCTTATTGAATTTAATTTCACATTCACATGAATGCCAGATATCTTTAATTTGTTGACCCAAAGATTGTCTTCCGAACTGAAAGATTTTACATTCTCGTAGTTGCTGTAAAAAATCTTTATTTTTAGTTTTTTAACAAACATTGCCTTTGAAATTATGATTTTTTTAGCGGAAGTTTTTCCGCTGGCTCCACAACTTTTTGCAGCATTGATAACTAGAAACCTGGAGCTAAAAGAATTTTTTTGTAATTGACCAATAATGATGTATAAAATTACCACACGTGTAGTTGCAAAAATGGGTCAACTCTGGTCTGTGCATGCAAGCTGGCTTGAGCTCTCTTTCATTGTGGTTTTGTTCAACTTATGTACACATTCATTCACTTAGCAACAGAGACCTAGGAACAAAAATTCGGTGGGGTCTAAAAGTACTGAACACTGAAGTATTTGAAACTGTTTACATACATGTATGGAACATTTTTTTTTTGTAAGTGATGGAACTTTTTATAGAACAGAACAGTCAGAGCGGCTTTCAGCTGTCAATGTTAGAAAGCCATTTTTTTTATACAATTTACCATTTCGTTGTTTTCCGCCTCACACATCAAATGCCTTGAAACTATTAAAAATTGTTTGGATAATTAGTTTTCATTTCGAAATAGCTTTCACTTTTAATAAATAAACATTATTATTTCTAACGCATTTTGATCATTGTTTAAACATTTTTTCGAATTTCAACAAAACATTTTCAACAAACAAAACGTAGAAAATTTTATTTTTATAGAATTTATCATAAAAAATATTCTTTAAGTTGTAATTCACATAGTTTTTACTTTTAAACCATTAAACATTTTTATTTCTAACAAATTTTTATAATTTTTTTTTTTTATTTAATTTATTTTCAACAATTAAACATTTTACTGTTAGTAGAATTTACTTAAAAAGTCGTTTGTCAACTCGTAACTCGCGTATTTTTTATATCTGAACCATTACACGTTTTTTTTAACACATTTTTATCATTTTTTAAAAACCTGTATTTATTTTCAGCAATAGAACATTTTAATTTAGTAGACATTATTCTAAAAGTTGGTCTTTAACTCGTAATTCGCATAGTTTTTACTTTTTAACCATTAGAATTTTGTTGATTTCTAAAACATTTTTATAATTGTATAATTTTAATTTATTTTCAACAATAAAACATTTTACTGTTAGAAGAATTTATTCTAAAAATCATTTCTCAATTCGTAACTCACATAGTTTTTATTTCTCAACCATTAAACATTTTTATTTTATTACATTTTTATCATTTTTTAAATATTTTTACTTATTTTGAACAATAAAACTTTTGAGTTTTAGTAGAATTTATTCTAAAAATTGGTCTTCAACTCGTTATTTGCAAGGTTTTTATTTTTTAACCGTTAAAAATTTTTTTTCTAAAATTATTACTTCGTAATTTTTTAAAAATTAAAAATTTAAGAATTAAAAATTTTAAAATTAAAAAGTAAAAAATTTTTTTTCTACAAATTTTTAAATTTTTTTTAATATTTTAATTTTTTTTCAACAATAAAATATTTGGCTTTTTGTAGAATTTATTTAACTCAAATAGTATTTACTTCTTACACATTGAACATTTTTATTTCTAACACATTTTTATAATTTTTTAAACATCTTTATTTATTTTTAACAATAAAACATTTGACTTTTAGCAGAATTTTTTTTTAAACTGGTTTTTAACTCGTTATCGAGTAGATTTTACTTTTAACAACTTAAAATTTTTAACTTTTACACATTTTTAAAAAATTGTTATTTATTTTCAACAATAAAACATTTTGTTTTATTAGAATTTATTTTAAAACCCGGTCTTCAATTCGTAATTTGAATTGTTTTTATTTTAAACATTTTTATTTTGCATTTTCATCATTCTTTAAACAATTTTTTATTTAAAATTTTTTTATTTATTTATTTTTTTCAAATGTTTCTTTTAGATTTATTAAAAAAACTAGCCCTCGCATTGTTTTTATTTCTTAACCATTAAACATTTTTGATTTTCAACACATTTTTATTCTTTTAAACTACATATTTCTTAATTATGTTAAACAACAAAACATTTAACTTTCAGTAAGATTTGTTTACTGAGAAATGTTGTTAACTGTGTTGTTACTGAGAATTGTTTTTAAAGAGAAATATTTGTAGTTTCAAAACACATATTTATGTTTTCAAAATAACTAAACATTATTTTATTATTATTGTTTTACAACAATAAAATACTTTGCCTCTCACAACTTTACATCAGTTAGTCCCCTCACGCAATGCTGTTGTCACCCATTAAGCTGCGACCCTGTTCCAGCAACACAGCGACATTTTCTAAATTCAGATAGAAATTACCATAATTGTTGTTGTTGTTTTTGTTGTTGTTTAACTTGAATTGGGATGAGGTTTTCTACATGCAACACAACAGTCAGCAAAATACAAAACTCTCCGATTACAGGCCAACAAAACGAAGCTAAAGTCAGCCGCTCCCACAGCCGGCGCTTCTAAAACCCACGTATGCGTGCGTGTGTGTGTGTGTGTGGCGACTCATTCCAGCTGCTCGGCCATTATGCCTAAGCATTCAGTTCAAATAACATGTCTTCAAGTTTAAATTACGCTGCTGCGTCTCTACGCGGCTTACGCGTCTTTGCGTAATCTGCGCAGCCGCGCACACGTTTCGATGACCTATTAGCAGCAGCAGTGCCAGCTGAGCTAAGAAGTATCATATCTAATAACCACCACGACTGTTGCCATTCGCGTTGGCTTGCATTTCAGCTGCCATCAACCGCAACAACAACAACAGTACTGACACCAACTGGATTACATTTTCCTCAGTCAGCTCACACTTTCAGCTTTTATGCGCAACCATGTTTGAACTGTTCTAGCTGTGTGTGTGTGTGTTTGATGGTTGCATGGGTTTGTTTGTGTTTGTGTTTGTACGGTGCGAACTGATACTTGCGACCCAATTCTGAGCGCATAATTTTTGCGGATTCGGTTTTTTTCTTTTACATTCTACTCACATTGGTTGCTGCTTGTCGTTTTTTTAAGTGTTTTTGTTTTTGTTCTTTGCAATTAACCTGAGCAATGGGATCAAGTTATTGACGTGCCGTGAATGATGCGGATTCGCATACATTTTCAACATACAAATTGGCATAATTTCAATTAATTCAATTTATTTCACTTGGTTAAAGAACGTAAAGCAGTTAGCAAGGCGTGCCACTGTGTAATGAGCAAAGAAGTTCTGTGAGTTAATTTAAAACACAAATTTTCTTTGGCCTCAACTGAAAACAAATCCCACAATTTAACTTCAAAAATTATGTAAATTTTCCAAACAGTCCAACAACTGTGAATTTGTAGCACATAATAAATAGTTTCCCAAGATCTGCAGCACTTTCTTCATTGCTGCCATTTCCATAGTAAATAACTGTAAAAGCAAATCCAACAAACACCAAACGCTCGCCCCACTCGGCACGTTCTAACGTATAACAAGTTCGGCGCTTAAGTCTTTTGTTTGATTTATTGCACCAAATACGCCACAAACCGTTACAAATGACTGTACCAACCAACGAGACCATAATTAAAATGTATATTTCGCACTAAAATCACAATAAGTCTTTGTCAGCGCACCGACAACAATAACCGCAGTGACAGAGTCGCCGCTACTGCGCCGCCAACGAAGATAGCACAAACGCGGTTTTAAGCCTTCGAGCGCTAAAAGCGCACTTAACACATGAAAGCACCGGCAAACATGCAGAAATATAGAACGTAACGCGCCAGACAGTAATCAGTAAGCAGTCAGCAGAGCACCGCAACGCAACGTTCGACATAGGAAATCTTAAATTTTAGGTTTTTTTCAGGGCGAATTTCGTGAAGCGTGCCGACAAAAGTCACACCGATGCCGTTGGATGGTGCCAACAGCGTCATTGTAGCAAATAGACGCACATAAATTATATTTATGAGCATTAAGAAAGTGGTTTAAACGTTTTTTCAAATTTAAATACGAGGGGAGGAAAAAATTTTCATGAAATAAAATTAAAATAATAGAAAAATTAATAGGGTAAAAGGTTCGGTTGTGGGCATAGTTCGGTTGTGGGCACCCCTTCGTATCTTTTGATAGAAAGCAGGCTGGGTTTTTTTGACTAAGGCCATTTGTTCATTATGGAACCACGATCTTTTTGTGCCAAATACTGACTCGAACAGACACGCCTGCTTTGCGCTGGGACCATATATATCTTTCTGTGCTTAGAAAATAAGACACAAATTTTCTTAAACATTTTAAATGGTGTCATAAATCGAAGTGAATCCATCGAGAAGGCGAGTAAAATACATTTTTATTTAGTAAATGTATTATACTTTGTGATACAATATTGATTACAACCAATATGTTTACCCCGAACAAATTTTTCACTACTTCTCAAAATGGCTGCCAAATTCGGTTGTGGGCACTGCAATTAGTTCGGTTGTGGGCACCCGTCTTTTAGTGATTTGGTAAGTTTTGGTAAGTTATTTCATCGAAAATGGTCTTTTAACGCATTTTTTGGTTGTTTTAGCTATATCTTCCGAGGGTAAATGAAAAAAATCCTCCGATATCTTTTTTAATGTGCTGGATGTAATTTAACATTGTTCTGCAGATAAGCTAACCACAAAATCGACTGCCGCAGCTTGTGCGATTTCCCAAACCACTCTCCAACACTACAAAAAGAAGGTGGAAGAAAATTTCGGAGACATCAAAGCTTCTTTTTCTTCTTTTCATGGATGTTATCGAATCAGGTTAACTGGTGTTTTCCACCTTCTTCACGTCACAGCACTTGAAGAGTGTTGATTAATTAGGTTCAATTTCATTTTACTTTAGGTCTTCTTGACAGCCCAGGAGAATGACTTAGTCACTTACATTTTGAAATGCCCGTCCATCTAAAGTGTGCCGACATGCATACCAGCTACTTCACATGCGTGCATTGTGCTTCAAATAATTAAAAGTTAATATATTTCTATATTCGTGTTAGTTTTTCTTAATATTTCCCCGTTTCCAGCAGATTTTCCAAGGGTGCCCACAACCGAACCAAAAAAAAATTTTTGTTAAAAATGACTACTTTACAAAATTAAAAAAATAACTTTTCTATTTGACGGAATCGATTTACTTTTGTCATTACTTGTTAGCTAAGGTTTCTAGCTTTCCATAGATGTCCATATGTCCGATTAAGAAGGACTTGGTAAAAAGTTATGAGCCAAAAACAAAAAGGTGCCCACAACCGAACCTATTCCCCTACATATATTTAAATTAAATTAAAATTAAAAGAAAATAATACGAAATTAACTAAAGAAGATCTTCATAGAGGACTTCAAGTAAATCGGGTTAAGGGGTTCCTAACTCTACATAGTAGACTCAAGAGACACATGTGCATTCTCGAACTTGAACAAGGAACTACTTGTAGATTCTGTGGAGGAACGTAGAAAACGTCAGGACACCTCATTCTCCACTGCTGAGAATCTTGTATGTCACACCAGGATTTGATACCTGAACCATTACCAGTAAGCAATCAGGGATACCAAACATTTAAACCCACGAAAACCCCCGAAGTATCATTAGTAGCGTTCGGATTCATGAAATTTGTGTGTACGGAAATCTGTTGTAATCATAGACTTCTTTCCTTATGACTATGTGACGCATTCTTTTCAACAAGATTGCTGTGACTAATGATCTACCAGAGACATATCATTATTTATAGCCACAGCCAAATTAAAATACTGGCTTTAGCTCACGCACATCCCCATTTGAAAACAGACCCCACTGTCCCTCATCTCTAAATGAGATTTCCGAGCAATTCCACATTAACCACTGCTGGGTGCCTGGGCACAAGGAAATGAAAGGACAATGAAGAATGAAAGGAATGAAGGAAAGCACGGTTCCACGAACAAACACGTTGGACGGCAAGCGAGATCTGGCCATCGACAAACCAGAGCAGATCCAGGGAATTAATCCTACTAAACAAAAATTCCATAGGGTTTGTCTTCTTGTATTGGCATATCGATCTTAATAAATGAAATAAAAAAAATAAAATAAAATAAAGTAAAATAAAATAAAATAAAATAAAATAAAATAAAATAAAATAAAATAAAATAAAATAAAAAAAAATCAAATCAAATCAAATCAATTCAAATCAAATCAAATCAAATCAAATCAAATCAAATCAAATCAAATCAAATCAAATCAAATAAAATAAAATAAAATAAAATAAAATAAAATAAAATAAAATAAAATAAAATAAAATAAAATAAAATAAAATAAAATAAAATAAAATAAAATAAAATAAAATAAAATAAAATAAAATAAAATAAAATAAAATAAAATAAAATAAAATAAAATAAAATAAAATAAAATAAAATAAAATAAAATAAATTAAAATAAAATAAAATAAAATAAAATAAAATAAAATAAAATAAAATAAAATAAAATAAAATAAAATAAAATAAAATAAAATAAAATAAAATAAAATAAAATAAAATAAAATAATGCAATAAAATAAATAATCTCTAGTTAGCATTTATGTATATTCCACGCGTATGAATAAGCTTACAATTAACAAAAGAAAATACTAAAAAGACAACAACAAAAAACTTGCCTCCTTATGCGCATCTCCGTGCACAACAAATGCCTAACAGCTAAAGGGAATTGAGTCAGTTCGAACAAAATCGATCATGGTGCAAAGCAATCACCAAAGCAGACAAGCAATACACTCCACTCAATCTACATCAACAAGATGTAGCGACGCAGGAAGTGGAGGACAAACTAGAAAGATGGCTAAAGAAACCACTACATGGAAAACATCCGACTATCGTCAAGCAAAACATAATCGACAAGACAAAAACGTGCAGCTGGCTGAAGAAAGGACTACTTACACCACAAATAGAAGGATATGCCCTAGCAATACAAGACAATGTCATTGCAACGAGAAACTATAAAAAATATATCATGAGAGAAAATATTGACACGGATGTTTGTAGACGCTGCTTTCAAGCCAAAGAAACAATAGAACACATAACAAGTAGCTGTTCATTGCTGGCGTCAACAGAGTACACAGAAAGACACAATATTGCCGCTAAAATCGTGCACCAGGAGCTGGCCTTACAAAATAAATTAATACCAGCAAGCGTTAATTTTTACAAATATAACCCGTTAAAAATAATTGAAAACGAACAATACAAACTATACTGGGACTATACACTACCCACATGCAGAACTGTTAATGCCAATAGACCCGATATAACATTTACAAACAAAACAACAAAAAATACCTACCTCATAGACATAGCCATACCCACAGACACAAACATAACAACCAAAGAACAAAACAAAATCCACAAATATATACCACTTGCAATAGAACTAAAAGAGCTCTGGAAACAAAAATCAGTGACAGTTGTTCCTTTAATCATCTCAGCCACAGGAATAACTACAACAAACTTCGATAAACACATAACCAGACTAGACCTTAATCCGACCCTGCACGCAAAAATCCAAAAAGCAATCATTTTAAAAACAGTAAGGGAGAGGGCTGGGTTGTGAACCAGGCTGGGGTGTGAACCATTGCCGTTTTTTCTTTCCCTAATTGACATATCGCCAATCTTTCAACTGTCAATTTTGTCTTATGATATGACTCTGCTTTTGTGGTTACACCGAAGTACAAACACGTATTGCTTGTGGCAGCAATCGAGTTTGAAAGACATCGTGTTTGAAAATCGACTGCGAAAATTTGTTGGCTTTTTTTAAAGTGCTATCTTAGTGACTGAGCTTATTGCAAAAAGGTCAGTGTAATACATGTTTATTTAGTGTTTTGATTCTATTTTACGATGCAATATTTGTTTATGTCGAATTATGATTGGAAGTGTCGTTTATTTTAAAGTTTCCAAAAAGGCATCGTGGTTGGGCTGTGAGCCACTGAGGTGGCTGGGTTATGAACCACCTGTTTTTCGTACTACATTTGTTCTAACACTGTCAAATATGGACGGATATATTAAAATAAAGTCATTTTATATAATTTAACTCGATTTCGTTGTGTTCACTTGAAGTGAGCCAATACGAGAACACGTTCGTATTTCACATGCAAACATTCCGACACAAATTAGGATGAAAATTTAAAAAATTGAGCAGTTTCATTCATTGCGATTTTTTGGCCTAAGAGGCGTCATTATAACTTTTTTTCACCTCTTGAGGCTTCCTGATTAAATAAATTCTCAATGTACTTAAAAATTATGGGTGTTTTCTTCGTATTTTCTGACTTTAATAGGGATTTTCCAGATGGTTCACAACCCAGCCACTTTTTTGAAAAAGCCAAAAATCACGTTCTTAGAAAATTGGACGTAGAGAGTTAAATTTCAATCAAAACGGTAATCTGTCTTCATAACAAAGTTGCGTTATATATTCACCTTTCCAACGGTATCTTCGATTTTTCGATATCTTTATTCTGAGAAAAGTTAGAGCCGAAAAACAAAACCCGGTTCACACCCCAGCCCTCTCCCTTACAAATAACAAAAAATTTCATGCAACAATAAAAATTCATGTAAATAATTGTAAATAAATATATAACTACGTAACGTCTAATAAATTAACAAGTAAATAAC
Source organism: Melieria omissa (assembly GCA_963971225.1). Lineage (NCBI taxonomy): Eukaryota > Metazoa > Arthropoda > Insecta > Diptera > Ulidiidae > Melieria > Melieria omissa. Next base: position 145,824,202 of record OZ020267.1, read on the forward strand.
CCATATCTGTGATAAATTACTAACAGAAAACAAACACAATAGTGCTGAAGTGGCTTGCGGTTCGCTTACTGCCGCCATATTCAGTTTTAATGGACCCCACCTCGCGCGGTATGTGGGGGGGAGAGAGGCCGTGGGAAATGAAATGAAATGAAATGAAATGAAATGAAATGAAATGAAATGAAATGAAATGAAATGAAATGAAATGAAATGAAATGAAATGAATTGAATTGAAGTTTTCACGTTTTCTTTTTGAACAGTGGTCCCAGAATGCATATCCTTCCACCCATCTGCGCAGGGCAATTGCTTACAATAGACAATAGTCTATGAAACCATTGAAAGTCCATCAAAGTTTCAAGGTTTAATTATAAATTCGAAAGAGTTTTCCTATCCAGACTACGAACTTGTGCGGCTTTGCTGTCCAACATCAATAACAACGTTGAAGCTGTGCTTCATTGACCACAGTTGGTCATCCCATTCCGCTTATTGCAATATATTCCCCAGCTGTCAATGAGACGCTCAATCCTTTAATTGCTTGATCCAATTCTTAGCTCCACTGTCCACCGAAATTTTTAATAATTATTTTAAATATTAAAAAAAAAATTAGTAAAACTCTTAAATAATTTTGAACACAATTGTATTGAAACAAAGCAAAAACATGTATATTAACAATTGAAACTATTCAAACTCATTATTCAAAAGAAGCTTTTGAGTGTGGGCCACTTATCTGAAGTGCAGCTGTCGTAAAGAGCAGTAAAAGCTTTTGTCGAAACGCTTTTCTGAGTACGGTTCGAGTAAAAGCGGTCTCACCCAAAGCTTTGCTAAACTGCCTGAATCTATACAACGAGTGCAAATAATGCACTCAATTTATAAAGAAAAAACAACAACAACAACATTGAAAGCTACAACAGCACGCAACATTGAAACCTGCGCGAATGCAATGCAATGTGTGGAAAGGGTCATTAGTGAATTGGTCACTGCCATGGGCAACATTTATGCGGCCATATAATTAAAAATGGCGAACCATAAATACGAAATACAGTGTGGACTTTTCCACACACTGCCTTTCATTTAACTTGTATGCAAAAAACACGCACCTTTCTTTTTGGCCCACAGCTGTTGCAATAATTTGTTGCCATTAGCAAAAAAAAAACATTTCAGTGCCCATGGCACAAGTTTAATTGCTCAATTCTTGTGCAATCAAACAGAATTGCACGATAGCTGCAGTAGCAGCTAAAGCAGTCAAATAATTTTTGAATACGTAGTAAAAAGGCAATGAACAGTTGAGTCTACCTCAAAGCACTCTGTATGCCTCAAACCTGCCAGCCAGTGCAACAACATGACACTTGGCGAGTTGTTGCAGTTTGCCACTTGTTGCACGGTTGCCCGTTGTTGCTGTCAGCGCTGTTGCCACTGTTGTACTTGACCGATTTGTCATGCTGCTGCAGTACCATGTATTTCTTTTTTAATTTAAATAAAATATTTTTTTTTGCGTGTGACTCACAATGGCAACGTACAAGCGTTTACCGTTAAGTTGGCTGCACTTGAAAAATTTCATTAACATTTTTTGCTCAATGCTTTCAGCTGATACAACTCGCATTTCTCTTCGCCTGCCGCAACACAAATTACGAAAGTGGCAAATTTCGAGCCACTCGTTAACACTTGTTGTTGTTGTGGTTGAATGTGGCAACATGCAGTCTCGCGTGATGCTTAAAACTCGTTGCTAAATTTATAAAATTTTTTAATCATTTATTTGTTAATGCATATTGCAGTAGAGACATTTGATATTCTGTGTGACTGACCGCAGCCTAACGTGCACTCACCGCTTGTTATCAGGTTTTGGCAATGTAAATCATTTAAATTATTTAGTAAATTTGAAATTTATTGTTCATCACTTACAACACATTACACCAACACTGACCAGCCTTTCTTGTGCGTGTTGTTGTTGTAGATATTTGCTGCAATTTATCATGGCAGCTATAACACTTTCACTGCGCACTAATGCAAAAACAAATAAGCCTAACATTGAAGCAAAAACAACAACAGCAACAAAAACAGCATAAATACATTCTTAATATGCGAAAACAACACAAAAAAAAGAAACACAATCATAAATGCCACACAAACAAACTCACAGAAGACTCCAACTCGAAGTGTAGAAAAATCGAACAGTAGCCAACAGCTGAAAGCAAACAATGCAGTTGCATCATTTACTGCCACTGCTGATGCGATGATTGTTGCATTGTTGCAGCCACTGTTGCTGCACACAGTATCACCGACATCGACAACAAAAAACACCTTGCAACGCTCAACTGTGCAACTCATCGAGCGATTTTCTTCATTTTCTTTGCCATCTCTTGCTTGTTTGCGTTTTATTGTTGGCTGCTCGCTTTAATTAAAAGCATTAATAACTAAAAAAAAAAAGAAGCCAAGTGCCAGACAACTGTGTTGGCCATGAGCAGCTAAATGCTGTTTCATAGCAAAAACAACTACAACAACAATAACAATAATTGTATTAGGGGAGAAAAACTGCATAAAGCACGCATGCCGCGCATGAAAACGAAAGCGTTGCAGCAGCAACATTGCAATTTTCTACTCAAGTTGCTGTTTTTGTTGTCATTGTGTGTGTTTTTTGTTTTGTTATTGTGTTTTGTTAGTGTTGTTTGTGTTTTTTGTTATTATATTTTGTTAGTGTTGCTTTGTGTTGACGCCGTTATTGCAATACTGATTTCTGATTTCTTTTTTTTTGTTTGCCAATAATGTTGTGATTTATATTGTTGACTATTCTGTCAGTGTCGTAGTTGAGAAGAGTTTTTATAGATTTAACATAGTTTGCACGTTTAAGTAGCAGGTAGAGTTATTTAGTGCTGCGGATTAAAGTAAAAGTAATCGGTGGGAATGTGGGTGTTTCGGACAATGTTCTGTAACGACTTAATATCGATCTTGAAACTGTCAAAATCGTCTCATAGACTTTAGATGAAGTTTAAATATGTTATTCAATTATTATTATTATTATTTTAAAAATATTTTCTGCTAGTAAAAACCCAATTCTAACAAAGTAAAACTCCAAGTAAACTTAAACTTCTTGTTAGAACCATTTCAGATTTGTTTTCTGCTTTAACAAAATTCCTACTTTATTGCTCATTCCAGAACAAGTCTGAACACATTATGCATAGATTTAACTAATACTTTTTCTCATACTGCCTTGTGGAATCACTATATGAGCTTCTGAACTGGCAAACATATCAGACTATGTTACTCTTACATCAAAGACTACAACTCCAAAAGAAGTGAAGAATGCTGTAGACTGAGAAAGACCAGCTAAGGCAAATCACTGTATTTGGATTTGTTTGTAGACTTTGGGGATCAGCAGAAGGAATCGTTATTTGGGCCCATATTGGCTTGAAGAAGAGGACATCACGTACTTTAAACCCCGTGAGTTATTAAGTTTTTTAGGTCAGTGGGTCTGGGGATGTTTTTTAACCATTAGCAGTTGGGGGCACCATAGATCATTATAGCCCCAGTGCATCAATATCCCAGTAACATATATTAATCTATTGAAATCTTAGAATATATCTGTAAATATATTTAATTATATATTGAATATATAAACTCTCTCTGAATATATTTAACCATCCATAGGTCGTTTTCCAATCAGGGACCTGAATAGAGCCTTCTAAAAATTTCCTAAAAATTCAAAAATATTCAAAAGTCATATTTACATAGCAAATCTAGGAATATAGACATAAAAATTTGAAAATTTTTGTTCCGAAAGTCAAAGATTATCAACCTTTTTTAAAACACTGCCGCCTCGATAGTCAAGCGGGTAGCGCGCTGGCTTCTCATACCAAAGGCTCCAGGTTCGATTCCTGGCTCGGGCGCTCTTGGCAGCCAATGGCAAAACCTCCAAGTGTGAACGAAAAACGGCCAATCGCCGTTCGGATTCGGCGCTAAACTGTAGGTCCCCCCCCCCCTTTCCCCATCCGCTTGAAATGTGTGCTGTAACATGTGTTGACAAAACAGTGTTGCATACACAGTTCAAAAACGGGTGAAATATGTGGTATCACAATGGGCCGTTCAGGCCTCCGAGTGTGTCTCTCATAGAGGCAGCCACCTCAACCTAACCTAACCAAACCTAACCTAACCTAAAACACTAAAAATTCTAAAATTATTACTAAAAAAAATAAATAAATAAAATAATTAAAAATTATTTTGAACTTAATCGTAATCGTTTACAACAACAACTTTTAACAACTTACACCCATAAAGTTTGTCAAATAAATGTTTGCAAATTTAAAGAAGGTAGAAAATTATTTTGAAAAGCGTATAGGGGAATTCTTTGTATGGTGCCACCCCATAGCTTTTTCAGTAGTGCGTTGCGATTTTGTTGAGAATTTTCTTCAAAATGAGTACCGTGAACAGGTCTCCTTGGACGTGCTTGATCGTGCCAATTCCGATCCAACTTTCATGGAACGCATCATAACTGGTGACGAGACATGGGTCTACGAGTACGACATGCAAACAAGCCAACAATCATCGGAATGGAGAGGAAAAGACGAGCCGAAACCGAAAAAACCACGCCAAAGTCGCTCGAAAATCAAGGTAATGCTGATTGTTTTCTTCGATATTCGTGGTGTGGTGCATCATGAATTCGTCCCTGAAGGACAAACAGTCGGTAAAGACTATTATTTGACTGTTTTAAGACGTTTGCGTGAAAATACCCGCCGTAAACGGCCTCAATTGTGGAAGGATAATTCATGGATTTTTCATGACGATAATGCTCCCTCGCACCGAGCCAACATTATCAACGATTTTAAGGCCAAACATTCAATAAACAGCCACCGTATTCACCTGATCTTGCACCGTGTGACTTTTTCCTGTTTCCCAAACTCAAATTACCACTCAGAGGAACGCGTTTTGAATCCATAGAAGACGTAAAACAGAATTCGCAGAGGGAACTCAAAGCCATACCGGAAAGCGCCTATAAAAAATGTTTTGATGATTGGAAGAAACGTTGGCATATGTGTATCGCTTCTAATGGAGCATATTTTGAAGGAGATAAAATAAATATTGATGAAGATTAAGAATTTTGCGTTTTATTTAAAATTTCCGGAAACTTTTCGGTCACAAGGTATATCTTTAATGACAATAGGAATTTTTTTGCTTAGATTGCTGGCACCTTACAAAGAATTCCCCTAATATAACAGAAACTGCAATATTTTGAATTCATTTGAAAAATATAGATTAATTGAATATTTCACTCTCATATAATATCAAAGTAATGTCTATTTGATTCGCGTATTGAAGGGCGAATTGATTTGAAAGTATCTCCTGGACGACCCATAAAACTGTCTGACAGAGAAGAAAGAAAAATCATCCAAAAAAATAGAATGCGGAACTGATGTATCTCATGAAACTGTTCGGAACTGTACGGCGCCAAATTTTCAATGCAATCTTGGTTTTGAAAGAAGACGAATTTTTTTGACAGTTTGAAATATATAGGGTGTTTTTTTTAGAGGTATAGAACTTCGAATTGAAATAAAACACAAGAAAATCGTTTTAATGTCCATCAATTTGGCTTTATTGGAAGGATAATTTTATGCCATTAATGTTTAAATATGATTTCGGGCATGTGGCCGCCGCGGCTGGCTCGAATAAAGCCAATTCTACAGGTCCAATTTTCAACCACTTTTTCGAGCATTTGGGGCCGTATGTCGGCAATAACGCCACGAATGTTGGCTTCCAAGTCCCCTAACGTTTCTGGTTTGTTGGCGTAGACAAGCGACTTCACATATCCCCAAAGAAAATAATCCAATGGTGTCAAATCACACGATCTTGGTGGCCAATTGACAGGTCCATTCCGCGAAATTATGCGCTCATCGAATGTTTCCTTCAATAAATCGATTGTGACGTGCGCTGTGTGGTATGTAGCGCCATCTTGTTGGAACCACAACTCATCCACATTCATGCCATCCAATTCGGGAACAAAATAGTCGGTTATCATGGTTCTATACCGGTCTCCATTAACGGTAACTGACTCTCCAGCATTATTTCGGAAGAAGTATGGCCCAATGACTCCACCAGCCCAGAGCACACCAAACAGTCAGTTTTTGTGGATGTAATGGCGTCTCAAGGGTCTCATGTGGATTCTCTTCACTCCAAATGCGACAATTTTGCTTGTTGACGTAGCCATTCAACCAAAAATGAGCCTCATCACTGAACAAAATTTTGCGATGAAAATCAGCATCGAGATCAATCTCATTTTCGGCCCATACACCAAAATCACGACGCATTGCATGGTCTCGCGGCTTTAATTCTTGCACAAGCTGGATCTTGTAAGGTCGCAAGCCAAGATCTTTGCGCAAAATCTTCCATAAAGTTGATGGACAAAGCTCCAATTGCTGTGCACGGTGGCGAATCGATTCATTCGGGTCCTCTTCAACATTTTGCTCTACAGCGGCAATTGTTTCTTCGGTGCGCACTGTTCGACGTCTCTGCGGATGCGTATTATCACATAGAGTAAATGTAGTGCGAAAACGACCCATGGTTAACCGAATTAATTGCTCTGATGGACGATTATGTCGACCATAAAATGGACGGAGCTTGCGGTAAACTTTGCGAACTGAACCATTATTTGCGAAATAAATTTGCACGATTTGCAAGCGTTGTTCTTTTGTCAACCTATTCATGATGAAATGGCAAACCAAACTGAACATAAATGACATTAGAGTTGCCAGATTTGACCACAAAATGCCAGTTTTATCTCTATTCGAAAAACAAACCTCTAAAAAAAACACCCTATAGTTTCATTCTTTTTTGATTTTTTACACTGTTTTCGCGTATCAAACAGACATTACTAATAACAGTAACAGTTATAACGTTTTTGGCAAAACGTTAGAAATAACGTATAAATATTATTACTTTGTTATTATTTTGAAATAATTACTTTTACATACTTGCATAACTATTATTCGTATCAAATTTTTATTCTGTTTCCCAATAACTATTATTAGCAAGAAATATTTTGTACGTTGCTCGATAGGGTTTTTTTTTGAAAAATATTTTTTTCGTTGCTCGGTAACGTTTTTTTTGGAAAATATTTTTTCCTGTTCCAGTAACTATTATGAATGAGAAATGATTTTTTACGTTGAGTGATAACTATTTGGCCATTTGGTTTTGTAAACGTTATCGCTGTAAAAAATATTTTCCTTTCATTACAACAATGCAATGACGCTAATAGTATTTCTCTCAAAATGTTCGTTATCGGCGATGTAACAAATATTTCTTGCTGATAATAGTTATTACGCCAAAGAAAAAATATTGGTCACGAATAATAGTTACGAAATTACGAATAATTATGATTTTTTCCACATAATAGTTACTGTCCAACATTTATAAAAATCTCTTAAAAATGTTTATGTTTATTAACAGTTTAGTCAAACAGAACAGAATCTTACATTTAAAATTAAATTGGAAAAATTTAAACAAAGCACTTGAAATTAAATCAAAGTTACACAGCAAAAAAGTGCAATAAATGGACAACGTTTACGATTTTTTAAAAATCCATAACTGTTATTTTGGGTCCCTGATTTTTTCAATAATATTTAAGATTATTTTATATAATCTTATCTCACCTAAGGGGTTTTGTTGTTCTCTTATTTAAAATATCTGATTTACTGCATTGTGTTCACACTTTATTAGCCGCACACACAAAGTGACTGTCGTACAATATAATTGTTTACGCAATTACAACACAATTAACACTCAAGCATCCAACGTTACTTCTTCCCCTCCTTCCCCGTGGACAGCTGCATCCAGTCACTTTTTGTTTGTGCTTTTCAAACACTCGGCAACACTGTCTGACGCCCATTCATTCAATGCCGCGAACATAATTGCACTCGACATCAGATGCACGCATGCCAGCAACAACAACAACAACAATTATTTATAACACAACAATCATTTGTGTTAGATATTTATAAACATTTTGTACATCCAACTGTGCATTTCTGCCGCTGCTTCGGCATAATTCAGTTAATTAGAGAGGCGCGTGCGGCTGCGTGCAGCGCATTCCGCCATTCATTCAGCGCATTCATTCAATTTCACAAGCAGCGTGTGAGTGATTTTTCATTTATTTTTTTTTAATTTAGCATATTTATGCCCACACGTCGGCCAACCACTCAGTCAGTCAGTCAGTGAGCGAGTTTACCACCCACTGTTGCCCACATGGCTGCAATTAGTGGCGGCCAGTGTTGTTGCTGGTCGCTTTCTTTTCGTTTGTGCCATTCTTCACACAACTCAATTGCGTTTTAAATACTTTTACTAGAAACTTTGATGCGATCTCTGCCCGCCTGCGCTGTAATTAGGGTCGTCTGCCATTAGCCAACGCAGCTGCTATGACTTTCAGCCGCGTAGACGTTTTCGTTTTCATTAACCTCAACTTTGTGTTTATTTTTTGCTGTTGTTTTTTTTTTTTGTAAAAGTAATTTATGAGCAAAAAATTATAGACAACTACAATTAAAGGTTTAGTTGTAATTATGTGTTGTTGCTTTTTTTGTATTTACAGTTGGCAAATTGTAGGCTCGTAGGTTATTGGGTTAGAGCAGTTAAGATTGAAATCAATGGCCATTAAATGTGATTTCTGTGACTCAAAATTAAAAACTTTCTTTGTTTGATAATCTTCATTGTAAAGTAAAACTTTTTCTGTGCAGTAAAAGAAACTTTTAATTATGATTTTTTTTCTGCCTGAAATAAATTCTCATTCTAAAACAAGTCTGTGCACTTTTTAATCCATTTCACCGCAAAATTAAAAACTTGTTTAGTTTCGATTTTTGGTTAAAAAAATTTAGTTTAATAATCTTCAGTGTAAAGCAAAACTGTTTTGTGCAGTAAAAGAATTTTTTAAATATTATGAGATTTTTTCTGCCTAAAATAAATTCTCATTCTAAAAAAATTCTCAAATCTCATTTTAATCTATTAGGTGTACAACTTTGCTTCCGCCGTTTTTTTCCAAAATTAAAAGCTTTATTGCGAAAAAGTGCTTACAGATGTATTATTCAAAGTATTGTCCGTCGCTAGCGACAACTTTCTCCCATCTTTCCGGCAATTTTCGGATCCCGGCTCGAAAAAAGGAGTCCTCTTTTGACGCTATCCATGAAGCAATCCATTTTTCCAATTCTTCGAAGGATTGAAAATGTTGATCTGCCAGGCCGTGTGCAATCGAACGGAATAGGTGGAAGTCAGAAGGGGCGACATCTGGGGAATACGGCGGGTGGGGCATGACTTCCCATTTCAGCGTTTCCAGGTACTTTTTGACCACTTTTGCGACGTGAGGCCGAGCATTGTCGTGTTGGAGGATGACTCACCATTTTCACTCACCACGAAATCACCATTTTTAAAACGTTGAAACCACTCCCGACACGTTCTTTCACTCAGAGCAGCATCACCGTAAGTTTCTGAGAGCATTCGATGCGCTTCAGCTGCATTTTTTTTCGAATTGTAACAGAAAAGTAAAACTCCCCGCAAATGGCGAGAATTGGGCACATAAACGGACATTTTCGAGCGTGAATAATACGAAAACAAGAACAACTGTCACTGAAACGGCGATGACAATTCGTTAGGCACTGTCCACACTCACTTTAAAAGCATTACCATCTATGTATTTCAACCAGCCTCAGCCGGTACAGCCACCTATCGGAAAACGGCGGAAGCAAAGTTGTACACCTGATATTTCACCACAAAATTAAAAACTTTGTTTGTTTAGTTTTTTGGTAAAAAATTTCGTTTGATAATCTTCAGTGTAAAGCAAAACTTTTCCTGTGCAGTAAAAGAAATTTTTCAAAAAATTTTTTTTTTTCTGCCTGAAATAAATTCTTATTCTAAAACAATTCTGTGCACTTTTAAATCTATTTCACCACAGAATTAAAATTTTTTTTATTTAATTTTGTGGTAAATAATTTTGTTTGATTTCATTGTAAAGTAAAACTTTTTCTGTGTACCAAAGGAAATTTTAAAATATTATGAGATTTTTTTCTGCTTGAAATAAATTCTCATTCTAAAACAATTTTCAATTCTCATTTTAATCCATTTCACAACAAAATTAAAAACTTTCTTTGTTTAGTTTTGTGGTAAAAAAATTTAGTTTGACAACACTTTTTCTGCAAAGCAAAAACTTTTTCTGTGCAGTAAAAACAAATTCTAACAATTATGATTTTTTTCTGCCTGAAATAAATTCTCATTCTAAAACAAGTCTTTGCACTTTTTAATCCATTTCACCACTCACAGCAAACCATTTCAAGCAACTCCAATTAATAATGTCGCCTAACATTCCAATGCATTTTCACACTGTCGCCTGGTTGCCCAACACTACCAACAACTCAGCTCTGCCTCGTCGCAGAGCTCCCGCTGCGATTTGCAGGCATTTTCAGGCCAAAACTCAAATCGTCTGCACAGCGGGTGTGCATCAATGCAGCAACAACACCAGAAGCTACAAATGGCTGCAGCCTGCAGCCACCAGCGCCTCTTGGCAATTTATAGGCGCAGCAGCATAAAAAGTTGCAACAACTGACGCGCGTCCAACAGTTGCAAGCAGCTAATTGAATGCCAACGCTACTGTTTGTTGGCGCTTAACATGCATTGATTTTCCAGCCATAGTAGCAGTCAAAGTGCCATATGAATATAAAACCCAAAAACAACAACAATTAAGATGTTAAGATGTTGTCTTTTTGCTTCAGTTGTCATTGCAACATTGTCAGTCGAAGCTCTCTACGCCTTTGATGTCTTTTTACAGCTGCATTGCACTTCAATTGCAATTGCGTAATTTTACAATAACAACAACAACCACACTTACATAGAAATATTACAACACGCAACTAATTTGGCGTAAGCATTGCGCCTTCTAAACGTTTGTTGCAGAATGTATGCAGCAACACTCACTGGCAACATTGTTCATGTTGTTTGGTTTGGTGCGCCAGGCATTCGTCATGTGACGTACGCAGCTGACAAGCGGCAGCATCCTCGAGCACTTCCTGATTACTGCATTAGTGTACAACGCGCTTATCTGATGCCTAAACGTGTTTGGGTGGCTGACATAGGGTGTGTGTGGCTCACATGAGAAAATCTCACAAAAAGAAAAAGAAAGATTTGATTCAGAAATTGTTCTATGATTCCAGCTAAAGTTTCCTCATCTAGAGAACATTTCGAATTTGGGCAAAATACAAAATTAGATAAAGTTATAAAAAGTGTTTCAACTCTCAACTGCTTTCAATTTTAGGAATTCTTTCTTTCTCTGCACTGTCCACTTGCCCACATCTTACCCTACACGCGTGTTCAGTAAAGAGCCAATGGCAACGGCTGGAGCCGCCTTTGGTCATTCGCTGCGCAAAGGCAAACTAATTAAAACGGTACTTTTCGTCACTCAGCTGCGCTCAATGCTTCGTCGACTGCGCACTGCCGCAACTTCGACCATTCGACGCCGACCATTCGGCCGATAGATAATCTTTACATGGGTTTTTGCGCAAAAGCTCCACATGTGGCAAATCATGCAGAATGTGCCAAGGCACACACGCACAACGAACGCAAAACGTGGGGCACTCAAACATTTCCAGAGAACGTGGCACCCAAAAACAACAAATCTTAAAAAGTATGAGAAATTATTTGACGAAATAATGAAAGCAAGATAGTAATACTTAAGGCTTGATTACACGTAACGAGTCGAGTGACGAGACATCAAAATGGTACTAGGCCGAAAGAATTGGGATAGCGAGCAAAAGCGACGAGTTGTTCAAACGTATATCGATACGCGGCGAGTCAGTTCGGTTTTACAATGCACAAAATGAACTAAGCAACTCGCGCAATCAAACTCAACCGAGCGAAAAGTGGTGTGTGACGCATACCGCATGTCACGAGCGATTCCGCATTAGACGAAACGAGTACTCGTTCGAGCTGCTGTCTTCTCACTCTACTCGTTACGTGTAATCAAGCCTTTACATACAATGGACAGTGATTCGTTCCATGGACCAAATTTGAAACATTTATAATCTCAGAATTTAACGATTTTGATGTCATTTGAAAGGTAAGAAAATTCCAAAAAACTATACATATGTACAAAATTGATAAAAGTTGAGCAGCTTTTATTAATTTTCGAAAAATTTTCGAAGCCGAAACTTTTTTCACAAAAAATATTAAACACTTGTTTTCTGTCTATTGAGTCTATTGAGTAAAAAAATCATAAAAATATATGGTTAACAAGAAGTTGCTAAAACTTTCAGCATAGATTAAAAATTGATGTGGGCATTTTCGGTTTTAATATTTTTTCAAAATTTTCTAAGCTGAGGCTTCTACTCCATATTTAATTTAAAATATTTTTCGAAATTAAAAACCTGAAAAACAAAACTTTGAGCAAAATCAGGAACCGAAAATAAATGTTGTTTTACAATTTTCAAATCAAAAAGGCACAACGAAAAAGTTTCCGTTGGACCTTTTTAAATATACCATTATGATTCGAATGCCCTCAGCATCGCGAATATTAAACTTTTCTTTTTTTTACTTTTACTAGAAAAGTTAAAACTAACTTTTGGCCTTTTGGCCTCAGGTTCACAAATATTAAATGCTCCAATGCAATGCTCCAGTGCAATGTCCTTTGTATTTTTTTAAATTCAATAAATTGCACACATTTGTGAATCCCTGCTACCGGCGCACTCTGACGCATGCTAAGAAAACTTGTGTGCGTATCTGAGTGCGTGCCTGCCGGTCTGTTTACCTTTGTGACAAAATGACACTTGTTTTCCGCGCAGCGAGCTGCCAAACACTGCAACGGCTTCGGCGCACAGCCGCCAGATGTAACAGCTGCGATAAAGCTTGAGATGCGAAGAATTGCCAGTTGCACAGTCCCGCGGGTACAATAAGCAGCGCGTACGGTAACTGGTAACTGCGGTAATGCCACCAGAACGCTGCTGTTGCTGCTCTTTGCTGCCGCCAAGCACTGAATTCCACCAGGAATGCGCTACAAGCGTGTGTGCTTGTTGGCAATTTGTTGTTGCCGTGTGGCATGTGAAAAGTGCGTAGCGTGTATTTTTCTATTTCGGCTTAAGAGTTCTTTTTGTTTTGCTTTCACAGCAAACTTTTCGAGTTGAAGCTTATTTTTTGTTTTATTTTGTTGTGTATTGTTGCCACAGACCGAAGCACTATTTGCGGTTAGTCACCGAGTGTATTCAACTGCCACTTGCCGAAAATATTATACAAAGCTGACAATTTATTACAACTCGGCAAGTTCAAGTGCAGACAACTCAAGTCTAACTTATTCCTTTTCCTATGAGTTTTTTGTTAAAGAATTCTTTGGTGTGTGTTCGAGTTGAAGGAATGCAAAAAAAAATTCTGCATTTGGAAAAACTGAAAATGAGCAAACAGGTTATGGCTTAGTTTGAATAATAAAGTGGATTCTTTCCAACTTGAGGGGATATACCGAGTTATTTATATCTTTGAAATGGATTTCTTAGTTGTTTTTTAACAAACTAGACTCTGACCCATTGAAGGGACCAAGTGGAGCAACTGGAAGCAGTGTGAGAGTAAGCATTCACAGCTAAGTGAAGACATAGCGAAATGAAAGCTTGATCACTCCTTGCCTTCATTAACCTCTAGCTTAGCTTCAAAGAGCAGTGGCCGAGAGGGTTAAGGACTAAGAGAGAATAGTAGCAATTAAACCACTCTAAAAGACCAACCACCCACCGTTTAGTGTGACCAGTTGGAAGGACCTGAAGACAGAAGAGAACTTGCAAGGACCATTCAACTTCCACAGTAATCTTCAAGATCTTCAATGCCGCCTCAAGAGTTCAGCGGGTAACATGCTGGCTTTTCAAACCAGAGGCCCAAGGCTCGAATCCCAGCCCGGGCTGCCGAAAAATTCGTCTACTTCTATTCGCTATCCACATGAAGCAGTTGCAGACATGAATTAAAAGAATCGCACAAGTAGTAGCCAACTCATGATTTAGCTCGACTCACAAATTTTTCTCCCAGTTTTGCATTCAGTTTCTTTATAATCTAAGGAACATTTTTTTATTAACACAGTTTTTCTTTTATAGCTGCATTTAGGTTTGATTTGGTAGGTTAAGATATAATATAGGTATATATATTTTTTTACACGCGCTTTAAAAAGTTTATCAGTTCCCAGTACTGTTGTTCTCAATTTGATTTTCTTGTAACATAAAAATGTCCAAGAGCTGAATTGTGTTCAAAATTTTCTAACCTAAATGGATACTTCTTCATCTTAAGCCTTATTTTTTTAGTCTTATAAGACTAATAAATTTATAAAAACTCGACATCAGGACTCGGCATCTAACAAAAAATCTCCGAGATGTAATTTTTAGTTCAAATGTTTATTATTTTTCTTTTTTCTACAATCCAATTGTATTCCAAAGTTTTAAAAATTTCATTACTATTCGCATCACTATCATTTCAGTCTTAATGGCGTATATTCTTTCATAACGCAGTCCAGGGCGGATTCAGAAAAATATTTCGGGTGTTTCGACCACCAACCCGCCCCCCCTGAATCCGCCCCCTGACGCAGTACGTTTGACAAAACAACAAAAATAAGAACTAAATACAATAAATCAATAAATATTTTACCAGGGACAGAAAATAACTGTTATCTTACAATTTTCAGATCAAAAAAGCATAAAAAAGAATCACGAATACTAAAATTAAATTTTTGAATTTTACTATAAAAGTTAAAATTAACTGTTATTTTGTGCCTTTTGGCCTCAGCTTCGCGAATATTAAACGCCTTTTAAGTTTTTGAGTTTTACTATAAAAGTTAAAATTTACTGTTATTTTGTGTCTATTGCCATTTCAGGCAAAATTAACTGTTACTTTTGACTTTTAGTTAAGTAAAAAATAACAGTTATTTAGTTAATATATAGTTAATAGTTATTTTATCGATCAAAATCACTGTTATGATTTTGTGATATTTATTTTTTCAGTTGATCGACACAATTTTTTCGAGCTATAAGACTTGTGCGACGAAAAAAATGGTATCAATAGTTTTTTAGTTGGTCAAACGGCCTTTGATAAAATTCAACTTGCCTGATATATTTATTGGACCAAATAAACAAAAATCTAAAAATAACTGTTATTTTCGACTGCTAAAATAAATGTCAAAACTAACAGTCAGTTTTGTCTGAAATGATAAAAGGCACAAAAATTAAAAGATAACAATTCAAATCTGACTTTTTTAATAAAAACCATAAACGGTACGGTCCCTGTATTCTACACTTGCGTCCACGGTTCAATTAAATTAAAATTCCATTATTAAATATTTCAAAAATAGCACAAAACAATAGTAAGAAAAACCGGTTCGTACGCTTAGACCAAAATAAGTCAATACATAGTTTTATGGACAATTAAAGACATTGA
The DNA here is from genome assembly GCA_963971225.1 of Melieria omissa. NCBI lineage: Eukaryota > Metazoa > Arthropoda > Insecta > Diptera > Ulidiidae > Melieria > Melieria omissa. Next base: position 145,839,607 of record OZ020267.1, read on the forward strand.
AGCGCCGACAAACTATCAATGTATCACTATAATATTCTCTATGTGTAGTATTGACACACATGTGTGTAGGTATATAGTCAGTTTTTGTCTGTCATTCGAGTACAAGCACTTTGTTTTGCTCATGAGCGAAATATCGCATAGCAGCCATAAACAATATGTGGTGAAATTCATTTAGAGATTAGTGTCTTATCGCTGAAGTGTTGTTGACATTGCAGAATTTCGTTAGAATATAATAGCACAGATGTTTTTTAGCCAACAATTGCATAATTGCATAATCATGCTGTATGTAGTAATTGACCTGAGTCAACAAAGTAGTTTGGTTCTCACTTGGGCGACGAGAGAGATTATTTGGACGATATATCTGGGCGGGCCCTAGAAACTGTTGTCTTCTAACTTGACAAGAAAGAAAAATAGGAGTATTCACAACGAGCTCGTTACTTTGTTAGTTTGGTACTTTGGTACGTGACGATTATTTTTGTTCGATTCTTTTACAAAAACAATACACACGTCCAAAACTACTGAGTACTTTCTTAGTGTATTCTATATAACATAATTTAGAACATTTTACTTGGATCAAAAAGTTATTGATAGCTAAATGCAAAATTTGAAAATGTTTAAATTAAAATTGAATGAAAAAAAAAAATATTAAATCTTATCTTACTTTGAGTAATTCTCCAGCAGGATGAGAGGAATTGACCTCTTTTTTTATTTTATAAGAAATGTAATATAAAAAAATTCATTAACCCATTAAGGACCAACGTGACATATACGTCACGATAGCATATCCCATCTTTATGGGCCGAGAAAAAAAAATTGGCTACTGAAAATGTAATCGTCAAAAGCATAACGGCCGAAATTGCTTCGGTTGCAATCAAGTTTCCTTTGTGAAAAAATGAGTTCATATTGATTTAGTATTGTGTGTAATTTGAAAAAAGGGAAAATATCGAAAATTACAAAAGTCAAAAAGTAATTATATTGAAAATTTTTTTTCCTATGCAAGTAAACAAAATATTTTAAAGCAGTATTACTTAGAATAGTATGTAGATAAATTATGCAAAATATAAATGACAACCTATTATAATTTATCCGTGTTTGATTGTGTTTTTTATTGCTGTGACGTATACGTCACGGTGGTCCAAATACAGTGCAAGTACTAATGTTACTTTTTTATGTCATTAGATACTTCAAAAACCCATATTAAATGATAGATTAGCTTGAAAGCCTACAGGGTGATGATGAAAATTTGAAAACATTGTTTATATAGCTCCTCGATGACCCTAAGGTGTCCGATGAAGATCCGGGGGAAGAAGACTGTGGCGGTTCTATCGAAAATTTGGGCAAAAAGTAACTACTACCATGTGAATTAGTGTGCAACGCTGACGAAGATGACATTCCTGTCCGCATCGATGAAAATATCGTCCTTTAATCCTTTGAAGGATCCTTTAATCAAGGATGTTCTTGATTTTTCGTTTTTTGAATGACTAGAAGACAGTTGCCGTGTTCCATAAGTTTCGTAAATTTAATTAATTCAATTCGAGTTTTGCTTTGTTTCTATTTCAAGTGAGGCTACCATGGCACTGGAGTAATACGAGATACTTTATGATACCTAAATCTTTCCCTTTGCCTGACAAAAAGTCACTAAAAAAGAAACAAGATGGTCACGTAGAGAGAATAAAACTGGAAAGTGCTGTTTTTTCTATAGTTTTAACCATTTATGGATAACATAACGTATCCCAGTCGGTCGATACTCACGAGAAGATCGGCGAATAATCGACGTTCCCCGACCACATGCGGTAGCGATGTATAAATGGGCGGTATATATCATATTTATTAGAATTTAAATGAATACAGAATTGTCGCAAGATGCAAGAAATTGTGGTGATCCGTATTTATTAACATTGGTTCCACCTTACTGGACGTATTCCGACCTTACTTCCCACCTAGGATCTTACGACAGTAAGCTCATTACCAATGTGATTTTCTTCAAGCAATTTCAAACCACTACTGTACTAGTCATGGCGTTAGAAAGTCGCCTGAAGGTTATCGAAAGCCGAAGAGTGAAGATGAATGCATCGATCACTTTGTGGAGGTGATTTCAAATAGCAAATGTCGACGATGTCGAGGTCAGAATTGCACAACGGTGTGAATAACTGTGTGCGAAATATGTTATATGGGCTTGTGTGCCAAACGCTTCAGACACTATCATTTTTACTTAATTTTAATTTTACTCATTTTATTGTCTGATATGTAAAGTTTATTTTTTATTCGCCAGATATTCCTTCTATTTAAAATAATGCAAAAATTTATGATACATCAAAAAGGAAAATAAAAACCAAAAAAATCGTATGTATTCAAGCATATACAATTATCTTCACGTATGTATGCACTTTGTGGGTATGAGGACCAATGAGACGTATACGTCACAGGCTATATTGACGCCCCCTGCCAACATTTTGAAAATTTGAAAAAATTTACAAAAGTAGCATGTGCTATAAATTTCAACAGCGTACATCAATTTTAAGGGCTCTGTCCTTAATGGGTTAACATGACGAAAGAATGTAACTGAAGGCATTGCCCGTTTTGTATAAATTGTGGTTTAAATTGAACCAAATGTTCAGCTGGATGGGTTCAAAACTAAAAGCAAATACGGAACACAGTCTTATAGGAAAAGTTACGAAAGATTCGGTAATGCAGTAATATTCTGCTGTTTTATTTTTTAACATTTTCATAGCTAAACTCAGTAAACATTAATAGTAAACTTTAGATTATTATATCAATTATTATTAAAGTCTCATATATATTTTTATTCAGTCAATTCATATACTTACCAACCATAAACAGACACTCAAGTATTTTCTCAAGACGTGTATGATTCCATTGAAATCAAAAACTCCATTAATGGTCATTTACAGGCAATTTTTTTCTCACTGCACTGCAGCGAACTTATTTTTCTTGCTTTTACCCCAAAAGTTTACTGAGCGCCAACTTGTCGGGTTGTCAAGCTATTAGCTTCTTTGTTTGAATTTTTTATTTCTATTTATTTTCTAATATTAGATACACTTGATGATAGTGAAGAAAAAATAAGCGCCGGTATCTTATCAAAAGAGATAAGCACGAGAGAGCAACCCAAGTTAGCTGGTAACACGTTTGAAATATACAAAAATACAAATGAGCATATATGTATGTAGCTTTGTACCGACACGCGTAAACTTGTTTAGAGTATATCAAAAGCCAGAGATCTACACCAAAAATGCTTTTTCTACGCTGTCTTATCTCAATGAAAAACGTAAAGGAAGATAATTTTTAATTAAAAAAAATTGTAGATTAGTAGAAACCAAAAGAAAAATAACCTTTTAAAGAAATATGACAATTGCAATAAGTATCAAATATGAAGAAATATTTAGTTGGTGAAGATCAACCATTGAGACTATCATTCCGAGTATTGAAAGTAGATTTGTTGCGAAACAAAGAAAGAATACAAAGTCTGATAATCTTAAATTGATTTGAACGTTTGAGAGACTTTTTCACTAATATATAACTATTTACAGAAATTTAGATCGGTGATGGCCCCGAAATCGTGTAAGATGAAAGAGTCTAGAGGCCCTATGCTTCAGAGAGGAGTGAACAAGAAAACAAAACAATGATGAGATCGGTGATGGCCACCACGAGTAGAATAGCCACAGGAATAGGTACAATAATAGGGTCTTCAATAATAGGACTCCAAGTACTCAAAGTAACCAGACAAAGATTGATACTCTTTTTCTGATTTGAATGTTTATAGAAGACTTTTTCAATAATAACTTTTCCAACTATGACATTTATAATAGTTCAGACCAGTGAGTGTCATTCAGTTACTCGCGAGTCACTGGTTTAGGTAAACAAAGTCCGTAATATAATAATCGGTTTTGATCAGAGAAAAAATAAAATAAAATGAATAAAATAATTTCTATCCGTGTTTTTGGAAATAAAAAAATTGCTCTTATTTATTTAAGAAATTCCTATCATTATTGCTTTATAAAAATTATTCCCAATAAGAAAAATTTTCACGTCGCCTGTAACTATTATCATGCAATAAATATTTTTGAGTTGCCCAATAACTCTTATAAGTAAAAATTTTTTTTTCATTATCGATAGTTCTTATTTTGGGATTTTTGTTTTTCACATTGCTTTATAACTTTTAGTTATGACTTTTTTGAAAAATTTTGTTGTTAACATTGCTTCATGACTTTTATTTATGATTTTTTTCATTTACGTTGCCGATAACTTTTTTTCGTTATCGATAATTATTATTTTGGGATTTTCGTTTTTCACATTGCTTCATAACTTTTATTTATGACTTTTTTAATTTACGTCACCGATAACATAATTTTGAAAAACAATTTGTTTTACGTTGAATTACCACCTTTTGGATATGAATTGATTTTAAATTTTTTAAATTTTAAATTTTTTTATATTGAAAAAACGTAAATTAACTGCAGAAAACTTATTTCCACCAACAACTAAACGATTAAAAGTCAATTAATACTCAAAATGTGGTAAAGCAACGCAAAAAAAAATTTCTTTCCTTAAAGTTATGAACCAACGTAAAAATTAAATTAATTATAATCAACAAATAAAATTTATGATCCATTGTAATAGTCACATTGCAATTATTTTCTTAAAAAAATATATATAAAAACAATAAAATAAAATTAAAAAAATTAGAATTAAAAAATAAAAATAAAAAACTTATAATTTTTAAGTTCCTGGTTTTGATGGATTTTTTTTAAGTGTACATCTATTTGAATGTACATATTATTATATTTCGATGCTTGTTTACTTTGTTTGTTAAATCTTTAGTAAAATGCTTGTCTTAATTTTTCAGACACTCATTTTAAAACTTGTTTTCCAACTTTAGAATTTTGAAAAAAAAAATTGTCGTCATCATGACTATGAAATATGAAGGCGATAAATGAAAAAGTCTTATCAAATCCGGTTAAACACTATTTAGGCAAAATAGATGCCACTGAATTGATGCATATTTGAATTTCTAAACCAGTATTAGGTTAGGTAAGGTACGTAGAAAGGGGCGTCGCTTCCACTCAGAGGCTCTGTAAAGTTCTTCGATTTGACTGTTGTTTCCTTCCTATCTGTTGGGTTCTCTGTAGATGGAAACGGATTCATTTGGGAATCATCCTTTAAGAACCAATTGGGCTTGATGAGTACATTCTGTAGGTCAGAAACGTGTCCATCGGTTATGTCTATTGGTCATCAAAACAACTGATCCCAAGGGTCCAAAGATGTCATTGCTTTATTTTCCATTTTTAAATGTCTATGTTTTCTTCAGTTTTTCTATCAACTTTTGCTTTGATGACTTTTATTTTTTATCGGCTTCTACAATTAGTTCTACAATAAAGGTTCTACAACTACAATTAGCCAAATCCGATATGTACTTTTCGAGATATCAGCGGATAAGACTAAGACTAAATATTAAAAACTTTATAGTCTTAAGTGATGAACATTGGCCTAGCAGTTACTCGATATCATTTAAACCTAACCTATAGATGAACTTTTTAATCTACTTGCCTCCAATCTGTTACCATGTCTGAATCTCTTAATTTATGATCTCAGATAGTTCGTACTTGTGTGTGCAATACATTTTCAAGCACCAAAAAGTACATAATAAATATGCACTCCAAAAACGCTACTGAAAAACAACAACAAAACTAAAAAAAATACACCAAATCTCGTTTTCATTTATATAAAAGACATAAATAGAAAAACAACAACAACAACAGCTTAGAACAAACAACTGCTATGTAAACAACTGCGCTCGTTGCTTTGTGCTCTCTGCACCACTGAAAAAATTCTCGCCGCACAAGTTCGACACCGGCCCCCTTCATGTGATGCTTAGGAATAATGCTCTGTATATCTGTAGCCATATGGCTTATCAACAATTCGAAAACGACAACAACAACAACAACAACAATCATATGAGTACTATCCGTGCCAAGAACGTTTGAACGCCACACTCTCAACGTCTAATCGCCGGCGATCAGCCTATAAAAGCTCAACAACGCTGGAGAATTCTCCTAGAGAGTGTAGAATCGTCTGCGCGATCACATCATTTAGAAAAAACTGTGTCTTAATTAATTTTTGCAAAAAACCAACAATCAAAATGCGTTTGGGAGCAACAGTGCCAAATTTCAAAGCGGAGACCACCAAGGGACCCATCAGCTTCTACGACTGGCAGGGCAGCTCGTAAGTATTTAGACTACAAACATTGTTCCGGTACATGGAGCCGGCTTTTGTTTTTTTTTTGTTTTGTGAAAGGCTGCTTCGGCACTTGTTGCTACACGTGTGCTGCGCCCCAGTGGGCGTTGTGCCTAGCAACGAGCGCGTCTCAGTCAACCATTCAACTGGAACATTCACTTGTTTTTTTGCTACGTTGTTGTTGTTTTTTGATATTTGTGTTATTCGTTTGTGAGTTGATCGGCATTGTTGCCGCTAGCGCGTGTCAGATTTGTGTGTGAGGGCACTGTGCACTAACACGACGACAGTGAGTACCCGATTATCTAATCTGTTGGCCTCTGAGTTCAGCAGCCAACTCGACACGCCCCGCAGCGAAACGTAAGGAATAGGAATAGTTGTAGTTGTTGTAGACTGACGAAACAATTTTTTTGTGTTTGTTGCGCACACACTTTGCATTTTTTCAGCTCTTACACTTTGCTCTTTGTGCATTCAATTAGCGTTTAATTTTGTTGAGTTAGGCTATGTAGAGAAATATTTTTTATATATAGAAGTACATTGTTGAAAAGCGTGCGAAGTGCATTCAAATAAGTTTGGTGATGTTGTGTTGGCGTTTCTTCGTTTTGTTTTTTAAAACATTTAAATACTCAAAGTGAACTTTAAAAAAAATATAAGAAAATAGGTTTTCAAATCAATTTTTTAGATTTAGATCAACAAACTAGAAGGCAGTTAAAATATACAAGTAGCTACCAAGATACAATTTTTTTTTAATATAAAAAATATCTAAAAATATATAAATTTTTTTGGGTTTTGAAATATTTTTTATATTAAAACAATTGTATATAAAAACAATTTGTTTTAAATATACAAAATATCTAAATATATACTTTTTTTGTGTTTTAATATTTTGATATTATAATTTTTGTTGGTTTATTTTGAAAGCTGCTTGTATGTAAAAAAAATATTTTAGATATTTTTTATATTAAAAAAAAATGTGTTGTTTAGTTTCATAGCTTCTTGTATATAAAACATATCTTTTTAGTTTTTTTTTTAGTTTGATAGCTGCTTGTATGTAAAATATATATTTTTTGTATATAATTAGATATTTTTTAAATTAAAAAAAGTTGTATATAGCTGCTTGTATATTTTTAACTGCATTCTATTTGTTGGTCTTTAGTTAACAATAATGACTCCAAATGTGTTAAGCATTTTCTGCTTGAAAAGTTATTAAAGTTGATTTGGTTAACCGCAAATTAACCTTAAATTTCCGGCGTTCTAGAGGATTTCCCTCACTAAAAAAGAACTAACCAAGAATCACAGAGGGTCACTGTTTAAGAGTCACGCAAGCAAGAAGGTTAGGTTGGCCTTGAAATGACTTCTGTCGAAGCTGTATGGATAAGAAAGAAGAAGAAAACACACTTAATCTTCCATAAACTTGTGCCGCATTATCTAAAACAAAAAAACACTCAACTGGGCAAATTTTTATCAAGATTGATTGCAACACTTAAGATTAAGTAACTTAGGTTAGGTTAGTTGGGTAGGTTACGGTTGAAGAGTTACGTCAAGGAATGGCAATGTTTGATAAGCTTCATACAAGAAGCTAACCCAAGATGAGCTAAAGGTAATAGACGTTTTTTTTTGTTCCTTATTCACTTCTCTCTGGAGCATAGAGCCTCCAGAAGACTTTGCCTTGTGTTGGTTACGTTAATTAACCTTGCACTTGTGTGTTTTAGGGGATATCTCCCAAATTTAGTTGACCTTAAACTTTCGCCATTATAAGTATAAAGAATCAGCCAAGGATAACAGAGGGTCACTGTTTAAGTGTCATGCACGCACAAAGGTTGGGATGACCTTGAAATGACTTCTGTCGAAGTCATGAAAAAGAAGAAGAAAACACACTTAACTTTCCATAATTTTGTTCCGCATTATCTAAAACCAAAAAACATTCAATTAGGCAAATTTTTCTTGGACATTCTAGAGGTTTGATAGGACTAGTAATAGTCTACAGTAATGCATACAGGATTACAATTTGGGGGGAAATTTGATACTTGTGGGAACTTTGAACGCTCAAAACATCCCTTGCGTCAAACAGTGACAGTGTAGTCTAGTCTAGTCTAGTCTAGTCTAGTCTAGTCTAGTCTAGTCTAGTCTAGTCTAGTCTAGTCTAGTCTAGTCTAGTCTAGTCTAGTCTAGTCTAGTCTAGTCTAGTCTAGTCTAGTCTAGTCTAGTCTAGTTTAGTTTAGTTTAGTCTAGTCTACTAGTCTTCGTTTGAAGCTCAAACTGGTTCAATGAGTGAGCAGATTTAAGTTTGATTGACTGAGTGAGCTGCGCCTTGGAACAGCCATTTCTATCTACCACCCTTTTTATTTTGATACTATTCTTCTAATTTTCTATTATTTTCATTAGCCCTTTTTTTATGTGAAAAAATCTTTAATTGCACCATGAACGCTTCAACAAAAAAAACTTAATGGTGGTTAAAACCAATCATTGTTTTTTTGTACAACTTACTGCTGTCAAAATAACATGAAACAAAATCTTCAAAAGAGTTTAAGATACTTCTTCACTTAGTTCATTTAATTAACGAAATTCTCCAAACTCTCGAAAAGAGTTTAAGATGCTTCTTCACTTAATTTATTATTAGTTCATTTAATTTACGAAATTCTCCAAACTCTCCAAAAGAGTTTAAGACATTCTTCACTTAGTTCATTATTAGTTCATTTAATTTACGAAATTCTCCAAACTCTCCAAAAGAGTTTAAGACATTCTTCACTTAGTTCATTATTAGTTCATTTAATTACTGAAATATTGAAAAAAAACTGTCATGCAATTCAATTCAAATATGGACACAAATGTCTCAGAGCGCTTAAAGCTCTGTATAGACTGCAGAGTTTCTGTTCCGATAATCTTTGGGCAATAAAAACAAATACAATTTTTTTTTTGGGTGAAGCCACGTGCTATTTGAACAGCAAAAAACACCATAAATTGCTTTTTATTGATATTTTATGGCAGCGATTCTTCATCATTAATCGAAAACATATTTGAAACAGTAGTCAGTCAATGCCAACAAATCAGATGCAATAGGGTCCCATAAAACCGTAGATAATAAAAATTATTTACAACTATATTCAACTACAAAATCGCCAACTAGAAATTCTATAAATTTACATTCAAAGTGCGCAATCAAAAATCCAAATATGGTAGTTTGCTGTATTTAATATTTACTGTGTCCATATTCTACTATCCGCACCCACTTAGGTACACACCGACCCACACACAAGAATTTTAATTTATTTATATTGAAGTGATCATGAATTACTGGCCAAGTAATTTGTATGCAACTCATTTCTCATGGCAACCTCGTGTTTTCATTATTGCATTCAACTCTTTTAATGTTGTAGAAATATTTGTTGAACACATTTCACTCATTTTGCTCTCTTTTTCGTTTTAGTTGGGTTGTGCTCTTCTCGCATCCCTCAGACTTTACCCCCGTCTGCACAACCGAACTGGGCCGCATCGCTGTGCACCAGCCCGAGTTCGAGAAACGCAACACCAAATGTCTGGCACACTCCGTGGACGATGTCAAGTCGCACGTTGACTGGGTGAACGACATCAAGTCGTACTGCCTGGACATTCCCGGAGATTTCCCCTACCCCATCATTGCCGACCCGCATCGCGATCTGGCTGTGCTCTTCGGCATGCTGGACGAGGCCCAGAAGAAGGATCCCGAGGTGGGCAAAACTGTGCGCGCCCTCTTCATCATCAGCCCCGATCACAAGGTGCGCCTCACCATGTTCTACCCCATGTCCATGGGACGCAATGTCGAGTAAGTTTGCAATTAGATTGATTTGGTGTTATTTGTCATTAATGTAATTTTTGTGTTTTAGTGAAATTCTGCGCTGCATTGACTCGCTGCAGTTGACCGACAAACTGAAGGTGGTAGCCACACCAGCCAACTGGACTGTAAGTTGACTTTTAATGCAATTTGCACAATTTCATACAAATAGTGTGAATGTATTCAAAATAATTTATTTCTATTTTAGCCCGGCACCAAAGTCATGATTCTGCCCACTGTCAGCGACGAGGAGGCCAAAAAGCTGTTCCCCAAAGGCTTTGACAAAGTCAGCATGCCATCTGGCGTAAACTATGTCAGAACAACTGAGAATTATTAGTTTCAAGCTCATGCATTGCAAAAATTTCTTTTGATTATGTTTTTTCGAAATGATTTTGTGCTTGATTTTTAAGTTATTTGTATGTATACTTTGTAAGTGTGCTCGTAGAATGAGTTAACAAAAAAAATTTTAAGTACAATTCAATGGTGCGAGTTTTAATTTTTCAACAATGGGTGCAGCTCGAATGTGTTGACTTTTTTTCCTGGTTCATTCCTCTCCCAGGCATTACCTTGTGTTGGTTACGTTCATCAGTTATGTTTTTCTGCAAGGGTAGTCGATTGGATCGTCGCAGGTAGTCCTAAGTGATGGGGCTGCCATCTATTGCCGCTTAGGAACAACGCCTGCTGTGGTGAGCTACCGCTCATAGCGCCATCTGTTGTGTAAAGGTGACAGCAGGATGGTTGAGGACTTCGCTAAGATCGGTTTGGTGCGCTGCTAACATTATCTATAATCAAAAACAATAAACGCTTAAAAATGGACCTGGTTAAAGGTACATATTGCTTTCAAAAGTGCTGACTTAACTCTAATTCCCTGAATTTTAAAAGCAACGTAAACCCAGAAGTGAGACTGTCAGGCTCATGAGTTAAATTACTGAAAACATTTGTTTAAAAAGAACAAAAACTGTCTAAAATGTTAAATTTATAAATGTAATATAATTCTAACATTCCACTAGAGGATTACATAAAATAATGGAATCGAAAATCTTTTGGATTTATCAGCATTTGAAATCTTTAGTGAGAGGTTAAGGCTCACTTCTGAGAATTAGGGTTAAGTATGGACTTACAGTATGCAAAATCCGTGACATCCGTTAATTTCTAATTGACCTAAAATATATTTTTTAACTCCATGATTAAACTTTTAAATTTTTTGACTCTAATAAATCTACACTTTTAATATTAAATGATTTCACTTAAATTGATTTATTTTCGCTTTTTTTAGCAAAACTCGATTTCTCTCTCGAGAAACGGATTCGTACGAATACAGACTTTGCATACTGTCAGTGATTACTGCTTTAGATCACAGCTCTCTTCTTCTTCTTCTTCTTCTTAGCATGACAGTCTTCGATGGACCACTGACTCGATTTCTCTCGCGAGAAACAAATTCATACGAATACGGATTTTGCATACTGTCAGTGATTACTGCTTTAGATCACAGCTCTCTTCTTCTTATTCTTCTTAGCATGACAGTGCTGGATGGACCAATGCTTCCGCAACTATCTGCCTCCAGATTTCTCAATTCGCCGCTAAGCGCCACCAGTTTTGCACGTTCATCTCTTTGAGATCATCGATCTTTGCATCTACCCATCTTTTTTTGGTCTGTCCTTAGTTCGCTTCCCATATGGTTGCTTCTTGAAGGCTCATTTTGGAGCTCTTTGTTCTGGCATTCTTTCTACATGTCCAAGCCAGCGTATTCGTTGCGCTTTTATGTATTTTATGACTTTTTTTTTAACAGGAACAAACGCGCAGGGGATGACCCCTATTAATGCGAAGCATTGCGTTGGTTCAGGAAGGATATTGTAACGATAAGACAGTCTGTCGCTGTGCAAAGCAATCCTGCCGCTACGTGCCGTGCTATAATCCAATCTGGCAACGACGGCCGCGATAGTACCTTTTAGTCCAATCTGGCAACGACGGCCGCGATCATCATGGAAACCTTTAGTCCACTCTGGAATGCGCGAGAACGATCCGCGCGATGGCCGGACAGGTATAAAAGGCAGCCGGGTGCGGCGCAGCGAGTCAGTCTGGTTTCGAAAAGTGAAGTTGCCACACGGAGTAATTAAGCAAATACTTAAGTGTACGAACAGTAAAGTGTAAAACTGTGACTAATAAAGTGACTGTTGGTTTTGAATTGGCTGCGTTGGAATAATTAAAGTTGTTTCATTTTCAAATTGCACAATCCAGTGATACGTAACAGCCCACTAGAACTAGTATTCGTAACAATATAAAGGTTAGGAGATAGGGTTATGAGTGAAGTGTTTATGGGCTCTTGCCTTGAACCCATCGAAATCATAAGTGCTGGGGAAAATATCCGCAGGGAGACCATTCCACAACCGCGCTGTACGGGCCAGAAACGAACTTTCCCTGTAGTGCGTAGTGCGCTGGAACATCGTTTCGACGTGGAATGCATGGGCGCCAGTGTTCAAACGGGTTGCCCGGGAGAATACCCGGAGTGATGGCATCAAGCTGCTCATCTCCACTGAGCAGTTACCGAAAAAGTTCAGTAGAATAACACCACACACCTGATTGGACCATATATTCACAGCTCTCATAACTCAAAAATATGAAACTTTTGGTTTTCCATCTTCTGTTTACATTGTGTCTTTCATTTCTTTCTGTCATTTTGGTCAACCTATGCCATTTGGCATCTGTATTCTTACTCACCTAATGCCTCGAATATCACAAATAAAAACTTCACATACGAGTATGTAAAGATTTTCCGAAAATTGTATAAAATATTTATTTACTCAATTCATCAACTTTTTGCATACACTTTAGGTTTTCGTATTAGCTTCAAATTTTGTTTTTGTTTGTTTATATTTATAGTTGTTTGTTTAATTTATTTTGTGGCATCATTACAATGAGAACAACTTATAACAATATTGCTGCGAAAATCAATTCGAGTTGCCTGGGCTAAGCAGCAACAAAAAATATAGATAATTTTTTTTCTCATTTATTATCATAGTTTTTGTTTTTCTTGAAAATTACGCTAACGACTATTTAACTAATTTGTGATTGTGTGAACACGCCTCGCAACATTGCGCATACAATTTTATTTGTAGCTTTGTAAAAGGAAAAATTTGATTCGAATTTGTAATGCAAATTGAATTGGCATATCAACAACATTTATTTGAATAGTAAAACATAATGATTTGTATAGGAAAAATATGGCTACAGGGTGGGGACTAACACTTGAACAATTCGTATTGTAATAATTGTAAAGCGTGGCAAAACGTGTTACAAAAATATGTTACAAATCTTGTCTATATGTCTAAGCGGTAAAGTGATTGAAGCTCTGTGGTGTTGCGTAATTTGTTTTTAAGCATTTTTCAAGGTCATAAAGCTGCTACAAGATACGAATGTTGCTTGGCTCTGGCAAATCTGAAGCGTAAAGTTAACGTAAAGCTTTGCAAATACACACAATGTTGGTCTGAGTGCGCGCTTTATGGCAATGAAAAGTGCTTATCTCAAAGGGAGAATGAGAATTTGTTGCTAACAAACAAAAGCGGAGCTAACAATAAAAGCACAACTTGTCAATGTTTAGTTTAGGATATAAGGTAAACATACAATTATTAAAAGCATTTCAAATCTTTCGCTTTTGTTTTCGTATTGTCAAATCTTTAGGTTACAATAATAATTTTTGGTATATGAACGATTTCCATAATGGCATTTTCTACATTGCGTTAGCATTCAATAAAATTGTTTCAGTATTTTTTTATAGTTTTGGATGCCTTGAAAGCGCGCTGACATATTTATTTGTCTTGGCACTTATTTGGCTTTTTCACAATTCAACTTTCAACGTTCAAATGAGCTAAATGACAGCAACATGTTGCTTGTTGCTGACCAATAGATGTTTACAAACATGTTGCGCTACACTCGAGTATGCACAATTAAAAACAAAAACATTACAATTTACTTAAGGCGAATGCAGTTCTCAATCTTTGAATACAATTTTCTTTGTAAAACTAAATAATTGAAGCACTAAAGAGGTGAAGGGGGGCAATTGACAAAAATACAGCACAATGTGTTAGGACCACTAAATGGGTTTATAACTAATTTTATTTAAGGTTAATTGCAACTAATTTACGCGACGATTGACAACTTTGTTCCGTCCTCAGCTCCACTGCTCACTTACATAGTCAACACTTGGGCGTGCTGCCAGTTGCGCTGCCCGTCTCCAGGTGCTGCATGAGCAGCTGCTGCAGGCTGACGCGCAGCGCCCGCTCCTCGTTGATCTGCAGCTTCATTTGCGACATGTCCTGCTGCATCTGTCGTATGGCGGTCCACAGCTGGCGCAGCGTAGGCGTCATGTCCTCATTTTCCAGACCTGCTTTCGGCATTGCGTTGTTGCAGTTGTGTTGGTTTTGGTTTGGTTTTTTGTTGAAGAAAGGAAGAGGGTGTTATTGTCAGTGATGTGGTGGTGATTGTTGTTGGTAAAAGAAAAGAAAAAGAGACAAACAAAATTGTGCAGTGTGATCGTTTTTGTGATTGATAGTATTTATTTGATTAAAGTTGCTTTGTTGCGTGCCTGCTGGTGTTGACAAAACGACTGTTGATGTCACATGAATGGCAGCCAGTAAATGCTAAAATCTCTACAAAAGCCACGAAAAAAAAATCAAATGAAACATAAACACAAAAATTTGCACAAACCAAAAAGCTACCCGAAACGTACTACAACAACTCTATGCGCTATGAAAACAACACAATTGCAAGAAAGACAACAAAAAAAGTAAACAACACTAAAAGCATTCAAATTATGAAAATTTTGTATGTTTTATGATGAATATTTTTTGAAAAAGAAAAAAAAATACAAAAATTGCAAAAATTTCACTATTGCTACTGTTTCAATGCAAACTGCAAACTCAAATGCCCTGAGCAAAAATAAAAAAAATTCTATAAATATTATTAAATTTTGATGAATGAAAATGTTGCACTTTTGTTGCATTTTGATTTACTAAACTGTCTACAAGACGAAACTGGCGACTTGTATCGCCCATTAATGCATGTTGCCACTAAATGATAATAGTTCACTAGGTGTGTTGCATGTGTGTGTGTGAGTGCAGGTGTGACTGTAAACCGTTTTGTAGTTTCATTAATATTTTACAATAAATTAAATACAATTTTTGCATATTTTTAACATTAGAAAACTGTCTCTTTTATTCAATATTCATTTTTTGTTACATACACACGTAGTTACATACATACATACATATGTACGTTTTTGCCTACACTTGTCGTAACGCATGCAATGCACTTTGTTTTTGCATTTAGTCTATGGTGTACTTAAGTTTAGTATGTCGACATACATAAGTAGAAAATTAGTTCACGTTTTTTGTTTTATTACTACAAACAATAAAGAGCGTTTTCAACACTTAAAGCATAAACAGTTGCGGATTTTTGATTTTCAGATAGTTGGCTGCTTTTTTTCACATTGTGGGCTTTTACGCTGCGTGGTGAAATGGCAAAAAAAAAACAGGAACAAACGGACGGAAATTGAGACAAGATTTAGTGTAGCTTAGCTGGCTCGGTCATGTCTGCCGCATGGACGACGAAGCTCCGGCGAAAAAGGTGTTCGATGCGATGGTTGGAGGTCGACGGCGAAGAGTGAGGCCGTGTCTCCGGTGGAAGGACCAAGTTGAAGAGGCCCTGTCATCCCTTGGTGTTACTAACTGGAGAAGGCGCGCAAAGCAGAGGCGCCTGGAGAGAAGTTTTGCGGCAGGCCGTAACCCGATAACGGGTTGTTATGGCCAGTTAAGTAAGTAAGTAAGTAAGTTTAGTGTAGTTAGACACTAAACTACAAAAAACCCACTTTAGTCTAAACCAGTGATGGCCATTCTGTAACTCATGAATACGAATGTTCAGAACTGATTGATTAGTTTATATTTGTTTATATTTAGAAATCAGACTGAAATTCCAGTATTTTATGTTTTACTGTCACCATTTGATAATTTTTTTGTATATCAATATGTATTGTTGCTTTTTTTATTTTGTTGTTTTTTTATACACATTGAACTTATGTTTATCGCTTCAAATTGTTATTATTTTTTTATACAATTCGGCATTACTATTGTTTATGTAATTTTTATTAATAATGTTTGTACAAGAAATAACGTTTTAAATTTTTTCTAGTTTCTTAACTGATGTTTTATATTTATTCGTTGACTTATTAATATTTTATAAATTTTCTTTTATTCTTTAGCAAAAAATTAGAGATTTTTCGTTATGTTTACTTCTCGATTTTTATTTCATATACAAAATGTTTGATTTTTTTAATTTTTTGGAATATTTGTAATTTTTTATTTATTAATATTTTTTATTTTTATTATTTTTTGTGTATTTATTTCATTTTTAATTCTTCCTTTTAATTTTTTATTAAGATTTTTATTATTTTTATTTTTATTTTTAAATTTTTAATTATTTTTTTATTTTTATATTTTTTATTTTTTTAATTTTTTAATTTTTTTATTTTTTCTTCTTATTTTTATATATATTTATAATTTTTTTAATTTTTAATATTTTATTAAGACTTTTTTGAAATTTTTTATAATTTTATTACATTTTATTAACTGTTCAAAAGTTGTATTATTTGATTTTAATTCTTATTTCATTTATTTGTATAAAAGTTTTATTTTTATATTTACATTTTTTATTTATTTGTTTAATTTTTATATTTTTTATAAAGATTTTTTAATTTTTTTTATTTTATTAAGATTTTTTTGTTGATATTTTATTAAAATTTTTTTATAATTGTATTACATTTGATTACGTTTTTTTTTAATTATTTAAAAATTTGTATTATTTGTTTTTAATTCTTATTTCATTATGTGTATAAAAGTTTTATTTTTATTTTTATATTTAAATTTTTTATTCATTTGTTTTATTTTTATATTTTTTATAGATTTTTTTATTTTTTTATATTTCATTAAGACTTTTTTTGTTAAGATATTATATTGAGAATTTTTTAAAATTGCA
Source organism: Melieria omissa (assembly GCA_963971225.1). Lineage (NCBI taxonomy): Eukaryota > Metazoa > Arthropoda > Insecta > Diptera > Ulidiidae > Melieria > Melieria omissa. The sequence continues at coordinate 145,856,693 of OZ020267.1, forward strand.
TTACATTTTATGACGATTTTTTCTTACTTAAAAATTTTACTATTTTATTTATTCTTATTTGATTTATTTGTAAAAAAGTTTTATTTTTTAATGTTAAATTTTTTATTATTTTTTATTATTATTTTTAAGTTTTTATACTTTTTATTAAGTTTTTTATATATTCATATTTTATTAAGTTATTTTTAGTTAGTTATTTTTATTTTAGTTATTTTTAAATATTTATATTTTACTAGGGTTTTTGTAATTTTATTAAAATTTTTTTCAACAATTGTTTATTACGTTTTTTTAATTTTTTAACAATTTGATTATTGTTTTTTCTTATTTCATTTATTTGTATAAAAGTTTTATTTTTTATTTTTAAGCTTATTATTATTTTTTATTATTATTTTTTTAAATTTTATTATATTTTTACTAAGTTTTTTTAATATATATATTTTATTTTTATTATTAACATATTTTATTCTTATTGTGTTTATTTGTATAAAAGTTGATTATTTTTTTTTATACATTATTAATTTTTACTATTGTTATTTTTTAATTTTTCTATAAAACAGTTTTAGATATTCTATTTCATTAAAATATCCTAATATCTTTAAATTGTTATTTTTTTGTTATATATATTTTATTTATTTGTGTATTCTTTTTATACTTTTAGTTTAAATATTTTATTATTTCCATATTTTATTAAATTGTGTCTTTATTTTTTATCATTTTGTTTCCTCTTCCATAATTTTTCATTTTTATAAAAGTTTTTATTTTTATTTAATTTTTTTAATTTTTATTAATTTTTATTAAAATTTGTTATTAGATTCCATAAAATATATTAAAATTTTTTTTTAATTAAAATTGTATTTTTGTTATTAAAATGTTTTATTATTAGTAAAATACATTTTTGTTTATTTTTTTTTTTAATTAAAATTTTATTTTTTGTTATTTGTATTTTATTGACTTACATTTTTATTCATATAATTTGTGTTATTTAAGTTGTACGTTATGATTTTGTATGTTCTCTCTTTTATTATTGTTATGCAATTTTTTCATATTTTTTTTTTCATATTTCGTTTACATACGTTACAATACATCTATGTATAAACATACATAGATGTATTCATCACTCATATATACATTTTGTTTGCAATTATAATTTGTCTTTTTACTTTTTAAGTATCTGGCAGTCGTTTCGTTTCTTGTTATATATGCACATATTTACTTCTAATATACTTTGCAAAACTAAAATTTTTTGAAAGAAACTATATAAAAGATATGGTGGCAAGAGCAAAATTTCTGTATGTAACCCGGTTTAAAGCGAATCGACTGAGTTTGTCATATAAACATGGGAACCACTTATCTATTTCATTCCTCCGTTTACCACATTATGCGACAATTGCATGCATTAAAATTGATGTCTAGCAGTCAAACTGACTGTTGAATCTGCTGCACTGTAAAAAATCTTGGAACCAGAAAGCTTCATTCATACATTTGAATTTAATTGCATGTTATACGACTTTTCAAAGCCACTACCTACAACGCAGCGTAAACGCCCATAATAAATCAACCAAATTGATTCGTAACTCACTGCGCACACAAACACACACTGGCGCATGAATCAGCGCTTTAAAAGCTGTTTAGTTGACGTACTCTTGGTTTATTCATGTCTTTGGTAAAACAGTTAGTAGCACTTACACCTATTTCGATTCGTTTATAAGTATACATATTGAATAAATACACACCCACATATACATAAAGAAACATATACAAATTCTACACTATTTACTGGACTTAATCATGGTAGCTGTTTATAACCTGTGCTTGTGATGTATAAAATAATTGTTTTTTTTAATTCCCTAAATTTAGATTAGTGACTAAAAGTATTGCACAACAGACAGCTGAAGATGTACTTATGGTTGTTAGTATGTGTGTGTGTGTGTGTGTATTGTGAAATCTGTATTACAAACACAAAAGCTGCTGTCATCAATTCATGAGTACACACTTTTCCATATGAAACAATCACATCATTGCAATATTTTGTTTAAGGACTTCAACTATGCGGCACGGATCACATACGATCACATTTACGACGCAGCACAAACACTATGCATTACAGTTACACTGGCCTTATCATTATCTACAATTGTTGTTGTCATCTGTTGTATGCAACATAATCACTGAGCCATTGCCTCTCTGGCGGCTGTTGTAATCGTATAAAAATATTCTCAATATTTTCACATTCAAATTGCACATTTTGCTGGCCACAATCAAGTTGTAAGATACAAATATATATATTAGCTTATGCGCTTTTATTGCTCCAATTTCATAACAAAAATATCAACAACAAAAAATATCATATCTAAAAATTTCAGCTATACAATTTACATGTTTTGCTTTGCATTACCCTTTTTCTTAGTCAAGTTAAGTTAAGCTCGTAATAATTGTAAATCTCAATATCATTAAAAAATCAAATATCAAAAATTTGTGTTCACAATCAATCAGGATTCCAATATAAAGTGATCAGTGCTGTCAAGCAGAGAGTTAATCGTACTGGACATCTGTGTCAATACACCATAAAGTGAATATATAAATAGTGACGTATACTCGTAATATTTACAAGAGGCAAATCAACACTCTGTCAAGTCAAGTATGGACGCTAAGCAAAAGTAGAGCTCTGGCCAGGTGGGCCAGAGCTACGTTTAAAGCTTTTCAAATACCGACGAAATTCAGCTAGAGGCCGAACGCTTAAGGCTGGCATTCGGTGTAAATGACTGACTGCCAGTGTCAAGCGGCAGGGAGGCGAAATTAAGTGCACTTTTCAATTACAATTAAGTATTTGCTTGAGAAAAACTCAAATAAAAATTATACATCAACTAAGCGAATAATTTGATAAAAAAAAATTCAAACATGTCTCAATTGATTTGTAGCTTCTGTAATGGTTTTTAGCAAACATCTTTAAATTTCCTATCAAAAATTTGTTTATCAAATTGAAAACTTATACATTTATGTACAATTAAGCAACTGCTCAACATTTTTTAGCTTAAGACGAAATAAAAAAAAAAATATCTATATATATATAGTTGTGTATATAGGCATGTAAATGACTTAACAAACGAAAACAACATTAAATACGGCGCACAGGAAGCAGCGCACAGTAGGCAACAACATAACAAAAAACAAATACATCATAGCCAAGTTAAGCAGCAACGGCAATGGCAATGGCAACGGCAACTTTTGTAGCGTTCTATCAGCTGTTTCCAACAAGCCCAGCAAGGCGTTAATCACTAATCAGTAATTGTTTATTTTGCGCCACTGTTTCATCACAAAATTACCGCAACACCAGGTGCCCGAATGTCGTTGACTGTCGGCGTCGTTGGTGCCCGGCTCGCTCTCGCCCGCCAGCGCACAGTTGCCCGCGCTGCCACCGTTGCCCAGCAGCGCCGCTGCGCAACCGCGATGCGCATGCTCGGTGTCGTCGCTGTCGTCAACCTCGTCGCCGGCGCCCAGATGCGGCGTGCTGCGACGCAGTGCATTGGTTTTGAGCCCGGCGGCAGCGCCATAGCCGCCAATCATATAGCCACCGCCGTAGCCGGCATAGCGATGCGACACTGTTGTCTCGAAGGAGCGATTCAGTCGGCGATCGTAGAGACCCGGCGCAGGCGGGCGTTGCTTTGGCGCGGACTTAGGCTGTTGCTGCTGTTGTTGCTCCTGTGCTGGCGGCGTTTGCTGCTCGAAGTCGAGACGATTGCGTCCGGACGGCGGCGGCGAACGCTGGTGCGTCTGGTAGGCATTCTTCACCAGCTTGGGCGAGGGTTTGTTCTTGCGCGGCAGCAGCGGCGTCATGAAAATGTTATCATAGCCGGAACCGAAGCCGCTCTTTAGCCGATTCAGCGACTTGCGTGTGGCGCGCTCCTCGGACAGGGCGCGCTGATAGTCGATGCCGGTGCCGGTGCCGCCGGAGGCCACTGCAGCCGCTGTCGACGAACCGGATAGCGAGTAGCGATAGCCAACTGCTGCACCGCTGCCGGCTGTGTTGTTGGCATTTAGCGACGAGATTGAGGTCGAGTAGAGGTTGAAGTTGTTGGGACTGGCCTCGCGCCAGATGTACGACGAATTCAGGCTGCTGGTGGAGTTTTGCTGATTGCTGGCGCCGCTGTTGCCCGGAAATGGCGCGCCCGAATTGCACAGAAACGGCAATTGTGGATTGGAGGTGGAAAAGGGTTTGCTGGTTTGCAGTTTGCCTCCGCGTATCGGCAGACAGGGCGTCCATGGCTGCAAAGCTAAACGGGTCGGAACGAGAGTGTAGTTTGTAGAGTGGGGAAGAGAGACAAAGAGAGAAAGAGAAAATGAAATTGAAGAAAAAACATAAAGGACAACAAAAATGGGAAACGAATGCCAGACAAAAGAGAGATATGCAAATTAAGAGACTGAAAGATAGCGAGAGCGGGAGAACAACGATAACACAACAACAATGGAGCAACAGAAATTTTATTTTATAATAAAAACAATAACCGGATCACAACAACAAAGAACCAAAACATATAAAATGTAAGGCGGCGAACAATGGGAACATTAATGGGTGATGGGTGAATTTTTGAACACGTTGGAAGAGTAACATGGAAAGTAACATGGAAAATGGGACTTGGTGATGGAAACATTGAGCTGTGTGGAAATATAATTTTACTATTGAAGGGACTTGCTTGTAAGAATGAAATAACTAAGACAGAGTGACCTAAAAGTAGGCTAACAAAAAAATATCTTCATAGAAAAGTGTATCGAACTCATTGAAATATCTAAGACAGAGTGGCCTGAAAGTAGGCTAACAAAAAATCTCCGCAAATAAGTGTGTCGAACTCATTCTTTAGTTGGCTCAGAAGTCAAGTGTTTGGGTCTTAAGAAAAGTGTTTAGTGAGGAGCAAAAAGAAGTACATATATGTTTATGTAAAAGAGAAATGACACATAGTTCGAGAAGAGAGCAGAACACTAGAAGAGAAAGAAGAAGATATATATGTTTACATAAAAGGGAAATGACACATAGTTCCAGAAGAGAATAGAACACTAGAAGCTAGGAACGTATCCATTAGTGACTAAAACTTGATTGAAGTTTCTTGCACTGGTTTTAATGTTAAATTGGAATATATTGATATAATGAGTAGAAGTTCAAAAGAGATATTACTGTGGAACAGCATATAAACCCCTGTTTGAAACTCTATTCTTTATCTTAGACCATGACACGAATGCTCCAAAAAACTGACAAATAAAAAATTACAATTCACATAAGGCCCAAAATTGTATCATAAAGCTCGTTTAAGGGGGTTCTCTAGTACAAACGGTGTTTTTTAAAGCTTTTTTTGGATTTTTTTTTTCAGAAACTGCAAATGATAATGAGATAATTCTTCATATATTTATTCTTTACATAGTGAATTATAAAAAAAAATGTTTCCACGTGCTACCGCGAACACTGTTGGAGTGAACACAGCTGAGTACCGGCCATGTTTTTTTTCTAAGGGTGCGTTTGCGCCATCCTAACTTTGTCCCTGTTCGTCTGAAATGTAATCCAAAAATTTTCTCTTAAAAAGCATTACTCCAACTAAAGGATGACCTATAATAAATCCGATCTGATCAAAATTGGACCCGCGGCATCATTTTAATGTGTTTTTTTCGAAATTCGCCTTTTTTTTTACTCTAAAAACTACCCCTAAAAATCGGCTAGCCAATGGAGCGCAATCTCCGTAGGTTAACCTGTGGAGCAAAACGTTTTGAACACAGCAAAACAAGAATCAAGTGAATCGGTCAATTAGTTTCGACGGAATCATGGCGCAATGGTCAAAAAATGTGTTTTCGAAAAAACCCGTTTAAAGTTTTAAAACCGTGTTACCGCGTAGTGAACGAGACGGATTTGAGGCTCTGTATCTCAGAGACGTTTACGAATTCGACAAAATCCGTCCGTAAACTTTTTCTATGATAGTTATACTATAAAAATATGAAATAAAAAAAATCTATTTTTTCAAAATTTAAAACTGGAGGACCCCTTAAATACCAAAAGAACACACCACTAAGAGAAATAGTTCAAGATTCCAAGCTTACTATATTCTAGAAGGCGTAAAAATGTATAGAAATATATACAAAAGTGTAAACAGCTCATATAGTTTGATTTTGAGACATCAATTGTTACATTTTTTGGACATAAAAATGTTGATGGAGCTCTAAATTGTATGCAACATGTACCCACACATCAAAAAACACAAGTAAACAGTTCGGCATAGGCATCAGGGGTGCAAAAGTAGATATAAACAGCATTGATAGGGCTTAAAGGAATGTTATAGGAGTAATGGAAATCATAGACAAATTAGATAAACCGCAAAAACAGTTAATATAAATCATAATTCTACATGTTTAATTAGCATTAAGTCAACATTTGTATAAATAAAACAAAGAATATAATATAATTTAATATATGGTACAGTACATGTACATGGGCCACTAATTGTTACAATAATGATCAGACATCCTTTCTAGGTTTTAGTTTATTTTATTTTTAATTTTTTGTTTGTTTAATTTTAATGTGGTGTGTAGTCATTTTAGGCGCAGTGTGAATGTGACTAGGACGCGTTTAATTCGCTTATGCATATAAGTAGTAAAACTAATTTGTATTTTTTCTCAATAAATGTTACATTTTAATTTTGCTAAATCATTTCAACAAAAGCCTTACAACCTTATTCAGTAAGTACAAATAAATATAATGACAAACTAAACCATTTTAGCAATTTGTGTAAACCAACTTCAAGTTAAGCTGTCACAACAAATCATAAGAAATTACAAAGTCGATCATTGTTTAAACGACGATCGATATGGCAGGAATGTGGCAGCCTATTGCCAGCGATAAATCAAAAGTTTACAATAACAAAAAATTTAGTGTCTTGTGATCGAGTCCGATTGGGCGTGGTATCAAACATTTTAGTAACATTAAAAACAGCATAAATCGTGTACGAAAGTGGTGTGATGGCTTTGACTAATGCAGCAACAAAACGTTTACGAGCAGCAATAATGAAACCCACAAGCAACAGTTTGTTAGAAAAAAATATAATCATGAAGACACACACAGCGCACAAATGAGCTGCAACTCATTTGCGTGCTGTGCATTCGCTTTTACCGCACTTTTTGTGCTTTTGTTGGCAACTAAAAAATAATTTATATGTAAAATAAAACACAACCGCAAGCAAGCGCTAAATGAAATGGAAGTGGCGTGCGACCCGCCGCAATGCGGTGGCAACATGAGTGAGCAGAGTTTGGTGGCAAGTGTTGGTTTCAGTTAGTTAGTTTCGATTCACTTACCCGAGTGTATGGTGTTGCGTGCGTTGTTCTGGTAGGCGGCGCAATACGCCTCGAAGACGCGCAATACCAGTGCGTCCTCCTCAAAGGTGGGTTGCGTCTTGCGTCCGCTGCAGTAGCTGGCCAGCGCATTTGAGCTGCCAGCACTGGCACTGCCACTGCCAGCGCCACCACCGCCGCCGCTGCCGCTACCACTGTGCGTGTTCGTTGTGTTGAGCAGGCTGGGACGCAGTGGCGGCGCCGGACGCAAATTCGTAATGCTCCAATTAGCTGCAAACAAAAACAAATTATTATTACAGACAGACAGCGGAAGGAATCGATTTGGTGTGTGTGGTCACCTTTTGTGCTTCCTATCCTTGCGTTTGTGGTTGCTGCTGCTGTGGCCGTGGCCATGTTTGCCGCCGCCGCTGGCACTGGCATTGTGTTCTTGGAAATACTGTTCGATGTCGGGGCTAAACTTGATTTGTGGCTTGGCACCGCCTGATGATTTGGTAGACTTTGTGGTGGTTGTTGATGATGAAGATGATGTGATGGATGCTGATTGCTGTGCGTGTTGTATTGATTGTAGCTGAGGTGATGATTGAACGACAGGCTCCGTTTGTGTTGTGACGGATGCGACATCGACGTTGACATGTTGCCCGCTAGCGACGAGACGTTTGTGCGCTGTGCCAGCATGCCCAGATTGGCGGGCGGCGACATCTGCAATTGACGCAATATGTAAAGTTAATCACAATTTTATTACTTTTTAAGAAAGAATGCTGTGGGTTAGTAGACTTTAAGAAATACATTTTTTAACAAATTTTGTTGCGGCTGAAATTGTTCAAGAAGTGTGCAGAAATTGTTGTACGACAGTTAGTCCATTCCTTTGATTTATGTTTATTATAATTTCATGATTGTTGCATCCACACACAGTCACAGCTGGAAAAAGCGCAAGCAAGCCAAACGAGCGAATGCGATGCGATATTTTTGTGGTGAGAATGTTTTGTAATTCGTTTCGATTTTCATTTTCTATAATTTTGGTTTGCTTTTCGTATTCAATTTGGTTTCGAAAAATGTTAAAAATTGGAAAATTTTTCAAAGAAAAAAGTAAAAAAAAAGAATATTAAATGGAGGTGATTGCTTAATGATTTGGCAAGCAAATGATTTAAAACTGGTTTAAGCTGAAAACAATAAAGGAAAAATGATGAAAACAGTTAGGAGCGCGGCCAAGCTTTGGGCTGCCATTCATATAACTAAGGCTTCGGCGGGCGTTGATTGGTTGAGGCAAATGGGGCATTAGAAGTGAGGTCGAAGCATTGCGAATTTATGTATTTACTTTTTAAATTCACATTTCTATTAAAAATTATGAATGGAATTATCTATTAAAAATTATGAATTTAGTTTTTAATTCAAATTTTTTTGGGAATATACTTTAATTATAAATTTTTTACTATTATTAATGCAAACAAATTTAATATTAGCCAACAATTTATTATTTAATGACAAATTTTTCTTTGACGACCAACAAATGGATTCTCAACTATAAAAGTTTCATGGCATTATTTTGATTATCTAGTTTCATTAGAAATAAATAACTATTATCTTATCGATATATCGACAGACCAAAGTCTCTAATATCCGATCGATCTTACTATGCAAATCTATACTTTCAATAGCAAACTAAATTCGAGTTAATCGCACCTTTGGCCTTTTTAGAAGCGTTGAAGCTCTGATGATTTGCTTTAACAAGGATCAAATGCTAAATTAATATCTGAAATTAGCGTCAAAACTCAACAAAATAGAAAACAGAAAACGAAACGCTGCATAAACGAATTCACAAAACAGAAACGTGCACAATCACATTCGCACACACGCCCCCTTTCGCGATCCAAAAAGTAAAGACCAAAAAAAGGGGAGCGTGCGTCTGTTAGGTCAGTGATGTTTGCTTGCCTTCTTCAGCTGTAACGGCGTTCGTTGCGCCACTGTCAGCCAACATTGTCACAGTGTCTTCTGTGGGCGCTATTGCGGCCGAGCCCACAGCTCCAACGAGCCCCAGCAGCCCATTGCAGATGGGACACTCGAGCGAGCTGCTTGGACTGGAAATCGTTGTAGTGCTGTTCGTGGTGGCTGTAGTGGCCGCTGCGTTAGCCGGCATTGCACATGCACCATTGGACGTTTCCTCCGATGCGCTGCGCGCTGCTGTACACACGGGACACTGCGTTGTCGAGGTGGTGTTGGTGGTGCCGGTGCTGCTGCACGCCACCGAATTGGCATTGCAGCAACAGGTCGAGCATTCGCGACACAGCGACGAGTAGGCGGTGCCTTCGCTGAAGCCGCCCGACGAGCACACACAGCTGGAGCACAGCGAGCAGTACGAGTCCTTGCTGAGCTGCGGCGACGACAGACTCTTGTTGTAGACGCTGGCAATGCCTTGCATCACATCCAGCGGCAGCTTCTCCTTCTTCCACCAGTGGGCATACATGCCCGAACGAAAAACCCGTTCATTGGAGTCCGTTTCTGGTGCGTCCACGGCACTGGAGGTGAAGAGCAAATTGTCATTGCGCGAAGGTGAGTCATTCGCTGTGCTGGCATTGAGAAAAATACTGCGATGCGTGTTGATTTGCAACGAGGCGGTGGTGGTGATGGTGTTTGCCGTAGAAGTGGCACTTTCCTGTGGTTGAACGGCTGGTTGTGCTGCTGGTGGTGACGTGTTGGACGGATTGCATTGATTTTGCGCTCCGCCAGCATCGCCATCGACGAGATCTTGTGTGGTTTCGGGTGTGAGAAATTTGGCGCGAAACATGCCACACACATCGAAACGCGCGAGATCAATTGAAACTTCATCCGCACCGTTGCTACTAGCGGCGCCTTCAACGCCAGCGGGCGGGCTTAGGGCGCAGCCTTCGCCATGGTAGTAGCTGCCAAAAGCAGCATCGCCAGCATGTGGCGGATCGGGCGATGTCAGCGTGCAACTGCCCGCCATGCCAGAGTCGCTGGAACGCGGACTGGGACACTGCGAACTCTCGCAGCATTTGCATTTGCTGCAAGCCCCATCGGTCTTGCGAAACGGCTGCGCCTGTGATTGCGGCTGATGCTGCCTGCGTTCGCTGCGTGGAATGTGTCTGTTGTCGTTGCTGTTGTCGATATTGTGGTTGCTAGGGTTTACTGGGTCCGCGCTGGAGTAAACGGCAGCGGGTTCTTCATTCCCAGTTCGGCGCTCCTGCGACTCACCGTTCGTCATCTGCACATACTGATAGCTAATACAACGCCTCATGGAGCCCGAAGAACGCCGCTGTCCAGCACCCTCCGAACCGCCACTAGAACGTTGCGGTTCGATGTACAGCTCTGTTGTGGAACTGCTGCGCGCATTGGCCGCATTCAACTCACTTTGGAGCACTTCACTTTGCACATTTTCTCCAGCGTCCCTGTTATTTCTCGATTTTTTTCGCTTGGATGAGTGTTTTCTAAGTGGCGCGGGCTGCTTGAACATGGAAGGCGGCGATATAATATCGGCATTAATGTCCGCAATATTACTGCAGCTGCCATCGAAATTGTACAGCAGCTCTGCCTGCAGTTGGTCGGGTGCAGTGCGGCATGCCGCTGGCAAGTCCAAGCAACTGGAATGCATTTCGTCCTCTTCGTCGCCACTATCACCATTGAGTTGGTCGATCTGTTCCTCTGTGTGTTGTCGCAAGGTGTCGACACTTTGATGCTGCATCTCGCTGCGATCCTTCCACGACGGCACATAGACAGCCGTCTTCGAGGACCGATTGAATCGATTGCCCACAAACATGTTTGGCATGCTGTGTCGTTCGGGCGGCGATTCCGCCAAGTCTGCAGCAGGCAGCTTGATTCTAGTCTCATCGCACATGTTGGCCAAATTTTCACAGGCCACATAGCCACCGCCCAGACGTCCACAATAGACCGAGGAGCTCTCCGACGCCTGCGAAGGCTGCTCTTGCAAACCCGACGCCGCTTTAGTTGAGTCTTCCTGACAATTAGTGAGAGCGCCGCTGCCACACAGTTCCAAATGTGCTGTGGCCGTGTGTATAACGACGCTGTCCCGCGTGGATTTTCGCGCAAGCGCCAACATGGCCTTCGAGCCTATTATCAGCGATTCGGTCTGCAAGCCGCCGCGGCCTCTAACTGCCGACTGCGCTGCATCATCCGTGCTGTCCGAATCCAGTTTGATGAGGTTGATGGAAGAGCAATGGCGCACCGTTTTCAAAGAACGTTCAGCATCGGGTCCATGGTCAATAAAGGTGCCCGTTGACGTACAAATGGAATCATGTTTGTTGGCGTAAAATTTAATATACTCGAACGGATTGGAATCACAGTCACTGTACGCTTCGCACTCCCCATGGTCGCCGTCGTCGTCGCTCTCCGAGTCGGTGGGCAGCTCGAAGGCATCCTGTCTTTCGAGCTCACTGCGCTCCAACGAATTGGAATCTGCTGCTCGCAGCTCATTGAGCCGCTGTTTTTTCTGCACTTTCGCGGATGCCTTGTGGCAGCGCTTCTGACGCAGCGGAATCTGCTGCATATCGATGCTTTGCCGCGCTTGTGGATAGAGCAGCATCTTCACCAGCGCACTCTTCAGCAGACCCTTTTTGACCAGCTTGGCAAAGTGTAAACTCAAATTGGCATAGGGCGCAGTGGGCGGATAGTTACTGGGCGGCAAAGTAATGCGGTATGAGGTGCAGGGGGTCGCATTGTAGTAGGCGCAGAGCGAAAAACGAGTGCAATAGCCACGCACATCGAGTATGTGTGGATTCTGAGTGGCGGTTTGTTTTTAAATATTTTTTTTTTAATTTGATTTAAGAAATTCTTGTAAGATTAAAGTAATAAATGGCGATTTGTACTGTTTAACGCTAGAACACTAATGTGAGATAAGCTTATGCACAGTTGTTACTATGTATCGTTTCATTAGTGTTTCAGTGTTAAAACTGTGGCACAAACTGGCTAGAGAAACGCCGTGGAATGCAACATTTTGGAGCATTACTTTCAGATGCTCTGAGAAATAAAAACATTCAGAAGTACACTTACATGTGGTGGTGGCTGTGGCGCATGTCCTGCTCCGCTGCCGCCCATAGACGAATTGCTCAAATTACTCAATTGCCGTTTGATGCCCATAGGTATTGTTGGATTAGCTGTTGTCAAGAGTTCTACCCATTTGTTGGCTTCGTTGGGACCTTGACAGACGGCAACAATGCGTTCAATCAGCGGACCACTGATCTCAAAGGCATTCTTAAAGGTGTCGGTGTCTTCAAGGCGATTCACAATGATGCCAGTAAGCGGTAGTTTTCCCTAAAAAGAATAATAAACATATTTATAAAAGGAATATAATTTCAATTCAATTTTAAAGTACGCAAATACCTCATAGATAAAGGCACTCATTCTTTGGCTAACACTGAGTATTAATAACGTCTGTGGGAAGAGCACAAAATATCGATCACGATGGTCAGGTCCAACAGCAACGCTGCCCATGTGTATAATGTCACCTGCGGTATTGCATTATGTTAATATAACTGGCACAAGTTGAATGCAGATTGTACTAAATTACCCAAGGAGCTTAGTTCTTGTCCTTGCCAGCCGCGCACTGGCCCTGTCAGCACTTGCAGTTCCAATTCTTTCTGCCGACGCGTGGCAGAACAGGTGGCCTGTAATTATGTAAAAATCTAGATGAAAATATATTAACAAAAAAGTTAGCAACAAAACGCACAGCAATATCTTTGTAGACGGCCACACTGCGCTGCGTGTCACCGCGATCGGGGTGACTGCTCTCCATATGGCGTTCCAGCTCCTGCAGCATGGCCGAATACTTGTCCAGGCGACGAAACGGTTTCGACAGTCCCGTTGTTAACACAAGCAGACCCGGCGTGGCAGCGCCCTGTCGCTCCATATATTTTTCCAGCTCATCTCTAGCAAAAAATGCAACAAATTACAAACAATTTGTAACATATTTAATAGACAAGTGTCATGACTCGCTTACTTGTATTTGTCCAGTATGACAATGGCCTTTGGATGAGCCGCACAGTAGGCCTGATGCACCTGCTTCATAAGTGGCGCCTTTGTCAGAAATAATTTACCGACGCGATCATTGCACTCTTCCATCTGCGTAAGCAGCTCGTCGTGTGTCCGCACCACCTCCAAGAAATTGCACATCAGTTGCGCATATTCGTCGGCACTCAGACTGTGTTTCGAATAACACAAAAACCACAATCGATTAATAAATATTTACAAATGACTAATTGTTCTTGTGGCCTTACATTTGCGACTGCTGCAGCGGATCCAGAAAATTCTCCAATAATCCCTGTATTTCGGCCACATGTGCACGCTCCGAGTCGAGCAAATCTTTCAGCACAACCGAACGATACTCCTGTATCTCTTCAGGTGGGCGTATCGTTTCTGTTAGAGGCAACGGCAGCGGCGCCTTGTATTCATTAACGTAATTGCTGGGAAACCAGCCAGTCTTATCGTTTAGTGTACCCTCCCACCAGCCGCCCTCTTCGCGCTGTGTCACGGTGATGAGGTCGCCCTTCTTGAAGCACAGCTCGTCGTTGTTGCCCCCCTTGAAGGAGTACTCGGCCTGTACGATGAGTGGCTGCTCCATGATGTGTTTTCAACACTGGAACTAATGCCGTGGCCGAAACTAATCGCAGCCAGCTCCTTGATGTGGTGTAGAGTGCGCGGTAAACAGCCGTTGACCGATGTGTTGTACGTGTAGTGGGTGTTGCAGCAAGTCGTGTTGTAAAACTGTAAATAGAAAGAGATGTCATAATTTCGATCATAAACTTTTTACGAGCATGAACACCGTCGACACTTTGCAACTAATGAATGGCGCACAGAGAGTCGACACCAGAAATGAACATAAAAATATGTAAATTTTATGTTTTTAATTAAATTGTTAACAACAGCACACACATGCAAATGTATGTTTTGGGAAAGCTAGGAACATTTTGTAGAAATAATGGAAGAGCGTAGAGAACGGATGTGGAGGAACAATGTTGCTCTCTTCTTTGTCCCTGCCACTAGTACTCGATGCACTCAGCGAAACCAAATCAGAAAATATGAATTGCCTGTTCTATATGCGATTTGAAATTCTTTTTCAAAAAAACATCTCTTATAGTCGCTCTAAACTATTTTACAACTCATTTTCTGGAACCATTGGAATTTCCTTCAAAGTGTCAACGAAAAGCCCTTTGAAACTAATTAGATTTGCAAAATTTTATCTGTGTATATAAACAAACAGAAAATGGCAATATTAATGAATTACATCCTGTTGGCATAGGCACACAAACGCACACCTTTACATATGCTCAGGCGACACTACACACACACCACACACACACATAGGTTACTGTAAGTGCCCACGCACACGCCGTGAGTGCCCCTTGTCTCTTGCCGTGGCACGCTCCGCGTAAATTGTTATTCTGCTTTAAAGCCGCCAAACGAAAATATTTCGAAAATATTCACAAACCATAAAAACCGAGCAGAAACATATGTTTTCGCGTTTCAAAAACGTTGGAGAATGGAAACGAAATGTTAATATTTCTTTTTATTTTTTGTTGTCATCATTGTGAAAATATTTTCCCCCCAAATTATATTAAAATATTTAGTATATTTGCTGTTGATGTTATTAAAGCGTGCACAAGCGCGAATTGTGTCGGCAGGAAAAATTCCAAGGTTGCCAAGGTCATTTCATGTCAGTCGAACACAGTCGAGCGGCAGATGTCGGTTGCATTCTGCACCCATGACTGTGTGTCTCGATCGTGTGGCATCTTTGCTCCACCACCTCCAAGGCGAGAATATATATCAAGCTGGCACAATCGCTGATCGATATTGCAAAATAATTTCAGATGGCAATGCTTTTAATTTTTCAATTCTCAGCGCCGCACATTAAAATGTTGGCGTTGCTCGTAAAAAATGATTTAGTTGCAGCTCGCAGTCGTGCAGTCGCAAAGTGCCAAAGGCGAACCTGGGCCTTAATGTTTATGGGCGATTTGGACAAAAGCTCATTGATCACCTCTCACACTCGCCGCTGCAAACGTGCTAAAAAAAGAAGCGTTCTTCTTTCGGTTGTGAAAAAGCGGATTATGAACGCCTGAAATATGAAATATTTATGTCCGTGCTTAGTATTTTTTTCGTTTTTGTTTTTGGTCAATAATTGTTTTGCTTTATTTTCTTGTTATTTGCTGCTTTCGTTTTCGCGTTTCGGTTTTTTACGCAAGCACTTTTCAAGCCAAATGTAAGAATTATTTCTGAAATCTTTTAATGGCAGACAATGAAATGAGAATTCCAAAGGCTTTTGTCACTGCGTGTGAATCCACTTAGCGAAATAGACGACAAAATATATAAATTGCGGATGAGCATGAAAAATTGCCGGTGTGGCTGACACAGTCCCTGCGGGTTGTCGGTGTGTTGTGTGATGTTGTACGTAAAATTCCCAAAATAGAAATATTGCTTCAGTTTTTGCAATTGTCAGATGGCAGAGTACTCGTTGATTTTTTTACAACGCATTGACATTGTCAACTTTCTTTTTGATATAGTTGATGTTTAAAATTAGTCCTTTGTAGATGGATTTTCATTTAAATTTAATCTTAGCTTGAAAAGTTCCTCTGATTTATGCAAAATTAAATCAAGAAAAATTGATCAAACGACAGCGGTGTTTCGGGTGTTCGAAAGGAAGGTGTTACGGCAAATCTTCGGGCATGTGCGTATTGGCGACGACTTTCGAACGCGAATAAAGAACGAGCTGTATGAGCTGTTAACACTAGAAAGATTGCAAATTTTCCATACTACATATAATTTTTACTGATATCTTGGAAATTACGCATTGGATTTTGCTATTTTTTCACAAAATAATTTTTAAATATATATAAAAATTGTCAAGATAACAAAATAAAAATCACCAAAGCAAAAGTTGATAGAAACTATAGAAAATAGAGATATTTAAAAAATCAAAAACCTCAAAATGACCGGAACGGTGCTTCTAGTGTTAACCCTTTCGCTACCGGTGTTTACTGGAGAAAGTTAAAGTCTGAATTTTATCGATTTAGACTTCTGTGTGTTTATATTAACACCATTCCATATTCCAATTCCAATTGTTTTTAATTTTATTACCAAACTCATTTCTTAAAAGTGTTGCAATATGGCAGCAACCAACCAATCACTTAAAAATACAATTTTTTACTCATAACTAAAAATCGAATATTTCTTCGATTACTTCAACTACAATAATAAAAAAGACCAATTTATCTGAATTTAAGAAAAAAGTCCAAATTTAAAGTTCTCTTATTTTTTCTGCATCTTCTTCCTTTACTATGTAAAGATATTACATTACACAACTTGTATATTTCTCTGTTTTAAACTTAAATATTTAGTTTATTAATTTTGTATTATTTCTAAAACTTCATATTATTCTACGCATGAACAAACAAATATAATCTGAAACCATAAAGGACTCAGACGTACATAAAGTAGCATGTTGCCATATGGCAACAAAATAGCATAAGGGTTAAAAACATGGTCGCAGCACAGCGGATCAACATTCAACAGCTAAGCTGACTTGGCCCTGTGTGCCGTATGGACAATGAAACTTCGGCCAAAAAAATCTAAAACGCAGATCTGTAGTTGGAGGTCGACGGCAAAGAAGGAGACCATGTCTCTGGCAGAAAGACCAAGTAGGGGGCAACCTATCATCTCTTGGTGTGTTTAACTGAAGAACGCGTGCGCAAGGTAGAAGCGCCTGGAGAGAACCCAGTAACGGGTTCTTATGGCCAATTAAGTAAGTAATGCCAAACAAAGCTGAGTACGAGGCACATGTCATGTCCGTCCTCTCATATGGTACAGAATTTTGAACGTCGCCAACAACTGATGCTTTGAGGCACTTGAGAGAAAGAAACCCCGCATTATCTTTGGTTCGCTCCGAGTGAGAAATGAGTTCCTGAGGATGAGTTCTTTTAGATTAAACAAAGAGCAGTACAAGCCATCCAGGAACACAGACGGGCATAAAAATACAACGGCCTGGCCATGTTGCCCGATACTGTGGCAAGGCAGGACTATGAAGTAGGAACTCAGGTGGAAGGCGACCAAGTACAGAAAAATCTGTCGGCGTTCGGCATTTCCAACCGTCGACAGCAAGCACGAGACGGAAATGGCTGGCTTTGATTCGGCGAAGAACAATTAACGTTTGTAGCGACAGTTTAGTAAGTTATGCTATATCCAAATTTGTCTACGTTAATCTTTCAAATAGATGAACAATGAGGGTTTGGCGAAGAAAGCGACGCAGAAGTTGAAGATCGACGGCAAAGAAGGAGACCGTGTCTCTGGTACAAAGACCAAGTTAAGGGCACCCAATCATCTCTTGGTGTGACCAACTGGAGAAGACGAAGCAGGGGCGCCTGAAGAGAACCCGGTAAGGGGTCCTTAATGCAGCACAAGACTGAATACAAGACACTTATCATAACCGACCTTTCATACGGTGTAGAATCTTGGACGTTGTCAACAACTGACGATTTTTGGTCCGCTTCGCGTGAGAGTTCCGTATTCGATTGAACAGCGAGCGGTATGAGCCATGCAGACACGAACGGGCATAAAAATACAGCTGGCCACTGGCCCCAGCAAGAAAGTAGAGTCGTAAAGAGGCAAACCATTTCTCCAGTAGAAACACCAAGTTGAGGACAACCTATCATCTCTTGGTGTCACCAACTGGAGAAGTTGACACAAAGCAAAGACATCTGGAGAGAACTTTTGCCGGTAACGAGTAGTTATGACCAATAAGTAATCCTTCTAATGGAAATTTACTCACTTTCAATTTTAATTAATATCACTTATTAATTTTATTATTACTTTATCACTTATTAATTTTATTATTACTTTATCACTTATTAATTTTATTATTAATTTTTATTATTATTTAATTTATTAACTTTTAATTAATCTTTAATATTGATTGACTCGTTACAACTTATTAACGGTTTCAACTTCTTTTAAGGTAGTTATTGTTTATTTTAATTTTAGTTAAAAATAATTCACGCTGTTCTCCCAACAATTAATTTTCAATTCAAGTTTCCTTTACCTAAAGTTTAATTTTAAATGATTTTTTTTCGTTTTCATTAGAATTAATATTATTTCTAACTAATCTTTTTACTTCGCAATAAAAATTTTTGACTGTTTTCAAATATAACATTTTTGCATTCAAGTTTCCTTCACCTAAAGTTTAACTTTTTAATAGCTATTTTCCCGTTTCCATTGGAATTAATATTATTTCTAACTAACATTTTCACTTCGCAATGGAATTCTTTCACTGTTTTCAAATCACTGTTTTCACATTTTAAACTAAAACAAAATATGTATATAAATTCACTCATAAGTACAATCGTCCTCTTCTCCAAAATATCACTACACCAACTCACAAAATTTAAAATGTTCCAGCAATGCGTACACAAAAACAACTGCAACATTTGCCATCCGAAGCCCCTGACATGACAACCCACAATCCTTTAGGCATACCATCAAACACCGAAACGCCAACAACAACATCATCAACAACACTAAAGACAGAACAGCATCCAACATGAGACCAGCGATGTGTCACCCCAGTGCATTTATTGTCAATGTTGCGTGATTTTCTGCCTGTCATTACTGCCGCTCAACGCGCTGTCAATGCATAATGGATTAAGTGTGTATTCGGATAGGGGTGGAGAGGGGGGTTGGGAGGGGGGTCGGACGGACGGACGCTGATTGGATTAGTCTGTTGCGTGTGGGATAGAAGGCGATTGTTGCATTGAAGTGACAAGCAGACATCATCATAAGTCACTCGGCGTACGGCAAATAAACAGAAATAGGAAAATGTCAGTGCGAGAGCGAAAGCAACACCGATCAGACACTGACTGAGGTTAGCTGGAATTTGTGGAAATGCAATTTTACAGCTGTGTGTGTTTGGTCAATGGACTGCAAGTGACAGTTGACTGATGATGAGTTGTTTTTATAGTTGTTGATGATGATGGCGCTATGAGCATTAAGATGTTGTGATTGCAGTCGGAAAGAAGTGAGCAGAGGAAATATGTTTATGAAGTAGAGAAGTTCTCATGCAGATAATAAAGTTAAGCATGAGATTATGATATGAAACATTTGGTAAACTTCTAAGGAGACAAGATTTCTAGAATGTTTGGAACAAGAATTGTAAATAGTAGTCATGAAAATGCACACAGAATCTTTTAACACTAGAAAGACAGCAAGTTTTCCATACTAACAAAAACTACATATCATATCTGCTTATATCTCGAAAAGTACACATCGGTTTTGGCTAATTTTTCACAAAATAAGTTTTTAAAAGTTATACAACTTTTTACGATAAAAAAATAAAAGTTACCAAAGCAAAAGTTGATTGGAATTCTGGAGAGAATACAAAAAAAAAAAATTTTTTAAATACATTTTTAAAAACTATAAAATTTTTCACGACAAAAAAAATAAAAGCTACCAAATTAAAATATGATTGGAATTCTAAAGAAAATACAACAAATAAAAACAAAAATAAATAAAAAAAAAAATTCACGGTAAAAAAAATAAAAGTTACCAAAGCAAAAGTTGATTGGAATTCTAAGAAAATACAAAAAATAAAAACAATAAATAAAAAAAAATTAATTTAAAAAAAATATAAAATTTTTCACGATAAACAAATAAAAGTTACCAAAGCAAAAATTGATTGGAATACTAAAGTAAATACAAAAAATAAAAACAAAAAACAGAAATTTACATTTTTAAAAACTTTTCACGATAAAAAAATAAAAGTTACCAAAGCAAAAGTTGATTGGAATTCTGAAGAAAATACAACAAATAAGAACAAAAAACAAAAATACATTTTTAAAAACTTTTCACGATAAAAAAAATAAAAGTTACCAAAGCAAAAGTTGATTGGAATTCTGAAGAAAATACAAAAAATAAAAATAAATAAATTAAAAAAAAATATAAAATTTTTCACGATAAACAAATAAAAGTTACCAAAGCAAAAGTTGATTGGAATACTAAAGAAAATGCAAAAAATAAAAACAAAAAACAGAAATACATTTTTAAAAACTTTTCACGATACAAAAATAAAAGTTACCAAAGCAAAAGTTGATTGCAAATTCTGAAGGAAATACAACAAATAAGAACAAAAAACAAAAATACATTTTTAAAAACTTTTCACGATAAACAAATAAAAGTTACCAAAGCAAAAGTTGATTGGAATATTAAAGAAAATACAAAAACTTAAAAAACAAAAATAAATTTATAAAAAACATAAAATTTTTCACGATAAACTATAAAAGTTACCAAAGCAAAAATTGTTTGGAATACTAAAGAAAATAAAGATGTTTAAAAAATTTTTAAATGAAAAACTGTCAAAATTGCCGCAATCGTCTTTCTAGTGTTAAAAGAGTTGAATTAAAGATGCAAAAATTTGAGAACAGATGAGAAGTTTTAGTGAGCCTGTTATACAAATTAATGTATTCTTTTAACTTTTGGTGGAAAAACGAGCTGACACCATTTAGTCTCCAACAGAAATTAATACGAAAAGAAGTACTCAACGAAAAGAACTCTAGCTTCAAAGTAATTAGATTTATGTGATAAAGGCGACAAGACGTGATTGTGGCAACAAAAGTTAAACAGAACAAAAGTTTCCAGGGGACACAAACTGGAATTGTTAAGGTAATGGGTAGACCATACTTTTGTGGAGCAATGGACCAACAGTACGGGACTACGCCAGGCAAAAGGGGTTCTTGACTACAGACAGAGGCATATCCAGAAAACTCCTCGTGCTAAAGAAGGAGTACTTGCGCATCTTTATTGGTCAGTGTTCACTAAGAAAATAGAAAACAACTCTTCAGACTCCTACAAAATGCAATCAAAAACCACAAACATCCATACATATTCTCTGTGATTGTTCAGCACTCAGGAGAAAAAGATTATACACCAGGCAAAAGGGTTCTTGACTACAGTCAGAGGCGTTAAAAGAAAACTCCTCGTGCTAAAGAAGAAGAACTTGCGCATCCTTATTGGTCAGTGTTCACTAAGAAAATAGAAAACTACTCTTCTTAAGAGTGCAACATGCAATCAAAACCCAAAAACTTTCTTGGATGTTCTCTGTGATTGCTCTGCACTCAGCAGAATAAGATTCTAAGCCTGGCAAAAGGATCCTTGATTACAGCCAGAGGCGTTGAAAGAAACCTCCTTATGCTAAAGAAAGAGGACCTGCGCATTCTTATTGGTCAGTGTTCACCAAGAAAATAGGAATCTACTCTTCAGATGTCTGGAACATGCAATCTAGAACCAGAAACTTCCATTCGTGTTTTCTGGATTGCTCTGCACTCAGCAGAAAACGATTTCTCCAGCTAGGGACGGCAAGTTTAGCCACAGTGAAGATCTGGAACCCCTCAGAGTACTAAAATTATTAAATAGCCTCAACTTAAAGGACTTAAAAAAGGCTTTAACAGAAAATCAGCTGATTCAAATGGTTCCCAAAAGATGTCGTCCGAATCTACAGAGAACTCAACACATGGGGAAGCACATCGGATTCAAAATCAATGATTCCAATGAACCCAACAGGGTCTCTGAGTGGAAGTGCCTTTCTTACACACTTCTCTAACCTAACTTAGTAGATTTTCATTCATCATAAAAAAGGTAACATCTCTATTTGCTGACTGACATTGACGAGCATAATTATTTGTATGGATTATAAGGACGATGACAAGAATTCACACAACAGAAGATTACGTTAACAACAGGCAGTCATAATTTATAATAATTATGTCCTATACGAACGAAAGCAATTTGATTTGATGAAAACATCATTATGCCGCTCGAGAGGTAATGAGTGCAATCCCTACTGAAATGACAGCACAATAATTATCCACATGTGGAAGATGGATATGGCATAATGGCAACGCTGACTCAAGATTGCTTCAATCTCGCTGTACTTGTGTCTGTCCTACGGTTCAATACTTCAAGTGCCGCTGCTGCTGCCGCTTAAGGGCGTCAGTACACAGACAGACATGGAGCCCGTCAGCCAGCGAGACAAACTGTTGAGTGCAGCGCATGCGATGGCAAATTATGCGCTTCACTGTGTCAACGACAGCAGTGGCGTCGCCTGGCTGCTGTCTGCCTGTCGGCCTACCGGATTGCGTGCGACCGGACTTGAATAATTTCCTATTACGGCAGTGCGACAGTGCGCGTCTTTATTTTCCTCTGAAAGTGCGCGCAACATGTGCCGTTTCCCGTTCTGTTTATTCTTCTTGTTGCCATTGTTGACGTTGTTTCATTTTAATGCCTTTGAAATTATGTCGCCAGATATAGAGACACGTATGTATGTATGTATGGGAGTAGCGCGACGCACGTACCGACACATGAACGCAAGCGTTCATATTTAAAAATAAAAACACTCGCAATTAAATGGAAAATGACTTTTCCTTTTTCCCGTTGTTGTTCTCTTCACTTCACTATGTACTTTGTTTTTGTTGTATGTGTTTTAGTTGGGTTCATTATTGTTGCTGTTGTTGTTGGATTTGCATTCATTCGTTTTTCGTTTTGTGGTTTGTTTACGAAAATAAGTTGATAGTCATTTTTAATTCATGTGTGAATTTTTTGCTCGCGCGGCATATATCATTTTTCTGCTGCCACTTTTTCTGTTTTCCTTGTTGTAATAAAGTTTTTGTTTTTGTTTGATCTTTTACTTTTGTTAAAGGAAAAGATACTGTAACATATATACTTACAAAAGTATATTCGTGAGCAACCCATGAGAAAAATCCCGTCTCATGGCATACCATAATGATAAAACACTTGTTTCACCTACATTCGTAGCACACCGGCACGGTAGTCGTCATAGAATTCAGTGATTCGAGTGATAGATTGTCGAACGGGCGTGTCGGTGTGTTTTCGACAAACATCAAATTTATACACAATAAAATCAGAAGTGGGATATTTGTTCCAAAACTATTCGACATGGAAAACGGAGACGAGCCTCCAAAATCCAGCATGATTTGTGGGCTGGAGGAGTGCAAGCGATTAATTCCGCCTTTCGATCCGTCCCAACCGAACGGGACAAGCGCGCACGAATGGATTAATAACATCGAAACAGTAAAAGAAATATTTAAATGGGAAGATGCGACAGCATTATTTTATGCTGCATTACGGCTTGAAGAAGCCGCCGCGTCCTGGTTCTCTGCCATAAAAGACAAAGAACTAACGTGGGCTTCATTCAAACTAATGATAATCGAAGCATTCCCAACGGTGCGCGATGAGAGCGCGGCATATATGCAGCTCATGCGTCGCACAAAAAAACGGGACGAAAGTATCGAGAAATATTTTTATGACGTCCTTGCACTTGCACGAAACGGTGGATTCAGTGACGAGTGCGCGAAAAGTTTTATTGTCTCCGGTCTAGAAGACAAGGAACTAATTACGGCGGTAACGGGCTCATTTTCGAGTTCCAAATCGTTACAGGAACTGTTAGCGCAAATAAAGGCTCATATAAACATTATTGAGCAACAGAAAAATCGATTTAATTTTTTCGCGAATTCGGGCACCAACCGAAACTACATGCGCGTTAATGAAAAAAACAGTGTAGAATATCAAAATAAGCGCGCCGAAACAAGAATGTGCTTCAACTGCCGCGAAATTGGCCATATTGCTCGCGACTGCAAGCGTCCGCGTAAACGTGAACATGAACGTGCTAACGTGGCACCAACACCGAAAGTCCGCCGTTTAAATGTCGCCAATGGGCTCACTCAAAACGCTGAAATCGAAGGTAATAATATTAACGCGTTTCTGGATCTTGGAAGCGAGTGCTCTACAATAAAACTGTCCAAGGCGCAAGAATTCAGTTGGGACTATCAACACTGTCAAACAAAGTTAGTAGGCTTTGGTGGAATGGAAGTACCTGCCTTTGGAAAAATGAACAAAGTTGTTACAGTCCAAAATGTTACAATTCCAATAGACATTTTCGTAGTGAACAATCACGACCAAGAATGTGATATGATTATCGGTCAAAACTATTTGGATTTTCCTGGTGTTAGCTGTCTTCGGGAAAATGGTCGTTTTACTATTTCATACAAAAGTAACACTAAAAGAGACTGACTAGACACCCCTTACTGCAGAGCGGTAAACCGAAATTCCATCAAATTGGGGGAGCAACTAACGGGAGAAGAAAAATATATAATTTTAAAAGTTATTGACAGATATGCGCAATGTTTTTCCGAGAAATTGTCTGAATTAGGAAAAACGAATTTGATTGAAATGAAAATAAAACTAAAAGACGAAAAGAAAGTTGTTAATCAAAAACCATTCCGTGTACCATTTCACTTGCGAACAAAAATGAACGAAATCGTACAAGAACTTTTAAAAAACGACATAATTGAATATTCCTCTTCCGAATTTGCTAGTCGCGCGTTTCTCATTCCAAAGAAAGACGGTGAATTTCGCATGGTTGTTGATTACCGTGAACTTAATAAAAATACAGTACGTGAAGTGTTCCCTATGTCAAATATAGAAGAAAATATAAATTTGATTTGTGATAACAAGTTATTCATCGTAATGGACATGATGAACGGATATCACCAAGTACCAGTGGCGAACTCGTCGCGTCATTTGACTGCCTTCGTAACATGTGCCGGTCACTATCAATATAAACGAATGCCGTTCGGTCTCTCTAATGCTCCGGCAGTATTTATGAGACTAGTGGATGCGGTGGTACAAATGGCATCAACCAAGAACATAATAGCTTACATGGACGACATATTATTATTTGGTGACAATTTCGAAAATTTGTTGAAAGACTTCGAAAAATTTCTCGAAATTTGTGTTAAAATGAATTTGACATTTAAACTAGCCAAGTGTGAATTTTTTGTGAACAAAATTACTTATCTGGGACATGTTGTTAATGGCGAGGGGATAAGTCCCGGAGAAATCAAAACCCATGCAATTAAAGATTTTCGTGTCCCATCAAATGTCCGGGAAGTGAAACAATTTTTAGGACTCACGGGCTTTTTTCGGCGGTTTGTTGAAAATTACGCAAAACTCGCTCATCCCTTAAATCAATTGCTTAAAAGCGGAAACACCTTCAAATGGGAAGAAGGAGAGAATAACGCATTTATGACCCTCAAACAAAAACTTTGTGAAAAACCAATTCTTGTTATTTATAATCCAATTCACGATCATGAGCTCCATACAGATGCTTGCCAAATTGGCATCGCCGGAGTTTTAATGCAAGTGTGTGAACTAGGACAAAGACGTGCGGTCACGTATTATAGCAGACAAACAAGTGCATGCGAACAAAATTATCACAGTTATGAATTAGAAACTCTTGCAGTGGTTGAAAGCTTAGATCGATTTCGCTATTATTTATTGGGAAAACATTTCAAAATCTTAACAGACTGTAACTCATTAAAGGACACGGCGTGTAAACAAAATATCGTACCGCGTATTGCAAGGTGGTGGCTAAAAATACAAGAATTCGACTTCGAAGTAATTCATCGTCCTGCTACCCATATGGCACATGCTGATGCTTTAAGTCGCTGTCCTGTTGAGTCCGCTAACAACACCGATCCTGTGGGCATAGATGTTATGACAATCGGAATGGAAGAAATTGACTGGATTTCCTCGCTGCAAAGACAAGATTCATCGATCAGAGAAATACTGGACGTACTTCAACTATCAGAAACATCGAACAAGAAGCGAAAGGAATACCAGCAGAATTACGTAATCAAAGATAACCGGTTGTACAAGAAAACAGACGATGGCGAAATGTTTGTGGTGCCAAGAGGGGTAAGATGGCGAATCATAAAGTCAGCCCACGACGATATAGGACATTGTGGCGTAGAAAGAACGTTAACTCGATTGAGACGCATGTACTGGTTTCCGAAAATGAGAAGAATCGTCACGAAATATGTTGACAGCTGTATTCCGTGTTTGTATAACAAGAGAGGAAAAGATGAAAGTAGATTTAATTTGTATCCAATTGACAAATATGCCATTCCATTTCACACAGTGCACATTGATCATGTGGGTCCATTTCCAAAAAGTAAAAAGGGAAATGAATATATATTAGGAGTAATCGATGCATTCACAAAATTTTTAATACTCAAACCAGTAAAAAATACAACCACTAGATTCGTTATAAACACTCTATTGGAAATCGCGAGCTTTGTTGGAATACCCAATCAAATAATTAGTGACCGCGGTACCGCGTTTACATCAAAAATGTTCGAAGGTTTCTGCAAAGAAAATTGTATTAAACACATATTAACAGCAGTGCGAACACCTCGTGCTAACGGACAAATTGAACGATACTTCCGCACGGTGAATACAGCACTCAGCACAATGTCAGATGACATGGACAATCGTGATTGGGACCAACACGTCAGCGCTATACAGTGGGGCATTAACAGCATCGAACACACTGTCACTGGCCAAACACCGCATAAGCTCTTGTTTACGTTTACACCCAAAAAATTTTTGGGCAACAGTTTAAGTATCGCATTAGACCAAGAAATGGAAGACGAAGAGGAGAACATTCCTTTATCTACAATTCGAGACCGTGTGAAGATGCGTTTAGACGAAACTGGCCAGAAGGCAGCAACCCAGTTCAACAATAATCATTGTGGACCGAAGAAGTATCTGGAGGACGATATGGTGCTGGTTAAAGCAGAACACCCTGCAACCGGACATTCCAAAAAATTATTGGCTAAGTATAAGGGTCCTTACGTAGTCAAGAAGGTGCTTGGGAATGATAGATATGTTATAAGCGATACAAGTACCACCCAGGTTTCACAGCGACCTTTTGAATCGGTGCAGGCAGCCGACAAGCTAAAACCTTGGGCCTCTCTTACCGACTTTTCCTTAGTTCACGAGGAGGAGGATTTGTTATCCTCAGACGACGAAAAGTAATGTTTTAGTGTTTATTTCCTTGTTTTGCTTTGTTTGTTAGCCTAGATGTTATAGATTTTCTTGTAATTTCACCAGATATGTTGAACTAATTAACAATACTACCGCAAATATCATAAAAAAAAAAAAAAAAAAAAAAAAAAAAAAAAAAAAAAAAAATCACTTAACCATATGTTCTACGTTGCATGACATTCAATTTCATTCATTTATGATTAAATCTATTATGCTATTTTTACTTACTTACATATGTGTGTTTCTGAATTTTGACGTATTCGAACTAATAATTAATAAATCTGTAAGGAAATGTCCTGATACTATTTGTATTTATTGTCAACGACAGACAAAGAAACAGAGTTGTTGGTTGCTGTGTGATCTTCCAACGAGAACAGAGTTGTTGGTTGCTGTGTGATCTTCCAACAAGAGACAAGTTGTTGGTTGCTGTGTGATCTTCCAACGAGAGACAAGTTGTTGGTTGCTGTGTGATCTTCCAACGAGAGACAAGTTGTTGGTTGCTGTGTGATCTTCCAACGAGAACAGAGTTGTTGGTTGCTGTGTGATCTTCCAACAAGAGACAAGTTGTTGGTTGCTGTGTGATCTTCCAACGAGAGACAAGTTGTTGGTTGCTGTGTGATCTTCCAACGAGAGACAAGTTGTTGGTTGCTGTGTGATCTTCCAACGAGAGTCAGGTTGTTGGTTACTTGTTGGTTGGCAACACTGACAACCTGTAGTTTAAGTATGGTATTGAATCACTGGGACAGTGATTATGTAGGATGGCCGAGTTGTTAAAGGAAAAGATACTGTAACATATATACTTACAAAAGTATATTCGTGAGCAACCCATGAGAAAAATCCCGTCTCATGGCATACCATAATGATAAAACACTTGTTTCACCTACATTCGTAGCACACCGGCACGGTAGTCGTCATAGAATTCAGTGATTCGAGTGATAGATTGTCGAACGGGCGTGTCGGTGTGTTTTCGACAAACATCAAATTTATACACAATAAAACTTTGCTCGCAACAAAAATAGTCAATCTACGCAACGCCATTTAGTTGGTTTGACATTATGCGCAACGCCAGAGATAAAACATTGACGTGCCTGGTTGTTGTTGTTGTACTAAAAATAAGATCAACGTCAGCAGCACCGGCAGGTTGCCGGGCCAACGGGCGAACCAATCAACTCAACTTAAACCAACTCGACTAAACTGAACCGAACTGAACTGAACTCAAACTCGGCGGCACGAAAAGTTTGCGCAGCAGTTTGCCAATTCGTATGAATGCTTAATGGCTTCGAGTGAGTGATTGATCGACAAACTGACACTTGCAGACACATTGGCATCGCCATGGCTATTGTCATTGCACGGCACGGAAAATCAATTTGTTTATTGTTGTTGGCAATAATTCGTGCACAAGTCACAAGCAATGTGGGCTTTGGGGGTTGACGTAGCACAGCGAAAAGTTCAATGTGATTAGATGTCCAGAAGTGAAATGAATACAAGTCATAAAGAAGAAAACCAAAACTAGCAAAAGAAGTCTTTAAGGTTTTGGAAATAATAAAATATTGAAAAATTAATGCGATATTTAAAAGAATATTCATGAATGTTCTGAGATACATATATAAAATTTGGAATGTGAGTTCTGGGCTGAAGACTAGAAAATTTCAACAGTCGGCAAAAAACAAACAAAATCAAAAGACTGAAAAATTGCGCCATGGGTTGAGTGAACAGAAAAAACATAAACAGTTGGAGATGAAAAACGTGAGGGGAAGTGCAAGAAACAAGAGAACAGACATGTTCAGAAGTGAATAAATTTGACAAACGACTTTAATCAAATATCTCACAGACATATTTGAAAAACAAAATTCCACTACAATAGAAGAAACAATGTGCAAATCACATGAGATCAGTTGATACTAAAACATTTATGCAAACAAGTGAGAACAATTTCAGTGTTTGCGGCATTTACTATACATTTGCTTGCGTAAGAAAAATTGGTTTTTAAATACAAAATTCAATATAAGAAAAGAAGTAAAGATCCTTGCAGACCAACTTTAGAGACCTGGAGCACAAAGAAGAAGAAGGTAAACTTGTGGTAAAGGAATTTGCGAAAAAAATTAGATAGAATTATGAAAACTGTTTTAATTTTATTTAAATTCTTTAGCCTTTTTTCTTTCATTTGATATACATATCGCCATATTCTAACGAGGTATTATTTATATTTTTTTTATTTTTTATTCCCTTCAAAACTTTGAAGTCTTTTTAAAAAAACAAAGCATGTAGCATGAAAAACTGAGTACGAAGTATCACTATGTTTGGTCTCTAGTTTTACGTCCATATGGATTTTTTCTGGTGTTATAGAAGAATTTTAGTAAGTTAATCTATGGGTTGCCAGCTTTGGAATCCTGCCTGCTGAAAGTTCACGCTTACCGGCTGAGTATCAGCAACAAAGACATATGCACAAAGTGCCCAGACCAGACTGGGAGAGCAAGTCTGGAACATTTTCTCTGGCTCTGCCCAGCACTTTTAAGAATAAGATTGGCTCACCTAAGTACTTCGCTAATTGAGGAGGGGCCTTCAAAATAAATCCAGTGCCTTTCTACGGGTTTCTACAAGGATTCGTATGTTTATAGATTCGTACGGTTACTCTTAAGAACGTTTATGTGGCATCAGTCAGGGCCCAAACGAAGTCTACCTTAGGGCCAGCCAGTTTAACTTAACCCAATCTAAAGAAGTTATAAATCTACTTTGATACAAATACAATGTGAACGCAACAAAAAAGAAAAGTTAAAGATTAATAATAATTATTAATAATTATTAAAATAAATAATAATTATTATTAATTAAAAATAATTATTAATTTTCTGAACCAAAGTCAGAATATTTAAAAAACAACTTGCCACAATCAAAACTTTTTAATAAAAAAAAACACAGAAAGTTCATTAAAAACCATAAATTGCAGTTGAGTGATAATTTTCTAAACTAAAGTCCGAATATTTGAAATAAAACTTCACAAAATCTAAAAATTTATAAAAGAAACAGAAAGTTCACTAAAAACCATAAATCGCAGTTGAACGCAAAAATCTAAAACTCATCTTTTAACATTTAATTATTTGATTTGATCTCTAATTTATGACTCTACATATTTTGTCTCTCTCTTGAATAAAATATTTTTAATCCCTATAATAAACCTGAAGAGTGCCACATGGCGTATGAGTAACACGCATTCCATTTCAAATGGAAGAATGCAAAGATATTTGAATCTTAAATCGGTCAAAGCTTTTTCACACGCAAATTAATGACAAGAGTTGCGCTCTTAGATACAAAAATCAAATACAAGAAATGAAAAATGAAAAATGCGTAAAATAATTTTCATCCACCGAGAGATAAAAGAAAAGACGGCAGACTTGCCCAAATTTTTCAAGTTCAAGCTAAACCTTGAAATTTTTGCCAACCAAAGAACCTGTAAAGCAACAGTGAAAACAATTGCCACAACAACAACAACAAATATGTGCACACAAAGATTTACAATGAGATTGCAAATCGTTTAGACTGAGAGCCGCGACAGCATGAAGATCGGCGCCAATAAGGTGGGCGACTGATGGGACAATATGACGACAATTCGACAACGGATGTTGAAGCATTTCCGGTTTTTAATGGCAAGCGCATACCGCAGTAGAAAACGCAAAAAAAAGATGCAAAATACAAACGCACACAAGCACACGCACGACGACAACGACAGCGACGGCACTTTCTTCTTTCCTCTGACAAACTTTTTTTGCAGCAATTTTTTTGCGTTTATTTTTAGTGTTGAATTTTCAATTTGTCACAAGGTCAACGCGTACCGTAGTAGCAATTTTCCAATTCGAGTGGCAATTCAAATTGTGTTGCTTATCACTTTCACGGCGATTTTTCACATTTACAATGTCAGCCCGTGACGGTGCACAAAAGTTGCCTTGAATTGTTGTTGGTCTGCGATTTGAGTTTTTCGAAAATTTTTTGGGGAAAATTTGCTTTGCGCTTTTTCCAAATAGTTTTGGCTTTCGCTGTGATGGCACTTCGGCAAGTTCGCGTGTTGGCGTTCATTTGGACACTGAGACTGATGCCGTGCGCGGCGCGTTGACAACACGACGAGTCGTCGCCGTTCGGCCCAGGAGCCGGGCGGCCAACCAGCGCACAACCCACAACAGCCATGCGCCATGCGACGTAGTCGTCGTTTTCGATGCGGCAGCTGCTCATTATTTTAGCTGTCCGCCGCTAAAAAAGCACACACGGGACTGACACGCGGGCCGAGAGACCCAGCGAGCGAGGTGTGTGCGCACCGAAATTTGTCGAATTCATTGAGAATTTTCGAGCGCCATTTGTTCTTTTTTCTCGAAAATTTTCATTTGTTTATTTTGCATTTTTGTGTGGGAATTTTCAGTTGTTGTTGTTTTTTAGTAGTGTGTGTGTTTTTTGTCGGAATTACCAATTCGACATTATTTTAAAATTTAAATTCATAAATATGAAACGTGTAGTAAAAATAAATCCATTATTTTTTCCAATAGATGGTTTTAGAAATTTGTATATGAAGTTGTAAAAGATGGAGTTGGAAAGATAGGATTTCGTACTAAAAATACTTTTCAGAAAGCGTTGTGTCATATTTTGGAGTTTTTCTTGCACAAAGGAGACTGAAAATGTAAATAGTCCTTCATGGTTCATGGTCCTGATGCTGTCCTGATGCAATTTCCAGTTCGTCGATTTTTATTTTAATTTAAAGAGGAGGAGATTTTCCTCTTTCATTTGATACCCATATCTTCATCATTGCACAATCGCAAATATTTAAAAAAATATTTTAAATGTGTATATCCTTAAAATTTTAAAGTCCTTTAAGAAGGTTTTTGGTCAGAAAATAAAAAACTGACTATGCTCGGAAATTATAAATGACCTCTAGTTTCACGTCTATATCAACATTTGGATGGGTCTCGGAAAAAAAAAATTTCGCACAGTGTAATAAATTAAAAGTTTGTGTTTTCACTTCGTGCATTATAACTTTGTCATTTTTCTTTTAATTCTATTGATGTAAGGCTTAATCTTTGCTCAAATAATATATCTTTCATCTTAGATCTTAAAACCAGAGGAGCTCATTTATTTTATCTATAAAAAAACCATTCGAAAATTTATAATTTTTGAAAATGGTAAAAAAAACATTTTTTTTCAACTTTCATCGTCAGTAACTTCCCCAAATTTCCAAATTGCCCAAATTGAATTTGGACAATCCATATATCGTTGGAAAGGCTAGTTAATTACCTTCTGAACCAAATGTGTTAGTCGGATGATTGGTTGACGAGATATGTGCTTATAACTGAAATAAGAGGGGAAAAACGTGTTTTTCGAAGATTTTTCGAAAACGCTTCTTAAGGAAATTTTTTTGATTTTCAGTTTCATGTTGAGCAGTCGAAGATTAGTCTAAAAAATACTTCTGTTTTTAGGAGCACGCCATGAACCCATTTTTTGTCCAGTAGTGTTATCGGAAATGCGGAAAAAATCATTGAAATCGTCGAGTCCTATCGTCAGGTAAGCACTGATTCAATCGCCCAGAAGCTGAAAACTGCACCGAAAATCGTTTGAAATCACTTGCATAAGACTGGATACCAAAAAAAAAACCCCAATGTATGGCTGCAAAAAACTTAATGCTTAAAATTCTCCTAATGCAAAAAACCTCATGGACCTATTTTCATCTGAGAATTGCTGCTGAATCGCAACTAAATCGATGCATTTTCGAATTGGTTGGTGCCTGGTGACAAAATATGACTCCTTTACAACAACTTTAAGCTAAAACAATTGTGATTAAATTGCAATGAGCCGGCACAAACGATATTCAAGCCAGATTTGATGGTCAGGAAGGTTTTGCTGTATGTAAAGTGGCAAGGAGTCTCTGAGCTTCTTTGCTCCAACTTCCTTCTTCCCTAACTGTAGCACCTGCCAGGCACTATGGGACTCACTTTCCTTGAGGAAAAACGCGATATGTACTGTCCCTGAGTCGGACCTCGATTAGACAGCTTGTTGGAGTCATCACTGGACACTGCGACATTGGATCTATGCTTATCAGATGGCGTCTCTCGTCCAGTGATATCTGCTGAACCTGGGAAGATGAGGAAAAAATAGATACGATTCGGAAACGGACAAGATTCCTAGTGGACCTTGCTTCCGCGGCAAAAGTAGAAATTCCGGATTTGCTCTCCTTTATCAAAAGGTCAAACTGGTTAGCTCCAAAACCATTTATTTGTGAATCCCTACAATGGGCCAATTTGGTCTCCGAGTGGAAGTGCGATCTCTGTTGCAGCCGTACACATCCCTTCCCCTACTTAACCCAGCCTTCCCTTGGACTAGATTCTTAATTTGAACCAGTAGGTTCAAAAATTTGACCGTCTGAAGCAAGCAAGTGCCCAGCTTTAGTCAAGAGGTGAGTTCCATTGTGTTCCATCCGGACAACGCCAGGCCGCAAACATCAATAGGGACTTGCCAGAAGCTGTGGGAGCTTAGTGGGGAACATGCCAGGGTTCACCTGAGTTGGGTCCCTGGGCATAGCGGCATCTCTGGTAACTGTGTGGCGGATGAGCTGGCCAGGAAAGGCACTTTACTTCCGGCACCCACTACGCAATGTAGCATCCCTCTTGCGACTGTCAAACTGATGGTCAGGCAAGCGTATCTTCGCCTGGCTAACCGACTCTGGGCGGAGGAGATCCATTGTAGGTTCTCCAGAGAAACCTGGCCGTCGCTTAACCATGGCAGAACACGCGAATTACTGCGACTAAAGCGGAATTCCATCTATTCCACAGTTTCTGTGCTGACAGGACACTGGACAAACGGCGAACACGCCAGGAGACTCGGCCTCCCCTTCAACGACCACTGCCGCAGCTGCGACGATGTGGGCGCGGAGGAGAGCGTCGAGCACCTGATGTGCCACTGCCCAGCACTAGCGAGGAGACGTCTCCGGGTGCTGGGAGCGCCGTTCTTCAGCGGTTTGGCCGACCTCTCAGGACCCAGCATCGGCCGCATCGCCCGATTCATCACGGAATCGGGATGGCTCCTGCCTGACACCCGGGGGGGTGTGCAAGCCTGAAGGGCGGCCACGTCCTTCACGTGGTACCACAACGTATACATCGTATAGTCCGGAGCTGCCCCGAAGTCATTACTACCTGTTCCCGTCCATGGCGAATAATTTTTATGGGGAAAAATTGACCTCTAGAAAAGTTTGGGAAAATCAACTGTCCCAGGCCCTGTTTTTGCCTAAAGAGACGAGGTTCTATATTTTAATAATTTCAATTGTTTCGCATATTTTTATTTTTTCCCCAAATCATGCGCTTCATACTTTTCAATTTCATTTTTTTTAATTTCAATTTTTTTCCTTTCTTAGTTTTTTCTTAAATTTTGATTTATTTTTACTTTATTCCTTTTACTTTATTTTATTAAAATCTGCTTTTAAAAAAGCACAAATTTATGCGCCAATAAAAATACCTTTCCGCACAAATGTTAGCGATGTGTGTCGCTTTGGCTGTTTCTGGGGGCATGACTTCGTTTTGCTCTCGTTATTTTTTTTTTTTTTGGTTTGCTTAATTTTTCTAATGAAGAGCAATTTTTGGCATTTGTTTATTTTTATCTTTTTTTAAATCTGTTACTTTTTTCGTTAATCGTGTGAACGGCACACACACACACACAGACACACATTTTCCACTAAAATTATGTGAGCTTTCCCAAAATGTTTCTTGACGTATTTAGCCTAATGCCGTTTCATGCATAGTTGCTCATAAAAATGCGATTAACTATTTGTTGGAATTTTGTTTGCTAATTTATTTGATGTGCTAGAGAAAACAAGTGCATGCCATGGAATGTCATGGAATGCAAACAGTTAGTTAAACGAACACGTAAACATTTATGGTGTGTTTTCGGAAAATTTTTAATGACTCATTTACACTCACTAGTGGCGATGTTAATATGTATTTGTTTAAGATTATTTCATTTTATGACTTGGAGAAAGTATTTTAGTACAAGATTGAATGATTTGGGGATGAAAATATTGCAGATAAAGTTTACATTTATGTTGAATTCGAGGAACAACACTGAGGAATAAAATTATTGATATCACGGTTAATTTCATCAATGGAGATTTGGAGCTTTTGCTGAAACAATTTTGAGTCGATATCTGGTCAAATTTATGCTCAACATTTTGATAAATCAATGTGGATAAATGCGTGCTGTGTTTAGTATCTATGGATTCCACTTTGAAAACCATTGTTTCCTTCTCCTTTTGTACTTATGTTTCCTTGTTTTTGCCTCCCAGTCGTGGGCGTTCGTATAGTCCAATGTTTACCTTTTTGCACTTTGTAATAATTTGTTATTCAACTAATTTGGAATAAAAACCCCATCAGATCAACTTCACACCAGAATCAAATAGGGACCACAATAGTGTTGCCAGATACCTGAAATGACTTTCTCCTAAATCTTAAAAAAATACCGAAATTTCTTCCCAAAAGTCAAAAATATCTCCTAGCATTGTTTTACAAATTGCGTCACTTTTATGGAATAAAACTTCTCATAAAAAAATAAAAATATATGCATATAATTTCTTTTAAAGGCAACCTTTTTTGTATTCATCTTCAGCTTAACAAAAAAACAAAACTTTTCAAAAACTTTTCATTGTGTCAGCAATAAGTAAGAACGAGATAGAACGAGCTTACATTTTGTAAGCTTAAACATTTTTAACACAATAGAGTGCTTTGACTTTTAAAATAGTTGCCAAAATAAGTTGTGTTGCCAGTGTTCCCAATGCATCATACTTTGTTATCCAAAAATCTACCAAACATCCACTAAGGATCCAAAAAATCCCTTAACATAAAATATAAATCTCCTAAACTTTCTGCTAAACAATTCTTTCTCCTAAAAATTCTCCTAAAAAGCCAAGAATCTCCTATATCTAGGAGGAAAACTCCTGATCTGACAACACTGGTCCACAGCTCATGGCCAAAATCAGCACATTTGAGCTTTTGAGATCCAAAAATCTGCCAAAAATCCACTAAGGATTCGAAAAACCCCCTAACATAAAAAATAAATCTCCTAAACAGTTCTTCCTCCTAAAAATTCTCCTAAAAGGCCAAGAATCTCCTAAATCTAGGAGGAAAACTCCTGATCTGGCAACACTAGTCCACAATTCATGGTCAAAGTCAGCTATTTTGAGCTTTTGAGATCTAAAAATCTCCCAAAAATCTACTAAGGATCCGAAAAATCCCCTAATATTAAATATAAATCTCCTGAACTTTCTCCTAAACAATTCTTTCTCCTAAAAATTCTCCTAGAAGGCCAAGAATCTCCTAAATCTAGGAGCAATCTGGCAGCACTGGTCCACAATTCATGGCCAAAGTCAGCTATTTTGACCTTTTGAGATCTAAAAACCTCCCAAAAATCTACTAAGGATCCGAAAAATCCCCTAACATGAAATATGAATCTCCTAACTTTCTCCTAAAAAAATCTTCCTCCTAAAAATTCTCCTAAAAGGCCAAGAATCTCCTAAATCTAGGAGGAAATCTCCTGATCTGGCAACACTGGTTCACAATTCATGGCCAAAGTCAGCTATTTTGATTTTTTGAGATCTAAAAATCTCCCAAAAATCTACTAAGGATCCGAAAAATCCTCTTACGTGAAATATGAATCTCCTAAACTTTTTGCTAAACAATTCTTTCTCCTTAAAATTCTCCTAAAAGGCCGAGAATCTCCTAAATCTAGGAGGAAATTTCCTGATCTGGCAACACTGGTCCACAATTCACGGCCAATCAGCTATTTTGAGCTTTTAAGATTTACAAATTTCTTAAAAATCTACTATAGATCCGAAAAATCCTCTTACATGAAATATGAATCTCCTAAGCTTTCTCCTAAGCAATTCTTTCTCCCAAAAATTCTCCTAAAAGGCCAAGAATCTCCTAAATCTAGAAGAAAATCTCCTGATCTGGCAGCACTGGTCCACAATTCATGGCCAAAATCTGCTATTTTGAGCTGTCACTCTTAGCCAAATACCCACCTTTACTCATACTTTGTCTGTGACTTTACTATCCAAAAAGCAAAGCATATCAGTGTCACTCGAGCATTTGTTTGCTGCATAAAAATTTAAGCTAAAATCCTTATCACTCCTTGTTCCCCCTGCATCTTCTAGTATTTCCACTAAACTGTAGCTTATATTCCCGACAAAAAGCAGCCTATTTATGCCACAACTAATTCCTTAATATTGAATTTTTCTTTATTATTTCATTACTATCCGATTATATAGTCAAAAGCATAAACATTTCAAAACATTAATTGCAACGTTGCGTTTGCAACCAATATTAATCATTCCCCCTAATTCGGGCTGTCAAAGTTCACCTCCAATTTAGAATGCCACGCAGCAATACCTGAACCGTGCCAAGGGAGCAGAGAGAAAGCATAATTAATTTTCCACACAATGACCGCGACACGGCGTTTATTTGGCTGCCTGTGCGCCAGCGTGGCGCTGCGGTATAGTCAGTCTAAGCTAAACGCTTAACATACGATCACATTTAAGCTAAATGTGACAAGAAAGTAGCGCTTGAATGAGTCGCAGTCATCTCACATATTCTCGCTTGTAGATGTTGGCCTCCACACTGAATTGATTACATCTCATCATCAGTGGCAGCAACACAGCATCATAATTGCACAAATCAAGTCACCGCTGCCGTTACAGCTGCAAGTGGGCGCTAATTGTTGTTGTTTTTTGTACAACACATAATTGCATGTAGTACATACTCGTATCTGTTGGTTGCTAAGCGACTACCGAAATGCTACTAATGCAGCAGCAGGCAGTGCAATTCGCCTGCATCGAGTAAAATAGCAAAATTCCATTAGTTAATTATGCCAAAAAAACAAAATTAGTCTTGGACGCCCCCACATCAACAGCAAACCAACCACATCAATTCTACTATATGGACAGACTGCATGCGACATATGCGTTGTACATTTTGTGGCTTTAAGCCGCAGCAGCCGCAACATGATGCCCACTATTGGAGCTGACATTGCTGTAGCGTCGAGTCAATGCCTGAATGACGAAGCAAATGCCTGAATGAGCCAATTGATATGGTCGCTCGTTCGTCAGTTCAACAGTGAATGAGTGAGTGGGATGTGTGTGACTGTGTGTGAGTGGGCGTATTGCGCGACAGAAAGGTCACAACAATGCACTTTGTGAACGGAGGTCAACAAGCAGCAATCAGTGGCAGTTGCTAACTGATTTTCTAACATTTTCCAAGGCCTATTTTTTTCATTTGGTCATTTTTCATTTTGTGGCGCCAGGTATTTTGCATTGCCACGGTATTTGTTTTGTTGTGGCGCCGGAAATACAAAAGCAACATTTTTATTTATACGAGTATGTATAAGTTTTTTTTGTAAGCGTACAAGAAGCTGAAAAACTAAATGGCGACATTTTTTTGCAGGCTGTGCAAAATGCATTTGAATTATTCATTCGTTTTTAGGTGAATTGTTCTCGAAAAAATTTGAATGAATTTCTTGCCTGTCAAGTTTTGGGGACAGCAAAAGTTTGTGAGCTGTGCAAATTTTATATAAAGCAGCAAACTAACAACATAAAAAGGCTTTACATAAAATTTTAATAGAAATGTGAATATTAAACTTTATTGAAAAGAATAGAAAAATACTGGGATTAAGCATTTAAATTGATTTTTGTCACTAAATATAAGATTTTGCATGTTAAGCTAAATGAATGTAAAAATAAATGTATAGACCAACTCGCCTAACTATGTTAGGTTAGGTTGAGTGGCTGTCTCTGTATGAGACACAATTAGTCTTCTGATGCGGTCACAATTTCGCCCGTTTGTAAAATATGAATCTCCTAAACCTTCTCCTCAACAATTCTTCCTCCCAAAAATTCTCCTTAAAGGTCAAGAATCTCCTAAATTTAGGAGGAAATCTCCTGATCTGGCAACACATTTCAAATGTATGGGAAAGTGAGACTGCATCCGAAAGGCAGTTGATGGTTGTGCGTTGCCTATAATTTTCATATACGTCTTCTGGATAGCGATAGAAGTAGACGAGTGTTGAACCAGCCCAACCTAGGACTCGAACGTAGAGCCTTTGGTATGAAAAGCGGGTGCACAACCCGTTGGACTACCGAGGCCAATAAATTCAGTGTTGCCAGATGCCTGAAATGACTTCCTACCAAATTAAAAAAAAAATTGATATTTCCTCCTAAAAGTCACACAATCTGCTAAAAATTTTATTTTTTTATTTTTTAAAGGAGTTAAACTTCTCTTAAAAAATAAAAATAGGCTTTTTTTTATTCATCCTCAGCTTAGCAACAAAAACTTAACAAAAACAAAACACATAACAAATGAATTAATGAATTATTTGTCATTTTTGACGGGATTTCATTGTGACAGCAATAAGTGAGAACGAGATAGAACGAGCTTACATTTTGTAAGCTTACAAATGTTTAACACAATTTGACTAATAACTGCCAAAATATGTTTTGTTTCCAGTGTTCCCAATAGATCATATTTCGTTATCCAAAAATCTTCCAAAAATCCACTAAGGATCCAAAAAATCAACTAACATAAAATATGAATCTCCTAAACCTTCTACTCAACAATTCTTCCTCCTGAAAATTCTCGTAAAAGGCCAAGAATTTCCTAAATTTTGGAGGAAATCTCCTGATCTGGCAACACTGGTCCACAATTCATGGCCAAAGTTAGCACTTTTGAGCTTTTGAGATTTAAAAATTTCCCAAAAATCCACTAAGGATCCGGAAAATCACCTAACATGAAATATGAATCTCCTAAACTTTCTCCTAAACAATTCTTCCTCCTAAAGATTCTCCTAGAAGGCCAAGAATCTCCTAAATTTAGGAGGAAATCTCCTGATCTGGCAACACTGATAAAACGTTGTGTTAAATATTCCAAGTACGATACCAGATTTCTAGATAAACTTTCGATTTAAAATTTGTAAGACCGAACGTTGACACATACTCCTAGATCAACTCGCCAGTATTTAAGTTAGATTAGGTTGAGTGGCTGACTTGTAATACTACCGCCCGTTTGGAATGTGTATACAACATTGTTTTACTGTCGTATTTAAAACACATTTCAAATGCATTGAGAAAAGGACTTGAATCTACTACTACTTCTTCTATCTACTTCGTGCAGATGGTTATAAAAGTAGACGAGTGTTGAACCAGCCCTACCTAGGACGCGAACCTAGAGCCTCTGGAATAAAAAGCGGGTGTGCAACGACTACCGATTACAGTAAAATTTAAATTGTGCTAGAATTTCATAGTAAAAAACAGATTTCGGGCGGCATTTTCGTTTCAAAACCAAGTTTTTATTGGTTACCACAAAAATTATACAAATTTTGACACTCATAATGGCACAAAGTATGCCTCGATGTGGTATTTCCGATTTTAGATCAAAGCACTTCCTTCTTTCATGTGCAACAACTACAAACAACGCTATGATTCATTAGAGCAACTTTTAGCTAAAAACTTTTTTCAAGCATTTTATTGTCACCAATGGAAAAAAGGATAATTTCTGTATAACTGCGAAAAAGTGTGCTTAATTTCAAAGATTGTATACGCAGCACCGGAACGAAAGATGCAAAGCATCAGGCATCGACATTTGCTTGGCACGTTGCCAATAATTGTCGCCATTGCCGTTGTGGTCGTCGCCTGCGACAAAGTGCTGTGACCAGATAGACGAGCACAAGAAAATGCGACCAGAGCAGAGCATTTTGCAAGAATTTGCAATGAAAAAAGACGAGGAAGGAAAGTGTGCTTAGAGTGAAATTCAATAAACGACAAGCGTTGAGGTGAAGCACGATTGGCGCTGATTACATTTTAATATTTATAAGTGCCATGACAAAAGCGTCAACGGGCCGGCACGGCCGCAACGCCGGAAAGTGTGCTGCGCTGCGCAAATGCTCGAGAGAGCGGCGTGCGACTTATGGCGCGTGTGGGGTGGCCAGAAGGTGGCAGCAAGTTCATTGTGCTTCGAACTAGTGTAAGAAACTAGAATGACAACAAAAGCATGAAAATAGTTGCTCAGTTTGGTTCATGCTCGCTCGAGCTTTTCGTGTAAATATTTATCGATGGTTTTTTGCAAGCGGCACGAGTTCATAAATAACATAAATAACAACAACAAATTTTCGATGAAATTCGCTGCAGCATTCAGTTGAAAGGATGTGTATGTCATTTCGCTGCGTATGTGGGACAAACTTGTTTATGAGCGTGTGAAATTTATTTGATTGGCATTGGCCAAACAAAAACAACACACACACTTCATTCATGTTTGTGTTGTTTAACTTGTGTGCAACAACACTTGGGGCAGTATTTTGACTTGGGCGAAAATGTCGCATGAGCGCCTAAAATTATAAACTACGAATGAAAGACACATAAAACGCTGCCCACGATTCTCCAAATATTTATGCGGCACTCAGAGAATGCGCTGACTTTGCTGCTGCCAACGAGTGTTTCAAATCAAAAATAAACAAAACCAAATTCAATTGAACTTTTGTGGCAATTAAAATTGCAACAATTTAAGACTCTTGTGTTTTTAAAAATAAACACACACATTGGCAATGCGCGCCAGCGATTGTAGGAATTTTGTTCTTCTATTTTTGTTTATTGTTTCAAGTATGGAAAAGAAACCCACACTGATACAAATATAGAGTACTGCTATATGACCAAGTGGAAGTTATGAAGGGGGCGAAGTATATTTCGAAGGCGCAAGTGGAGCAAACACAGATGCCTGACCGATTTCTGGGGCAAATGGCGACTGCTGGCTGCACGTGTAAGCAGCGCCGAATTGTTGTGCACATTGTTTATGAAACGGTGAAAAGGTTGTTTATGAATGGCGCAAAAGTCAAGCAGCATGTGCCCAGCACACTGCCACAAGTCAATAGACATGTGGGCAGCAACACAGTGGGGAACAACACGAACTTTTTGAATTATTTAGAACAAGAAACGAACGACGAAACAAAACACCCACTACGTGTTCAGAGGAAATGCTGACAAATTGCAACAAAATTTGTTTTTCCAGAATAAACAAAACAAAACATTGTTTTAGAAATGCAAAAAATTCCAAATTTAAATCAGCTTTAGCAAAAAAAGCTTTAGTAATTTATTTGAAGAAAATTTAAGACAAATCGCACACCCACTTCAAAAGTGACACAACTCAAAATTTTTTTTTATGTGTTAATACTGTGCACAATACATCTTATCAACCAATAAGCAAAAGCTCAGTACATTTTATTGTTGTAAACTGTTGCCAAAATACAGTTAAGTCCCTCTTCATGTCGAAAAGTTTGATGCTATCTGATCGCTGCAGCTCAATGCAAACGGATCCTAATTCAAATTGTGACATTTTGACGAAATAAATTTTTGTTGAAATTAATTTTAAGTAAAGTTGTGATAGTTTTAGTATATATTTTCAAACAAAAAAAATTAGTTTCGAATTTTCAAAATTTTTCTTTCAACTTTTTAACTGTCATTTATAATTTTTTAAAATTTGTAAAAGTGACATCACTTAAAATAATTTGGGAATTATTGAATTCATCAAAAAAGTTACAACTCAAAATTTTGGATTTTCTAGTGAAAAATTAAAAAAAAAAATCTTTCTAACTTATTGTAACGATGAGGCACTCTGTTGCTGTGCTATGCATGAATGCTTTGATGAGCATACTTTTAGGCATGCATTTTAAAGCACGGCCGAGATGCTATAATTCCAATATGGCAAGGATGGTTCGCGAATGGTAATGGAATGTGCAAGAACCAACGGCGCGATAAACTAAACAAGTATAAAAGGCAGCAGTGTGCAGCGCAGAGGGACGATGCTGATTCTAGCAAGAAAAGGGGAAACATGCAATAGTAGTAGTGTAAAGTAGTAGCAAGTGTAATGTAATGTAATGATTATGGGTTGGGCAACGCCCTTGTGCACCGCAACCTGAGAGGTTTATTGTGCCCCAAGCAATTGTAAATTTGTAAATAAAGTGAGGGTTGGGTTTTGACTGCGTTTTGCGCTGAATGATTTAGATTTAGTTTAGTAGATTTAGAACTTAGAGAAGTCATTTTGGTAACATTATCCTAAAGCATAATCTGTAGGGAATTTCTACTAAACGGTCTATACGTTATTTAAAAAAAAATTTTTATTCAGCTCAAGTTTTTTGCTTTTCCTGAAAAATTAAAAATTTTTAGTTATGTCACTTTTGTAGTGGGTGTGCGAAATGCTGAAGAAGATTTAATCGAGCAGGCACTTTAAGCCAAATTAATTGTGCTAGTCAACAACTGCCGCAACTGAATGGTTCATGGTTCAATTTTCAAGTCAAAAGACTATCAATTCTAATACCAACTTAGCCAACAGTCCACCACGAAATCTACCTAATTTACTACTGAATGATTCGTGGTTCAATTTACAGGTCAAAAGTCCATGACTTCCAAACCCAATTTAGCCAGTAGACCACAACGAAATCCACTTAATTTACTACTGAGTGGTTAATGGCTCAATTTAGACGTAAAAAATCCATGAATTCTAAACCCAACTTAGCCAACAGCCAACAACGAAAACTACCTAATTTAGTACTGAATGGTTCTTGGATAAAATTATTTATTTTATTTATTTTTTTATTTAATTTATTTAATTTGTTTAATTTATTTTATTTATTTTATTTATTTTATTTATTTTATTTATTTTATTTATTTTAATTATTTTATTTATTTTATTTATTTATTTTATTTTATTTTATTTTATTTTATTTTATTTTATTTTATTTTATTTTATTTTATTTTATTTTATTTTATTTCACTTTATTTTACTTTATTTTATTTTATTTTATTTTATATTTTATTTATTTTTTATTTTATTTATTCGATTTATAGCTCAAAACATCATGAATTCTAATTCAACTCTGCCGAAAGCCATAAAGAAATTGTGCCCTCAACACGAATATTATGAGTAGACAACATTTCGAGTTATTTTAATAGTTAGCAGACAACTTTTTGAATCTAAATTTATATTACTTTATCAGGTCAGAAAAAACTGCTCATTCATGTAAATTAAATAAAGATTTTATCTTCATTTCATGGCCCATTCGAAACTAAGACCGTTCTCAGTTGAAAATTAGTCAAACACCTCCTAAAACTATACTATCCCCACGTCCACTACTCGAGTATGGCTCATCACTCATTGCAGTCAAAAACTTGACTTTATTGCCTACTCTCATGCTGCCAAAGTTAATAATAGCCAAACTCTGCGCATTATTCACACAATTGAGTTGATTTACGACGCGCAGCGCACACGTGTTGACCAATGAGTACAGAAACCTTTGCATACAAAACAGCACACAAGCCTTGCATTCACTTCAACCTTAATTTATAGCGAAAATTCTTACAGTTTATGAATATCCGAAAAGTTTTATCGCTACTCTAATTTATTTGTACAATTATGTGCGCGTCCAATTGAACTGGAACTGGAATTGAAAATTAAACAAAAGACAATAAACATGCAAACGCCAAAGAGTGACGCCTGACGCCTGAAATTAGATGCTGCAATCGACCGAGAGGGCTGAAGACTGAAATTTACGGCATTCGGCCGCCGCCACTTGAGCCAATTTATCTTCTCAAAATTGAGAAATTTATCGCGCGACTTTATCGCCTGCAATGCAGCA
Organism: Melieria omissa; assembly: GCA_963971225.1. Lineage (NCBI taxonomy): Eukaryota > Metazoa > Arthropoda > Insecta > Diptera > Ulidiidae > Melieria > Melieria omissa. The sequence continues at coordinate 145,901,609 of OZ020267.1, forward strand.
GTTACGCTGCTGGGACACCATTTCCCTGAACGGCTGCGGTGTGGCCAAATGCTTGACTGCAAACGGGGAGCTGAGCAGCTGAGGTGTGAAGATCAGCGGCGATCGATGTCGCCAGCAATTTGCTGCCTACGAAGACGCTGGCCATGTGCGCGGTTCGCTTTGTGAATGTGGAGTGTGTGTGCATTTGTGTTCGATTGAGTTATGGGCTTGCGGAGTGATTTGATTCGGTTTGTTGATGTTTGGTGCAGCAAATGTGGCAGCAAGGCAAAACAATTCGACATCACATAAAACGAATTTGTTGCCCCAAAACGAATGAATGAATTTGCCAGACGACACACAAGGCACATTGCCGTGTGGCAGCAGCAACAGTTTGTGGTGCGAGTGCGACAACTTGCCATCTTGCTGCCGGCATGTCCAACCGATACGTCCGTGTTGTTGTTGTTGCTGCCGCAAACCGCTAGTGGCACTTATGCTGCAAGCTCGAGTGCTCGTGCTGCCTTGTTGTTTTTTTTTTTTGCTACTCGGGCGCCGGTCTCGGGCTGCTTTTGTGCCGCCAAACGAGAGCGAAACAAGTGGACAACAGTGGAGCGACGTCAAAAAAGCGTATAGAAATGATGAAAGAACTGTAAACGATAAAAAAAAATGCAAAATTGCAAGCAGCAAAGTGCAGTGGCAGCAATAGCAGCAGCCGCACGAAATTGTCGTCATTGTGGTGCCGCTCGGTATGTCTGCAGCACAGCAACGCTGACATGACGCATCGACCGCACGAAAGCGCTGGCAATGAGCTGGGAGCGGGGAGAATGCATTGTCTGGCAAGGCAGAGTAGGTTGGATGGCGGGACGGCGCAACGAAAGCAAGAAAGCACAAAAACATACAACTGGCGTCATTGGCATCGGCAGCGAATGAAGCGAACAACACACAATGCTGTCGCCAGTTCTTATTGCTGTTGTCGATGTTTGTTGTTGTTTTTGCTGTTATTGTTGTTGTTGCTAACGTACATGCCTAAAGCAATGGCAACATTTGCGGCTGCGACTGCTGTTATTATTATTGCTGCTGCTGCTTGCTGCTGCTTTTGTGCCCTGCAGCAGCCGCAATAGTTTTCATGCTTTGATAACGCTGCAGACTACACAAACACACACAGCTCTGTAAGGTGACCAGCTGCGAGTGCAAAAGGTGAAGTCGTTAAGATAAAGTGGAATAAAAAATTAGGTGGATTTTTGTATTTTTAGTAAGTCAGTGAATAATTTGTAGCTCGGACAGATCGACATAATTTATATATGTGAAAAGAAAAAACATAGTGCTGAACATTTCGGTACGATCAAACCCTAATACTGCCCTCACTAATTTATGATAAATGCTATTCGGACGAGAGAGAACTAAGCTCAGTCATCTCTTTTATGGACGGAAACTTTTCATGAGACATTTATTTTAAGTTTTCCAACATCGGTTCAGCGCGCAGATGCAGAAAAAACAATAATTTTATTTGGTGTTAGTTAATTTAGGATTCGAACCCATGACCCTCTGATCCGTGGTCCAACTAACCAATCACTGAGAACAGTTTTTACATGACCCAAACCACAATTCATAAGTAGCATAATTCTATGGTAGTGGAGTCGTCAAAAAGCAAATGCTTTGTCCGTCTTTAAGAACTAATTCATTTGTATTCTGCACTATAGACACGATTCATTGTATGTATGTCAGTTTTAATTGATTGGCACGACAGCCCGCTTACGCGAGACTAAAGGCTTGATTACACGTAACGAGTCGAGTGACGAGACATCAAAATGGTACTAGGCCGAAAGAATTGGGATAGCGAGCAAAAGCGACGAGTTGTTCAAACGTATTTCGACACGCGGCGAGTCAGTTCGGTTTTACAATGCACAAAATGAACTAAGCAACTCGCGCAATTAAACTCAACCGAGCGAAAAGTGGTGTGTGACGCATACCGCATGTCACGAGCGATGCCGCATGTGACGAGCGATTGCACGAATCGCTGCGAAAAGAGAAAAATATAACGGTAAAGTAGTGGTCGCTCGGCCTAGCAAACAAAATGTGATTCTAGTGGCTCTCTCGCCACTTTCATCGATCACTGACTCAATCAAGAACTCGCCTTACCGTTTAGACGAAACGAGTACTCGTTCGAGTTGCTGTCTTCTCACTCTACTCGTTACGTGTAATCAAGCCTTAAGGCGTAGCTTCCCGCAACCACCCGTGTTGTGCGTGTGAATTTGGTACGCGGCAGGTTGGGAGCTTTTTCATAGGCAATTTTTACTCTCAGAGATTTGCCATTTCCAGCTGAGAGGACAGCCACCGAAAGAGAAAACGAGTTTCCCGTTATTTTCCCGGATTTTTTTAGGTGTTACTACATGCAGAATTCGAACTTGCGTCGCTCTGCATGCGACTCGCTGGACCGCGCACTAACCAACTGAGCCACGGCGGCTGCCAATGTATGTCAGTTTACTGCCTACAAAATTGGTAACAATTCATAATGCAACAAACGATTTTCATGAACGAAAATTAGTTGATATGGAAGATTATTAATTTCTTACAGTAATGTTCAGGAAATTACTTTCTTTAACATTACATTTTAACTTTTTAACATTTACATTGTAAGCTTAGACTGTACTTTCAATAACCGTTGACCTTAAACAAATATGTTTTCATTTCAATAGATAAAAATCAACATATTGCTCATAACATCACCAAACGCAGTCAGACAGACCGGACAGTCATTAAAGCCTGCGGTATTTGCTTGTTTGCCATTTGAAAAAGGAAGCGAAGAGGAGCAACGACATAAAATATTGCACGAATTTTTACAAAAATGCGAATATTATTCCCTTTGGTGGCATTGCGTTTTCCATATTACTTTTGCGGAAGTGCGCCTTAAGCCTGCTTGGCACAGCAAATACTCAACCACAGACACATTGAATTGTAGTTATTGGCACGAAACTCCGCCCAAGTTCTATTTTTTTTTTAATATTGAAGCATTAATGCCGGCATTCATTCGGAGAAGAAAGATTCCCTTCATTCATTTGTTGTACTCATGTTACAGTGAAATTATTGTTGATGCTGTTGAACGTTGCACTAAGCACAATAAAGTTTAAAGATTCAAGTAGTATAGAACTGTGTGCGGAACTGAAATTGCGTGTGTTTTAGAAGAAATTATTGTACATATTACATATAATACATATTCCATTCCGATGATTAAGTATTAAATCCTCGAATAGGACACACAACTTTATAGAAACAGAAGAAGATGTAATAATTCGCATATTGTAGAATTCTTTGCAGAACTTGTTGATCAGTTAACCGGAGGTGAAAGACCAATATTTGGGGAGATAGCGAAGTGCCTTGTGAACTTACTACTCGTGCCTCATCCTGGGAACGCAGGCTCCTATATCAATCCCCCAAAATACAGACTACTGTATACCTGCTTTGGCCTTTTACAAAGAATATGATGTCTAACAGACGGAAGTGGCGCGAAGATATGAGATGCGATCAACTTTTTCACTGACGGATCTAGGCTGGACGGGAAAGTTGGAGGAGGCGTTTTCTTCCCATACCTGGAGATTGAAGTCTCTTTACGACTTCCGAATCACTGCAGTGTATATCAGGCGGAGATGATCGCCATCCAGGAGGCCACGCTGCACCTGAAATCAACGCCTTACAGAAGGAAGCAAGTCTTCATCTTCTCTGACAGCCAAGCTGCGCTGAAAGCTTTGGACTCGTGCGTGGACAACACAAAGTCTCTCACTGAGTGCCACAGATCTCTAAACGAGATGGGCAAGCACTACAGTATTCACCTAATCTGGGTGCCTGGACACCGTAACATTGAAGGTACTGCAAAGCGGACGAGCTGGCCAGGAAAGGCACGACCACTAATATCCTTCCTGACAAGGAGACGGTAGGTATGCCGCTTGACCATATTTAGACTTCGCGCCAGAACGTATTCAATCCGAACAGCTCAGGAGCGTTGGCATAATCTCTCCCGGCCGGCATATGCCAGAAAGCGGACTGCGAGTATCCTGGACCTCAAAAGGACGGTCCATTTTAACAAGAACACTCACAGGACACTGGTTAATTGGAGCAAACGCCATCAGACTAGGTATCAATGCAAGATACTTCTGTAGAAGTTGCGACTGCGCTGAGGAGGAAGAAAGCGTACAGCATCTCCTCTGTCACTGCCCAGCAATTTGCAGAAGTAGACTACGCATTCTAGAACAACCGTTTTTCTCAAACCTAAGAGGAACATCCTGCATAGACGTCAAAAACCTTCTTAGGTTCGTAACATCGTCCAGATGGCTTGACCAGGAACAACCTAGTTAGCTTAAGCTGTATATGGCATCACAATGGGCCAGTATCTTGGCCTAAGTGAGGAATCTCTGATATCCAGCCATTTCAACCTAACCTAACTTAACCTACTATTCGTTTTCATCCACCTCTAAGACTGGATTTAGAGGTCATATAGTCCAGAAGACAACAACTACTGGGAGCAGTGATAACAAAACGGCGACCACGCGATAAGTGGATGTGGAAGTGGAACCACCACTGGAACGAACCAGCCAACCATATCGTCTTGAATCTTTCAGTAATTTAGGTTAAAAATGGTCGGATTCTATTAGTAAAACGTCTCATAGTACAAGTTCTATGCCAAATGTTGCAAAACTGTCTAAATAGAAAACGTTGATGTGTGAATCCTTAAAAAGAAATAATCAAATGTTGACCCTCCCAATAGTTTGGTTGTTTGGTTGGTTGTAGTGGCTGCCTCTGTATGAGACACACTTAGGCCTATATGGGCCCGTTGTGATACCACAAATTCCATCCGTTTGAAACACTGTTTTTTTCAGCATGTCAAACGGATGGGGAAACGCCGAGGTTTGCCATTGCCTGCCAGGAGCGCACTTGTGCGATTATTGTAATTCTCATCTGCTTCATGTGGATAGCGATAGAAGTAGATAAGCGTTTTACCAGCCCGAGCCAGGAATTGATCCTGGGACCACGGTATGAGAAGCCAGCGCGCTACTCGCTGGACTATCGAGGCCAACTCAGTAATTTAATTTTACCAATTGCCATCGCTGTTTAGATTTCAAATTATTCCTTATTTCCAGTTGTCTAATTTGAGAAGATTCAATGGCATAACTAACTACAAAATTCCTCCAAACAACAACCGGCAATCTTTTCAGTGCACCCACTAAATACACTTCCTGACTATTAACCTCGTCTTTAGTACAAATTGGTCACACTATTCAAGCCCGGTTAACAGTTGTCTGTCCACACGGTCATTACTAATTCAACATGCAAACGTCCAAATTTTGCTACTTACCAAAAATAAAAACAATATGCGCCGCTAATGCCTCCGCTCCGTCGCAGCTTGGCCGCACTGCTTCAGCTTTCCTTTTTAGTTCAATGCGTGAATCAAAACCAACAATAACAACAACACCGACTCGAGCTTCTCAGCAAATGCTTCCTCCGCAACGACGCTGCATAGCACATAATTTGTTGCTGTTGCTGTTGACTGCGGTCATTCGCAAAACAAGTCAACCGAAATAGTATAAATAAAATCAACGAAAAATCTTATCGCAGTTTTAGGTGCTCTTTTTTTACGAGTTTTTGCAGCACACGATCGCGGAACGGCGCCGAACTCAGTTTTCGCGACAATTTCTTTAAAAACTTACTGATTTAGTAAACGTTGCTTTGTTGCATGCGATTGCAGCGATTACAAATATGAGGAGTATTTCTTAAAATAAAATTAGCAAAATAAGAACATTTTTTCTGCTTTTAGTATTTTCAACACAAGCGCGACGCTAACAACAACGTCGACAGCGACTGCAGCAGCGCAGCGACGGCGGCCAAATATTCGTACAACTTCTAAGCGATTCTACACGCACTAAATGCACTCGTACGGCTTTTGAAAGGTCGTTAATTAAAATAACACAATTTAATGAAATTGTTTTAATTTTAATTGATTTTTTACTGGTGATATTTAAAGGGGTTTTTCAGCAGCGAAAAACGATATTAAAATATCTGAGCGGGGCACGAAAAATAACTCGACTGCGATTGATGACTAAAACGAGTTGCCAATTGTTTGATAAATATTGTTGGGGTAGTGCCAAGGTGCCAGATTGAAGCAAAATGTTTGCAATACATATCCATCTTTTAGGTATTTTGAATGCAATTGTTAACAATTTTTAAGACAAAAGTGTGAAATGTAACACTGTGGAAGGTAAAAATGATAAAACTATGGAAAATTATTGCTTGCCCACCGAAGTAATCGCACCTGCTGTGGCACATTGGATTGTATCCAGCAGTTGGTAGCGCTGGAACGTAGCGAGCCACTGTCAAAAACAGCTGTTTAGTAAAAGATACAATAAGCACAGACGCCGGCGTTGCTTTTGTTTTACTGTAATTGTTAGGTTGATAATAAATATCTTTTCCAAACAACTGCCGAAATGGCTCACAATCCATTGGACAAGATACACGCGCTGGATGAGATCGAAACGGAGATTATCCTGTGCCTGCAGAGCGCCGGTAAGTATTTGTCTTCTTTCGTTCCACTCCGCCGCTAGACGCCCATTGACTTGCAGGCCAAGCGCTGCAGGAGCTCAGCAAGGAGAAATCCTCACAGAAAAATGCCGAAACACAGACGCAACAATTTCTCAAGTCCCTCTCCAATGTCGAGTCGAAGCTGAGCGAACAGATCAATTACCTGACGCAGGTGTCCACCGGACAGCCTCATGAAGGCTCCGGATATGCGTCGGCGAAAGTGCTGCAGATGGCCTGGCATCGCATACAGCACGCTAGGTCGCGTGTGCGCGAACTGGAGGAGTCCAAGGTAAGCGTCCGCGCTGTGGCAGCCAAAAGCGGCAGACGGGACTAATCGGAATACGCTTGCAGGCCAAATACACGCATGCCGCGCGGCAACAGCAGCAGCAACGTCAACAGCAACATGCGCAGCAGTTGGCGCAACAGCAACAACAACAGCAGCAGCAGCAGCAACAACAAATAGCACAACAGCAGCAGAGTCAAGAGAACGCGGGTGCAATCGGCACCACGGGTGGTGGCGGTAGTGGTGGTGGCGTAGGGGGCGCGCAAATGGGACCGTCGAGTGGCAATTAGTATTAAGTGATAATGTAAATGACAATTTAAAGCAGTTTTCTGTGTAATTTGGTTTTATTATTATTATTTAATGTAGGTGGTAAGGTTCGATTTTATACAAATTGCAATTATTTGTCAAACACTGCTGGTTGTTGCTGGTTTTTCACCAATGCCAAAGAAATCATTCTCACAGACAAAGCGCACACACTGCAGCAGCACGTTGCGCTCGTGGCGTATGTCTGGCTCGAGCAACTTCTCCAACATGGTATTCTGTTTGCGTAGACGCGCCTTTCGATAATCCAGACCCGATTTGCGTTTCATTAGCGCTGTGGCTTTGCTACGCGGCTGTTGCTCGCATTTGGGTCGCTTATTGGGCTGCGGTGTAGAGGCATCTGTTGGGGGTAGTGGTTGTGGAGCTTTGGGTGCGGGAGGTATATAATCTGTAGTACGTGCAATGGGCGCTTCCTCAGGTGCTTCATCATCGGAGCTTAATTTTGTGTCTGGATTCACACATTCCATGTCCACAGCGAGCTCAGCGGAACTCATTTCAATAGTTTTAATGGTGAATTGCTCGTTGGTTGATTGACTATTAGCTACTGCGGCCGTTATTTGTAAATGCTCTTGACTTTCAAATATCTTCTCAGTGTCCTGTGTAGGGATAGAAGATGCGCATATTTCTTCAGCCTCCACTTGATCACTTCTTTGACTATCTTCTATGGCATTGATCGTTTCGTGAATCATTTCAGTTGACTGTTTCATCAACTCGTCCGCCTGATCCTCACATTTCTCTTTGTCCGCCTGATCTTCACATTTCTCTTCATCCACCGCATCTTCGTCCTCATCGGAACCGTACATGCCCAACAAATTGCTCAGCACATTCACTTCCTTCGGTTTCTTACATTTAAAGTTTGTATAATTCGACAATTGACCTGTACCCTTAAACATTCGCACTCCCAGGCAACTTTCTGACTCATCTGCTGCCTGTTTCACAGCTGCTACCTCGGCCACGTTCTTTTCTTCTGCTTTCCGTTTTAGTGAGCCTTTTTCTTGTCTTCGTTGCTTAGATCTTCTCTCACGTGGAGCCTGCCTAGTGTCGGCCTCCACGTTTCTGTCGGACACACCTTTTGTGTGCGCGCGTCGACGATCTTCCTGGTTGCCAAAACGATTTCTATTGCCAACCAGTCGCTCACCGCGACGCAGTCTTTGCTCCTTTGCGCGCTGTCGCATTTCCACATTGGCCACCGTGGGATATCTGCAAAGAACGCACACACATTGCAATGCAATACAATTTTAATAATTTAAAACACTACCGCTGCTTTCGTTCTGCACGCCACGCTGCTATCTCTTCAGGAGTGCTCAGTTTCTTGAATTTGCCAAACAACCCGGACGCATGTAGCGCCGCCACGTGTTTGTCCATAACCGAGCCAAGTCCGCGATAACTGCAACCGTCCACTGGACAACGTTCGTGTTGCGCGCTATGACGTCGCAAGTCGTCCGCGCACTGCAGCTCCATGTCGCATGCTTCACAGTATGGACGCGGCTCCTCTTGCCCTGAACTCGGCTTTTCATGCATTGGCCGTTGTTGCAGGTACTTGGCTGGTGTTGTGGCGCCGCGTTTCCCGTACATAGGCGGCGGTTGATCGCGCTTATGAAGCGTCATGCCGGACGGAGTAAGATAGTGCGGCTTCACCTGTGTCGGCAACGTTGCGTTTTTGCCGAAATTCGGCGATGGCAGCAGGAATTTGCCTGGACTGGCCATTTCACTATGGTTTCTTGTGGATATTGAATTGTTTCTGAATTTTTGAACTGTTCCTCGTGTTTATGTTTACATGCTAAATTGTTATCGTGACCAGTGCTGCCAGGCTTTGTCAACCAAATACAACCCTGGAAAAGAGTTCACCTTGTTAAATGGATGTTTAGTATTTCTTGTAGACTACTATTTCAGCTGAGTAATCGAATGCTTGGTTAATGTATTTCACTGCTTTTTTGAGACGTGACAGTAAACACTTTTCCCATGAAAAAGCTACCATCTCGTTGTTTGGAGTTGGCGTTTATGTTCCCTCTATCTTTATGTAAATACTCACTCACAACACAGATTATTCGTCTTATATAAAATCAGAGTGCCATAGAAACAGAGATCCACTTCCCTGAAATAAGTACTCGTTACAATGCATCCTTAACGATTATTAGCCCTAACTAGCACTTCTGAGTTGTGTTATGAATATTTTTTTAACCAACCAAGTACGAATTATTTCAATTAATCCAATTGCATGTTTAACCCTGTCGACCCCAAAGTTGCCTTAGAGCCACTTCACCTATTTGTCATCTTATTGCAAAACCTTCGATTGATTTATGAGTTTAAATTAAGTAGGCACCAACAAATTAATATAATTAGAAGTGAATTCAAAGCAAATTACAAAAAATTTACTGCAATCCCGAAAAATATTTCCAATCATTTTCAGCAATATCAGGGAATGTTTGTGTTCTAAGTGAAGTCTACGAATTGGCGCGTTTGTTCAAAACCCTGCTTCTTTAATAATGGCTAAATAAAATCACAAAGTGATAATTATGTATTTTTTCATATATATTATATAATTTTTCTGCAACCGCCGTGGCTCAGTTGGTTAGTGCGCGGTCCGCAGCCGCCGTGGCTCAGTTGGTTAGTGCGCGGTCCAGCGAGTCGCATGCAGAGCGACGCAAGTTCGAATTCTGCATGTAGTAACACCTAAAAAAAATAACGGGAAACTCGTTTTCTCTTTCGGTGGCTGTCCTCTCAGCTGGAAATGGCAAACCTCTGAGAGTAAAAATTGCCTATGAAAAAGCTCCCAACCTGCCGTTCGGAACCGGCATAAAACTGTAGGTCCCTTCCACCCGCGTACAAAATTCACACGCACAACACGGGTGGTTGCGGGAAGCTAGGCCTTAGTCTCGCGTAAGCGGGCTGTCGTGCCAATCAATTATTATAAAATTATTATATAATTTTTCTGCAACTACAAAATATTTATACAAAATTTATTTAACCCGTTTTGAGCTAAAATTGTTCAAAAGTAAACTAACTCTAGAACTTTAACAAAGAAGCGTGGCGACTTCAAATGTCGTGTGCATCGTGTGTCGAATGTCGTCGGTTCTTAGGATTTCAAGATTTAAATACCGAAAAGTTATATTGAGACACAATGTAAAATTCAGCGGTCGAAAAGGTTAAATGGTCAAAAGATATATTCAATACTCGAGTACGAATACTACGCGCTACCTCGGTACCTTTTTGCGTAGTATTCCGTTTCTGATTGGCTTGATTCAACACTAGTGACGCACAGCCGCCACAATTTCACCACATGTCGCAATTGACCATCGTTTCTGTGGTGGCTTTCGGTATTCGTAGCGGCATTTTGCACTGGAAACGTGATTGTACTTCTTTTCGCTTCCACACGTGTTTGCTGCTGTAGGTTTTCTCCGATTTTCAATTGATTTTTGAGGTAAAATGTGGCTTTTTGCGCGCATTGTGTGTGCATTCGACTAAACGACAACTGTTGCTTGTTGCAGACGCAATAATGGCTGATGTTGCTGAGAAACCCGTCGCCGAGGAGGTGAAAAACGGTGCAAAGGAGGGCGCCGAGGACGAAGTTGTCGCTGTAGCTGCTGATGCCGATGCTCCTGCTGCTGCTAAGGCGGCCGATGTTGTAGCCGATGCCAAGGACGTAAAAGTGGTAAAGGAGGTGGCGGAGAAAGCTGCAGATGCAGCAGAACAGGTTGCGGGCGACGATGAGATGGGCGACGCAAACGCCAACGGCGATGGTGATGGCGACGCTGACGCTGACGCTGATGCCGACGCCGACGCCGACAGCGACCTGAGCAAGGAGGAACGCGCCATTATCCGACAGGTTGAGTATTATTTCGGCGATGCGAATTTGCGTCGTGACAAGTTCCTGCTGGAGCAAATCTCCAAAGACGAGGAGGGTTGGGTGCCGTTGTCGGTGCTGCTGACTTTTAAGCGCCTAGCTGCGCTGAGCTCTGACGCCGCAGTCATTGTCGATGCGCTTATCAAGTCCGACGAAGGACTGCTAGAGATAAGCGAGGACAAGCTGAAACTGCGTCGCCACCCGGAACGCCCCATACCCGAACACAATGAAGAGGTGCGCAAGGAGATCATGTCGCGCACCGCGTATGCCAAGGGCTTCCCGCTGGACGCGGAAATGGCTGAGTTGATTGAATTCTTTGCACCGTACGAAAAGGTGCTGCATATCAACATGCGCAAGTACTTGGACAAGCCGAGCAAGACGTACAAGTTCAAGGGCAGCGTTTTTGCCACATTCGCCAAGAAGGAGCAGGCCCAGGAGTTCATCGAAAAGGAGAAGGTAAGGAACTAATCTAAACTAAACTTTTTGTAGCTTTGTGATGGCATTGCTTATGCTGTTTGGAATTTGGCAGGTCGTGTTCAAAGAGCGCGAGCTGTTGCGCAAGTGGCAGGAGAAATATCTGGAGGACAAGAAGGAAGAATTGAAGGCCAAGGCGTCCAAGAAGAAGGGTAAGGCGGCTGCTGCCGCTGAGGAGGAGAAAATCAAGCTGCCCAAAGGCACTGTGCTGTTCTTCGAGCAGTGCACTGACAAAACGACGCGCGAGATGTTGCGCGAGGCCATGGAAAAGATTGAGGGCGACTGGGAGATAGCCTACATTGACTACAGCAAGGGCGAGAAAGACGGACACATACGTTTCCAGGACGAGAATACAGCAGCACCGTTTTTGGAGAAGCTTGCAGACAAAAAGGCACGTCTGCAAGTCTGCTAGTTAAGTGGTTTTTTCTAATACCTTTTTTACTCTTCAACAGTTGAAGCTTAACGATGACATTGAGCTGACGCTGCGCACGCTCGAGGAGGAGGAGGAAACTGCTTATTTGGCTAAGGCGGTGGAGCAGATGAAGAACCGTCGCAATCATCCGCACAAGCACAAGGGCGGCCATGGCCATGGACATGGAAACCGCAAACGCCGCGGCGGCAATGACAATCGCAGCGAGGACAAGAAGAAGAAGGTCGATGACGAGTAGAGGCCAACTAGAAGCCGGTTATGGTACCACACTACCATTTAATATAAGAATCGAAATTAATTTATCAACGTCACCAATGACGCACCCAATGACTTGTACTAATATTTTTCGATGTAAGCTTTGGTGGGGCGCGCATGTGTGTGTCCTGCCACAACACAATCTCTCATAATAGCGGCAAGTTGTTGCATGCTCTGAAATGGATTCATGATTCCTTGGTAATAATATTAATATTATTTTTGTTTATGCTTTTTGATATACTACTTAACATTACAAAGTCATGTAGACATGAAACAAAAGTTACGTATGTGTGATTTTTAGAATTGTTTGTAGCGATCGCAAGAAGCGAACGAAAAGTAAAACTACAAAATACATTTTCAATTCAATTCCAACTTGTACGAAGCACGTGTATTGATTGTTTTGGGGGGGCGATGGTCAAAAGGGATTTTTTGAACTGTATAAGGGACCATCAACTGTTGTATAAAAGATTTTTTAAAGGTAATTTTAAGTATGGGATTGGAAGAAGTTCAAGTTAGAGTTGAACATTTATACCGATATGTTTCCCTTAAAGAAATAACAATTTTTTAATTTTATTTTATAATTTTAATGTTTCATTTTTAAATGTTTTGATATATTTTGTCTCAACGTTACATTTCAGTTTTATACAATACATCAAATTGATATTTAATTTAATTTTGTGTTATTAAACTTGGTTCATCTGCTTAAACTTGGTTCATGTAAAATGCTAAAAACAAAACTGGAAAACCTTGAACGCCTGCCAAAGTCCTGGAAGTGTTCAACATCAAACGAATGATCACATTTGGCAACAATTCGTTGCGTTTTTTTTTTGCTCACATATTAACACACAAACTAATGTAACTATGCATAACTTGTTACTTCTGGGCGACAAACATGTTTTGAAATGGTGTTTGCCTCAAGAGTTGTGTACAGAACTCTCCCCCTATGAGATCCTGTGTGCGCCACTGTATCATAAAACTGTGCACAGTATGATGCAGTGCTGATGATTGTTCAATCTATGAATCGTAAAATCAAAATCAATGATGGTATGAGCACATGTTGAGTGTAAGGAATTTAGTGGTTCGAATTGAAATTAACAACAAAAATTTGGGAAAAAAATCAAACCAAATTGACTGCACTAAAGAAGCCGAGGTTTGTTGAACGCGTATAGAGAGCAATGAACGGCCAGAAAATGAAAGAAACAATGTGCTGAACAATCAGAGGCGCCGATTCGTAGACAGATGGAGCAACTGTTGAATGGTTGGGTAGGTCAGATGAAGCAACTAATGGCCTATTTTTTCGAACATAAGACCAAATCTACTTAATACCATCAAAGACTGACATAAGGTTCCAAAATAAGGCAACTGTTATAGCTCGATGGCTGAAGAAAAGTAAAAGTTTCACTGAAAAATTCAGATGCAGCAAGTAATGCCCACTTTTTTTGTTCGCTAAAATTTCTAAGATGTCCATGTTACTTAATACCATCGAATATATGGACATGAAGCTCTGATACAAGGTAGTTTTTATAACTCAATGGTTGAAAAAAGTACAAGTTGAGGCTTCGAAACTTTGTTGCCATTTAACTATATCCAGGAAAATTAAACTGCAATACAAAAATTAGAAGAATTTCCTGTATTTCGTGATGGCCGAAAGAAGCATCTGGATTACTTCAATTGCGAAATCAAAGATTTAAGAGTTATCTTAAAATTCCTTTTGGAAGCTGGACTTGCAGATAAAACCCGAGGTCCGAGGATCCGAGGTAAAATGAGGTCATAGGTCTCATTGCAGTTTTCCCCATCAACAATAATAATAAATATTTCCTTCTACTGATGTAGGATGAAGTGGCAGAATACAGAAGACTTACAATAGATTCGATGGATATCGATTCAGTGCCTAATTGTACTAATTCATTCATCGGCTGACTTTAACCCTTTCGACCCCGAATTTTGCCCTTTGTCTCGATACTATTTTTTGGTATTTAAATCATGAAAGATTTGCCTAAGAAGTGTGCTCACGACATTTGAAGTCGCCACGTCTCTTTGTTAAAGTTCTAGAGCTAGTTTACTTTAGAACAATTTTAGCTTAAAACGGGTTAAATACATTTTGTATCAATATTTTTTAATTGGAGAAAAATTATGTAATATTTATGGGAAAATACAAAATTATCAATTTTTTATTTTATTTAAGCATTATTAAACAGAAACAGGATTTAATCAAACGCGCCCAATTCGTAGACTTCAATTAGAACACAAATTTTCCCTGATATCGCTGCAAATTATTGGAAATTATTTTGGGGATTACAGGAAAATTTTTGTAATTTGCTTTGAATTCACTTCTAAAAATATTAATTTGTTGGTGCCTTTTTAAATTCAACCCATAAATCATTTGTAGCTTTTGCTTTAAGATGACAAATAGGTAAAGTTGCTCTCAAACAACTTTGGGGTCGAAAGGGGTTGAATCAATCACAAGTGATACAGAGTTGACACAAAAGTTTGCACTTTCAATGGAGAATAGTGTCGTAGCTTGAATGAAATCTGACATAGAATACTTTAGCTTTAGAATCGCCAGAAGAATCTGCCAGTATAAACACAGAAGAAACCATAAATTATAAATTCCCCTTTACCCCTTCGCACAGTGATTCGTTCCATAGAGAAAATTAAAAAAATTTTAAGTCTTTCAAAATTTAACGATTTTTACATCATTTGAAACCTTTCAACTCAAAACTCCAACTAAGAAGATTCCAAAAAATCGATGTTAAAAATTAATTAGTGTGTGTGCAAAAGTAGCTCAAAGTTGAAACTTTAAAAAAAAAAAAATGTAAACACATATTTTCTGTTTTTTAGTCTATTGAGTAAAAAAATTTTAAAAATAAATGGCTACCAAGAAGTTAATAATAATAATAACAATATTGAGTCTATTAGGCACTGCGACCAGTGTAGATCTTTTGTGCAAGCCTGGTTTAACCCTCTACGTTGAGGCTTTTTATTAGTTTAAGCACTCTTTGGGGTTGTAGATTCCAGATCGTTTCCAGTCTTTTTCTGCTGAGTGCAGGACAATCACAGAGAACATGCATGGAGGTTTCTGTTTCTTTCCTGCAGACATCCGAAGAGGAATTTCCCCTTTTACTGAGATGATACCTTAGTGAGCAGTGGCCAGTTAGGTATCCGGTGAGGATGTGGAGGTCCTCCTTTTTTAGCATGAGAAGTTTTCTGGATACTCCTGTGTCTGGGGTTATAAACCGCTTTGCCTGGCGTTGTCCCGTGCTGTTGGTCCATTGTTCGGCAAAGTTTAGGTCTACCCATTTCCTTAGCCATTCTTGTGTGTCCTTTTGATAGTCCACAGAATGGTTCAGGGCCCACCAGTGGGCGCATTGCGCCTCTTTTGGCAAGGCGGTCAGCTTTTTCGTTGCCTTCGTGACCCTAGTGTCCTGGGATCCAGTGTAGCTCTATTGAGTTACGATCACCCAGTTCATTGAGGAGAGCACGGTAATCCTTGACGAGTCTTGAGGAGGCCCCATAGGCTTCTAGAGCCTTTAGAGCCGCTTGACTGTGGGATAATATATATACTTGTGCACCAGATGTTTATGGACTTCAGCCTGGAATATGGTAGCTAGTTTCCCCCATAGGGAAGGATTTGTGGAATCTTGGGCCATATACTACAGCCCTTACGCTACCGTCTTCCGTCTTCTGGATCCATTCGTGTACCAGATTTGAAAACCTGGTGCAGGGGTGAATCTATAGGTCCTCCACGATTGTCTGTCTGAAATGCAGACTTTGTATCTCCTGGAGAATTCCACTTCAGGTGTATTGTTGTCGGAGATTTGCAATATGGGGTCATTGCTGAGCATTTTTAATATGCTCATGTGTTCCCTTAAATCTCCGCTCTTAAGTTCGTAAGTTCTTACCAGCCTTAGTGCTTGAGAGCAGGCTTCCAAGAAGTTACTAAAACTTTTAATATAGATAATGAAATTATGTGGCCATTTTTAATGTGTTATCAATATTTACAAAGTTAAGGCTTTTACTTCACTTTTAATTTAAAATATTATAAAACAATAAATAATAGTAATAAAAAAGATATAAAATAACTGAAAATTGGCAAAACTTAGAGGAAAACATCTAAAAAGTATGTGAAAGTATGTTTCTTGATTTTTTTTTATTTTAAGAAGTATTCTTTCTTTGTCCGATGATGTAATTACATTATTCTGATCTCAGAAAATAATTCTATTTAAAAAGTGGTCTAAACACCACGAAAATTAAATGAAAATTTAAGTCTCAAACATTGCCAAACTACAAAAGTTTAAGAAAAACCAAATAGATATTTCAATTCACAAAACCATTATAAACGAGTATACCAAATTTTATGAAGAACGGACCACTTCTTCTAATTTTATCCCGCAGTTGTATGGAGTCGAATCACTGTGCTTTGGTATGACTAACTAAATCAGAAGAGCGCAGGCAATGCGAACAATATGACGTCATCGAAGCGTTGGAACACATGCTGTGCTACTGTTCTGCTGACTGGGAGCCTCGTTTTTCCTGGTTTCCCCAAACCTGATATCATCACTGCTGTTTCAAGGTTTCAAAAGCTTTTAATGCCTAACAAACTCCATCTAATGCCGTTAGGAAGCCCAAAGAGTCTTTGCGTGGTCAATGCGGCCAAACAGCTCAACCTAACCAAACATAACCTAATCTGCCCATTCAGTACTCAGTGACTCATACAAACTAATTTAAATTGTGCTAAATTATAACCAAAGAAATATTTGTGAATGCCCAAAATACAAAACAGTGTTATTTATGTTATATTCTTTTTTTAATTTTTTTTTGTATATTTTATCCCGCAGTTGTATGGAGTCGAATCGCTGTGCTTTGGTATGAATAACTAAATCAGAAGAGCGCACGAAATGTGAACAGCATGACGTCATCGAAGCGTTGGAACACATGCTGTGCTAATGTGCTGCTGACTGGGAGCCTCGTTTTTCCTGGTTTCCCCAAACCTGATATCATCACTGCTGTTTCAAGGTTTCAAAAGCTTTTAATGCCTAACAAACGCCATCTAATGCCGTTAGGAACCACACAGAGTGTTTACGTGGTCAATGCGGCCTATCAGCTCAACCTAACCAAACATAACCTAATCTGCCCATTCAGTACTCAGTGACTCACACAAACTAATTTAAATTGTGCTAAATTATAACCAAAGAAGCATTTCTGAATGCCCAAAGTACAAAACAGTGTTATTTATGTTATATTCTTTTTTTAATTTTTTTTTTATATTTTTCTATTGTTGCTTTTTTGCATACATAATTTGTGTGTTTTATTTTCTGCTTCGTTTCTCAAATTATACAAAATCAAATAAAAGTAAACATAATAATAATAAGTTCAATGCGAATTGTTAAATTAATTCAATCAATATTTGTATGTACTCGTATATATATATATAAATAATAAATGCATGTACAGAAACGCAACACAACGCACATGGACTGAACGTCAGCCAGTGCGTCTAGCTGCACGCAACCACTGTGTGATACTCTCATCTCTCGTTTGTTTGTTTGTTTGTTTGTGTGTGTTTGTATGTATGTAATTTAAGTGCTTACAACTAGGCGGACAACTGTTTAGTTGCATGTTTGCAAGTTGTTAATTATAGATTGTTGTTGTCTTGTTTTAGTTGTGTTTTCACTGCTTGTTTGTACATTTTCGGTTAGTTGTAATGCTCATTAATTGTTCTTGCTGCAACTAAGTAGTTGGTGCTTGTGTTTCTTGTTTAAATATATGTTTATATGTATAAGTCGAAAAGTTACACACTAATGTTAAGAGTAGAATTAAATAAAATATTAAAAAAGAAATAATAATAATAGTAATGATAATTATGATGCAATTTTCCAATAGAAGAGCAACACAAATTGTTCAGTAGTTAAGTTCAAGTAGGTGAATGTGATTTGTTGTTAGTGTGCAAAATGTGATTACAACCGAATTTTTGTTCTGTTCTGTTTTGTTTTTTGTTTTTTGTCCATGTAAATGAATTGAAACATTTGCTGTTGCTGGTCTACTACGCATATACAACAGTTTGCCTAAATACAAATAAATAAATAAATACAATGTACAACATAACAAATAATTTCTCATCTTTTTCATCAAACATGTTTTAGCAATTTTCATTAAACGTAAATTGTTTTTTCTTGATTAATGTGTTTCGGTTTTTTTAGAAATATAATAATAAACGTGCTAACTAAAGTCAGGTCAAAGGAACAAAACTACACAGACATGGAAGCGACAATTCGTAGTGTGGTCACGAATGGTTTTTCTGTGCATTGGCGCAAGCGCGAAAAGTTGATGGCTCAAAGCTGTGCAAAAGGTGCCTGAACGTGGTAGCAGCGCTGCGCTTTTATTTCATATTTTATTAAAAAAACAACAACATGATTATTCTTTTAATAATGATGCCATTTCGGAAGAAACGTGCTGCTTAAATGCTTAAAAAAATTGTATGTACTAAAATCCAACATTGTATCAAAGTTTAAACAACATTTCGATTTTTCTATTCGGTTTTTTGTGCCAATACGAAAAGCACAAAAATTCCATATTCAAACGATAAACAAACAAAACAAATGAATAGAAAAAGATATCAAAAATGAAAATATTTCACAAAAAAAAATACTCAAACACTAAAAGTCTTTGCTACTTCAGCTAACAGAAATTATGCAATTTACTTCTTCAGATTTCGCCTTAAAAGCATAAAACAAAAACAATTGCAAAATGCGTTATTAATAAGGAAACATCAAAGAAAAAACATTGACGCAAAGGAAAACATATTTCAATCTTTTAAATATTAATCATAATCATAATAGTAATAATATTAATATTAATAATAATAATAACGTTAATGGTGGGGTGCGTTCTTGAAGCTTAGCTTATTTTACTCGTTACAATTTGTTTAAATTGGAGTTGTTGTTATTGTATAAGCTATTGTTTGTTTTTTTGTAATAGTGGTTTTTCTTTTCATTTGCTCATTGACATTTTGCTTTAATCGTAATCGAAATTCGTTTGATATTTCCTACAATATTTCTCTCTCTCTATTTTGTACAGCACATTCATTCAATTTGTTGTTGCGTTCTGGACAACAACAAAACGCCTGGTTAGACACTGATTTGTGGAGCCTTGTTGACATTGCTTGTTGCCGCGCTTTGACCTGTTCGAGGCTGCCGCGCTCACTTGTAGACCGGCGACAGATCGAGCGTCAGATTCTGCAGTGCCCGATTGCGTGCAGTGGAGCGCGTCTGCTTGGAGGAGCGCGTGATTTCCATGACGAGCCCCTTGCAGTCGTTGCAGACGGTCACCAGTTCGCCGCGCATGTTCTCCTTCTGCTCCTGGCTGAGATGAGTGCCGGACGAGGAGAGCGTAAAGGCGCGCGGAAATTTACTTCTGCAAGCAACAAAACACAGTTTAAATATTCTGATTTGTAATTTTCATTCTCGGGCCACTCACTTTCTGTCCAGTGTGCTGCTGTTCGAGTGCGGTCTGGCCGGACTGTTGGCCGGCAGACTGCGCGGTCCTTCCATGCTGCGCGACATAATGCTGATGTGTTTGTTGTTGGCCTGCACCTGAGCGCCGCTGTGGCTCTCCTTGCTGCTGCTGTAGTAGTTGCTGCCATTGGGCGCATACGAAGACATCATTGTGGAAGCATCATCGGCCTCGACCGCCTGTCCCGCCACACAGACTGCTGCATTTACAATGCCAGTGCCCGGTGTGCTCATGTTGGATCTTTGGTGTTTGGGCGACGACGGTGCGCTGCCCACAGTATTTCGAGTCTGCAACAGAATGTGACCAGAACAAATTACTTGATGGACCCATACAAAAGTGGGGCACGCCGGCTCACTCACCTTGCGCTCTGACTCGGAGCGCAGCAAACGCTCAATCAACGATTTCGGAAACGTTTCGTCCAGTATGTTGCCGGTCGATGATGAGTGCGCGTGGTGGGCGTGGTGCGATGGTGACGGTGTGCTGGAGCCTGCCGGACTAGCCAACACCGATGGCGAGATCAGCACAAGCGGCACATTGCGAAAGTGCTCCGACGGTATTCGCATCTGTTTTCGCAATACAAATCAAACAAATCAATGATAAGCAACAACAACAATAAATGTGAATTGTACCTTTGTGTAGCACTTGGAGCAGACGGTGCGCTGACACAGCTTGCACTGTATGCCCCACGGGCCAAAGATGGAGAAACGCGTACGCAGGCACAGAAAGCAGACTTTGCGCTTTTCGACATCCTCCTTGACGCGCACACCCACGGGCAGACCTTCCAGTTCGGCTTTTGTCATAACGGAACGAATGTGCACGATCTCCTCCAGCGTCAGCGAGAGACGATCGTCACCACGTTCGTTCCAGGTCTTCTCGTCGAGGAAGGACTTGTTCCATGGGCCAATCGAGGATGACGAACGGCTGCAATTGCTGCTGTTGCCATCGTTGCCGCCGATGCCACCGCTAACGCCGCCGGGACTTTGCGAACGTTTCAATGGGTGTTGGTTTTGCTGTTGCTGTTGTTGTTGTTGCTTTTGGTTGTAGTTGTTGTGCAGCTGCAGGGAAATTGAAGCAAAAAGTTATAGTAAAATTAAGTAAGGTTAGAATTGGGAATAGAATTTTTACCTGTTTGGTTGTGCTGGTTTGGTCAGTTGTGGTGTTGGCACTGCTGCCGCTGCCTGTGCCGGCAATTGAATTCACATCCGATTGTCGTGAATCGGGACGCGATGGCGGCATGGAGTGCGTCTCGTCGAAATTGCTCTGACACCCAACGATAGTGTGGCGACGCAACGAGGCGCGGCGAGATTCACATTGGGTGGCGAGATCGTAAGCTGTGAAAGTGAAAGGAAACATGAAGTTAGATAAATGTGAATGATGAGTTAGATGACTAACCTAAATGAGACTGATTCATAAAATAATTTGTTGAGTAGTAATGAGTTAATAGTTGAAACACTGTGTGGGGTCGAGTGGGATTGAACATTGAACAAGTCAAGCCGGTTTAATTTTGAGTTCATGAGTGGAGTACAATAAATTATACAAAAGAATTCAGTAAGTACAGTAATAGGTACTGTAAGTTCTTTGGTATAATTGTTGGCCTCTGAAAGTGTATCAAATTTGTTTCGCGCTTCAACCGCACACAGAGTAATGGATTTTTTCATTTATTTAAGTTAGTTTTAATAAAAATGAATGGCCACATGCAGTTCAAAACAGACAAATGTTTAAATTATATATTAACACATAAACGTGCAATGTGAATTTTTACAAAAATATAATGAAAATTATAAAAAAAAATGTATATACAAATGAGTAGAAGAAGTACAGAGGGGTACATTCGATGTTTTGAAACATGTAAAAATAAACAAATTACATAATTTCAGCCTGAAAGTATGCCATGAAATATGGAATTTAAAGCAGTCTAAGATAACAATTGCTTTAAATAGATATTAATTACTAATGTTTTAAATAGATATTAATTACTACTAATTTTCTTGAATTTTTTCAATGCAAAACTTATGTTCAAAGAAACTTTAATACGATGGGGAAAATACTAAAATAATGAGGAATCTATGGAGTATTTTGTAGAAATAACTGGTAAAGACTAAGTCGGAATTGGTACTCCCCAAACACTGAGTTTCAGTTCCAATTTGAACAAATTGAATGCTAGAGATGTTCTGCCTTTTTCAAACATAGAACTGTAGCTGAACTGTAGCTTTTTATGAGAAATATATAAGGAAAGTCTGACTATCTATTAACATATTAACACTAGAAAGACAGTAAGTTTTCCATACTAACAAAAACTACATATCTGCTTATATCTTGAAAAGTACACTTCGCATTTGGCTAGTTTTTCATAAAATACATAAAAAAAATATATAAAAATTTCCATGATAAAAAAATGAAAGTCACCTAAGCAAAAGTTGATAGATTTTTGGAAAAACACACATATATTAAATTGAAAAACCGTCGAAATAATCGCAATGGTCTTTCTAGTGTTAACTTTGTATATAGAATTTCTAAAGACCCAAAGAAAATTTGTATATCACTGCACTCGTATCTGAATGCTTACATACAAACATTTGTGAATAGTAGGTAAGTAGGAAGGAGCAAAGACAATTAAAGTACTTTAATTTAATTAATACTTTAATTGTCTTTGGTAGGAGTGGCTGGTCCACTTAGGTTACAAAGCCCCTTTGTGAGACCAAAATAAATCGAGCTATAATCCGCGGACTCATTGAATCAGTTTGAGCTCCTTACGGAGCCTTAAATAGTTCCAAGAAATTTAGCTATCTTCTAGATTTTCGAAGAAGTAGTTGCCCAGGTGAGTCTTCATGCTTCTGGATCACTCGCGAGTAACATAATGGTCACTGGTCACTGTTCTAGATAATGCGGGACAAGTGCATAGAATATGCAGTGTGATTTGTTCTCCTCTATAAAACTTTGACAGACATAATTTTAAAGCAAACCCAATCTTCTTTTGTGAGTGCCAATTAAATAGTGATCCTTCAAAACACCAATCGTGGTTCCCATTTGATTGATCTCTTTTTAGTGAGAGAATCTCTCTATAAGGACAGACGGTTTTTTTTTTGTGTTGCTTGTATCAGAACCAAGCTTACAGGTTAATAGACGGATACCAAGTATTGTCATGTCTTGATGTAACTACTCAGTCATGAACCCAGTAGCGCTGCACGTGGGTCTGAGACTTAACCCCACAAATATCTAATTGATAGAAAAATTGTAGGTGGAAAATGTGAGTACAAACATGGAAGAAGCGTAATTCGACATATTTCATAATAAATGGAATTTTAAGAGGTAAAGAAATCATCTTATCTTATCATGCCGCCCCAAATTTACTTCCTTCGGGGCTAGTTTTCCTATACTTCCTTCTGCACATTTTTCAATCATTCTTCTCACTTCGGACCTTACGACAGTAAACCTGCTAACTATCGAAACAAGGGACAAGGTACAATGGTTCTAAATGAACGCAGTGCAATAGACAGCCGATGTCTAGCCCCAACCAATCTTAATCCTAATCGAAACGAAAGTTGGACGCAAAAGTTATGTGGAAACCTTTCAAAATGAAATCCGAGGTGCACCACTGAAACCCAGCAAAGGTGAGTATGAAAATGGCAGTCAATTAAGAGATTTTCTGCAGTTCGATGCATATTCGAAAAGTAACTCCATTACAATAATTTTTACTATTTCCCAACAAAATATTTGATACGAAAATAGTGAAAAATTATTAGCTAAAATAAGCACAACACAATCTTACTATCTGTGGCATAATTTTGGGCGCATTTCCCCATACAAAACGTTGCCTCAATTAGCTTAATTTGCATTAAATTTAATTTTCGTAATTTCAATTACAATATGAATGAATTATGAACTTAGGTAAACGATTTTAGCATTTCAGTAGCAACTATCAAATGGTTATAAATGGAAATGACATAGAAACTAAAATATGTAAGCAGCATTTTGGGCGCCCAAACAACAGCAATGAACAAATGATCTATAATTCATATACCAAATGTATGAAAAAATGTACGAAATGCTAAGCCAAAGAGACATAAAAACAACAACTATGTATGAATAGAAATGAAGCAGCATGAGTTCATAGGCTGACGTTCGGGTAGAGTAGAGTCAGAGTCAAAGTAGCAGCGATAGCAGAAGAATATGCAAACAGTAACAACGAAAACGATTAAAGTAGAAAACAATAATGCAATGAATTGATGACAATATTTAATGGCGTTCATGGATTACAGTTGCAGTAGGTAGCAGAAATTGTAATATTTACATTCCAGCGCGTTGTCAAAGAAGCGATGGTACTCGTCCTCGGTGTAAGAGTCCTCTGCGCGTTTTATTTTTGTTTTGTTGTGGCATTTGCAATGATTATTTTGCATTATTTTAAATAGAACATTTAAGCATTTATTAAGATGCGAAATTTTCATTTTTTATAATTATTTTAATTTTTTTTATATATAATGTATTTAATTTTAAATATTTTTTTATTATTTTTGAAATATTTTTTTAATTTTTTTTATTTTTTTAAATATTTTTTTATTATATATTTTTTATTAAAAATTTTTACATTTTTAATTTATATAATAATTATTATTTTTTATTTATTCGATGCATTTAAAAAGTATTTTTGAGTTTTTTTTGTTTGCATTTAAAGCGCATTTGATTGTAGAGAGCAGAATTTATAGCAGACAAATGACTTTAGTAAGCTTTTCAATTGTGGCTTTTATTGTTACAAAAAAATAATTTATACAAATGTATCGCTTAAGGAAATTAACATATATAACGATTCTAAAATCGCGAGTACTTCAACAGCATGAAAGGAAAGTAGTTCAGAGTACAACACAGCACTGGAGTGTAGTGGTGGGTGTGTGTGGCATGCAACTAAACTATGGGACCCTAGACTAAATTTAAGCGTGGCTTAAGTTGTAGTTAAAGTTTAAAAATACTATTTCGAGACGGGACTTTGGTTTGCTGTGGTGGCACTTGGTGGCGGGTTCATGTTAGACAAGCTTTGCAGCGTTCGGGGTTCCACGCTTCAACCTTCACCTCAAGACGTTTTTGCGTTCCTTTATGTTTTACGTTAAGTTCAGTTTAAAAAATTACAAAAGATTCGCAACACACTAATATGCACTACAAATATTTCTTTTTTTATCTCAACGAGGGTTTTTTTGTTCTTTGTGCTTTGGATTTTGTTTTACATATAAAAACATTTGCATGTGTGTGTGTGTGTGCCTTTGTGTAAATATGTTTAATAGCTAAAAACCAATCAAATACCTTTAAATGGCCAAATTCAACAAATACCAAATTAAAAAAAAACATTTTTCACCAATTTCGATGCCAAAATAATGCCATAAAAATAAAACGCAAAAAAGTAGTTAAGAAAAAAGAAAAGCAGAAAACAAATAAATTTAATTAGTATTTAACATAAATTAACAAAAAGGAGAGGAAAACAAATAAACTTGTAAAAGTTTGCAGTGTCTAACAAACAACAAGAAAAAATATTATCTTTAACATTATTTTAAATATTAAAAAAAATTAAAAAAATAATTGTTTTATAATAATTATTATTTTTTATACAAAAACAAACAAAATAATTAAAAACACATATACTTTTGGAAAAACGTAATGTACTTTTTCGTATGTTTTTTGAATGGAAACAATTTTTTGTTTACACATTTCTACAACATTTGTTCATTAAAAAAGTTAGTTTGACGTTATTATTTGCAGAAAAAATTAAATAAAAAAATAGTTCAACATTAATTTAATCAGTTCAAAAATTAATTGAATTGTCTTTCATTTCAAAAATGATTTTATTTTTTTAAATAAAAAATTAATTTCAAATATAATAAAAATTAAAGCAAAATTAAATATTAATATTAACTTTTTTAGATTTTATTTTCATCTAGTTTTCTATTTTTAGTAAAATTGTAACTGAGTTTGGTGTTGTTTTAAAAAAATATATTTTTTTGTTCGGAAACACATTTTTACTAACAACAAAATCTTGATGGATGTAAGAATGTTTTTAGAAAACGTTTCAGAAAAATTTTGGTTTTGTGCTTAGAAAAAATTATATATTTTTTCTTTTCTAATATTATTTTCTATTTTACGAATAAGAATAATTTATAACAAAATTTTATATTTTTCAAAATATTTTTGTTTGTTTTAGAAAAAACTAAAAATGTATTTTCAGCAAAAAAAAAAATACTTTGTATATTAAAAAAATATTTAAAGAAAATAATTGTTTTATAAAATTTATTATTTTTTATACAAAATAAACAAACTAGTTTTTTTATATTTATTTTTATAAAACCAAAAATAATTGTATAACGAGATTCTTTTTTATTTAAAACATTGTATTTAAGTGTTCGAGAATTTTTTTTTTATTTTAGAATAAGAAAATTTTGAAAAATTTTAATTTTAAATTTAAAAAATTTTAATTTTTTCTTTATTTTTTTATTTTTTAGAAAAAATTAAAAATTTATTTTTAGCAAAAACAATATTTTGTATTATTTATTTTATTTTTTATATTTATTTTTAAGAAACCGAAAATAATTGTAATACAAAACTGTTTTTTATTTAAAAAATCGTGTTTTAGTGTTTGAGAATTTGTAATTTAAATTGAAAAATTTAAGATTTTTGATTTTGTTAAATTTAAAATTAAAAAAATATTTTGTTTTTGTTCTCAGACAAATTGTTTTTTTAATTTATAATTCAATTGTTACAGACATTTTCCATTTGTTGAAAAAATTAATTTTTTTCATTCATCATTCATCAATTTTTTGTTTCCGAAAAATGTTTTTTTAGAAAAAATTTAGAAAAAATTTTGTTGGAAATTTGTTCAGAAAAAATTAAGAAAAAACTGTGTTTTAGGAAAACTTTTGAAAGACACATTTTTAGAAAAAATTATTCAAATAATTCAAATAATATTTTGTACTATTTATTTTATTTATTTTTATGAAATAAAAAAATGTATAACAAAATTTTTTTATTTAAAACATAGTACTTTGGTTTTTTTTAGAAAAAATATTTTGTTTTTGTTCTCAGATAAATTGTTTTTTTTTTAATTTATAATTTTCAATTGTTACGGTTACTTCTCATTTGTTGAAAAAATTTAATTTTTTCATTCATCATTCATCAATTTTTTGTTTTCGAAAAATGTTTTTTTAGAAAAAATTTAGAAAAAATTTTGTTTGAAATTTGTTCAGAAAAAATTAAGAAAAAACTGTGTTTTAGGAAAACTTTGAAAGACAAAGTTTAAGCAAAAATTATTAAAATAATTAAAAAAATATTTTGTTATTTTTTTTTTGATTTTGTATATTTATTTTTATAAAACCAAAAAATTTATAAAAAAAATTCTTTTTTATTTAAAACACTGGTTCCAAGAAATGTTGTTTTAATATAAAAATGTTAGATTTTTATTTTTTAATAAATATTAAAAAATTAAATTATTTTTCGAAAAAATATTTTGTTTTGGTTCTCAGATAAATTTTGATTTTTTTTTTTTAATTTATAATTTTGTATAACAAATTTTTTTCATTTTTTGGAAAAATAAGTTTCTGTTTCCGAAAAAATTTGTTGTTTTTTAGAAAAGTTTTGAAAGACATTTTTAGAAAACACTATTAATAATATTTAAAAATTAATCATATTTTTTTATTTTTTAATACATTATGAAATTTAAACTGATTTTTGAAAAAAATGTAGAAAAAATATTTGAAAAATAATTAATAATTAAAAGTAATAAATTTTTTCAGAAAAAATGCTTTGGAAAGTATGTTGTTTGCAATTTTTTGTTTTGTTTGTTGTAAGAAAACATAATTGTTCAAAATTATTTTGTTTCTTAAAACTTGTATAAAATAATAATCGTAAACAATTATTTTTTTAAATCATAAAACTGTAATTTTTTACAAAGAAAATCCCTGTCTTCGTACAAAAAAAATACTTTTTTAACCAATATTTTTTTAAGTTCCTATAACCATAAAATTAAGCGTATCTTATTTTTCAACTCACTTGTTCGGCGTAGCACACGTGTGGTCAGCGTCTGTGGCAGCTGTGCTGTGGACACTCCCGCGGCCACGGCTGCCGCTACTGCATTCGCCTTCATGCTGCTGTGGCCCACGCTACCAACACCAACACCGCTACTCGCACCAACACCAACGCCACCAGCGACACTGCTCGCCGTCATGTAGCCGCCAATTGGATAGGGCGGCATTTTCGGCTGCGAGCAGACGCCCATATGGGCCGCAGCGCTATGGCTGCGCGCGCTGGGACAGGCGATGCTCGACTCGTCGAAGAAGTTGTCATCGTCCTGCAGCGAGAAAACCATAATCACAATGTAGATTAAATTGCAAATTGTTTGGGTTAGTTGGCAAACAAAAATGTCACAAGCAAATTAAGGCCACTTGAAGACAAGAAAAGAAACAGAAAAGAAACAAAACTAATAAAAGTCCAAAAAACAATTTGGTTTCATACTAACAGCGCCCACAGAAATGTGTGCGTGTGCGAGTGTGTATGTGTGTGTGTGTAGTTTTACTAATAAGCTGGCATTATTAGGCAGCAAGTTGCATGACAGCTGCCTCACGTGGCAGTCAGCAGGCAGTAGACAATTTTTGGTGCAAAACTGAGCAACACGCACACAAGTGGGCGTTGCCGCCTGTATTATTTTGCATACTTTTGTGCGTAAGGGGCGAATGTTCTCTATTTTTCTGCGCCCAAGTTAGTCAGGCAAAGTAAAAAAAAAAACAAAATGTCTGCACGCGTCTACCGTTAAGCTGCTTTGGACGCGCTAAATATGTCGAATATTTTTATTTTTCTCTCATGTTTGCTTTGCCTTTGTTCTACGCGTCAAACTGTTTGATTGTCATCTGCCATATTGTTGCCAAAAGTGTTTGTTTTTTCTTTACATGTAATCGAAATTTATGAGCTGTTCAGATGGAAGTTAGTAGCCAGCAATACAAGAAAATTGGAAAAATATTACAATAAGAAAAATTAATAATGACCAAGTAATAAGAAACTATTGAGAGGCCAACAGTTGGTCACTTTGCTCTATGAAGAAAACAAGACTTTTTATTGAGCTGGTGCCTAAAAATATGCTGAGATATTGCGCATTACCAAATTCAAGTTAAATAATGTGTCTTCAAAGACATTTTGGCATAGCATACTTTTAGGATGCCTGCTTCAAAGAAAGTCACTTCAGTGATTGAATGACCAGTATTACATGAAGGTTGAAGGCATTGGAAAGATTGATTATCCACTAACGATTTCCTGACAGCACCAAGTGTGCACAACTCAATAATCATTAAACATTTTTTTTCTCAAAACTGTCAATGCTCTGCTATTCTTTTTACCCTGGAGACCATTTGAAAACGCCTTCACCTCACCACATAAACTCAAATAAAAATTAATAACAAATGGCTGCTGTCTGCATGGTTGACAGATGACAGCAATTAGAAAACACATCAAGAAAATTGAAGAATTCTCTCTACACGCGCAGAGCCACAAAGCAACAAAAGCGCAGGGCAGCTGCTTCGACATTCGACTGACTGAGCCCATTTGGCAAACGCATCACGTGCCGCTAATGTTGCTGACGATGACGTTGACATTTTTCACTCACCGCACGCTCACTTTCTACTGTCACTTGTGTGCGTAGAAAAATGCTACCGATTTTTTTTTGTTTTCAAAGACATGCGACTTGGTTTTTTAATCTACTGTCCAACAACTAACTTTTTTGTTTCAGTAATTTTAGTGTGCTGCTACTAAATGCCAAAACATGCGCCAACAATGTCTTTTGTTGCAAAAACTTTTACCTTAAGAGATGATTTTTTTTTTAGTTTCGGACTTTCTTGATTTATTGCTTGTTTAGGGTTTGCTTGAGTTTTGCTATTTTTTGTAAACATTCATACATTCAACCATTTTTTGTTTGGGCAATTTTGATTGTAGTTGGCAACTGGATGATGCAGCACGGGACTAGAGCAGCAACAAAATGCAGAGGGCGGCTATTTCCACATATGCAGCAAATAGTATTGTGTACCTGACCATTTGCAGGCGCAGGATGTCAGCTGGAAATTAGAAACTTTTCATTAACACAAAAGAATGCAAACAGGTTTTCCTCAATCAGGAACTACTGGCGAAAATGTTGAGCTATTCATAAATTGTAAGCATTAACTAGAGTTGTTGCAGCAACATAGGAAGTTCGTCTAGTGACACAAAATTGTTTGAAAAATGTTTGAAATATTTGAAAATTATTACAAAAAGTTTCTTCTGGAGAAAATTTAATTTAAAATTTACCTGGTGATTTATATTTTATGATTTGTGATTTATTATATTTTGTTGCAGCAACATGTTGCAAATGAACTTCTGTCTTATTTAGAATGAAATAAACTAAAATTCTTTGAAAAACCAATGAACAAAAAGAAATCTTTTCAAACAAGTCACAATTGTTTACTATTTTGCTGAACCAACATGTTGCTAATGCAAGTTTCATCTGGAGAAAATTTAATTTAAAATTTACCTGGTGATTTATATTTTATGATTTATATTTTGTTGCAGCAACATGTTGCAAATGAACTTCTGTCTTATTTAGAATGAAATAAACCAAAATTCTTTGAAAATTCAAATTCATTTAATTAAACTGACAATGAATGATGAAAATTTTTAATCAACAAAGTTAAAACAAGATTTATCGGGTAGAAATAATGTTGTGTAATGTTTTATATTTTGCTGCAGTAACATGGTTTTCAGTAAATAATTTAAAATTAATAAGAAAAATTAAAATTTATTGAATAGCAAAGTTTATATTTTAAAACTAACTGGTAATTCATATTTTATGATTCATATTTTGTTGAAGCAACAGGTTTTTAATAAATTTTGCTCAATTTGCAACAAATTTCGGATTTACAATGATATAAACTAAAATTCTTTAAAAATTCAATAAATAATAAAAAATATTTTTAAACAAACCACTATTATTTACTATTTTAACTACAGTTAAAAAAATAGCAACGAATTATCGTATGAAAAAGAATTCTAATCAACTGGAGATAATATAAAATTTATCGAGTAGTAAAGACTTGTTTAATACAAATTTTAATAATACAAAATTTATCGAGTAGCAAAAGCTTGTTTTTTTTTTGCAACCAACTAATGTCTCCATTTTGGTTGCAGCAACATGTTGTCAATAAATTTTGTTTAGCCAGCTAAAGATTTATATCTTAAAAAATGCTAAGTAAACAAAATTGAAAGAAAACTAAACTGAATAGCGGAATTGTCTTTCTTTTGCAACCAACTAATGTTTTATATTTTGTTGCAGCAACATGTTGTGACTGAATTTTACTAAAGAAGAAACAGATTTTCGTTTTACAAACATTTTAAGTAAACAAAATTGAAACAAAACTAAATTGCATAGCAAAATTTCGTTTCTTTTGTCACCAGCTACGGTTTTCAATTTGGTTGCAGCAACACATTTCGCCACGCAACTTCTTCTCACTAAGATGCAATTTGCATCTTAAAATTGTTAGAAAATTCCCTCACATGGCAAACATTGTTTGTTCCCACAAATCACTGTAGTGTGTTGTCAGGTTGCCACAACACATTGTCAATCCTATTCACCTTTTGCATAGTGAATTTTTGTAAAATCCGCACATAGCAAACAAATTACATAACTCGCTGACAAATCTTGTTGCATTCCCTTAAGATAAAAAAAAAATTAACATCAACAAAAAACTGCCGTGCTGCCGTGTCTTTCGGCAACTTTTCTTGCATAACTGCGACACATAAAGAAATTGAATGCAAACAATGACAAAAACAAAAACAATACAAAAGCATAGAAAATTTGGCCCAATTTTTGTGAGCTGCCAGTTACAGTTGCAGCAACAGCATTGCCAGACATGGCATACAAACCTGCAACAGTGAGAAGTCGACTTTGATCAGCCGCTGCTTGGAACGCGGTGTTGTGTGCTCCATGTTCTCTTGCAGCTTCAGCGCATCCAGCGTTGAGCTGTTGGCTGTTGTTGTTGTGTTTGCCGATGACGTTGATGAATTTTGCAGCGTTGTATTTGACGGTATTGTTGTTGTCATGGCTGGTGGTGGGAGCACTGCAAGAAAAAAAAGAGTGAAACGAAAATGTAAATATTTTTTATTGAAAAGGAAAGCTGAAAAAAAAAGTTTTGAATTAAATTGGTTTAAGTTATGGTTGTTGTAATTGCAGTTAAGGGGGCTGTTGCAACGCTGTTCACAACATGCAACAGGACATAAATGATAGTCTTGGGAATAATGCAAACTGATTGCATTTTCTCATGGCGCAATTTTGTCAGCTCAAGTCACAATTGAAGTTACGTATTCGCAAAGCATCTCACGAAAATATTATTTAACCGCTTTTGTTGTCACTATAAAGCAATTCCAGCCTCTCAGCAACGCATTGAGTGCACATCTTGTGGCACGTTGCAACTGGGCTGACGGGTCGCTGGCGCATAGACAGATTCAAATGTGGCCATAAAACCCGCATTAACGCAACATTCAGTCAGTTTGGCTTAGAGCTGTGCGGCCATAAAAATGCTATTACCCGTTGTGCTGCCATCAACTATCAGCCGTTGTAGTTGTTAATGCTGACAACGAAGCGGCAAATCGCGCTGTGCACTTAGTGGAAGTGGCGCTTATTGATGCAATGAGTAGTGGAGCGCGTTATGAATTCTAGTTATCTTAGTTTGCATATCGTCAGCTACATCTGCATGCATCAATGTGCATTAGTCTGACTTATAAGAAACTGCTTCACAAACGGCTTGAGACAAGCTGAGCATTTTGCTTGATTGCGTGTGTTGAAATTGTGTTGTGATGAGGTGTGAGAACCCAGCAGGAAATTTTGCTGTGCAATATTTGGTGGGAGCTATGACATTTTGACATGAACTCAGGAGTTAGGTTAGGTTAGATAAGGTTAACCCTTTCGCTACAGGTTTTTACTGGGGAAAGTTAAAATTTTAAATTTTACGTTATAGGCTTCTCTGTGGATATATTAGCAACATTTAAAAAAAAAAAATTTATTTTTATACTCAGACTCTGTATTTTAGAATTTTTTCGTTGTGGCTGTAATAATTTCTTAAACATAAAACCTTTTCGCATAACGAAAATTTGAATATTTCTTCATTAATTTTAGCGCAAATTAAAAAAAAAGTATCTAAATTGAAAGAAAACGTCAAATTAAAAAGTTGTCTATAGTTTTCTGCTTCTTCTTCCTTTACTATGTCAAGATATACCATTAAAAAAACGTGTATACTACTTTTCTTTAAACTTTAATATTCAGTTTAATAATTTCGTATTTTTCCTAAAACTTCAAACTATTCTAAGGAATAAGAAAAAATTTATTCTTGAAACCACAGAGGGTTCAGACGTCCACAAAGTAGCAATGGGCCATATGGTAACAAAATAGCGAAAGGGTTAAAGTGGTTGGCCCTTAGGTTTTACCTAGACTCCATACGAGTCCATTTTCACATCAACTCAGAAGTTAGGTTAGGTTAGGTTAGTTTGAGTTAAACTGGCAGGTCCTCCGTTCGTGTTCTTAGTTTTACTAGATGGACGTTTTTAACATTAAGATTAACCTTACAGATATAATTTACGATCCATTCATATACTACAGATACACACTTATGTCCGTCTGTTACATCATTGCAGAGTCCATATATCAGATTATAGACACTTTTATAGATAAACCTTAGATATCTTCACAACTTAGTCTTAGTTCCCTAATGGCATCTAAGATATTTCATTGTGTTTAATATCTTTTTTATTTTTAATATAATGGATTCTTACTTAGCTTAGCCCTAATTCGTCTGTTATGACCCTTCAGAATCCATGTTTCAGATCATAGATATTGATTCACGAGTTAAAATTGTATTCATTTTATTTTTGAAATAACAGATCCCTACTTGAATTGTTTAACTTTAGTTCGCCTGTTGTGTTATTTCATTTCAGGAGACCACAGATATTTTTTATCATAAACTAAAAATCCCTACATAGCTAAGCCTTAGTTAGTCTATTATGTCATTCCAGAAATAATTTATTGGGTCACACATATTTTTAACCATAAACACAGAACCCACATAGCTTAGTCTTAGTTCGTGCTTCCAGAATCCATGTCTCAGATCACAAATATTTCTTTATGAGTTAAAATACATTTTGCTTTTGAAACTGCAGATAATTTTTTAGCTTTAGTTCACCTGTTGTGTCCTTTCAGAATTCATGTCTCAGATCACAGATATTTTTCATCATAAACTATAGATTTCTACAGAGCTAAACTTTAGTTTGCATGTTGTGTCATTGCAGAATCCATGTCTCAAGTCACAAATGTTGCTTCATAAGTTAAAACACATTTTATTTTTCAAATAACAGATCCTTAATTTAGTTCACCTATTGCCTCATTCCATACTTTACAGATATTTTCACAGATATATTCACAGTTTTTTTTAAGATCACAGATATTTGTAATCATATACTGTAGACCCATAACAAAGCTTAGTGTCATTCCACCATCCATGTCTCAGACCACAGATATTTCATTATGGTTTGATATATTTTGTTAGTTCAAAAGCTATGGATCCGCACTTGGCTTTTAAAGTGGAGTTTGATTCTTAATTCGGAGAAGAATGAAATTATTTAACTATAGCTGAACCTTAGTTAATTTGTTTTGTCTTTTCAAAACTTATCAAAAACGAAGCAAAAAGAAGAAGAAAAAATCATTCAAGACATTTCTTTAAATCAACTCAATTCTTTTGCATTATTTTTCAACCCTCAAAGATGCTTCATTTCCTACTGGGATCGCACGTAAGTAATCGCACCACTAGACGTAGACAGTAAAGTGGAAAACTGTAATAAAGACCGCTAACTGGTTAAGAAAGTAGTAAACAAAAATTAAGAAAAACCAAATACAAAGCACAAATTAACATGCAACTCATTTTCTTCTTGAGAGTTGAAGAAAACCTCTTCCGTCATGAATTACCTAAACTAATCGCTAACTAACAACCAACATCAACTAACAAACGTAATTTTACTCTAATCTAAGTTCAGTCATTCATTCATATCTTCAGGTTTGGACCTTTTTTAAGGGCTCTTGACACATTTACTAAATTGCTGCCACTCACGCTTGTTGCATGTGTTGCAATTGCCTTGAAAGCAGTTACAATTTTAATGACTTGTCGCGCCAGCCAAACAAAAGCATGACGCGAAAAAAGCCTCAAAACAACGCACATGTCGGTGACTTGGTATTTCGTTTTACTTTTTCTAACAGTTATTCTGTTAGATTGTGTAATATGCTGTGGGCAAAGTAAAGCAGTGAAAGAGAAAAAACGAGAAAAAAATGCGAATAGAAGGAATAGAAGGTTCTTTGGTCTGCAACTGGCACCTCGAGTGCCGTTGTGAGGCACTATGACAGTTTAGCGCGCTTCATTTGACGCGCCGAACAAGAAATATTATGAAAAGCCCAACAACAACAACAACAACCACAACCATAAACAAGTTGTTTATGCTATTTGCTTGATTGTGGTGGCAATGTTGTTGTTGCATGAGAAAATGCCGTGAAAATTGTGCGCATGGGTTAAAGAAACGAATAAAGGTGGATTGTATGTGTGTGTGTGTGTGTGGGTTTTTGTATGCGGTACAGCAAGCGTTATGCGGCATGCGGTATGTGGCAATTATGAGCTCCAAACCGGGCACATTTATGGTCATAGCAACGCGTAGCACTTCAAGGTCTCAAAGCTATTAGCAGGTAAAGTCTTTTGTGTTAAACACATTTGACTGGTAGGAAAATTGTGCCTTTTATCAGTTAAATTCAGTTGTGTTTGTATTTGTAATGAAATTGTTGCTTAAATGTGGTTTGAGTTGCACTTTTTGCTCGCTCAATACAAACAATTTTAATTAAAAAAATTACACAATGTAATGAATGGAAACGTTAATAGCAAATGGCTTTAATGCATTCAATTTGAATATTTTTGAAGACCACAAAGATAATTGCAATGAAAAAACCAATCAATTTGAAGCAACCAAGATATGCAACAACATCTTAAATTTGAAACAGCTGAAACTTTATGTGTTCACTTGGATATTTGTAAACACATTGGCGGTATTCACAATATGTGGCAACTGGTATGAGAGAAAAGTAGTTCAAGAAGATAACAAAGACAAGATAGATAAGGCAGACAAGTCAAGATTTTGATACCATAGCTTCAGCAGATCTTTGTTTACTTTTGCCAATTCACAAGGTTGCATTTAGGACTGACAGAAGTATGCTTAAAGTCCACTTGAATGCTTTGAAAGGACAACAGAGTAGAATCTGCAAAGTCTGATACGATTAATGGATAATATTTTGTAACCATTAAGGGAAAGTGTATGAAAATTTGTTCAATATAAAATCTTTTATATGAAAATTCGCTATATATAAAATCGTTTTCCTCGTTTTCATGGTTGAAATCATTTCAAAACCGCTGTAAAGTGTGACAGATATTACCACTTGTTAGATTAATTGTGATCTCCCTAGAGCTCATAGGATAAGAACGATCCATCTAAGTTTATGAACTATTTCAAACCAATGCACAGTGATTCGACTCCATAGAACCGCGGGACAAAATTAGAAGGAGTGGTCTGTTCTCAATAAAAATTAGGTATGATAGTTAATCGTGATCTGCTGAACTGAAATCTCCATTTTGTTGTTCTTAAACTTTTGTAGTTTGGCAATTTCTGAGACTTAAATTTGCTAATTTTCGTGGTGCTTGGACCAGTCTTCAAATTGAATTACTTTCTGAGATCTTAACATATTGGGGGATGTGCTTTTTACTTCTTTTGAAAAAGAAAGAATTCTTCTCAAAAAATAAAAAAATTCTGGATTTCACAAACTTTTTTGACAAAAAAGAGGACATTTTTGAAAGAGAAAGAATTCTTAAAACATAAAAAAATCCACATACTTTTTGTATATTAAATTAAAATATAGAATATAAAAAAATCTTAAAATATAAAATATAAAAAATATAAAAACATACTTTTGAGATATTTTTCTTTAAATTTTGCCAATTTTTATATTTTTTATTTTGAAACATAAACTAAATTTTAAATAAAAAGTGAAGTAGAAGCCGCAACTTTGCATGTTTTGAGAAAACATCGAAAGCCCACATCAGTTCTTTATCTGTATTCATAGCTTCAGTAACTTTTTGCTAACCATATATGTTTTTTAATAATTTTTTTATGTATTAGTCTAAAAAAAACCAAAAAAAATGTGTTTAAATTTTTTTGTGAAAAAAGTTCCGACTTTGAGCAGCTTTTGCATACACAATAATTAATTTTTTGCACAAATATTTGGAATTTTCTTAGTTGGAGTTTTAACTTTCGAATGACATAAAAAT
Source organism: Melieria omissa (assembly GCA_963971225.1). Classification (NCBI taxonomy): domain Eukaryota; kingdom Metazoa; phylum Arthropoda; class Insecta; order Diptera; family Ulidiidae; genus Melieria; species Melieria omissa. The sequence goes on from OZ020267.1 coordinate 145,938,664, forward strand.
CGTTAAATTATGAGACTATAAACTTTTGGAATTTTATCTATGGAACGAATGACTGTGCAATGTCTGAGTTATTTGTATTTTTGTGCATTAAAGATGGATGGTTTGGTTGGGTCAAATGCCTATATGGATTCTTAGATATTGTTTAACCCTTTCAGTCACAATGTCCAATATATTGGACTACAGCCCATACAATTCGGGCTGTTATTTTCATGTCGAAAGGGTTAAGCTATGTTATTTAGTCCTTAATCCGGGTCTTGGGCAATCGAAGATCTTTCTCAAAGGTTACAACTTCAAATGAAGTAAAAAATGCTTGATTGAGGAAAGACCAGCAAAGACAGATGACTGGCACTGCAGGCTAAGAAAATACTTGAATACATTGGGTCTGCGAACAGGTAAGCTGGAACAGGTAAATCTGTAGACTCTGCGAAACAGCTTAGAAGACTTCTAAGTACGTTATACTGCAATGCTACGCAGGAATCGTTACCTGGGCCAGTATTGGTTTGTAAAAGAGGATATCGAGCACCTATACCTCTGAATCTTCGTGAGTTAGTACACTTTATAAGGTCAGTGGTTCTAGGAGATGTTCTCTAAACATTAGTTGTAGGGAGCCCAATAGGTCAATAGTGGTGCAAGTACATTTTAATCTCAGCAACATCTATCTATTTTTCTAGTTAATCCTTTTAAATAGCTCCAAATCTCCTAGGAAGACTGTTGATCTTCTTAGTACTGGGAGAAACTTATGTTCCAAGGATATTATATCTAACTCAAATAAGCATAGACATACTTATGAATTGTTCCTGTTATAACAGAAACATTAAATTCTTATATGTAAGTAGTTCAGGTTTCCTGCATTTCAGCTGCGATTATGCTGACTACAGTTTATGTTATTCATTTGCCACACACTTCAGCCTAATTCTCATATAGCTTCCTTACAACAGTTTAGTCCCAATTTCAAAGGATTTCGCCCAAATGATTCCAATGCATGCATAATTTGCATTAACTTTATGCAACAGCAACGTTTTGTTGATTTGGGTTAAACATTACTTTGCGCAGTTCTGGCATTTGGATTGGTTCTGGCATCTGCATTGGGTTTTTTCAAGCGAATAAACTCATTTAAAATACGATGAAAGCATTAAAGCCAGCAATACATAGTTGGGTTGGATAGTACAGCAAATGTTGCAATGTTGCAACGGTTCGCCAAGTGGGCGACTCTGCCTGACGTTGCGTGTATAGCGTGTCGAATGTTGCAGTGTGGGCTGCTTGCGTGGTGGTGGATTGCTTGGTGGAGGATTGGGTGTTGGTGGTCTGTGTGTGATAATGATGTCTGTGCGGTGTTTGTCGTTGACATTTCGCCCGTGTGGGCTTTACAAATGATATATAGGTCATAGTTTTTATATAATGTTGTAGTTGTTGGTTTTGCAGAAAAGCGTAAATTAGCACCTAAATAGCACAAAACGTGTACAGGGTAGTTGAGAGCACACATCGAGTAAGGGTGTGTGGATGTTGTGTCAATAATAGCAAATCGAGGCAACGTAGACAATCGATTAATTATGACAGTACAGCTGTGAATGACAGAAAACAGCTGGCTGACATATTGAGTTAATTAAATAAGGTGGAAGATGGGTGAGTGCGTTTATGTTTGTGGCACATAAAGTTTTGCAAAATAAACAAATTAGTTTGAGTATAAACAAAATTGTTTGGGTATGTACTAACAAAGAATATGTAAATGTCATAAATACATTGACTGGTATTAGGAAGGCCTTTGTCAGGGAAACCTTGGAGCAAGTTTTTTGCTCTGTTCAGCTATCTCAAGGCTGCGTTTTTTTTACTTAGGGTCCTCGTTCTTCTCTGGATTAGATGGGGTCCTCAAGCAGGACATCAAATCGCTTCTAAATTTCACTCGGAATATCCATATTCTCACTTATAACTTTTAGGCCGATCCGTACTAAATTTCATTTGGTCAGTGGGATTGGGGGATGTTCTCTAAAACTCGTAGGGGGTACAATAAATAATTTTTGGTCTCTGTGTAATTAACCCCTATGAAAACTACATATCTGGATCAACCCGCAACACTAAGGAGCTCTAACGGGCACCGCTAAGGACCCAACAGGGTCAGCCAACTTACCTAACCTAACCTAGAAAAGTATTATTGGCTGCTTCAAAGAGAGCTTACGGATCAAAAAGGTCCGTTCTGATACCACACTAATTGGACTCATATCACCAACTAACAAATCCAGTTAGAGATTGTGAAGAAATTCAGTAGACCGCCAACTTTTAAACTTATACTAAATCAAAACTTGGCATTTATAGTTTAGAAAAAAGTATCTTTAACCCTTTCGACCCTTTCGACATTCGGTGTGGACTACTAAACCGTAGTTATACTTTTAAACGCCTGTCGTTCCATCGATAATCACTATTATTTACCCTTTCGACCCCCGAATTTTACCCTTTGTCTCGATATTACTTTTTGGTATTTAAATCATGAAACATTTGCCTAAGAAGTGAGCTCATGACATTTGAAGTCGCCACGCCTCTTTGTTGGAGTTCTAGATCTAGTTTACCTTTGAACAATTTTAGCTTAAAACGGGTTAAATACATTTTGTATCAATATTTTTAAGTTACAGAAAAATTATCCAATATAGATGAAAAAATACAAAATTATCACTTTTTGATTTTATTTAACCATTAATAAAGAAACAGGGTTTGATCAAATGCGCCCAATTTGTAGACTTCAATTAGAACACAAACTTTCCCTGATATCGCTCCAAATTATTGGAAATTATTTTGGGGATAACAGTAAAATTTTTGTAATTTGCTTTGAATTCACTTCTAAAAAAATCAATTTGTGCCTATTTTAATTAAATTCATAAATCAATCGTAGCTTTTGCTATAAGATGACAAATAGGTGAATTTGCTCTCAGGCAGCTTAAGGGGCCGAAAGGGTTAACATTTGCAATTAAATTTCACATTGTTCAGTTCTATAAATATAAACAAAATCAAACAAAAGTCTTTAATATTGGCAAAAGAAATTCACACTGCTTGACATTTAAGCGAAAAACTTCCACGTTCCTCAGCAAAATGTGTTTAATCTTTTAAGCCAACCGTTTAGGTTGCATATTTTATGCAGCAGTCTGCAGCTGAATCATTTGGGATTAATATTGCAGCATGTGGCATGCCACAAGGTAAATATAAAATGCACCTGAGTCAATGCATTAAACATGCAACGCTGCAGCACGAACGGCAACAAGAAAAGCGTAAAGTGGAAGCAGCTCGAAAGTTGATGAAACAGAAACTATAGTGAAAACTGACAGACGGAAAGGCGGCATAGTGAATGTAGAATTTTCAGCAGCTACTGTTGAAAAGGATTATAAAAATAAAAAAAAAAAATTTAATGAAATTTCCCAAGATTAACTAAAGCCATTGGAATGAAAGCGAAAACCTTCAAACAAAAAGTTGCTTCCAGGTGTGTAAAGTTCTCAGTGTGTCATTAGTGACCCCTTCTACCATTCAACATACAAGTAAAAGTTTTTACAAAAAAGGAAAATTCCCATTTCTCAGCACCAAACAATGACTCATAGTCCACACAGTCCGCACAAGCGGTGCGTCAACATGCACAAATGCCGAGCCGTGCACTGTTCAAGCAGCGAGAACACCAACGCCGCTACAACAGTTAACTGGAGTAAACGCTTCCGTGCACTGCCAGCACTTCGGGCCGCTGTTGGACACGCAAGGCTTTGTTTTATGTGCTCGTAGCACAGCGGATAAGGCAAAGTCGCGTGTTGCCTGTCAGATAACATAGGATCGCTTTTCAAGCAGATTTTGTTGAACCGTCGACACAACGTGGCAACGCCAACTGTGCCTGAAGTAAACGAACTATTGAAACCAGGTCAACTGCATTTTAAAACCCACTATTGCTTTATTTTGCACTTTGCCTACACGTTTCCGTTTCCGTTTCCGATTTGGGGAAACATTTAATGCTCTGTGTGTGTGTGTGTGTGTGTGTGTGTTTTATTTGCATGCACAGCACACAAGGCATGCGGCAGCACCCCCAACGGTGCCTTTTGTGCTATTAAAAGGACGCGCTACCAACCTGAACGCGGCTTTGGCGTTGGCGGATTGCCGCGTGGTGCAGCGCGTGGCGTTGGCTGCGGCTCCGACGGTTGCACCGTCTGACAGTACAATGCATCGCTGGCCATGTCCACTGCCTCGGTGGCATGATTGAGCCCCGCGGAGGAGCTGCTGGATGTGGACGCAGTTGTTGTAGACTTGGCGCTCGCGGGTGCAGCATAGCCGGTGGTTGTTGTCATTCTAGTTGTTGTTGTTGTTGTGGTTGTTCTGTTGCTCTTGTGTGCTGTGTGCTTTTTCTTAGCTTGTGTTTGTTGTTGTTGTTGTTTGGCATTTGACACTTTGGAATTCATTGGAAATGGAACACATTTAATCACTTGATTTGCTAAGATAAGCTATTCATTTCATTTGCTGTTGTTGTTGTTGTATTTAAATGCATATCATTGAAATTGCTTTTTCATTTTAAAACTTTTGGTAGAATTCTTTTTCTAAAAATTTTTTGGCATATGTAATAAAATCTGCTATAAGGAAAAATGTCCTTCGTTTGAGTTGTTGTTGTTGTTATCTTGGTTGGTTGCTGTTGCCACTTCACTTATCACATGTTCTACAACAATTCATTGTTGTTGTGCTTTTAATTATTTGTTCTCAGGCCATGTGCCATTGCCAGTGCGTTCCTATGCGTCGCAACACGTCGACGATTTGCGCTCGTAGACAATTTTATGGCCACACCGTGTGTTGCTCGTCATCTATCGATCCAAGCAGAGCAGCGCAGCAGCAACAACAACAAAAAATGTACATAAACAAAAGACGAACGTTGCCACGAACACACGGCGGCGCGACGGCGATGCATTTGGAAAGGACATGGAAGCTAGACGTGGGTGACGGGATGCTTCGTCTGCCAGATGAATTATGAGACGCACTAAATGCGCTGACAATGGACAGACATACATACATATGTATGTGTGTGTCCCTTGGAAGCAACAGCAAAAATGTGTAGGGTGGCGCAAGGCGGCTGTCATAGACAAATTGTCAAAAGTGACAGATGCAGTGGCAGTGGCGGTGGCAGGCAGCGGTTTGTAGCAGACTTAAGTTTGAGAGGAAGTGGAAGGAGGAGGAGAAACAGTTTAGTCAAATTTCTATTTTACACGCACTGAACGCTACAACAACACTAAGTTGTTGTCGAGCAGTAGGAAGGGGGCAGGGAGTTCGGTAGTGCATGCTGCTATGTTGTCTGTCCACAGTGAAGGTCACCTGCATGCAGTGCAGTCAATTGAGTGTTTATTTCCTACACTTTTCAGTTCCGTTGAAATTCTCACGAAATCAAATTCACAGCATCACTTTTCACACAAAAAAAAATGCGCCTTAACAGCAACGCGAGTCTATGACTCGCAGCCTGTAACAACCCCCCAAGCATTGAGCTGGTAACAACAACAATAAACAGACGCAAGGTTTGCGGCTTCCAACAAATTGTTGACTTTGGCGATTATGCTTCTTTACACTTTTCAGCGCCACTTTAGTGTTTTGGCAACTGTCTTCATTTCGATTTCAGGCCATCACATACACACACACACACACACACACACACACAAATGGGCGCATAAGAACGCGCCACATGCAACAGCCACACAGCGCACAGTTAACGTTCAGTCACGTTACACTTTGGTGTTGCTTGAAATTTTGGCCCACGGTTCGCCATCGACCGTCGAGTTTTTGCGGCGTTTCCGTTTCGCGCTACGTTTTCAACCAACTTCGATACCGAACTGAAACTTAGGCGGACTTTAAAGTGCACTTAAAGCCAGTTGTTGCCCATGTTGGCTCGTTATGTTGCTGTGCTGTTCGGTTGCCATGTCGTTCCGATGTTGGTGGTGGTTGGCAGACTGCACAGGCGCAGTGCCAGTGGCGTTGGAGAGCGAAAGCGACCGAATGGCGTTGGAGAGCGAACATGTGACTGGCAGCAAGTCAGTGTGCGACCAACCTTAGGGAATGTGTTGGAGTGCAGCGTTAAGCTTTGGGCTGTTGGATGTTGGCTGTTGCAGCTTTAAGCTGACGTCACTGTGGGGCGCCCAGTGGTGGCGGTCGGTGGCAGTGGGTGTTGCATGCTTTGACGTATTGTGGAAGTGAGAAAAGTCGAAGGTTTCTGTTGGCGATGTGTAGCGAATTGGGTTTGGAGTTGGGAATTTATTTTAATTCAATTGGAGATAGGTTTTGTTATTAACCCTTTCAGTACTTCTTTTTTGTTTGTAACTTTAAAATTCATTCTTTTCCATTTTATTACTGTTTAAGCCTACATAATGAATAATCAAAAGTCATTTTTTTTAATATTGTTCAAAAAAGTGGTTTTTGGGCATCATGCCATCTGGCTTAGTAAGAAATAAATAAAATCGTACAGCCTTAGTGAACTTTATTTCGAAACTAACTTTTTTACACTTACTAAAGCAATAAATACCTACTAGATTACTTACATAAACCTATGAAATAAACTGATTTTTGTAATAGAATAAATAAAAGTACGAAGTGACCTCTTTTTGTAAAATACGCAGCTCGATAGGACTGCGCACTTTCTGAACCCTTACAAGTTACTTGGTACAAAATCAAAATATTTTTTTCATGATTTGGTATAAAAATCTTCAAAGAAAAATACAAAAATTGAAAAATATAGTATCCACAAGTTTTTGACCTAAAACAGGCACTGAAAGAGGCTATGCCATATGGCATAGAATAACCGAAAGGGTTAATTTGTAAAACAGTGAATAGTAATGCATTTTTTAACAAATCGAATCAAAAGCTTTGGAATTTCACTAGAGTTGAGTTGCTTTAATAATTCGTAGAAGTACTGAACAATAAAAAATTTTGATTTTAATTTTCTACATTTTCGAAAATCAGTCAAATTCTCAACTAGACGAACTTGTAGATTTTTTATTTTAATATTAAAATTTTAAGAATTTTATATGAGAGTTGGCAGTCTTTTTTGTTTTGTGTGGAATTAGTAAAAGATATGGTTTTTCTGATATTTCTCTATACACATCGTCGCCGCAGAAAACGAATGTCGCATGTTCCATTGAATTTAAAAGTACATACGACAATCGTTTTCTCAGGCGACGATATAAATGAATGCCTTTTTGTCTAAAACGACACTAAAACTCCAAAACTAGAAAGCCAATTGAGTTGAATCTTTCAAGGAATATTTGTTTCAGTGGCGGATTCAGGGGGTTTGGGGTTTGAAACCCCCCGAAATATTAGGATCGACTATAAAACTACATACAAATTGAAAGGCATTTTGAGAAAGAATTACTTTTTGAAACACACCCCCCCCGCCTCCCCCGAAATATTTTCTAAATCCCTGATTTGTCTTGACTAAATCTCGGTAAATCACATAGTGCGAATACGACCCAACAAGAGGGCGTGGCACCTCCCATACAACGTAAATTATTAATATGGAATATCTTCGGAATTATTGGTCGGATAGCATCGAAATTTGGTACAAAGTTACCATTTAGGTGTGTAAAATTTCATAAATATTGGACAAGGGGTGTGGCACTTCTCAAGTGACCCAATTGTTTTGAATAACTTTGGAACTATAGATCAGACATCAATGACATTTGGCACAGACTTACGGTTTAGATGTTTCCTTCGACAGAAGAAATAGGGTGGATATTGGACGAGAGGGCATGGCACCGCCCATAAAACCTAAAACTTTTAATTTTGAATACAATTACAAGCCGAGCAGCATTGGTGTCCCATAAATGTATTTTTCTGCTGCTGAAATTTTATGCACTTTGGAAAGGGGCGTGGCACAATTTTTGTGACTCAAATTTTCCGCTTAACTTTGGAACTGTAACTCGCCCATTAATCAAATTGGGTCACACCTTTCGACTGGAGGAATGTATTGGGCATTACATAAAAGAGGCGTGGCACCGCCCATACAGTGTTGTATGAAAAATTTTGATTTATTGGGTCTATTAACACGTTCACGGACAGTAAAAATGTCAGTGAGCTACAAAAATAGACAGTCAATTTTTATGGAAACTAGTAGAACTATCTGAAATTTGATTACACATATATTGTTGCAGTTGTCAGATTATTGTATTTTAGCCGATATACACATTGAATGATATAGCATATTATTTACAAAAATTTCAGTTTATTTAAAACTTAATAAATAAAAATTGGCTTTAAAATTTGAATGCTATAGCATTCACGTTATTTTGCATCACTATGAAAATTACTGCTATAGCATTCACGTCCGCAAACGTGCATTTGGATCGCTGATAAGGCAACGTCCCTTGTTCTAAACAGGGTTGCCATTCAACTAAAATTTTGTGTATCAAAATTTTCCTGATAAAAGCAGAACATAACTTTCATACGTAATTTTTAACGATTGTCCTCAAAACGTTGATCTCAATAAAAAATCAAATAAAAATGCCAATTTTGGTTCAAAAGTGACCACCGTAGTTCAAAGTCGACCCTCTCGCTTCCTCTATGCTTCAATTTTATTTATTTTTTTACGAGGACGGAAGCATCGAAAGCCTCAAGTAGTGCATAATCCTCCTCTCGCCCGGACGGTTTGACCTCCTGGGACCACAATGATGTATACTGGTACTAAACTGTACTGTACTGTAATTAACTGTAGTTCTCCCGAATGTATGCTATGATATGTAACATAAATATGACTGAAATGCTATGTTTTCTTTCGGCATACAATTGTGACATACTTTTAGGGCTAATTTTGAACTTAACCCATTAAGCCTTGAGCGTTGCGTTTGCGCAACGTTTGGGAATTTCGCTACATTAATTCATAAAGATATAAGACTTGAAAATGGGTAGAATTGGATTCGAATTGATCGTTTTAGATTCTGCCATACTGAAATTTCAAAATTTTTTAAATATTCATATCTTTTTTTCGATCCAAAGTCAAAGGTTTTTTTTGGGGAATTTTTGAAATTCAATTAAAAATACTTATTCTTCAAACCTATCAAAATCCCTTTGTGGGCTGCATTTTGTAATGCTAAACTATTCAAAAATAAGTTTTAAAAATTTTTTTTTTTTTTAATTTTATGTTTTGTATGTGACTAAGGCCCAAATTGCGTTTGCGCAACGTACCCTCCTGGTTCAGGGGGTGGGGGTATGAATTATTTTCTTGATTTTTTTTTCTTGATTAGGTCAATTACTAAGATTGTGCAAAATTTTATGGAAATCGCACAAGCCCTTCTGGGGTCAGGTTTTAATGGGTTAAACCAACTCAACTGTGTATAAAATCGTTTACCAATTCACCTTTCAAACTTTTATGAAATAAGTTAAACATTCCAAACAGCTTTTGTCTACAACATAAACACATCCTTTACACGATCTGCACACAACTATTTCCTACTTTCTATATTGAAATTCGTCATCAGTCACCAGTCACCTATGTAAACAGTTGCTAAGTGCAGCGCATTAAACCATTATATCTTTGTTTTTGTGTGTGTGTCTAATGTTTACTGTAAACCCGGCGTAATCTCATACACAGCTTTTGACTGTTTACAAACAGCTACGCTCTGACCTTGACATTAGAATAGCGCCGAGGACAATGAGTTGTCTGCGTCCTTAATGCCAGGAAGCTGTGCGTAGGCGACCGAGGAGCTAATATAGACAATTTAGCTGGGATTGGCGTAATTGAGAATAAACAAACTAAAAGGCAGCGCATTACAATGCCATTAAGTGACAGAATAGTGCAAAGAAAGTGGGCAAAATAAACAAAGAAAAGGCGCTAATTGTGCGTCGTTGGTTTAAAGGTGCAAGAGTTGAACTAATTAATTGCTTTGAAATAATTTAAAAAGTCTCTTAATAAAGCAATTTTGTTTACTTGTTTTGAAAAAACCAAGCATTATTTTCAAGTCAATCTGTGGCACTTGAGATTTTTCCATTTCCATTCCATTTCATTTGTAATTTCCTCCCCTCAACTTTTGCAACTGCGCCTTCAACCAGCAAATAACATGCAACATTTTATTGCACAGATCTGTAAATTGCTATGTCAGTTGTTGGGGTTGTTGTTGTTATTGTCTGCGATAGTCAGACAATTCAATTAAGTTGCAGGCGGACATCAGTCTGCGGCAGCTGTAGTGCTTCGAACGGACCAAACGGCGGCGAGATAAACATTGCCGCGCTTCAGTTGTTGATGGCCGAACTGGTGCACAGTGCTTACAAGTAGTGGAATTTGGTTGTTGTCTTGTTGAATGTTCGCATTTTGCACTTTTGAAAGGATATTCGATTTTCGACCGAACGCCACTGGCGCAGATTGTTTGCTCAGCACAAAGGTTGCGCTACTTGACCTCTCAGCGAGTGCAGCATTGATTTTTTATTTGTATGTTTCATTGTTGTTGTTGTTGCTGTCGTTTAACCTTAAAGACAGTTGCACTTAAGTGATGGCCAGATTGATTCATTTAATATTGCAATGATGTGTTATTTTTGTTGTTGTTTACTCTGCAATCACTGAAGGCATTTTGCGGTCAGTAATTTCGCGTCATAATGTCAAGAAAGCGTGACGTTTTCTAAATGCATAAACAATGAGATACACAAAAAATATGTGCATGTCATTGTGTTTACATACAGATCCCATGTGGCTTATAATGTATGCATTAGTTTATCTGCCTAAATGCTTGGCGGCAAGTCGATAAATGGGCCTCACAATTCTAAGTAGGCAGCTGGCCCGTTTAGACGGAAGCAGTGTTGCCAACAGCTGCCATACATTTATAGCTATAATACAAAATACATACTTACAGACATGATACATACATGTACTGTTAAGTGGGTGTGTAAAATTGTAACGTTAGCTTATTATATGTGGCCACGTAACGTCTATGCAAAGCGAGCCTCTGAAGCACTCAAGTGTGGCTGCATAAATTACAATAACAAATTAAACGCTCAATACACATTGATAGTGTGTTATGTGGCTGACCAAAGGGGTGGACACATTAATAAAATAGTACAGGAAAATATTCAACGAATGAGTGAATGGACTATTGAATGAATGAATGAATTCATGACGTGAAAGGGTTTAATACACTCTGCTGATTGAATTCTTTGAAGAATGTTGTTAATGGTTTTGACAGTTCACTGATATCTTCTGATTTTTCAATAGTTTAACATTTTACAAAAATACCTAAGGAGGTCTTCTGCTAAGGATGATCCACTCACTAAGCCATTTTCCTATAGCCATAAAAATAATAAAAGGGTCAGCCAATATCATTAAATAATATCATTAAAACTTTAACAGATATTTTTCTGAAGGTGAAAATTTACACAAATTCCAAACAGTTCGTTTACATTTTTTTTAAAAACCTTCAAGATTAGATACTCAAAATCCAAACAGTTCATTTAAATGTTTCCCTAAAGCTTGAAGTTTATACAAATTTCAAATAGTTTCTCAGATTTTGTAAGAAAATGTTTAGCTAATAGTTTTCTGAAGCTGGAAATTTGCACAAATTCTAAACAGCTCATTTAAATTTTTCCCTAAAGTTTGAAGCTTATACAAATTTCAAACAGTTTCTTAAATTTTTGATGAAATCTCATGCAAATTTTTTCCTAAAGCTTAACACTAACACAAAATCTAAACAGTGCGTTTATATTTTTTTCAAAACCTTGAAGATTAGTACCCAAATTCCAAACAGTTCATTTTAATTTTTCCCCAAACCTTGAAGTGTATACAAATTCCATACAGTTTCTTAGATTATTGATGAAATCTTCGATAAACTCCAGACAAGAGAAACTGGGATAGTCTCCTTCTATGTTAAAGAGGTTAACTATCTTCTGAGCTAAACCAGCTGGACAATATTTTGGGATGCTAAATCTATGCCCAACAAACAACTATCCATGTTATAAGTTACTGGAAAGCACATACAGTTTTATACAAAGTTTAGAGAAGATTCAAAGGACGTTAATTTCATCCTGATAGTTAGTGTCTCGTAAAACCAAAGTGGTAAAAGAAAGATGTTTTATATGTTATAATGGTTAATAAGTTCATTTGAACTGTTGATTGACATAAATTCTAATCCACCATTATGAACAACAGATTTTAAACCTGTATGTGGATCCCAAAAGTGATCTATGTAGAGTTGCCATAAGCACTTAACGAATTCAAATAAAGAAGTTTAAGCCAAGGCTTGTGTGGAAACTGACCGGTCAATGTCCAGATTTATACAAAGTTTAACGAAGATTCATAGGCAGCTAATTTATTCCCAGTAGTTAGTGCCTTCTCACGGAGCACTAATCAATAGTTAAAAAATTGATTCGAATTGTTGATTGACATAAATTGAAAAAAACCATTGGTTGTTATACAAATATAAACCTTTCTGAGGATCACAAAGGCGCTCTATGTGAAATTGTGGTAAAGACCTAACGAACTCAATTAAAGAAATACCGAAATCTAGGCCAAGGTTTGTGTGGGCCAAAATAAAACTGAAATCCGGTCAACGTCCAGGGGAAAGAAAGAAATATTGTCTCTGGATGAAGTATGAAAGATAAAAGGACATTGAGAAGATACAAGGACATTGGAAAGATACAAATACATTGGAGCGTTCAAAAATTGCAACCACTAACATCGTTAAAGTTCACCAAGTGGTGCTAGAAAATCGTCTAAATCGTCTAATTAGAGTGAGAGAGATAGCAGAGGCTATGTCAAAAGAACACATTGTTCTATATTGAATCTAGATTTAGGCTTGAGAAAGCTGTCTTCACGTTGAGTGTGTTTACTCACTTTAGATCACAAAGGTGTTTGAATAAAGGTTCTGTTGGTGGATTTAGATGCAATAGATCAAAACTGGGAGAACTATGCAGACTTACAAGAAGACTTTATCGTCTTTCATAGAAAAATTTAATAATAGAAATGTTTACATTTGAAGACAAATTTCTTGTCGAAAACTTTTCAGACCACCCTCATACACCTTCCCTCTCACCCTCGTATATGAAGATTCCTCAGCAGCCGTCCATGCTCAACATTTTGTTTGGTAGCTGGAAAGGAAGGAACTTGAAGGGGTGCACTGTTTTCCAAAAAGTTAATGGAAAGACTGTAGATAAATTTACTCTCAGAGTTGATAGTTGATAAAGTTGATCCAATTTATGGTATTATCATCGATATAGCCGTTACAGTTCGAAGTGGACCAATGCTTTCTTAACAATCAGGTTCCATATATCATGGTTCAAAGTGGGCTGGTCGTAAAGTGTGTTGTATAATTGATACAACGCTGACAATTGCCAACTAAATCTTTTTCATGCTTTATTGAAGGATTGGTTAACTATATAACTCACAAATTGCTTCTGTAGCATGCTAGAAATACCAAAGATCAAATGGCTTTGTTCAAAATGAATGTGTGAGGTTAGGGTAAAGTGGTTGTCAAGGCAAAGAAACTGTGAAATTTTCATAAATTGTCATAAAACATAAAATTGTCATAAAACTGGCTATAACATCTATTAAAAGATCAAAATTGCACATATAAAATAGATAATTCAATATATGACTTGTCTACTCCAGCAAATGTTGCCATCACACAACTTCTCCATGTTTCTATCTTTCTAACATATCTTGACAAATACTATACAGTCGTGTCTGTCATGTCGTTACAATTGTTCACTATATAAATGCTAAAATTTTTGTTCAAAACCTCGTTTTATTTGCTCAAAATACACTTTTTGTTTTTTGCTTGAAAATGTTGTTCCATATTTAGAGGCTCGATGTCAATATTTGGGTGTTCACTATATATACCAAGACACAACTGTATATTACAATTACTATATACTCAAATTCAATACTCAAATATAGTAGGGGAGAGGGCTGGGGTGTGAACCGGGTTTTGTTTTTTGGCTCTAACTTTTCACAGAATAAAGATATCGAAAAATCGAAGATACCGTTGGAAAGGTAAATATAACGCGCAAATTTGTTATGAAGACAGATTACCGTTCTGATTAACATTTAACTCTCTACGTCCAATTTTCTAAGGATATGATTTTTCGCTTTTCCAAAACAGTGGCTGGGTTGTGAACCATCTGGCAAATCGCAATTAAAGTCAAAAAATACGAAGAAAACACCCATAATTTTGAAATAAGTTGAAAATTTATTTAATCAGGAAGGCTCAAGACGTGGAAAAAGGTTATAATGACGCCACTTAGGCCAAAAAATCGCAATGAATGCAAGTGCTCAATATTTGTTTTTTTTTTCATCCTAATCGGTGTCGCAATGTTTGCATATGAAATACGAACGCGTTCTCGCATGGGCCCACTTCAAGTGAACTCACCGAAATCGAGTGAAATTACATAAAATTACTTTATTTTAATAAATCCGGCGATATTTGACCGTCTTAGTGCAAATGTAGTCCGAAAAACAGGTGGTTCATAACCCAGCCCCCACAGTGGTTCACAGCTCAACCACGATGCCATTTTGTAAACTTTTAAAATAACGACACTTTCAATCATATTTCAACATAAACAAATATTGGATCGTAAAATAGAATCAATACCCTAAATAAATATGTGTTAAACTTATATTTTTGCAATAACTTCAGTCACTTGGATAGCACTTTAAAAAAAGCAAAAAAAATTTTCGCAGTCGATTTTCAAACACGATGTCTTTCAAACTCGATTGCTGCCACAAGCAATACGTGTTTGTACTTCGGTGTGACCACAAAAGCAGAGTCATATCATAAGACAAACTTGACAGTTGAAAGATTGGCGATAAGTCAATTAGGGAAAGAAAAAACAGTAATGGTTCACAACCCAGCCTGGTTCACAACCCAGCCCTCTCCCTTACTATATGTATGTATATTTTAAATACTTTAAATTTGAGCTCAAAATCTATAAAGCGTATTTCAAAGGTTATTAAGAACAATCAGCTTTCATTTTAAATTATAATTTCCAATAAAATATGAAATGAACTGTCTCTCAATCATCACAACAACACTTACCATTAATCAACAGCCAATGCCAAGAAATTGCTGCCCAAAACTATTTACGATTTTTGAAAATTTTCAGCCATCAGCAACACACAACAATTGCCACTTAATTCACTACAACATGTGGACTCAGTTATGATTTCTTCTATTTCATTAACACACACATTTACGAACATTTAACGAGCATTTGATGATGTAAACAAACAAACAACTCCAACGACCACAGAAACTCTTAAAAATTACAAACGCCAACAGTCCACAACAAACTTGACGCATTAATCATCACAATGAAAAGTTGTAAGAACTTCTAGCTTTAAAATGTGACCAACACAGCTACAACAGCAACTATGCCGGTTATTTATTTTCATAAAAAAAAATATATATTGATTATACCGCACACACACACACGTTCACACACAAAACAAACACAACAGTGTCAACTTGGCCGCACAATTCCAAAAATTGTAAACCGTCTTCGATGAAGGCAACGCGCACTTTGCTCGTTGCCAAAATATTATAAAAACCATTGGCAGTTGCATGCAACCGAAACTAAACGCACGGCGAAATAAACTTGTCGATGAATTCGCCGCAAGCGCCAATGGTCGAAAAGCAAAGCTTTTCGAAGCTTTGCAGCGAATTCGTGACGATATGCGATATGCTGCGCATTTTAGTATCTATAGAGCCTAAAAGTATGCTACGAAAATGATTGCATTGCTGTAAAAGTTCGCCAAGCAGCAAAAGAGTGCAACGAATTCGATTTTACTGTTGTTTGCTCAGTGAAAAGTCGAAATCGGCAGTGCCAAAAATCAACATTTATGTTTAGCTGTAATCAGTTTGTAGCAACAACAATGTACGCTAATCGTAAGCGGCCCACAACATGTGGCATGCTGCGGGCAACATGTGTGTTCGCTGGTTTCTTGCTTCCTTCAGCTGGCAATGAATGGCAAAGCTGACCATACATTGGCAGGAATTAGCTACAAGTTCAACAGCAGCTCTTTGCCGCCAGCAGCTGTTGTCAACAGCGTTTAAACAACGCCGGATGCGTGCAATTTTCGGCCGTTTGGTGCAACAACGAACGCGGCACAACCCATAATTTTAGCATTTACACAGCACTAATGTTGCACCGATTGTTTCAATACAATTTCCTAGAAAAAGTAGATATTTTCCTTCCTTGAAACACACAACAACATTGCATCCAACTATTTTTTTCTTCCTTTGATTCAAATTGTTGCCATAAATAAACTTCGATTGCGCGCTGGCGATATGCAGTCAACGCGCGACAAATCGAAATTATGCGCCACCGAGCAAAGATCAAAGGCGCGCCAAATCAAGCTGGGCGTTTGTTGGTCTTGGTGCCACAACTTGGCCGCATCCCCAACATTTGCAGTGCCGCAACAAACAAGTGTCGCCTGTGTTGCCGAACGTCGCCAGCGAAGCGCTACTGTAGTCGCTGAACCGCAGCGCGGCGGTGAATTGTTGCATGCAATGTCTGTCGGTCTGTCTGGCGTGACAATCGTTTGGCTTGTTTTATGCGCCAATGTCAGCTCGTCTAGGCGACTGTCAAACGTTGCCGCACCCCGAATAAAATGGACCTTTAAACGAAATTCAAATTTTGCCGACACAACATTTGGCAGCTTTTGGACTTTGGGGACTTTGAGCGTAGCAGACAACATGGAAGACATGTGTCGGCAACATTATTATTGCCAATTCTGCCAATGAGCAGAATGGAAATTAAAAGGCTACACTGGGCGAAGATGCGTGTGCAGAGAATGGGTAGAGTAATGAAGCGTGAAGAGCGTTCAATGTGTCTGTTCAGTTCAAGAACATTTTTGTGCCCACAACTTCGGTTGAAAACATATGTAAATAATAAAAATGTGGTTAGCATATGGTTAGCACTAACAAATAATGGAATTGCTATTAAATTTTATTTTTATTAGATGCATTTTTGGTATTTTTATAGCTTTTCGAGGAAGACGGTTTGTATTTTAGGAAGCAGCAGAGCTTCAGTCAATTGTAGCTTGAAGAACAGCGACTTAACACTTTCGCTATGACTTTTGCACATATTTTATTTTCGACTTCTTGGGACCTTATTTTGGTTGAGTTTAAAACAAAAATTTGAGTTTTAGGGTTAACTGATTATGGAACACCTGGGTCTCTGCAATAGCGAAAGGGTTAAAGAAATGCATTTCATATACAGTCGTGTCTGGGTATAGTGAACACCCTATATAGTGAACACCTCGATAGTGAGACCTCTAAATCATGAACAAAACTTTGAGAGCAATTTCAAGAAAAAAGCAAAAAGTGTATTTCGAGCAAATAAAACGAGTTTTTGAACAAAAATGTTAACCTTGATAAAGTGAACAACCTCAATACTGTGAACAGACCTTGCAATAATTAGTTCACTATATCCAGACACGACTGTACTTCTGTTTCAGTAACGTTCACTCAAGGTGGCTTTGGGCGTTTAAGATTTCAAAATTCGAAATTTTTGGGCTCCGACATAATCAACTGATCCAAGCATTGACTTCAGTCAGTTTTTGTTTTCTCTAGAAATCCAATATGATGTGGAATCGTAGCTAAAAGATGGGCACCACCGACTTGGATGAATGTAGAAAATGCAAAAAATAGTTTCAGCAAAACATTGAAGCTCATTCTTTGCTTCTGTCTGACTATTCTGGACATCAGAGAGATAGCGAGAATATTTCAACTTCAGATGTCAGAAAGATATTGAAGTTTATATTCGAATTCTCGTGGTTCTGGGTGCAGTGCAGGGGAAGTTGCAGTTTCACAAGTCATTCCTATATATTTTAGTGACTTTCCGAACGAAATTTCTAACTAAGCTTTTAACTCTAATTATCAGGAAGATAGCAAAGTTCATATTTGACTCCTCACAAGCAAAAATGATGGATTCTTGATTCTGGGATTCGTCGTAAAAGGGGAAATCGCGCCATCTAAATAGTTGAGGAATCACAATGAGAAATTCTTATACACTTGAGTTTTTTTTTAGTTTTGAGTGAGTTTTTTGAGTTTTTTTTTTTTAAATAGACCAATAACACAATAAATTGTTTAACCTTATAAGAACCAAAGAATTCTTAAAAATTTAACACTAGAAAGACCGCAAGTTTTCCATACCTACAAAGACTACAGCAGATTTGAAAGCTGATATCTCGAAAACAACACATCGAAGTTGGCTAATTTTTCACAAAAAAAATATTAAAAAAAATATAAACATTTTCACATTAAAACATAAAAGTTATCAAATCAAAACTTGATAGAAATACTAAAAAAAATACAAAAAATAAAAACAAACAAATAAAAACAAAACAACAAAAATAAATTTTTTAAAAATATAAAATTTTTCAGCAAGTAATCAAATCAAAATTTGATAGGAATAAGTATTAAAGAAAACACAGATATTTAAAAATGAAAAACCGTCAAATTGACCGCAATGGTCTTTCTAGTGTTAAAGTTGTATTAAAAACAAAAGATTCGTTTTGTTTGGCAAATGAATTTAAAAAATTTCTTAAAAAATGAAAAGAGTTGTAAACAACAAAATATTCGCCGCTTGGTTTGAAGTATTTTTTTCTTGAACTATCAATAAATTTCATACATAATGGCAACATTGAAGCAATAAAAAAATATTTCAATATAGAAAAATATTAAAAAAAAAAATTATATAAATTTTAAATATACCAAGTTTTTGTTAACCACATTTGAAACCGTCAAAATGACCTCAATGGGTTTTCTAGTGTTAAAGTTGTATTAAAAACAAAAAATTCGTTTTTTTTTAATGAGTGTCAAAAATTTCTTAAAAAATTAAAAAGATTTGTTAACAAAATATTTGCTTTGTTTAAAGAATTTTTTTAAGCTTTTAATAAATTTCATACAAAATGTGAACATTGAAGCAATAAAAACATATTTAAATGTAGCAAAAAAATTTTAAATAATTTAAATATTATAAAATTTTTTGTTACCCAAATATGTATTTTTTTTTTAATAACCCTTCACGTCTACATCTCTTTTTTATAATATTTAAGCAATAAAATGCATAAAATATATATAGAAAAAAAATACATAAAAATATTTCACTTTTTGTTACCGACATTAGTATTATGGATATTTTTTTAAGCGGACTTTACATACTGCATTTTCTTTTTAATAATATTGTTACGAAAATGACTTCTCTAGGTTCGTTTTTGGATTGTGCTTGAAAAAAAATTAATTATTCAGCGCAAACGCAGTCAAAAACCAACAACCGCTTTTTTACAAATTTACACTTGTTAGTACTTTACACTACTACTATTGCATGTTTCCCCTTTGCTTGCTCAACACAGACTCTCCCTTTGCGCTGCACACTGCTGCTTTGTATACTTGTTTTCTTATCGCGTCGATGTTTCTTGCACATTCTAGTTTTACTCTCTATCTCGATTGTTTTAGCACAGCTCATCACCTTCGCGAACCATCCTCGCCATATTGGAATTATAGCAAGTTTGCCGTACTCCAAAGTGCATGCCTAAAAGTATGCTTGGAAAAGCATTTATGCATAGCACAGCACAGAGTGCCTCATCGTTACAATATAAAACACTTTCTTGTAATATGGCGTTCAAACTGACGACTTAAACATGTTTAATGAGCTTAAACAAGCTAAATGAACGAAATCAGTTCGAAAACCTGTTTATTCACATCGAATTGTTATTGGAAATTAAAAGTGTTAAACCATTTAACAAGTTTTGGACGAAGTTGAGTATGTTGCCGTGGATTGTGAAATATGAACCAATATTTCGCTCGAATTATGCTTCGAGCACATCAGTTCACAAAAATATTTATTTATTGTTTGTAAACAAACAGCTGTCAAATTAAACCTCATTGAGCAGTGTGGACGGTCGTGTTCAACAAAAAGCTCTTTTCACTAGTTTAAGTGAATCAGTTTGAACGCCATATAAATTTCTTTAATTAAATAAATGTTTTTGTTTCGGTTGTATCCCAATTAATAATTTTTATTCGTTTGCGATTTTAATTTGTACAATTAATGAAAACAATGTATAAATTACAAAATCCAATTACAATAAAAATTATCCTAACCTAAGCACTCTACACTAATACATCAATTTTTTCATTGTATTTTTGTTTTCGAAATTTGTAACATCTTATTGCTTAATTTTGTATAATTTGAATATTTTTAAGAAACTTGTCACTGGGTTCGTTTTGCCAATTTCGTATTTTTATTATACAAAAGTTTCAAGTTTTAGTTTTGCCAAGACACATGCAAACACACACACGCCACCAGCACACACCACAAATTAAAACAAAAAAAAAATTAAGAATAAAAATCACATAAAACACAAACAAAAAAATATCACGGACTCATTCATGCAGGCACTCATTCACCTCTTCGTTGATATTTTAAACATGACGCAAAAATGCACAAGAACACTGAAGATGAAGAAGAAGAGAGAAATATTGAGCGGCAAAGAGAGAGAAACGCGCTAATGTCTTTATGTCTTCGGGAGACATAACAACAAATCAGCTGTCAGTGAGGACATTTCGAGTGCAACTCTTTGCTGTTGAGACTGCGGTTAGCAAGTGGTTAGTACTAACAAACAATTGTAGCACTTACATCGATCCTTGAGTCGTGGCGGTGTTGGCGGTTGTATGTGCTTCAGTGTCTGTCCCTTTCGTATTGAGTCCATAAGTTGTTCGCGTGGCGATGGTGTACGTTTAATGGGCGGTGGTAGTTGGCGTTCGGAAGCCTGAAATTGTAAAGTGTGATAGTAGATTAAACCGGTGATTGAAGCGTAAACGAAACGAGTTGGAAAATGGTATACAACAAAAATTAAAATAATTTTAATGCAGAGAAATGAGAATAGGAGAAGTGTGATGACAAAGTAGTTAAGAAGTTAAGGTAAATTGATATCAACTAAAAGGTACAGTTGTGTCAGTACAATCAACCGACTCTGCTCAAATTGTTGCTTATAATAATCCATAAATGTTGACTTTTCCAACAAGTTTATGTTTAATGTTCAATCTATTCAAATGGCATTTAATTTGTTTGAAGCTCGTGCAATTTGTCAATAAAATCAATAACGAAATAACGAAAATTCGACAAAACCACAACCAAACTGGTAGTAAGTAGGTTAGCGCTGACCAATAAACTTTTATTGCCGTTTGCTTTTACATTTTTTTGTGTCTGATGGGAATGTTGTTTTGTTTAAGGCCGCAGACTACAAAACCTGGCGCATCTTTTTATAGAAATAACACGAAAAAACGTTATAAAGCAATAAGGAAAAGTCAATAAAAAGAAAAGTCATCAAAGATGGCACACAACTAGCCGCAGCCGCAACTGCAACCGCAATCGGAGACGCGACACTATGAAAAACCACAATTGTTGAGTTGAGCTGGTGCTAACCTTTTTCAATGGCGGCCGTGACCTGATGAACTCCAAGATCAAAGCGTGGGCATCTTTCTTCACGCGCGGCGGTATGTCCCCGTTCACCATTACTTTGCGCAATTGATACTTTCTGTGGGGAGAGAAAAAATCCAAAGAGAAATGTGTTAAATATGAGAGAAAGCAGAAACTATGATGTATGAAATTGTGATGTATGAAATGAAAAGTATGCGAGAGGTCAACACGATGTGTATGAAGTATGTAAAATAATGCCATTACAACTTGAAGAGAGAGAGGGAGTAGTCTAGAAATATTATGACAGTACTTTTGATCCATCCAAATGTTGTTATAGGCTTGAAACTAGAGGTCCATACTTGCATAATTCTTGGTTATGGATGAAAACATGTCCAAACCAATAATGACTAAGGCAAACTAGGATCCAATACAAGTATTTTGTGCCTAACCTTACTGACATATTTTGGTACTAAAAGTTCTTAATACAAATTTTAATCGAAAGGTGAAAATATGTCTCTTTCATTTGATATTCATATTTTTATCATTATACCAGCGCAAATATTTAATTAAATTCTTTAAAACGCATGTGTCCTTACAATTGAAAAGAACTTTTAAAATAACATTGAATCTGTAATCCGCATTGGTGGCATCACTGGGCAAACTGATGCACATGAGTCACCCGGTCGTGCGATCGATAGTTAAGCAACTAAGTTTTGCCTTCTTCTTGATCTGACCAGCGAAGGAAAAGGACGTGAAAAAGGAACAAATCGGAAAACATCGAGGCCAACCTGAGACCAACAAATAAAATAGCGTGGATTAAAAATCAGAAAATGTTCAACTAAGTATACCGAGATTTTCATATGTTGATAGAACATTTGGATGGGTCTCAACAAAAGTGTTGTTTTTTTTGTTACACAGTGTTAAGTGCTAAGTATGTCCTACTTGGAGCGTATGTCCTCCATGAGAATTTCGTATGGTGTCAGCTCATACTCGATGGGTATGCGGGAGTAGTTGTTCTTCTTCAGGCGCACACCGCGTCGCAGCTCGTCGATGACTTGTACCCAGAAACGCGCCTGAAATGGATGAGAAAATCGATTATTTAGCACAAGTAGTGAAATGAGTGGGAAACACGTCAAATAAACAACAACCATGCAGTGGGATCATGCAAAGTTTTGTCAAATGGAAAACTGTATATTAAAAAATAACTAATATGTATTTGTCATTGAAGAAAAAATGAAGATTTGGAACCATAATTTTAATGCATATATTTATTAAAAATAATCATTTATTAAAAATGTTTCACATTGACTCATGTGGGCACAAAAATAAATCTTGAAAAATGTTAAAATTGTTGGAATATTGTAAAAGTTTATGTTTTTCATGCAATAAAGTCATATGAGAGCTTTTGTCTCATACGAATATTTAAAGAAAAACCTACTTGCACTGCTCTCCATATTTCCAGCTCATGCTTTGGAAAGTCAAAGACATGGGAATTTTGTAGACAGAAATAATACAAAATTGTTTTTTAATATATTTTATAGAACTAAGTACATTTAGTAAACTTTATATACTTGTAACTTAACACTTCGTTCAATAATGTGTGTGACTGAAACATAGATGGCGGCACTAATACTAAATCAATATTTTTTTCGAAATTGTGAACCTTTTTATGCTTACTAATAAAATTAATTATATGTCAATCCGCCCATTAGTTTACAAGTTACAGTGCTTTAAGTGACACTACTTTTGAGTTTTCAAAAAAAATGAATTCAAAGAAATTCCGTGTGCTGATTTATCATTGTTTTTTAATGAAAAAAAATACTGTTCAATGCCAGGAATGGCTTGAAAAACATTATTCGGACTCTGCTCCATCAAAAAGAACCATTTGTTATTGGTATGCCGAATTCAAACGTGGTCGTACAGACACCGATGACATTCCATCTACTGGACGGCCAAATGACGCTGTTATTCCGGAAAACGTTGAAAAAACACTGAAAATCATTATGTCCGACCGTAAAGTGAAAGTGGGAAGATTGCTGACATTCTAAAGATATCAGCAGGCAGTGTACACACCATAATACACGAACATTTGGTTATGAAAAAGGTGTTTTCGAAATGGGTGCCGCGTTTGCTCACACCGGAGCAAAAACAACAACGAATCGATGATTCAAAGAGCTGTTTGGACATGTTTACGCGCAACAAGTCGGAGTTTTTGCGTCGGTACATCACAATGGATGAAATATGGATCCACCATTTCACTCCAGAGTCAAATCGGCAGTCTGCTGAGTGGCACGCAACCGGTGAAAGCCGCCCAAAGCGTCCAAAGGCACAAACATC
This sequence comes from Melieria omissa, assembly GCA_963971225.1. Lineage (NCBI taxonomy): Eukaryota > Metazoa > Arthropoda > Insecta > Diptera > Ulidiidae > Melieria > Melieria omissa. The sequence goes on from OZ020267.1 coordinate 145,962,385, forward strand.
GGCTGGCAAGGTTATGGCGTCAGTATTTTGGGATGTGCACGGAATAATATTCATCGACTATCTTGAGAAAGGGAAAACAATCAATAGCGACTATTATATAGCGTTGTTGGAACGTTTGAAAGAAGAAATCGCGATTAAGCGGCCCCATATGAAGAAGAAAAAAGTGTTGTTTCACCAAGACAATGCACCGTGTCACAAGTCGATGAAAACGATGGCAAAAATGCATGAATTGGGCTTCGAATTGCTTCCTCATCCCCCGTATTCTCCAGATCTGGCCTCCAGCGACTACTGGCTCTTCGCAGACCTCAAAAAGATGCTCCGTGGTAAGAGATTTGGCTCAAATGATGAAGTAATCGCCGAAACTAACGCCTATTTTGAAGGCAAAGAAAAATCGTTCTACAAAGGCGGTATCGAAAGATTGGAAAAGCGTTGGAATGATCTCCCTAAAAGGGGACTATGTTGATGAATAAAAACGAATTTTGGCAAAAAAATGTGTTTTAATTAGTTAGTCACACACATTATTGAACGAAGTGTTACTAAAACACAAAATTTAAATATCTTGTTTTTTGTAATTAAGTAATTAAATTATTTGTAAAAATTCTTATGTTTATGAATTTCTATAGGTTGGGTCATTAACTGAAAGTTGGGATAATTTATCTACGTAGTTTTAAGGTTTAAGAACTGTCTGAACAATCAATCCGACACTGCAATATAATTTCAAGTTTCAATAGATTTTTGAGCTTAGTAAGTTTTAGTTTGACTTCAAAGACTTAAGAAACAATATTGATTAAAAACTTTGAGTTTAGTTGACTGATATATAGGATATATATTTATACAAGACTCATAATCAACTGTTGTTTATGTCAGTCCCTGTCAATTCGTATTGAGTCAATACGCTTTCGAGCCGGAGCTTATACATTGAATTCAGAGATGAAATTGACTGAAGAAAGACTGAAAAGTGTTTCGAAGCGACTTGAAAATTTAAGCAGTTAAATTCGACTAAAACCGTGTCTCTGATGAAAGGCACGTAGATGAAAAATTCGTTTCCGGAGACTTGGACAATTAGTGCTGACATTGATGAATGAGAGACAAATTAGACTCCTGTCTCTCATTTCTCATCACTTGCTACTCTTTTAAATGCAAAATTTAGTTTTCAACACGTCAGCATGTTGTCCTCACACTTCAATGTTGTTTACTCAAGCATTGGCAAGCGTTGAACAAATTATGTCTATGTGCATGTGTGCGTGTGTGTGTGTGTGTGCTTGAAGGGCCTGCAACCACATGTGGCAAGATCAAGGTCGAATAAATCAGTGTGCAGACAGACACAGTAATAAAACCTATGGGCAGCAAAGGCTGTGCAGCAACAAAGCTGTGCGAACACAGCAACTGCAACCACAACAACAATTTTCATACATAAATCAATATAAGTGGCAGTCGAGTGGATTTTAATGGCCATCCATGTCAGACGGTTCGTTCGGGCAGCAGACAACAGCAACATTTTGCGTTGTTGCAGCGACCCGGGGCGCAACAACGCCAGCAGTTTGGCAGATGTGCAGCATGAGTGCGAATTATGTTAATATTCGCACGCACGCGCACTCAGCGCCGAACGTTGTTGCGTTGCTGCCGCTCAAGGCGCACTGTCTGTCCAACGCACTGGCCAGCTGGCCGTTGGCTCGTTAAGCAAGACATTAAAGCAGCAATGTCGTCGCATAATCGAATGTGAGGAAAATTCGAAATACATAAATGGATTATGCGGCGCAGCAGTCCGCCGCCGCCGCCACCGCAGTAACTCTGCGAGTATTTGCATTGTTGGCGATTTCGGTTGCATTCTCTGTATGCAACAAACGCGCAATCAGTCAATAATTTCCGACTGCACTTTCTGAAGCTGCGCGCGGCAGTGTTTTTAATTTGGCAACATTTTTCATAAATTTTATCACAATGAAAGGATCAGCAAAGGTGCAGCAGCAGCAGCAAGTGAAAGTGAACTGCGACCGCTTTTGGCCATTTTGTCGGCGTTGCCTTGGCGCAAAAAGTGGGCGTGTGCGCATTTGTGCACGCGTGGCGTTAATTAATGTGGCGATTTAAATTTCATTCGCTTGTTTTTTCGACAATTGCTGCCAATAAAACATTCACACACACACACACACACACACACACACAGTCTTCATGTCAAAGATGAGTAAACGTTGCCGAACCCGCAGCTGCGTTAATAAATCTTTAGAGCGTTGCGCATGCGCCAACGCAATTGACGTAATTGATATTGCGCTGCTGGCTGCCAGCTGCTGCAGCAACACCAACAACAACACTGCTGCCTCGCCCCACTGCCAAAGCTGCCGTTTAACTCGGCAATTACCGCTGCGTGGCTGTGCAAGTGCGAAATTGTCGTAATAAACTTTTGCTTCTCTTTGATGTGTGCTTTGCAAACTCTCTCATACACACACACACACACTTGCACTTACATTTATTGCACGCAGCAATTTTCATTCAGAAAATGTGTTTTCTTCAATGCAAATAGATTATTTGTGCAATTTTCTGCATAACTTGAGAATTTTTGCCGCCAGTTTTGTTTGCTTCGTTGCCATTTTCAAGCATTTTATGGCATTGTTGCAGTATTTTTGCGCTGCAACTGTTGCTGGTAATTATGCTACTCGGTTGTTTGGCATTGGATATGAGCAATTTTTCATGTTTAAAGTGAAAACTGTAAACAATTGTGGGAAATCATAAATGCAGCAAACAGTGGAAGAAAAAAGAGACTATTGAAAAATTGCTGCAATTAAATGAAGTCTTTGATAAATAGACTGAAACATTGCTATGTGAAGAGAGACATGGTAAGTAAATAAATGAGAAAAGAAAATAAAAATGTAAAAAATAAATACTAAAAAATAATACATTTAAGAATTTTTTCATCTACGTGCTCAGTGTCGAGAGTTTTTTGATTGCATCTCATTAGATTCGATTGGATTTATGAAAGAGAATCATAAACTGTGATTTGTTAAATAGACCAATTGAGATTTCCTAATGATTCATAAGGTAGTGGAAATCGCATCTATAGAATATATATCGAACAGAAAAGCAAGTGAAGAAATAGTAAAGGTATAGAGTTGTAAATAACACTTCGTTCAATAATGTGTGTGACTGACACATAGATGGCGGCACTAATATTAAATCAATATTTTTTTTCGAAATTGTGAACCTTTTAAGGCTTTCTGTCAAAATTATATGTCAATCCGACCATTAGTTTACAAGTTACAGTGCTTTAAGTGACACTACTTTTGAGTTTTCAAAAAAATGAATTCAAAGCAATTCCGTGTGCTGATTTATCATTGTTTTTTAATGAAAAAAAATACTGTTCAATGCCAGGAATGGCTTGAAAAACATTATTCGGACTCTGCTCCATCAAAAAGAACCATTTGTTATTGGAATGCCGAATTCAAATGTGGTCGTACAGACACCGATGACATTCCATCTACTGGACGGCCAAATGACGCTGTTATTCCGGAAAACGTTGAAAAAACACTGAAAATCATTATGTCCGACCGTAAAGTGAAAGTGGGGGAGATTGCTGACATTCTAAAGATATCAGCAGGCAGTGTACACACCATAATACACGAACATTTGGTTATGAAAAAGGTGTTTTCGAAATGAGTGCCGCGTTTGCTCACACCGGAGCAAAAACAACAGCGAATCGATGATTCAAAGAGCTGTTTGGACATGTTTACGCGCAACAAGTCGGAGTTTTTGCGTCGGTACATCACAATGGATGAAACATGGATCCACCATCTCACTCCAGAGTCAAATCGGCAGTCTGCTGAGTGGCATGCAACCGGTGAAAGCCGCCCAAAGCGTCCAAAGGCACAAACATCGGCTGGCAAGGTTATGGCGTCAGTATTTTGGGATGTGCACGGAATAATATTCATCGACTATCTTGAGAAAGGGAAAACAATCAATAGCGACTATTATATAGCGTTGTTGGAACGTTTGAAAGAAGAAATCGCGATTAAGCGGCCCCATATGAAGAAGAAAAAAGTGTTGTTTCACCAAGACAATGCACCGTGTCACAAGTCGATGAAAACGATGGCAAAAATGCATGAATTGGGCTTCGAATGGGTTCCTCATCCCCCGTATTCTCCAGATCTGGCCCCCAGCGACTACTGGCTCTTCACAGACCTCAAAAAGATGCTCCGTGGTAAGAGATTTGGCTCAAATGATGAAGTAATCGCCGAAACTAACGCCTATTTTGAAGGCAAAGAAAAATCGTTCTACAAAGGCGGTATCGAAAGATTGGAAAAGCGTTGGAATGATTGTATCTCCCTAAAAGGGGACTATGTTGATGAATAAAAACGAATTTTGGCAAAAAAATGTGTTTTAATTAGTTAGTCACACACATTATTGAACGAAGTGTTAAAGTGGCTGCATTAAAGAATTGTAGTGTGTTTTATTTCGAAGCACAATTCAGAGAAACGAACTAACGTTCATAACAATATGATTTAGCACCCTGTTACAGTGTATAGTAATGGTGCAACACGTTGACGTTGCCACAGTGCCACCAAAAACAGTTCGTGCCACAGTTGACATCATTTGCTCAACTGAAAATTATTTTTTGTCATTCGCGAATTGTTAGACACGCTACAACAACATTAACCAATGACATTAAGAAATGTTATGGCAACAAGTTGCATAATGTGGCAGGTAGATTTACCGACATTTATAAGCAACAAACAAACAATAAATTACGTTTAAGCATCAACATTAGAAGCGGCAAATGTGATAAACACGATTTTTGTTGATTGTATTTTCCCTTTTAAAGTTTTCTGATTTCATTCGGTTTTATGCGAAAATTGCAGCTTGCAAGTTGTGAATTGACAATTGTCAACACAATATTTTGAGGTTATTATTGTTACTGTCCAATAGTCAAAATGCTGAGAAAAAATGCAAATCTCTTAGCTAACAAAAATTTAGTTTGGGCAAAAAGTAAAAGTGTGACAATTTCATATTTTAAGCGGCTTTAGTGTCATAATTTCTGCGCTTCAATCTATTCGAACTGTATTTAATATTGTTGCATTTGTTGTTGTTGTATTCAAACAACAGGGAAATGTGTGATCCACAGTCAAACAGTCAACAGTTGTTGGCGTTTTTGGTGATTATTGCGCTGGCGCTGTTGACAGTTAACAGTTACCACGTGGGCGCATATTATGTTTGAATGCTGTTGTTGTTGTTGTTATAGTCTTTGTTGTTGTGATTGCGCATAATCGTCTCCATATTACACGATTTGTCAGCATTGCCATTAAAAGCGATTCGATTTTGAATTTTCTTTCAAGTCTCGAAGCGATCGAATTGCTTTCGCTGCTATTTTCACGTAGACGCTGTCAGTCGTCGCTGTGAAACAGTCGATTTATTGCTGCATTTATGTGGCAGGTTTATTTCAGTTTTTGTTTATCTTCTCGCTGTTGCCACCCTACGTCTGTCTGTCTCGGGCTGTCTGTTGGTTTGACTGTCTGCAGCTCACACACAACTTTTCGAATTGTCGTTTGTGAATGGCGGCGGCTGCATAATAATTCGATAATTTGCATAATTCTTATGCAACGTTGAAAACTGTCGAACTGTTGCTGACGTTACGATTTGATTGCGTTGCTGCCGTTGTTGTTGCTGCTGCTGGCTGGCTGCGTGGGCGGCGCGTTTCGTAAGCGAAATTCTATTGAGACGTTAACTAAATCTTTATGTGTTTACTTTACATTTGATGTGCGTGATGTGGCAATGTTGTGTGTTGTTGTTGTGTGGCATAAATTTAAATTTATTTCTTGCTGGAATTCGGTCGTTGTCTGCCCTAAATCTTAAAATGTAATCGAAATGAAGACTTTGAAATGAAAACATTTCGATTGGACTGCTTTCATAATAGAAGAGGGCGAAACGATTCAAATCAATGAGCTAACTAAATATGTTTGTAATTAATTTAAAGCGATAAAATATTCATAAATATTCAGTCATTTATGAAATTACTGCAGTGGCTCTAAATTAAAAAATAAAACAGCTGGGAACAATAATTCTAAAGGCAAGAACTGAGGGCAAAAGTTCAACTTCCAGCGATTTTTATATTCGTTTTCTAGTTTCTAGCTTTTGAACCCACTGACTTATGGCTCAAAGTACAAATCACTAAGTCAACTTTTGAATCCATTGAATTATAATAGAAAATACTAATCACTGAGCCAATTGCTCGTTGATCTCCCAGTTGACTCCCAGACTCTACAGAAGCCAACTAAACATCGTTTCGATTAAAACTCTGCAATTTTTCAAAATTTGACGGTATTTACTGTTATGAACGGCCACCATGATTGTGTTGCACGTTGCACACTGCAGCAACAGCAGCAGTGGCAGCGGCAAAACATTTGTGGCCACATGATGCAATTCCATTAAAATGATGATTCAACATGGCAGTCGACATCAAACGAACCAAAACGGGGAAATAAGCTAACAAAAATATGCAAAACAGCGCTGCCATAACAACAACATTAGCAAACATAAACAACAACAAACAAAAATAGCAACTCAGGCTTGTTATGAGTTGTTAAGGTTGTTGTTGTTGTTGCTGTTGTTGAAAAGTGAAAATGTTTAATGTGGCAGAAAATGTGCAACGTTTTGGGCTGTTGCGGCCGCAATGCACGCCCACAGCTCCAATAACAACGTGCAATTGCAGCTATAAAAACAACAAAAACAATGATAACAACAACAAAAGCGGCAATAACAACCAACCAAGTCAGCCAAAGTGTATTTCAATAAATTGGTGCAACATGCCAGGCGGCAGCAGCTTCCGGAAATGTGCGCGCAACATGTGTGCAACACCTTTGCGCCGTTGCCGTCGTCGTCGTCGATGCCAGCGACCGCATCAAAGCGTAAAGCGTTTAGCTGTCCAGCTTAGCAACTAATGGATGAACCAACGACGGACGGACGAACAACGCCAATTGCTGTTATTTATTAAATGAAATGAAATGCGTTCGAGAAACACGCGCAAAAATTTTTGCAGTTGTTGTTGTTGGTCTTGTGATCGAAATGCAACAAGGCATAACTAATTTGCAACAATAAAAACAGCGAGTGAAACATGTTGTAGCTACAACCAGAAGTTGGCCATTGTTGGTGCTGGAGGAGACCAAAGCAACGGGCGCGGCGGCGTGAATGCTTGCAACACTCGCAACGCTGGTCGCATGCGCCAAATCAGCGAAGGAAAACAATGCTGCTGGTGTTGTCTCGCTGGCTGCATGAATCGGAATGAGTGCGCCATACGAATGAGGAAAGGTTTAAGCGAAGTAAATGAAGCGCGAACAGCAGCGAACCGCAGCCAAGTGGCGGCAATTGTGGGCGGCGGAGCGCATCAACGAGTTGATGGCAGGGGCGGGGCTGCAGAAAGCAGATAACACTTGTTGGTGCATTTTTGCTGTTTGAAATTTTTATGTTTTAGTTGTAATCGAAACCTGTAATTTTAGTTGGTTTTATTTGATTTAATATGATTTGATTTGATTTTAATTTATTTTATTTTTTTTATTTATTTTATTTTATTTAATTTTTTTTTTTTTATTTTATTATTTTATTTTATTTTATTTTATTTTATTTTATTTGATTTGATTTTATTTTATTGTATTTTATTTTATTGTATTTTATTTTATTTTATTTTATTTTATTTTATTTTATTTTATTTTATTTTATTTTATTTTATTTTATTTTATTTTATTTTATTTTATTTTATTTTATTTTATTTTATTTTATTTTATTTTATGTTATTTTATTTTATTTTATTTTATTTTATTTTATTTTATTTTATTTTATTTTATTTTATTTTATTGTGTTTAATATTATTTTATTTTATGTTTTTTATTTTATTTTATTTTATTTTATGTTATTTTATTTTATTTTATTTTATTTTATTTTATTTTATTTTATTTTATTTTATTTTATTTTATTTTATTTTATTTTATTTTATTTTAGTTTATTTTATTTTATTTTATTTTATTTTATTTTATTTTATTTTATTTTATTTTATTTTATTTTATTTTGTGGTATTTTTTTTAATTTTACTTTATTTTAATTTATTTGATTTGATTTTTTATTTAAATTTATTTTACTTTTGTTTAATTTAATTTAATTTTGTTTTATTTGATTTGATTTGATTTGATTTGATTTTTGCATTAGAAATGATCATAACATTTCATTTCATTGAGTTGGATTTGTTTTCATTTGATTTGACTCAACTTGATTCGACTTGGAAAACCACGACCTTTCATTTAATTTGATTCCATTTCATTTGATTTGACTTAATATGATTTGAGTTCAATTGAGTTGGTTTCATTATTGCATCAGAAAAAATTACGACCTTTCATTCATTTCATTTCATGTCATTTCATATCAATTTAATTCAATTCATTTCATTTCGATTGGTTTGGTTTGATGACCAATCTGACTGGTGACTCGACTTGATTTGATTTGGTTTAATTCGATGTGATTTGAGTTCAATTTTGTATCAGAACATATCACACCTTTTCATTTCATGTTATTTCATTGAATTTAATTTCATTTCTTGTGGTTTGGTTTGGTTTGATTTGACTTGATTTAGGTTGATTTGATTTTTCATCAGGAAAAACCACGACCTTTCATTTCATTTAATTTCGTTACATTTCATTAAATTTCATTACATTTCGTTTCAAAATTTTATTTTATTTATTTATTTATTTTTTTTGGTTTGATTTGACTCGACTTGATTGACTGGATTTCATATCATTTGGTTTGGTTTGGTTTGATTTGACTTGATTTAATTTAATTTGATTTCATTTTTCATCAGGAAAAACCACGACCTTTCATTTTATTTAATTTCGTTACATTTCATTAAATTTCGTTACATTTTATTTTATTTATTTATCTATTGTATATCAATTTGTTTGGTTTGATTTAACTCGACTTGATTGACTGGATTTCATATCATTTGGTTTGGTTTCATTTGGTTTAATTTGATGTAAATTCATTTGTTCATCAGTAAAAGTCACAACCTTTCATTTTATTTTATTTCATTTATTTTCATTCTATTCCATTCCATTACATTTCGTTTCATTTTACTATATCACCATTTCATTTCATTTCTAGAATCTTAGATAACAATTTCAAAGACCCAGATTCAATGGTTAAAAAATATGAAAACATCAGAGTTGCTACATTGTGCAGCATTTTCAAATTATGATGACATCATTGTTGACCTTGAAAATGTCAGTTTCACTATGAAAACGATGCTGTCAATTGAAACTGGCACAAAGTTGCATAAGAAAACTAGGCCCAAAGATCCATAAACAAAATTGCTCACTTATGCCAACAAATACTGAAGAGACGCATTTAAATGATAAATCTCATAAAAAATCATTGGTGTGCCATTTTTTATATTTTATGTTGTTTATTGCAATTTATTTTCTGTGTGCGCAGGCAGTAAAGAAAAACGAAGCCATAAATAAAACAACAATAAACACAACAATGAAAAATGATAAGTTGATATCATTTGCGTTTTGTAAAACTTTAGTCATGATCATTTATTATATTTAATCATTGGCGAAAAAGTGGCACGAAAACAACAACAAAAACAATAAAAAAAACAATAAATACGCAAAAATGAAAATAAATTTCATTGGCGGCGTTTGGCATTGACAAGGCCGTTTAGAACAGCAGATCATTGTGGTCATTGTTGTTGTAATTTAGCTGGTTCTAGAATTGATACGATAAGAATCTCCAGTCGACAAAGAGACACACACACACGCACTCAGATTGCGGTGAACTTTATTTTTGCACAAATGATGCATAAACGAAAAAGCAACAACTACTCATATCGTACAACAACATTATTCAGACGCAATAATAGAAGTGGCAACATTCGGTCAGCAAGAGTTTGTAAACAGATAAGACGGCTTCGAAGTGAAGTGCATGATTAGACTGCTTTGTTGTTGTTGTTGTTAATGGTGAATATGAACAGAATTTGTCACTGTGGGTTCTGCAAAAAAGTTTGTGGTTCAAATAAGGAGAGAGAGGAAATAGTTTTATTTGTGCAAATTCTTAGAGGAAATGAATTTTTTTTCACTAAAGTAGCAAGTGACCGACGCAATGACTGCGTGCGTGCCCGTTTGCATGCATTGCACGTTTCAGTTAATTACTGACAGCTGGTAGCGAGGCATTTTAAGGGCAAAAGTCCATGCAAGCTTATCGACATTTAAAACTACGATACGCTTCGATATGGCGATTTGGTGTTTGGCGTTGTGGTCAAATGACTAACTATCGATATTTACTTTTAGTTAGGTACTCGAGGTTGTAGTAGGCGCCACTATGTGCGCTCTTAACGCTCTCGCAATGCACTTGAAGTACTCTACTTGCTGCTCTCATACGCTCGCAGCTCCACAGCTCATTGAGTATGCGAGTTATAGCTTCAACTCTCTCAGTGGTTAGTCATATGGTCAGAGCGCAACAGCTGTTTCAATATAGTGATTTGCTCTTTCAATTCTGTCACTCAGATGCACTGGCTCTCTCAGTTCTCTTACACTTATTTTACTCAACAGCTGATTAAAAAAGTGTAAGCACTGTCACTCGCCGCTGACAACTGTATCAGGTATTTTGTTCAACTCTTATTGGTTTAATTGCCATGCAAAATATCAAACAATTTCAATTAAATTATCTAAACAACGTTAAGAGAAATAAGGCCGACAAAACCTTATATAAATTTGCCTTAGGTTCCATTGTGTGCACTTTACACTTTGAGTTGAGTTGCCCATAATTTCTTTATTATTGTTTCCAGTTTTCTTTTCAAGCTAATAAAGGTTGGCTTTTTAATTGATATGACATGAGTTTATTTCTGTTTCGTTGAATATTTTGTGACGCTTTACTTGATTGATTGCTGACTGTGCTTTGTGTTCGCTTAAATGGTCTAACAAATGGTGGCACTTGGGTTTTTGTGCGCCGCATAATTGTTACAGTTGCACCAAAGCAATTTCAGAGCCAACAAAACACACACACACACACAACACATAATTGTAAACAATAGTTGAAGAAAGTAAAGTGTTGGTCACTTTAATTATATAATTAAAGACCACTTGAGGCACTTGAGTTGCAAGCAATAACGAGTGAGAGTGTACGCGCTGGCGTATACGTAACATGTAACTATTCATTGTTATTGACGCACTTTACACATGCGGCGCATGTGACAAATGTGAAATGAAAGCGCATTGTTTTTTTTTGCTAACTGTAGTTGTTGTTGTTGTTGCACTTTGTTTGAGCCGCTGTGCGGTGATTTGCATTTCTTTAGCGGTAATTTGTTTCTGCTTTCAACAAACATTCAATTTTTGCCCTCAACAACTATAGTTGGAATTTTATCAGCGCCACAAAGGTGTGGCATTTAATTAGAAGAAAAGAAAAAGAAGATAAATGATTCAGAGTAGTTTGGCCAAAAAAATTGAGCAGCACCTTTTTTCATTAATTTTTAGGGCATCAATAAATCACGCAGCCATAGACGCACGCACACGCATACATTTACACTTATGGGCTCATAGGCAGCTGCGCGTATCTTTCGTCACTGCTCTATTTGTAGCGGCCACAAGCGTGCACAATCAGACAGTTCAACGGAAGACTGATGGACAGACAGGTTGAAATTTGTATCTTTTTTTTTGGATAATTTAATTATGGCCATAAAACGGCGGCAACGCATTAGCCGCAACTAGAGTGCGTCGCCCTAATTGGCTTTAACAAATTTGCGTGTTGTGCATATGGCTAATAGAGAGACAGCAACAACAATAACAAAATTTGTGGAAAAAATTTAAATTAAAGCAAATTAAAAGCTACGCAAACATGCCACAAACCAGAGGCGACAGTGTGAGGCTTTTGATTTAAAAATAGCGCAACTTTTATGAGAGATGGAACGATGATTATTGGATATTTGTTTTTTTTTTTAATAATTAGATTGTAATTTTTATAAGCTTCATTATTAGTACTAGTAAATTAATTATAACTTAAAACCTAAAATATTAAAAAAAAAATATTTGCTTGGCTCACCCAATCATTGAAGCCCAGTTTGGCCAACTCCTGTTTGGATGTTTGAGTATCGGCCTTCAGATGCAGATTAGCAGCACCTGCAATATGATAATTTTTCATATTATTAAAAACTATTTAACAATCACATAACGGTTCATGAAACACACCATCGTTCAACACTTGCTGCAGAAATATTCGCAGCTCGATTGCTTCGGTTACCAGCGCACGACAGACTGCCTTGTAATGTTCTTCAGGTACAGTGGGTTTAACATGATTCTTGCAGGCCTATAAATACAAAAAAATAATACAATAAATACCTTAAATTTCAAGCAATAATATGTAAATAATATTGTCAATAGTTATTGATTGCATTCGTTTGAATTCACTATTTGATGTGTTGAATAGGCGCTGCAAATGTTTGCATCACATGTCTGATGTTACACTTGTCAGTTAAACAAATAACAAAAACAACAACAACAACAAAGTGCCATAATAAACAGCTGCCAGTCAATATCGCATAATGCCGAGATGTCGGTACAGCTCTATTGTCATAAACGTATCAGCAGAGAAAAATATTATGAAAACCAAAAGCAAACAGCATTCGACACGAGTCAGATGACAAGCAAATGATAAATAAACAAGTCAATACAAAAAAATAAAAAACTATACATATATAGTATTCAAATGAATAGCACAAATGTGTAAAATATCGCAGATTTTCCGCAATTTATCGCAAGTATTTTGTTTTTTTTTTTTTGCTGCGGTTCAGTGTTAGTTTTCGCACACATCAATCAATCAATGCTTCAACGTTGGCTTAACGCTTGAACAGCTGCTCAATGTTGCGTGCCACCTGCGCTAGTTTGGCATTTTCTGTGGCAGCATCTAGTGGCACGTCTTACTACTCTATCAGTGCCAACAAGTTCTACACTCAATCTGCTATACTTTGAAAACTAAAATCTCGAGGGAAGTTGGTATTAGTCTTAGTCTGTCTTAGTCTTAGTCTGAGGCTTAGTCTTAGTCTTAGTCGTAGTCTTGGTCTTGGTCTTGGTCTTAGTCTTAGTCTTAGTCTAAGTCTAAGTCTAAGTCTAGTCTTAGTCTTAGTCTTAGTCTTAGTCTTAGTCTTAGTCTTAGTCTTAGTCTTAGTCTTAGTCTTAGTCTTAGTCTTAGTCTTAGTCTTAGTCTTAGTCTTAGTCTTAGTCTTAGTCTTAGTCTTAGTCTTAGTCTTAGTCTTAGTCTTAGTCTTAGTCTTAGTCTTAGTCTTAGTCTTAGTCATAGTTTTAGTCTTAGTCTTAGTCTAAGTCTAAGTCTAAGTCTTAGTCTTAGTCTTAGTCTTAGTCTTAGACTTAGTCTTAGTGTTAGTCTTACTCTTGGTCTTGGTCTTGGTCTTAGTCTTAGTCTTAGTCTTAGTCTTAGTCTTAGTCTTAGTCTAAGTCTAAGTCTAGTCTTAGTCTTAGTCTTAGTCTTAGTCTTAGTCTTAGTCATAGTTTTAGTCTTAGTCTTAGTCTAAGTCTAAGTATAAGTCTAAGTCTAAGTCTAAGTCTAAGTCTTAGTCTTAGTCTTAGTCTTAGTGTTAGTCTTAGTCTTAGTCTTAGTCTTAGTCTTAGTCGTAGTCTTGGTCTTGGTCTTGGTCTTAGTCTTAGTCTTAGTCTTAGTCTTAGTCTTAGTCTTAGTCTTAGTCTTAGTCTTAGTCTTAGTCTTAGTCTTAGTCTTAGTCTTAGTCTTAGTCTTAGTCTTAGTCTTAGTCTAAGTCTTAGTCTTAGTCTTAGTCTTAGTCAGTAAAGCCCAGTCTTGAACCACAATTCAATTGAGGTTTCAATGCCCAAATCACTGAGTCAAAACTTTCATTTTCCCATTTATCCCAATAACTAACATCATTCTTCTTCATATCTCCTCATCTCTCTTAACTTTCGCTTTTCTCTTTCTCCTCTCTTCTCATTTCCTTCTCACTTACTCCTCTATCCATGCATCTAATCGATTTGCCTTAACATTGATCGCATTCTACTGTGAATTATTACACGCTTCAATGCCACTTGCTGATTGTTTTTGTTATTGTTATTGTTGTAATTACAACTGTATTATTACATCTGCCATTTGGCGGCGAAAAATTCTCAACGCTCATCTGAGTGCGAAAATTAAGCGCTGCTCTTGGCGCATGTTTAGCCGACGCTGCGGCCGGCGCCGAAGGTGATGGATCGATGAATTGTTGACTGGAGATATAAACGACGCTGCGGTGTGGCGTATTATGTGCTGTTATGCAACCTTGTTTATATGGTTATTTGATATCTGGAATGCATCCGCGTCAGAATGCAGCCAACGCAAGCCACAGTTTTGTTGTACAAGCGCAAGATTAAAGCGATCAATGAGTAGCAGCGAACAGCGAACCAAATAACAACAAATGAATTAGCACTCGGATATTGGTTACCGTTAACTTGCAAATGAGCATTAAATCAACAACAACAACAACAGCAACAACAGATGTATTGTGTGGTTAACGTATGTGTTTCCTTATTTAAAAATTTTAAGATTAACATTGCTTCAAAAAATAAAAATGTTTTACATTGCAAATTTTCGCCGCGCTGTCAAACACGGCGACGCGACTAGATTATGAGCCATTTGCCAACAATGGGTCAATAAAGAATGTCTGCTGTCGCTATAAACAATTCGCCAATATTCTAAAAGCCACCGCGGCGGCCCGTGTTGCCGCCAACGGCAGCAGACAGTCGCACATTATCGCTGACCGTTGCACTTGTGTACGCAACACACACACACACACATGGCAACATTTACGTGCCGCACACCGACATGTGGCACATGTTGCACCGGCCAACAGTAACAGAAAAACGTGCAACATTGCCGACGCGACGTGGAATCAGCGCACAAATGTTATGCAAAAAAGCTTCAGGCAACCAAGAACAACAACAACAACCACAATGCTGTCACAGTTTCTATTTATTTTTTTGTGCGTTGCCGTTGCCATTTGGAATTAGATTTATTGGAAAAGCAAGAAATACTCGTAAATAAATGCTAAGCACTTGGCACATGTGCCGGCCGGCCGACCATTTGGGAGACAAAGGTGAAAAGTGGAAAAAACTGCGTTGAGAACAAATACAAATAAAAGAAAATGCAAAATAATGACACACTTCGAGTTGTTGTGGACTATGCATTGGGATCGCATTCTTTCTTACTTTTCTGACATTTTCCTAAATCATATTTAATGTGACATAATTTACAATGTCTGTGACACCAACGAATGTGTGAAAAAACTAACTGAAAGCTTTTAGTGTACAGGTTTTAGACTATTCTGTGTTTAAAGTAAGGTTATGTAGCAGTGTGTGACAGATGCTGCAGAATGTGACATAACTTGTAATGTCTGTGACATAATATAAAGAAATATTGTTTGAAAAACTAGCTGAAAGCGTTTAGTTTAAACGTTTGAAACTTTTCAATGTTAAAAATAAAGCTATGTAGCAGTGTATAATCTATGTTGTAGCATGTGACATCATTTTCAATGTCTGTGGCACCATCATAAGAACGGACATTTGAAAAAAACTAACTGAAAGCTTTTAGTGTACAGGTTTGCGACGTTTCTGTACTTAAAGTAAAGTTATGTAGCAGTGTGTGAGAGATCTGTCACATTGTGACATAACTTATGTCTACGATGATAAAAAAGTGTTTGAAAAAACTAAGTGCAGACGTTTGTTTGGGTTCAAGACGTTTCTGTATTTAAATTAGTTACGTAGCGGTGTTTGGCACATTTTACAGAATGTCACAATCTCTGTGACAGTATTCTAGGAAAGACTGTTTGAGTAACTTACTAAAAAAGAAGTTTAGTATAGAAGTTTAAATCTATCTGTTTTCAAATAAAGTTATGTAGCAGTGTGTGACAAATTTCATAGAATGTGATATACTTTCACATGTCTGTGACATTATAATTAAGCATATCAATTGAAGCGGTGTAATCTTTTGACGTTAAAAATAATGTTATGTAGCACTTTGGCATCGATTTCAAGGAATGTGACATAATTTGCAATATCTGTGACACCAAATCAAGAAAGAGTATTTGACGAAGATAACTAAAAGCGTTTAGTATACGGGTCTCAAACCCGTATCTATGTTTAAAATTAAGTTAACGTAACTATGTTTAACCCTTTCAGTCACAATGTCCAATATATTGGACTACAGCCCATATAATTCATACAGAACGGGTTTATTTTCATGACGGAAAGGGTTAAAATGAAGTTAACGTGTCTATGTTCAAAACAAAGTAATGTTACAGTGTGTGACAAGCTTCAGATAATGTGATAAAGTTTGTGACAGCAGTTTAGGAAAGAATGTTTGAGAAACATACCAAAAAAAGAAGTTCACTGCACAAGTTTGAAACTTTTTTGTATTAAAAATAAAGTTATGTTACAGTGTGTGAAAAACTGCAGAGAATGTGATTTTACTTTACAATGTCTTTGATACTATCTTCGGAAGGTGTGCATGGAAAACTACTTAAGGTAACGTTTGGTACACAAGTTGCGTCAAACCAATTTGATTTGTGACAATTTTATATAATGTGACATAATTTACAATATCTGTGGTTTTGGTATTTACAATACCATTTATCATTTACAATACCATTTGGTTTAAAACAAAGTTATGATGTGTGACAAACTTCAGAGAATATTACTCAATTTAGAAAGTCTGTGACACTATCTTAGGAAAAAGTTTATAAGAAACTAACAAAAGTAACCTTTAATATAGAAATTCAGTCAATTCACCAAGTCACCAATTTCATTTGCGACAATTTCATAGAATATGACATAATTTACAATATCTGTGACATTTAAGGAAAGAGTGTTTGATAGGCTAACAAAAAAAAGACCTAATACAGAAGTTCGAATCAATCTGGTTTGAAACTAAGTTATGTTGAGGTGTGGGCAAACTTCAGAGAATATAACTCAATTTAGAAAGCATTTGACACTATCTTAGGAAAAAGTGTGGGAGAAACTAGCAAAAGTAGCTTTTAGTATACAAGTTGAGTTGAACCAATTTGATTTGTGACAATTTCATAGAATGTGTCATAATTTCCAAATATCTGTGACAGCATTTAAGGAAAGAGTATTTGATAGACTAACAAAAAACAATATTTAGTACACAAGTTCGAGTTAATCTGGTTTGAAATCAAGTTATGTTGTGATGTCTCACAAACTTCGTGAGTAAAACTCAATTTAAAAAGTCTGTGACACTATCTTCGTTAAAATATGTATGAGAAACTAAAAGTAAATTTTAGTATAGAAATTTGATCAAACTGATTTAATTTGTGACAATCTTAGAATGTGATGTAATTTACTAATATCTGTGACAGCATTTAGGGGAAGAATGTTTGATAGACTAACAAACAAAAATATTTAATACACAAGTTCAAGTCCAAAAGAAACCAAGTTATGTTGTGATGTGTGACAAACTTGAGTGAATATAACTCAATTTAGAAAGTCTGTGACATTATATTAGGAACAATATGTATGAGAAACTAAAAGTAAAATTTAGTATGGAAATTTGATCAAACTGATATAATTTGTGACAAAATGCATAGACTGTGACATAAAGTACAATGTCTTTGACAGCATTTTAGGAAAATATGTTTGAGAAATTTACTAATTTAGTTAAGTAGAAGTAAGGTGGTAGTTTGTGACAAATTTCATAGAATGTGACATAATTATCAATGGCTGTGACAGCATTTTAGAAAAACAAGTCTGAGAGATTTAGTAAATAAGTTAAGAAGTAGTGAGCAAAGTTGTACTTTGTGACAAACTTATAGAAACATAGAATGTGACATAATTATCAATTACTGTGACAGCATTTTAGAAAAACATGTTTGAGAAATTTACTAAATAAGTAAAGTAGAAGTAGTATTTAGTAGTCACCTAGTTTGTGACAAATTTGATAAAATGTGGTATAATTATTAATGTCTGTGACATTTTAGAAAAGTGTAAGTAAGTAAAAGACAAAGAATAATTCAATCAGTGGAAATTGTATCGAAATTTACTTTGATTGATTTTAGGTCTAAATAAAGTTGGGTTTGAAGTAATTTTGAGGTTTAAAGAGCTCAAAACTTGACATTCAATTGGCCTGTTCAATTAAAAGGAACAATATTCTGGTACAATTATCTATTTGGGGAAAAATAATGATCCAATTAACATTACAAACTCCTGAAGTGCTCTTTCAGCTCACGAATGATCTATTCAAATATTTTTTAGTTCATTTAACTTTTAACTTTAATCTCATTCATTCATTCGGCAAAGTTCAAACATTTGTCAAAATCTCGGCGGCTTCAAATCTTCAAACCAAAGTTCAGAGCTATCGCTGTCGTGTTATGCAACCACAAATTGCTACACAAATCTGACAATAAACCAATTGTCAATTGCCCTATGCACCAACCAACTGACAGTTAATTCGTCTGTCAATGCAGCGCCCGAACTTTGGCAAAGAAAAAAGCACTCAGACACAAGAAAACCAAAAAATTTGCCGCACCTTAAACTGACTAACCGGCCGGTCACTGCACCACAGCCACGCAGCAAAGCAATTTGCACAATTTCAAATGTCGCCAACAACAATGGCAACAACAACAAATTTCAATTAATTTGAGAAATTGAAATTTGAGCTGAAATTAAGCGGAGCTCATGAGAGCGCAATAAACTTCAGATAGAAAAAACAAAATAAAAGCAACAAAATTAGGTCAACTATGAGTGCAGCACAAATGCACTAAGAGTATAAAAAAAACCAACAATTACAAAAAAATTAAAAAAAAAAATGACTAAAAGAAAAAAGCACAACTCGGGCCCTGTTCCAGGTGTTCCCCTCTCAACACAGGGTGCACAGAAAAATCAATGAAAAATTATAATAAAAAAATAGCTAAAGAGTCATTGGCTTTTTTCATTCAATACCATGAATTGTGCTTGTTTCTCATTGTTGCTGCTGTTGTTGTTCTTTGTGATTCATTGTCCGAATGAACGGTCGACAGCGCGTGAAAAATGTCAGCAACGGAAGTGGCGTCTACGATTTGCTTGGTTTGTTTGTGTAAAATTTGTGCAGTTTAAATTTTACATGAATTTAGAAACATATGTAAAGTTTTAGTTGACTTACCTCGAGCACAAAATCGAATTCTTTGGTTTCATTGTATTTGTCATCGTCGGCATCGTCGTCCCAGCGCTTGTAGCCCTCGTCAATGCCTTCGTCAATGCAGTCATCGTCGTTTTCTGTGGAATTGCAAGCAGAATTAAAACAAAATTTATGACAAAAGTGCTAATCAGAATTATTTAACAAAATAACAAATAATTCTTGAGAATTGCCAGATGACATTTTCGTAGCGCAGTGCAGTGTTGTGCATAAAAATAACAACAAAAAACAACGCCAGATTTTGCAACCGCAAATGCAAAAAAATCAGACAAATCGCTCGCAATTTGAATTCTCCGCATTTCCACTTCCACATTAATTTGGCAGTCGTCCGCTGTTGTTCGAGATACAACAAGCAAAGCTGACAGCTACACACACAACAACAGCAACGTGCGTCCTTGAAATGTCAAATCCCACGCACACACACACACACAAACATATTAATGCGGAGTCGAGTGTTGTAGGCCAGACAGCGATTGCACCGAAAAACACTAACAACAAACGTCCCAAATAATCCAAACAGCGACTGAGACGACTGAGGCAACAGGCACACAACGGACAGACCGACCAGACGCACAGCCGTTGACATGATTTTTGCGGTTTTCCGCCAATAAAAATACAACAAAATTAATGCAAAACGTTAATGACAACAAATGGTGGCATTCAAATAAACTACAACAACTGCAATATTAATACCTATTGTACAATTACAACAATAAACAAACTGTTGAAATTCGAGACGCGAGCGCAAGATTTGTACAAAATACATTAAAAAAAATATTGCAAAAAATTAAAAAAAAAATATTTCAAAATTAAATAAATGCCAATGCAATACAACAGCCTGTGGCGATTCGTCATAGTGGCGCGCAGCTGTGGCGCTGACATCACACAGTTTGTTGTTTGCGCCTGCGCAAAATGTCAACAATACGACAATCGAACAATCTCGCGCACGCAATGGGGGAGTAGACAAACAAATGGAGCGCAGCGAGAAAATCTGATTTGGTTTGCCCACAATTAACTGATTTAGGAGTTTTGTGGTCAGCACTTACCCTCCGCTGTCATGTAGGTGATTAGCTCCTCCAGCTCGTGTGACATTTGGCATTGTTCATCCGCTTGCAGATTGTAATCCAAGGCGGTGTAGACGATCACTGCCACTTTGCGCAGTACCTGCAATGGCAAGAAAGATATAAACAATTAAAAATAATGAAGAAATGTTGAAGAAAATACCAGAAAAAATTGGAAATCAAATATATATTGTAATTAATTTTGCATTATGCCAGTCAATGGGTGATTAAGTTGTATGCGACATAAAAGTAAAAAAAGTGGCAACTTTGTGCACAAAAAACCTTGATTAACGCAATGAATAAAACCACAATTCATCAACCAGTTAAGCGCAAGAAATTATACAGCGGCAACAGTTGCATGGCTGATAAAGTTGAGACAGCTGAGTTGATGAAGTGGACGTCGGGATGAGGCGGTAGCGCTCACATGCACTCAAATGACTTTTAAGACATTCGGAGAAGTATAACCTGAATGAAAAGTGCCAAAGTTTAATTGCGTCTTGTTCGTAATGAAAAAGAATTTAAAGTGTAAATTGCGTACAGAACGTCGATTTAGTTTTCAAACTAAATTTCTTTGGTAACATGGATCAATAGATCAATGTACCTAAGTAGAGTCTTAAAGTATTGAATCCCAAAAATAAACACAAAAAAGCTTTGGTTTAGTTGTTGTAATAAAAAATAATCTAACAAAACAACTTCAAGCCACAGACATTGAAAATTACTGGTCGGAAATTGTGGCAACTTGGTTGGAAGATTCTTATGCATTCATCTTATAGTCCAGACAATCAAATGATCACCACCTTGCTTCCGTCTATGACGAATGTTTTTGCTAGTGAAAAATTTACCTCAGCAGTTTATCAAATTCAACTGTCCCAGTCTTTTGCCCATAGGTTAGGTTAGGTTAGATTAGGTAGAGAAGGTTGTGTGCGGCACAGAAACCGACCTTCCGCTCGGAAGCCAAATTGGCCCATTGTGAATCGCTTCTTAAATGTTTCTGGAGCTGACCAATCAGTCTCACTCCGGTCTTGATCCAAAACCGGTTCGACCTCATGATAAAAGAGAGCAGATGCGAAATTTCAACTTTTGCCGTGAAAGAGTTGAATGAAGAGTCTTTTGCCTATAGAGACAAAGGTTTCTCTGAGAGAAACATAATGGAATTACCTTAAAAATGGCAACAACTTATGGAACAAGACAATGCATATTGGAGCTAAATAAAATCATTTCATGTAAAATAAAGCCTTCAACTCTATGTATAAATAATGGATTTCTTTTTACTACATATTAAACTCTTCAAAGTTAAAAAGAAACTATACAAAGTTACACTACTGTGGAATCTATTTACAAGGTTGTCAAGCACAGTTCTTTTAAAAAATTGCATGCAAGGATAAAATCGGAGCTCTTAGAACCACAGCCCAGATAAAAATTTTCCCAACTATTCGTCCGGACTTAAAGATGTGATTCAACTTCATCATGAACAGACAATGCAGACACTGTTAAGTTATGTAAGATTAAATATTTGCTAGTAAGAAAATTTGTCTTCTTCAGAATCTTGATTCGACTGCCAGGATCTACTTATGGCTTTGTTTTTTTTATTTTCTTTAAACTTCAAAACTCAGTTCAAAAATAAATAAAAATCAAATCACCAAGTCTGAGAAAGTGAATGGTTTCCTGTAATCTATACAGATAATTAAATTTTTGTTGTTGTTGTTTGATATTGGGTTACAATTCTTCATAAGATAATGCTTTGCTCACAGATTGTTAACTCTTTGTTAAATATATTTTTTGTCTTTAACATTTTTAGTCTGAAGTGTTCATGAAATGATATACAACCGCTTGCAGACTCAGAAAAGAATCATTCTACAAACTTTTTTTTACAGAATTAAGAAAATTCTGCAATCAAAGAAATATGGGAAATAAAAATGAAAAAATAGTGCGGCAACGCTAGTTCAAAGGTAGGGTTTTTTAATTCTGCAAAGTAAACCTAAAACTTGAAATATTTGAGAGTACTTTTTTGTGTTATGCTTCACCTATTGAGGTTCTTCTAGGTCGAAAGATCCTTTCCCCTCGGAAGAATTAAGTTGTGGGACTCTACGATATAAACCCCAATCTCTTCTATAGAATTTCTGCTAGAACAAAGACTGCTTGGATTTTTTGAAAAATATGATTATCTTACAGCTCATAAAACATGTACGACCTTATCTATAGAACTTCACTTAGACTGGAAGAACTTCTCTCGGAAGAGTTAAGTAGAGGAAGTATACGATGGAGAAGCTTCTCTTCTCTCTATAGATCTCTTCTATAGAAACTTTGCTAAAACAATGACTGCCAAAAATTTATTAATACCGGAAGCATCAAGTTCAGATAAGTACAATCTCTCCTATAAAACCTCTGCTAGGCCAATGTCTAACCAATTTATCATCAAACTGACGGCGTCTACGATGGAGAAGCCCAATCTCTTCCATAGAATCTCTGCTAGAACAATGACTGCTACAAATTTACGATTACCGGAAGTTCAAAAAAGTGTATTATGATCTTCTTACAGCTCAAAAAAGAAACACGATCTTATCTATAAAACGCTTCTTAGACTGAAAGAACTGCTCGTCTCGCAAAGATCAAGTTGAGGGACTCTACGACGTAGGAGCCTGATCTCTTCTATATAAACTTTGTAGAACAATTACTGCTACAAAATTTTTGAATACCGGAAGCATCAAGTTCAGGAAGTCTTCTATGAGTCTCTTACAGCTCATAAAAGAAACACGACCTGAACATCTCTTAGACCGAAAGAACCTCTCCACTCGGATCAAGTTGAAGGAGTGTACAATGGAGATGCTCGATCTCTATTATAGAAACTCTGAAGGAAGCCCAATCTCTTCTATAGAATCTCTGCTAGAAAAATTACTGGTAGAAAGATCTTCTTACAGCTTATGAAAGAAGCAAGACCTTATCTGGTCTGAGGGAGTCTACGTTAGGGAAATCCAATCTCTTCTATACAATCTCTGCTAGAACAATGACTGCTACAAATTTATGAATACCGGAAGCATCAAGTTTAGGAAATCTACTATGATCCTCTTACAGCTTAAAAGATAATCGCAATCTTTTCCAAAGGACCTTTGTTAGACCTAAACAGCCTCTACCCTCGAAAGGATCAAGTTGAGGGTCTCTTTGATGGAAAACCCCGATATCTTCTATAGAACCTTTGTTAGACCAATGTCCCCCAATTTATGATTAAAGTGATAGTTGTATATGATGGAGAAGCCTGATCTCATCTATAGAATGTATGTTAGACCAACATCTGTCCCACATATGCTCTTCGATACATTTGTATTTTGTGAATCTTAGTTCTGTAATCCATTATTTCAATAAATTACTCAAATATTTAAACAAATTGCACACATTCAACATAAACTTTTACACATCAAAGAAAGATATCAACTTTCAATAAACATGGCCAAGTCTTTTAATTTTCGCTGTCCACATACTCGTACAGTGGTTTTTCTCTTCACTGTTGCCCAAAGCACTCTACCCAGTATTTGACGATGAAGATGTGTTGAGAAATGCTGCCAGTTGGACACTCGAAATAGCAACTTTCGCTTTTTATTGAGCGAAAAACAAATCATAGCATAGAAATCGGAGGCTGCCAGGCTGGTGGCGCACCAAAGGCAAAACGCTCTAACTGTGACTGCACTTGAAGCAAAGCTTCAACTACACTTCAACGCGCACTTGTCATGATTCGTTGTATTTAAATTTTTTGCACAAACAAACAACAAAAACAACGCTTTAATGACTGTCAAAATCAGCTGTGTTGGCGCGTCGCTACTTGTCGCCCACGCTGACTTGCTGCCAAACAGGCAGACAGACGGACACCTTGCTAAGCGCATTACCACGATTATGGGCCAACAGCAACAACAACAACAGCAACAACTCTCATTGCTCTTACTTATAACTTGTTGTAATTGTTATTGCAGCAGCAGCAGCAACATTTGAATTATGAGTTATGAGTAGACACGCTGCAGCAAAGCAAAAAATTAAAGAAAAAGAAGTGAAATATAAATGACAACGCGCTACTGCTGCGTTTATTTGCGCTTCGGTGTTGCCACTCTTTAGTTTTTTTTTCTTACGGCCACTACCTGTGTATGAGCGCTCGTTATTGTTGCTGTCTTTGGCATTTCGCACTTGCAATGCGCCGCGAGTTGATGCGACTCGGCGCTGAACTCCAGCTGGCGCAATGTCAGTCGACGGCAGCGCGCAGCAATTGTCGATTACACGCCGTTTGTTGGGGTGCCGTCATTGTTGTTGTTGTTGGTTTTGATGTTGGCGGTGGCAAGTGCCTGGCTACGCGATGCGCCGCTACGGTTTGATGTGGTGTGAATTTTTGAATGTCGTTCAACTTGTTGTTTGGAATTTGGTTGCGAAAAATACGTGCAATAATTGTTGTTGCTATTATTTATTGTTTCAGGCTGCAGGTTTCTGTTGTGCAGGTTTATATTTTTGAAAAGGTTTCTTTTTTTCTTTGATGTGGATGTGGAAATAACAAATTATTTGCCAGCTAGCAAAATATTTGTAGAAATGCCAAATGCAAATTGAGTTGCACAAATGGCGTGTCGAAAGGCCCCAAGTAAAGTAATAAAACAGAAAAAAAGTGGTTCATAAAAATTGAAAGCAATTTATTTGAAATATCAAATGTGATAAGCGAAAGTCTGTAAAGTGTTTGGATTGGTTGGTTGTTTGGTTTGGTTTACAGAAATATGTTTTTTTCATATTTATAATACACTTTGGGACACTTGTCACAAAGCTGTTTTTGTAATAATTTAAATTGTTTTAAGTTTCTTAAGAAATTTTACTGTCACACTTTGGGTATTTATGGTTTTTAGAGATTTTAATGAGATTATAAAAAGGGTTTGGGTTGAATTTTTAAACCTGAATATCAATGAAACTAAATAAAATAATAATAAAACTAAAACTAAATAATAATAAAAGCAAAAGTATTGGGTTTTTACTTTAAATGTTTTTATTAAATTGTTTCTACCAAGATTTATGTGATAAATAAGAAATAAGCGATAAATTTGATTGCTGTAATGTTGAGACAACTGTCACAGTTCTGAATATTTAGTTTCAAACTGATGTGGTCAGTTATGTGATTTTGGTACAAATGTCACAAACTAATTAGTACTGTTTTGTATAATTAGTTTAAAACAGATGCGGCCAGCTTATGTCGGTATTTAAATTTTTTAAAGGTAAGAAAAAGGACGTTAATGTCCTTCTTCAGGAAAAATGAAGAAGAAAACTAATACTGACTATTGTTAAGAGGAGATTGCTAAATAAAATGCTACTTGTAGTGGTAAGTTACATCACATGATAATTACAACATAAGTTACAAGTCAAGATCCGTAAACTTTGAGACTGTTTAGAGTTGTCGGAGTTGTGAGTGACATATTAAAAAATTTATTTTAAGTACTGGTGATCATTGTTAAGGCAGGTTCTCACCTTGTGGATCCGAAAAAGTGCACTTTTTTTAGGAATTTTTTTTGAGAAAACGGTTAAAGATACAACGCGTTTCTGGATATGAACACATATTTATTTAGAGAATACAATTTTTCAAATTGAATGAATCAAAAAAAGGGGGGGAGGGGGCGTCCATCAGTGGCGGCATGTCGGCGAGGAGGTGTCCCGCTACCGGAAGTGATTCCGTCAAAACCCGTGATCGGAAACACAAAAATCGAACACATTCTTAATGTGTACCGTATTATCTATTGAATGAACCAAGATCATGAAAAAAGAAATCGAAATTACAAAAGTTATGAGGTTTTGAAAAAAAAATTAAGATTTTCGCATTTTTTTGTTCACTTATTATTTTTTTAAATAAACAATTTTCAATATTTTTGGCTGATCGGTGGTTCATTTATTAGAAAAAACCCTAAGGAACATTCGGAAAAAATTTGGTGACGATTGGTTCATTCCAGCGCCTTCAATCACTTCCGTAAGGTCCGAAAATGTGGTTCTGAGAAAAACGCGTTTAAAGTTTAAAGCGCTCTTGGCCGGTGCTCTACACTGCTCTATGTAACGGCCTGTAACTTTTGTAATTTTTCAGATTTTGATCTGAAATTTCTGGAGCACATTTTTGAAACATATATCTACACGATAAGGCAAAAAATTGTTGTTTTTTTTTCCACAAGGTGAGAACCTGCCTTAAGACTAAAATGCTGTTTTTTAAATTCTTTCAGTGTAAATTTCCAGTATTATGTCTACAAATCAAATATTCTATATAACTTTAAGCTTATAGCCTAAAGCCACGTAGTAAGTTAAAGGAAAACAAATTATTTCTAATGTTTACATGTTTTGGGACACTTTGTGACATGTCTGATAACATCTCTATTGCAATCATTTCCTTTCTATGGCATTTTGCAAAAACTTCCAATATTTTGTATTGGTTTGAGTGGCATAAACAACTATAGATACGACAGTATAGTTTTTAAGAAGTGACAAATGACTCAAATATTAAGCAATAATTTACGCAATTGTATATCATCGGTAGCACACTGGGACACTTTGTGACACTTGTCACAAAAATATTTGTACAATTTTTTGCCTTTTATAGCATTTTAAAAGTTTTGAAAACATTTTTTTAATATTTTTATTGCAAAAACGGCTATAAACGCGCCAGAATGATCTCTTAATAGCCACAAATGACTCAAATATGTAACAATAGTTTTGAATTACTATGTTTTTAACAATAAATGCAATTATGTACCATGGAAAGCCACTCTGAGACACTTTGTGACATGTGTCACAAAATTTGTTTACAGTTATTTGTCTTTCTATTGCATTTTAAAAGATCTTTTAGCACAGTCTGAATGATTTGGGTTGCATAAACAATTACATTCAGACAGTATGATCTCTTAATGGCCACAAATGAATCAAATATGAACCAATAATTTTTAGATTCTATCTATTTAGCGATTTATGCAATTATATATTATCGACAAGCGCTCTGGGACACTTTGTGACATCTGTCACACAAATTATTTTCAATTAGTTGCCTTTCTATTGCATTTTTAAAGTACTTTTAACACTTTTTGGATGATTCGGGCTACATAAACAACTAAAGACAGACAGAATGATCTCTTATAGGCTACAAATGCCTCAAATATGTAGAAACAATTTTCAATTACTATCTTCTAAGCAGTTTATGCAATCAAATACCATCTACAGCCACTTTGGGACATTTTGTGACATCTGTCACATAAAATGTTTCGGAGTTTTTGCGCTCTCATTACATTGTAAAAGTACTTTTAACACTTTTTGGATGAGTCGGGCTGCATAAACAACTACAGACAGAATGATTTCTTAATGGCTACAACTGACTTAAATTAGTAGAAAGAATTTTCAATTACTATATTTTAAGCAATTTATGCAATTAAAAACCATCTACAACTACTATGGGACACTTTGTGACATCTGTCACAAAAATTGTTTTCAATTATTTGACTTTCTATTGCAACGTAAAAGTACTTTTAACACTTTTTTTAAGATTTGGGTTGCATAAACAACTACAGATACACAGTAAGAGATCATTTTAATGGCCACTAATGACCCAAATAGGTAGCAATAATTTCGAGCTATCATCTATTTAGCGATTTATGCAATAATATACTATTGGCAACCGCTATATAACAGCAACTTTCATGCCATAATGCATTCAGCATTGCCATTGACCACCACAATTAGAATCGGCATCGCATAACAACAGCATTGGCAACAAAACAATGTTATGGCTTTCCGTCTCTAAAATGGTCTTTCCTTGGAAAGTGCATATGTATGAGTATGTGTGTGTGTGCAGTTGTGCATAATGGCAGTAATGGCTGCATATACATAAATTGCGCTAACGCTACGCTTTCAAATGCACTCAAGATCCGACAATCTCATTCATTCGTTTGTACGGTTTGTCGATAAAATTTTTTGCTGCCCGACTACGCGTTATGGCGTTGCAGCTAATATGCTCAGCTGTTGCTGTTGCTGTTACTGATGCAGTTGTTGTTTTTTTTTAAGTGCTATGATGAAAAATGCATAGCTATAGAACACCAAGACTGCTGTTGAATTGCATTTCATAAGCGCAGGAAAATTATTTTTGCTTATTAATTACTCAACAGCAAAAACCAGCCAGGAAGATGGAAACTCTTAATTTGCGGGCCATAAAAAAAGTGGTAAAGTGGCAGTGGAGAAATGTTGGCAAAGCGGAAAACAATCAATATACAACAGTTGCAGCTTGCAGCCATAGGAAGTGTTTATAAAGAAGGAGAAGAAGAGAATGAAGCTATGTGCGACAATTAGGAGGAGAAAAGAATTGGAGACTGGAGGTTGGTTTCAGACAGCAAATAGGATGAACAATGTTAATCCATTCACGACTTTTCATGATATTTTTGCTATCCTAAGACTCAAACACAATGTGTTCAAATTTAACCAAATTAGGTCTGACAGATATAGTTGCGAGCCCCAACCTGGCAGCCAATTGCACGCGCAGAAGTCATCAAATATGGCTAAAGAAATCTGCCGCATGCAGCGCTTGGGAAGTTTCAGTTGAAAAGCAACGAGTGCGGCCACTTTGCGTGCCACATTAGGGACGCGCCATATCGGTGCGCGCTGGTTGCTGTCACAATTTGTTGCCAACGCAATTAATTGCATTCAACGCCAAGTTGAGCGCCGGCCGGCTGCTGTGCAGAGATTTCGCGGCTGATAGCGAGCGCTGATAGCGTTGATTAGCCTAATAGACAAGACGTGTAGCACCGGGCGCTGAGTGCTGCATGTGGCAAGTGGCAAGTGCGGATTAGACATGGAAGTGGCAATGGTGTTGCCCACACAGCGCAGAGGAAATGCACTGCAGCATTTTCCGCTCCAGTTGCGGCAACGGCGAATAAAAGCAGCAACATTGCTACAGGCGCGCCGTGCAACAGTTGCAGCCGGTTGCGCAAATGTTTTGCCAACAACCGAAGTGCTGTGCGGCAAGCTGGCCAGCGTCGTGCCATGTGCTGTGGTGCGCTGTTGCATGTGCAGCGCAAATAAAGCGCAGTCGGCGGAGGCGCAACCCTTTAGCATGTTCGGCTAACACAACAATTTTCCCAGCATTTGCTGATTTAATTTTTCTTTATTTTTTCAATTTTCTTTATTTTTTTCATATTGTTGTTGCTGCTCAAGCATGAGAAAATCGACTGGGAAGCGGCAGGAGCAGCGACTGGAAATGTGTTTTAAGGGAGTTGGCAGCGTCGAACGGCCAACGTCGCCGCAGTGCTTAACCTTTCGACTGAACTCACGCTTTATGTGGAAATGTTGCCATTTTTGTCAGCTCTCCTTGCAGCACACTCGCGCTGCCGCCGCTTTTCATTTGCTGTTCGGTTCGCCTTTAATGAATGCAACGCTGAGTCAATGAATGCGATTTGGGTGTTTTACGGTTTGGTTTGCTTTTGCTTTGTTGCAAGGGGGAGCGATTAGTTTGGAAATTGCGCAGACGACGCGTCGGTTTTCGTGGAAAGTAAACAAAGCAATGGACGCTTCATTGAATGGTGAAGGGGAGTTCAGGCGGGAACTGACTAATGCAGCATGTCACGCGCAACTATTAAATTAATGACATGCAACATTCTTGAGTCATTCGATAGTATTTGGCGTTTGGGCAATATTTGAGCGTGGAAGCAATGAAGGCAAGTAGACAAGTTTTGAAAGAAAGAAAAAAACTGAATTGCCATTTAGTTGTGGATTAGTTTGTAACGAAATTTTGTTTAAATATGACGAATGCATAAAATATAACATCAAACTATAACATAAAACAACCTTAAAATAAACAATACAAACACAAAAAAAATTAAATTATTATCTACAAAAGATAAAAAATAAATAAAAACAATAACATAATATTAAATTAAAAAACATAAACACAAAATATAAAATATGAAATTAAAAAATCCTTATCAAAATAAGATATTTACAAAAATAAATGAAAATGTCACAAAAAATTGTGTTAAAATTGAAATTAACCCTAACGGTTTTGCCGATTTGAAAAAGAATTGCAATAAAAACTTTGCACAAATTTTAACCTTAACACTTATTTAAGCTAATAAATAAAAATAAAAATAGAGTTTTTGATTTAAAAACTCTTTTAAATTTAAATAATTACAAAAAATCCAAAAACAAAAAATACAACAAAAACTACCAAAAATTTTTTTATTATTTTTCATTTTTGTTTTGTAAATGTTTTTTTGTTTTTGAGAAGATTTTTAATTCAAAACTTTGCACAAATTTTAAATTTAAAAATTATTTTAAATAAGAAATGAAAGTTATAATAATTCGTTTGTAGTTTTTGATTTTAAAACTCTTTCTTATTTAAAAAATTAAACAAAATCGAAACACAAATTTTTCTTTATATTTGTTAGTGTTGGGTTTTTGTAATTATGGATTATTACTTTTTTTGAATTTAAATTTTTAACATTTTTTTTAAACAACAAAAAAAAATTCATCATATTTTCTTATTATTATTTCTGATTTTAATTTATAATTTTAATTCTTGAAATTTCTAATAAAACGACATATTTAAATATTTTTTTTTGTTAAAAAAATTTAAAACGACATTATAATAATCAGAGAATATTAAAAAAACATTCTTTGTTAAAAAAATTAAGAAAACTTAAATTCCTAAAAGTTATTAATAAAAAAAATAATTTTAAATCAAAATGGTGTTCTTCGTATTTGATATTTTCATATTTATATTTTTTTCAATTTTTTTAAATTATTTTAAACAACAAATAAAATGTAAAAAAATTTTTTGTGGTTGTTATTTTTCATTTAAATTTAAGATTTTAGTTTTAATTTATTTTAATTTCTAATAAGTTTACATAAATATTTATTTTTTATTTTTATTAAAAAGTTTAATATATTAAAAAATACTGATTATAAAAATCAGAAAATATTAACAAACATGTTTTTTGTTAAAAAACTTAAATTCTTAAAAGATATTTATTAAAAAATTACAAAAATCAAAATAATTATGATTTTTATGTTTGACATTTTAATATTTATTATTTATTATTGTTTTTTTAATTTTTTCAATTTTTTTAAACAGCAATACAAATGTTTTTAATGTTTTTCTGGTTATTATTTTTAATTTTAATTTCAATTTTTAATTTAATTTTTTTTAATTTCTAAAAGTGACAAATGTTAATTTTTATTTATATTAAACAGTTGAAAATATTAAAAAAGACTAATTATAATAATCAGAAAATATTAACAAAAAATGCATTTTGTTAAAAAATCAAAAACTTAACTTCTTAAAAGATATTAATAAAAAAAATTCCAAAAATCAAAATAATGATGTTTTTTTTGTTTACTATTTATATACTTTTTTCATTTTTCTTAATTTTTTAAAAGGCAATAAAAATGCTATTAATTACTTTCTGGTTATTATTGTTAATTTTAATTTCAATTTTTAATTTTAATATTTTAATTTCTAATAAAGAAACAAATGTTTATTTTTTATTTATATTAAAAAGTTTAAAATATTTAAAAATACTAATTATAATAATTAGAAAAAGTTTGTTATTTGTTAATAAAAATCAAGAAATTTTAAATTCTTAAAAGATATTAATAAAAAATTACAAAAATCCACATACTGATGATTTTCATATTTAATATTTTCATATTTATTATTATTTTTTTTTATTTTCATATTTAGTATCTAATTTAATATTTCACCTTTTCAGTTTTAATTTTTTAACACAAAATTATTTATTTTTGTAAATTTATTAATAAGAAAAAAAATTGCCTGTTTTGAAATAAAAAATAAAAAAAATTAAATAAAAAAATAAAAACAATAAAAATTAAATAAATAAAAACAAAAAACACAAAATAAACAAAAAACTAAAAAAATTAATTTAGGTTTCTTGAGTTTTGTAAATTAAAACAAAACCGTCTTAAAAAAATAAAAAAAATTTTAATTTATAATAATTTTTAGTATAAAAATAATTTTTATAATTGTCTTAAAAAAATATAAAAAATATTTTAAAATTTTAAGCATTTATTATTTATTACAAATTAATTCATTAATTAATAACCAACAAAAAGTTATAAACATTTTCCATATATTTATATTTATAAATCTTTATTTTCTATTTAAAAATTTTAAAACAATTTTTAAAATATATAAAAAATTTCAACAAATTTCAATAAAGCATATCACAACTTTTGTGACAACGCAAAATTGCCTTTCGAGCGTCGCGCCAGTCGGTCGCAAAATCCAATTGAAAATTGTGTGAATTTTGTTGTTTCACCAGTCGCTGCGCTCGAATCAACCCAGTTCACACGCGCGCAAGTCAGAAAGCAACAACAAAAACCACAACAACAACCATAAGTACAACAAGAAACAACAAATTGAAACAACACTTGAAGCACACACATTGAATTGTCTGACAAAAGTATGCAAAACCTCAGAAGCATGGCGACAAGTGACATTATGGCCGAGTCGGCGGCAGCGCCGATTGTTGTTGATAAGCACGCGGCAACTAATTGCACACATTTACCAGGGCTTCACTTTCGCTACAATAAAGCGGCCTGTTGGATACTAAGAAACAAGTCGCTTCAAAGCAGCAAGCGAGGTAAGTAGGCGAACGGAGGGGCCGAGGCGCACTCACTCTCACGCTTGTCAGCTGGTGCGACCGAATCATCTTTTCAACAAAATGTCACATTTACATGCCACTCATAAATGCGCACGAGCACTCGCGCATACCGCAGCTAACATGTTGCATGTGGCACATTGTTATTTTTAATGGCTGCGCGCACATGCAACACTGGCGGCAACGAGCGCAATATGGCGCGGTGCAACCATAAATTTGGGTCAAACATGTCGCCTACCCATAGGTGTGCGGCGTGCAACAGATGCAGCAGCACAAACTAAGTATTTGACAACTGAACATTGATAGAAGAGCGGAGCGCAGCGGGACGGGCTGAGGCATGCAGCGAGTGTGGCAGCAGCAGGCTGCAAGTGAATATTGGCAACATTATTGTGACATACAGTCAGTCAACGCTCGTTGACATTTGCAGCATGAATGCAATTTTTTTTTCATCTGTTGTTGCATGCCACATACAACAATAACGGCAACCAAACAAACAAAGCAAAAAATTGCCTCTTTTGCATTTTCACTGCGCCAAGTTACGTTTTGTTGGGCACAAAATTCAATCGTTGAGTGGCAGCAACAGCGGCGAAAATAATGAAAAATTCATGAAATCCAAAAATTGCTGTTACATTTACATGCAACATGTATCGGGGATAGCTATTGTTTTTGTCGTATTGCTAGTTGTGTTATTGTTGTAATGCGGAATATTTTGCGCGCATGTCGCTGTAGCGAAATTCCAATGTCTACTGTTGTTGTTGGTGTGGTTGTAGCTGGTGCAATGTTGCGCATGCGCGCGGCAAGTGATCAATGCGGCTGCCATGAATTGTTGTTGCTTACGTTGTTGCGCCCTCCCCCAGAGATTTGAATCAATGTTAAGCACTACAACAACAACAACAAGAACAACAGAGCTAGTAAGAACAACAGCACCAACAATACAATAGTAACAACAGCGACAATTACAACAACCGCAGCGGGTAATAGCAACCACAGCACCACCACTAACAACAACAACAACAACAGCAACCATGCGCATGTCTGTCCTTATAGGCGAATGGCTGTCGGCTTGGTGTCGTCGCCGCGCTGTGTCGCTTTAAATATGCGTAGAATGTTTTCCACGAAACAATTGCAGCAATCGAGCCGACAGCAACGGCAACACCGGCATCGAGCCATATGGAACAGGTCGGTGGGTAAACGTTAATGGCCACAATAGCTGCAACCAGCTATGGAACAAAGAGCGCGCCGAAATTGGTTGGTGACAAAATTTGTGTTATATAAATTTTTTTATATATTTCATGAATTTATAAACCAAAGTCCATGGATTAAAGACTCTTTTCTAGCTCGTCAAACTTTTCTGGGAAGGAGTAAAAGTGCTTGCAGCAAGCAGAAACAAAAATCTATCTTTTCTGTTCCAGAATTAACGCTCAAAAGTATGCAACGAAAACTACATGGCCCAACTACGACCTGAACGGGACGAAGCAACTGCTTTGAAACACTCGAGAGACTCACTTTGGTTCTTACGGGTCATTGGCAAATGTAGGAACATGTGTTCCGGTTGCAAATATCCTTCAATTAACCATCAACTATCCTTCAACTACCCTTCAACTAGTCACAGTTGTGGGGGAGGAGGACAAGAAAGAGACATTGACTCTTGTTCTGTTTTCATGCTCGAGTTAAGCAAGAAAGATACTACGCTCAGTTGGGACTTTCTTCCCGGAAGACAAAAGAACCATTTCAAACGTAGAGATCCAGAGGCTTCGACTTCCTGAATCTCACAAAGTGGATTGAAAACACCAGCCAGCACCAACACAAAATGATAATGTGACACCAAAACGGACTTCATGTTCTAATTATGCTTTTTAGCTGTGACAACAACCACTTACCCAATCAACCAACCAACCAAAAACTATAGGAAAGTCTGTCTCTTACAAAAACCACACATCCATATCAATTAATCTTCATATGGACGGAATTTCAATGTATCTCAGCTCAAACTGAAAAACAGTTTTCCAAGGGTTTTTCCCCCCAATTTCGACTAATCCTTAGATATACAGCTGCGGTCAAAATAATAGTAGTACGCATACAACGAAAAGAAAATTAGGAAAAAATAATCTGCTTTTTTTACAAATATTTATTTTGTATTTTTTTTAACAAGTTATATGTGTTAACAATGCAATCATAAAAGAAAACTTAAGAATTAAACTCAGTTTGGGTTGATTTAAATTAAATGCGTCAAAAGCTCCAAAATATGGACGGTCAAAAAAATAGTAGTTCGCTTTACTTTCATAAAAATTAAGCAACAATTGTGTTTCATTTTAAAAGATTTTGTGGTTAAATAGTAATAACGAAATGTTTCTTCAAATTAGTATTTAGTTGCGTGACTGTTGTTTGGCTATTACTGCAGCACAGAGCCGATGCATTGAAATAACCAAATTTTCATATCTTTCTCTAGGGGCGTGGTCTACTGCTTCTCAAAGTTGATTTTTATTTAAAAGATTATTGTGAGCAACTGCTCTCTTCACGTCACACCACAAATTTTTAATTATATTGAAGTCTGGTGATTGTGCGAGCCATTCCATAACCCTAATCCTGCTCTTGCGAAGCCCCTTTCGTGCGACCTTTCTTGTATGCTGTCGGTTATAATCCTGTTGGAAGATCCAAAGCATTGGCGTTTTTTCACGGACATACGGTGGCACGATTTCCCGCAAGATTCGTACACATACACATCGATCCATCGTTTTCTTGATCAAATAAATAGCGCCACCTCCATAAAACGTAGTACATCCATTTATTTATTCAGCATGTCTTACGTTTTATGGAGGTGGCGCTATTTATTTGATCAAGAAAACGATGGATCGATGTGTATGTGTACGAATCTTGCGGGAAATCGTGCCACCGTATGTCCGTGAAAAAACGCCAATGCTTTGGATCTTCCAACAGGATTATAACCGAAAGCATACAAGCAAGGTCGCACGAAAGGGGCTTCGCAAGAGCAGGATTAGGATTATGGAATGGCTCGCACAATCACCAGACTTCAATATAATTAAAAATTTGTGGTGTGACGTGAAGAGAGCAGTTGCTCACAATAATCTTTTAAATAATAATCAACTTTGAAAAGCAGTAGACCACGCCCCTAGAGAAAGATATGAAAATTTGGTTATTTCAATGCATCGGCTCTGTGCTGCAGTAATAGCCAAACAACAGTCACGCAACTAAATACTAATTTGAAGAAACATTTCGTTATTACTATTTAACCACAAAATCTTTTAAAATGAAACACAATTGTTGCTTAATTTTTATGAAAGTAAAGCGAACTACTATTTTTTTGACCGTCCATATTTTGGAGCTTTTGACGCATTTAATTTAAATCAAACCAAACTGAGTTTAATTCTTAAGTTTTCTTTTATGATTGCATTGTTAACACATATAACTTGTTAAAAAAAATACAAAATAAATATTTGTAAAAAAAGCAGATTATTTTTTCTTCATTTTCTTTTCGTTGTACGCGTACTACTATTATTTTGACCGCAACTGTACCTACAATACATTTTCCCTAATGCCCTTTAAGTCTTGAGACTTTACTAAAAGTTGAACTAATGATTCGCTCAACAAACTCTTCTTTGTTCTTTTCTCGATGATTCATTATGCAATCTTACGTCTTTTCAGTCTGCTGAGAGAACTTCTTTGAACAAAATTCCATCAAATAACAAAATCTGAATTCAATAAAGCCATAATTTGTCATAAGTTGGAAAAATTCCACTGTGTATTGACAATTATGTGCATTCAGTTCGTGCCTTTTCAATATCTTCACTAATAAATTTGTCTTTTTACACTGAAAAGCCACCAATGGAGACATACGAGACATTTGCTGACTTGACCCTTTCTTGGTTGTGGTATTTGTGTCATCAAAAAAACAATATGACAACACTGAATATTATGTGACAAAAAAAAAATAAAAGAAAAACGTGAAAAGAAAAGAAAAATGACAAGACACCTTGTGACTTGGCAACAATTGATGGTCAATCATGATTGACAGATTAGACGTGGTGGCATGTCACAGCACAAAGTTGACTGGACAATCTTTAATGGCTTTAAGCTGTGACAAACATTGTCAATGCATTATGGAAAATTTCAAAGATGCAAAGTAGTGATTTGAACATTTAGTGATAAGTTAAGTGTCAGAAAAAGATTACTGAAAGAAACCTGTAAGTGAGAAAAGTGATAAGCAATATTAGGTGTCAGAAAAAGATTACTGAAAGGCTTAGTAGGCGCAGCAAGTGTCAGTGAAAACAAGACAAACATTTTAAATATAAACGATTGAAGATATGATAGTTAAAAGTTTATACTTGCTTAAAAATTGAGAGAAATATTGAACTGTTCATGTATGTCACTTGTCAAATTATGTCAACAAAAGTAAATGCTTTGAGTTGAACTGTTCATGTATGTCACTTGTCAAATTATGTCAACAAAAGTAAAAGCTTTGAGTTACTGAACAACGATAAGCAGAGACAGTTGGCAGTTTTGAGAGTTCAGATACAAACTTTAGACTATAAGATCAGAGATATTAATGCTCCAGTCTATAAGTCTCGTAAATCAAAGACCGATAACAGCAGTTTTAAGAGTTCAGCTAAACATTTAAGACTATGAGTCCAAAGTTTTTAATGCTTGACTCTTTAACTACCAATAACGAGAGACAGGTGACAGCTGCTTTTGAAGTTGAGCTGAAATTTTTAGACTAAAAGATCACCCAAGTCTGGAGCTAATAATTAGATCACAAGTCAAAGTCCAATCCAATTGAATCTGAAGCTGAAAACTTGTGCTGATCCCAAACCATTAAAGTTGTAGTAAATGTCTGCTTTAATCGAACATTTCCTGGTCTTTAGCTGACGCTGGTCTTTTGGTTCGTATTGCAAAAATCATTTAGGTTCTAATCTCTTCAAAACTTATGCCAAATTCTTGTGCCAATTGAACATTGTTTCTATAATGTTTTTCAGAGAAGTTTCATTATTTTGTCGCCCTCAAATACATCAAATGGTCAGTGGGTAGCAATTTTTGTCACAAAAACTGACCCAAAATCATCACACACACACAGGTTTACTTTGTTCAAATGTGCCAGAGATTTCTAATGCCAGATTGAGTGCTGCAATGACTTGGCATAAGAATGTGTGCAGACACCCAGACAGAAAAAAGCAATCAGAATAAAAAGAATACACAATGAGATGAACAAATAGCAGTGATCGTGATCGTCATAGAAAGGCAGGCAACAATGTGCTATGGGTTGGAGAGTGAAAGGGGGGATTTTAGGGGTTTTATTGGATGGTTTTGAAATTTATTGACTCAAGTTAATGTTAACAAAGGATTCAGAAGGAAATTAGATATTTGTAGGACTGTCTCAGTTCAATATTTTAGGCCGTAAATAGATCGCAGGTGCTGCTTTTGGACAAATTTCACTTGGAGAGAATAGAACTTAGAAGTCTCATTGGGTATTTGTTTTAAGTATTAGACAGAGTTGATATTTATAAAGAATTGAAAAGGAAATTAGATATTTGTGCGAGAGTCTCAGTTCCATCTTTCAGGCCGCAAATAGATCTCAAGTGCTGCTTTTCCGACTAATTTTAATTCTTGGATAGATTTGAACCTTGAGATCTTTTTGGATATTATTTTAAGTGTTAGAAAGAGTTGATGTTTACAAAGGATTCAAAAGGAAGTCAGATATTTGTGCGAGAGTCTCAGTTCCATCTTTTAGGCCGCAAATAAATCTCAAGTGCTGCTTTTTCGACTAATTTTACTTGGATAGAATTGAACTTGGAAGTTTTATTGGACATTTTTTAATGAACTAGACAGAGTTGATGTTTATAAAGGATTCAGAAGGAAGTCAGATATTTGAACGACAGTCTCAGTTCGATCTTTGAGGCCGCAAATAGGCATCAAGTGCTGCTTCTTGACTAATTTTCTGAGATGGAATTGAACTTAGAAGTTTTATTGGATGTTCTTTTCATGAACTAGACAGAGTTGATGTTTCTAAAGGATTCGGAAGGAAATCAAATATTTGTAGGACTGTCTCAGTTCCATCTTTTAGGTTGGAATAGGTCTCAAGGGCTGTTTTTTCGACTAATTTTACTTGGATAGAATAGAACTTTGAAGATTTATTGGACATTCATTTGATGCATTAGACAGAGTTGATGTTTATGAAGGAATCGGAAGGAAATCAGGTATTCGTAGGACTGTCTCAGTTTGATTTTTGAGGTCGAAATATATCTCAAGTGCTGCTTTTTAACTACTTTTACTTCGATAGAATTGCCATTTGAAGTTTTATTGGGCATTTTTCTAAAGTATTAGACATGGTTGATGCTTATTAAGGATACAGAAGAAAATCAGATATTTGTAGGACTGTCTGAGTTTCTTCTTTTCGGAGTTCCATCCGTCGGAATAGGTCTCAAGTGCTGCTTTTTCGACTCATTTTACTTGTATGGAATTGAACTTTGAAGTTTTACTGGACATTCTTTTAAAGTATTAGACAGATTTGATGTTTACAAAGGGTTCAGAGAGAAATCATCAGAAATATTTGTAGTTCGATCTTTAAGGTTTAAAATAGGCTTCAAGCGCTGCTTTTTCGACTAATTTTACTTAGAAAGAATGCAACTTGGAGGTTTTATGGGAATTCGTAAAGAGTATTAAACAGAGCTGATATTTTTAAAGGATTCAGAAGGAAATCAGATACTTTTTATATGGGTTTTTTATGTCATAAATATTCCTCAAACGCTGCTGTTCCAACTAATTCGACTCGAGTAGCGTTTGAAAAGTTTCTACACATAGCTTGTATTAGCTTACATACTCGTCCTCTTTTTACATACTAACATTCACTATCAAGCATAGTCTATCCTTAACATTTTCGATGGCTGATGGAAGAAGGATATACCTTTCTTTGAGACTTGAATTTTGTTTCACGTTCAGTTATTTGTGGCCGCTTGCTCTAGAAGTGTAAACGAGAAGTCATGCTTTTGTCCTTCTATGAATAATTGGATCAATTCTGTTACAGAGGAAAAAGATTCAAAACTGTAACTAAGATGAAGCAGTTCGAGTGGTCTTCCAAGAATGGACACTCTTCCTCCCCATGACTTCGTACAGGCTATCGTAGAAAAGTGCCACAAACAAGAAGCCATGCTTTTGTCCTTCTATGAATAATTGGATCAATTCTGTTACAGAGGAAAAAGATTCAAAACTGTATCTAAGATGAAGCAGTTCGCAGCAGTTCTTCAAACAAAGGACACTCTTTTTCCCCATGATTTCGTACCAACTGTCGTTGAAACTGACACAAACAAGAAGTAATGCTTTTGTCCCTCTCTGGATAGTCAGATCAATAGGAAAAGTATTCAAAATTTTATCGAAGATCAATCAGTTCTATACACATGAAATATGAGTCGTCTTTGAACACTGGATACTCCTTTCCACTTAACTTCATACCCAGCATTCTTAGAAAATTCCACCAAATCAAACAATAAATATTTCCCAAAATGCTTTCTCTACTAAACTGTGAAACTTCTTCAACGAAAAATTGATTCTTTTCTTAATCTGATCCCCGTAAATTCGGTTTATTGGCGCCGCTGTGGCAGCAATCTTGCGGCAATCATGCAACCACGCCGCGCGATCATTGAATGCTATTGGGCTATTTATGTCCAAAACAAAAATAATAATGCCAAAAATGGAGAGAAGAAACACTTGCTGGACCACAGACATACGGCAACAAATAGCATAACAACGGCAACAAATAGCATAACAACAACAACAATCGACATATAACATACACCGCCCGCTTTTGTGCAGCGCTGTCAAAGAACTTCTTTGGGAAGCCAACTAGGAGAATTGCACAAAAGAAGTGGTAAAATCGAGTGGTAACCAGAAGAAGACAAAGCAGCAGCAAGTTTTTAGCGTAAAGACAAAACGCGCTGCAACGACAACAACAACAACGAGGACTACGACGCTGCAGCGTTCAACAACGCGCAGATGATATCGCAGCAATCTTAATTGGGTAATT
The DNA here is from genome assembly GCA_963971225.1 of Melieria omissa. Taxonomy (NCBI): domain Eukaryota; kingdom Metazoa; phylum Arthropoda; class Insecta; order Diptera; family Ulidiidae; genus Melieria; species Melieria omissa. The sequence continues at coordinate 146,003,322 of OZ020267.1, forward strand.
GGCCCAAGTACCGTAGTGCAACAAAAAAATAATAACAACAACAACAAATATAAAAAGTTAAAAAACTCACTGAGAAATAAAATGAAAAGGAAAAATGAAAGAAAAAAAACCAACTCAAAGGCCAACAGTACAAAAAAAAAATTGTAACGGCCAGAACATTGAAGCGTTCAATGGTGGCGAATGAAACTTGTTTTAGGTGAAGCAGAAAAGTAACAACAACAATAACAGCAACAACAAAAAAGTCAGCAAAAGAAGTTAGATAAAGATTTTGAAATAAAAGCAAGAAGAGTAGCGGGGAAAAGAGAGAACACAGAGTGCGGGCGAGCAGCAACGAAGCGCTGCATTGAGCGGGGGAAGGGAAGGGAAGAGCGTTCATTGCATTCATTCATACATTTATTTATTTCGATCATGCAACAACGGCAGCGGCATGCACGAAATGTGCAAAGATAGCACAAACAAATCAACAAAAAAACAAAACAAGAAGAAAAACAAGAAGAAGAAGCAACAGCAGCGACTGGCGCAGATAAAACATGTTGCACGATTTCTGCGCAAACAGCACCGGCAACCAACCAGTTTCCTAGAACGTCTATATGGCAGCGCTTGTGGCACGTTGCTGGCTCCAACTATGAGCATGTGGCACGTCATGTTTTCAGTGTGTGGCTGCCACAGACTGTTTGGTTCGCGGTTGAGTTCGGTTTGGTTGGTTTTGGTGCGATGCGGCCGTCTTGACTTGGCCAGCAATACAACAACAACAACGATGCATATTGTGGCAACTGATTGGGATTGCCGTGTTGAAAGAATGAACGACGCCGAAAAGTGGCGAAGCAAAGTTGGAAAGGCAGCAACAGCGACCATTGCACTAACTGTTACTTTACAACAACAATGTCTGCGGCAATGTGCCGTGTTGCATGTGTGTGGCGCTGTTGTTTTTATTTGCTATTGTTGTTTTCGTTTTTGTTGTTGTTGTTGCACTTTACTGGCGACGGCCAGTGCTGGTTTGGGGCTAAAATATGCTCGTCGGGTGAAAGATGACTTAGAAAACTGGTAATAGTCAACTAGAGAAAGAACAATAACAACAACCATTAGCAGCGTCACCACGTTATTGATAAACTGCCTTGGCAACAATTTGCATCTAGTGGTGTTGGTGTGTGTGTGTGGCATGTGGCATGTATTGCATTGCCTCTCCCATATTTTCTTTGCCTCATTGTTGCCTCCAACTTTTCTTATTTGTGCACACTTTGCCAAAGCCTCTTCTGCTGCTGCTTCTTCTTTTTCTTCTTCTTATTTTTTGTATCTTCAACGCTTTTATGCCGCCACCAGGAACCGTTGCTTTGACCGTTTTTCGCACGCGGCACAAGTGCGGCCACCGCCGCCGCCACAAAGAAGTGTGTGGCGCGCCTGCGGTATGTTGCCATATCGCTGTTATTATTTGTATATTTGTGTTGTTGTTGGCGCGCAAAAGCATTTTGAAAATGATGCAGTAATTGTTGTTTTTATGCCGCAGCCGCATGCATAAAATCCTCTGCAGCAACTCACGCGGCCGCACCCGCGTTCTCGCCAGTCAATAGAAAACTCTATTAATTGAATACACTGCACATTCGACCCCCTACCCCACTCGCCCCCTCTCTCGCCCAATTCGCTGTGCATCTCACTCAAGTCGCCGCACGAGTCGTAAAGTCTCGTCTGCCAGCTGCATTGCTTCGGTTTAGTTACAGTTTCGTTTAGTTTATTTGCCAAGTTCGACCCGTTGCCGGCTGCAACATCTTAACTTGTCTTAATCGATTTCTTTGTGCCGCTGCTCGCTTTTCCAGTTTTCCCACTCGCCTAGAAGCGTTGACCATCACAACGCTCGCGTCGCAGTCAACTCGGGCGCTGCTTCTTTCTCCTCCTAAGCCGAATGCCGCCAAATTTGCCGCACATCCCATACGACAACCGCCGCAACGCAGCCGACAAGTACCGTTGCGAATCCACTTGGCCGCGCCGCTGATTTCAGTTTGTACAACTTTATGTATATTTGCACGCGCTGCTCCACTCTGAGCCACTTCAGCTGCTTCTTCTTCTTCATTGCTGTTTGGTTTATTATCCACCACAACAAAGTGAGAAATCAATTTTTGCATAATCGCCGCGCGCAAATTTTTGCTTATTTGCTCATTTTTTACGCTTCAAGTCGGTTGTAATTTCTACCATTTTTTGTTGTTGTTGTTGTTCAAATTTGCCAGCTTTGGCCACTGGCTAGAAAGTTGGCTGCAAGTGAATATTTCAGACGGATTAGTATTGTTGACTGTAGTTGGCATTGAAACAAATCATTTGAGATGCGCAGACTTTAACGGTAATTACATGGTTGATGGTCAGGATCCATGGGGAAGTTTTATGGCAAAGTTGTAGACTTCGAAATGCGTATTTGAAATAGATTTGTCAGAAGTTGTTTGATTTGTTTTCAAATCATAATTCAAATCATAATTTCTGCGCATATTTTTCTCAAAGTGGTTGGACAAAAGTTTATGGTTAGTAGTTTTTTCATGTGCAGACTTTAACGGTAATTACATGGTTGATGGTCAGGATCCATGTGGAGGTTTTATGGCAAAGTTGTATGCTTCGAAATACTTTTTTGGAAAAGATTTGTCAGAAGTTGTTTGATCGCTTTTCAAATCATAATTCAGATACAATTTTTTGGTCATATTTTTCTTAAAGTAGTTGAACAAAAGTTAATGGTTAGTGAATTTCAGATGTGCAGACCTTAACGGTAATTTCTGGTCTTGATCCATGGGGGACTTTTTGACGAAGTTGGTTGTGGTGTTTGAATGAGATTGGCTAAGATTTTCAAATTATCACAATCTGTCCACATATTCTTTAGTAATTTATGAATGTTGATGATTGTAAAGTAAATGAACCAATTTGCACCTGAGAAATTAGGGTCTAGAATACAGACACTAAACTCCAAGGTAGAACTAATAGATCACAATAGATATACAATTTTTTTTTAATATAAAAGAAACACGTAAAAATATAATGTTAAACTTAAAACAATAATTAATTTAAAAATGTCAAAAATTTAATAAAAATATACAAATTATTCAATATTGACAATCAATGCTACATTAAACTCAAAATTAGCAAAAATATTGAAACAAAAATTCTTAAAAATATACAAAATCATGTAAAAATTTAATTTTTTTAAATATATTGACATTTATGACAAATATGACAAATTAACAAATATGTTAAGATTATTTAATGTTGAATAAAAATTATAAATTTTTTAAATAATTATCAAAAATACTGTAAAAAACTTTTCAAAATGTAAAACAATTATAAACAAATTTTTGAATTTTTTTTTTAAATAAAAACATGTACATATTAAAATAAAAATTCATTAAATTTTAAACATTATTGGAAAAATGTAAAAATTCAAATATAATGTATACAAATTAGTTGATTTTATTAATTTAATGATTTCAAAATTTAAAATTTATAAAAAAATATATATAAAAAATAGGTATACATATATAAAAGAATATAGGTATATAAAAAATTAATATGTAAAAAATTAAATAAAAAATAATAAAAATTATTTAATGTTGAATGAAAATTATACATCAATCTCAAATTATCAAAAATACTAAAATAAAAACTTTTAAATATATAGAAACATTATTTAGTGAAATTTTAAAATTTTCTAAAAAATACAAATTCATTGTATTATTCAAAAGAGATAACACTTTTTAAAAAATTTAAGCATTGATATAGTTATTAAAATAAACATTTGTAAATATATATAACAAATTATTTGAAAAATGTAAAAATTAAAAAAATATATATAAAAATTGTTGACCTTAAGTAAATTTATCATTTAATTTAAAACTTAAACATAAAAAACTTATATATAAAAATATATTTAAAACACTAAAATGTAAAAAATTAATTGAAAAGTATAAAAATTATTTAATGTTAAATAAAAATGCTACATTAAGCTCAAAAATATCAAAACTACCGAAATAAAAACTTTTAAATATATAGACAAATTATTTAGTAAAATTTTAAATTTTTCTAAAAAATATAAATTTACCAAATTATTTGAAAAATATAAAAAATTAATTACAATACACACATTTTTTAATATTAAAGTAAAATTTCTTACAAATCTAAAAAATTATTAAAAAAAATATTTAAAAAATGTTTTTGAAATCCCCGTTTTTTTATTTTGTGTTTGAAAAATCTAAAAATTAAATAAAATATACAGACATATTTTAAATTGCAATAAAAATTCTTAAAAATCTAAAAAATCACTGAAAAAATAAAAAAAATTGAAAAAAAATTATTTGAAATCCCCGTTTTTTCTCAACTAAACCGCACCGAACTCATCAATATCGCTGCCACTTTCCATCATACCACATCACATGCTCCCACCACAATTAGTGTTCCCAATAGAAATCAATTCCCTTCTTTGGTGCATGCAAAGATGTATGAGAAACATAAATAACATTGGTTTGTTGTTGCTTCAACACATTTTTATTTCCTCTCGATTAAAGCTTCTCACGCCTTTCAATGCTGAACCCGGTCACTTTCTTATAAGCACAAATGTATGTGTCTGTTTGTGTGTGCAGACTCTTTTGTGTTTCTCAACAATGCTGACAGCTTCAATATTTCTATTTTGATTTCATTCATTTCTACAAATATTGATCCATCCATCAAAATCGCCGCACGTTGCGTGAAAATTCTAAAGTGATTTATGAGAGCCACCAGACACAGCGAATGCAATCACTTCTTGTTTATTTCGCTACTTCACACGTCAAACTGTCAATTCGTTAGAGTCAATAGAATCCGCATCAGCAGCAGCAGCAGCAACAACAACAACAACTACACAACGGCTACAGCGGCAGCGGCGATTGCGGCTTCAATTGGGCAGCTTTCAAAGTTTGAACGTTCGAACACTTCGGCAGCCGGCACTGGACACGCGAGTAAACGATGCTTTGATGATTTGTTGTTGTTGTTTTTGTTGATATTTTTAATGGGAAAACAGTTGAACCTAAATAAAACGTGAGTGGACAAAGTGCTTCCTGCCATTGTGTGGTTGTTGTTGTTTTTGCTCTTCATAATTCTACACAAAACTTTCTCATTGCCAAATTTTGGTCGAAAGACCAACGGATGCGTTAGAATGTTTTTCCACTTTGTAGTTATGCTGCTGCTTTTTCTTCCTCTTCTTGTTCTTCTTCAGCTCACCTACTACTGCCCCAACGTTTATGTTGCTTTTATGTGCTTTTGGTTATTATTGTAAGTTGTTTTTGTTTGATTTGCTTTTTGCTGCACAATTTCCAATGTTACGCTATGGAATTTCAATTGCACGCTTGAGTTGCAAAGCGAGAAAAACGTTGCGCATGCGCAGCAATAGGCGGCGGTCATTGCGATCGAATGGCGTTTTATGCATGAAAAGTCAACCGAGTGTTGTTTTTCAGGCTGGACTCCGCCGGCACAGGGAGCGACCGGATCGGCGCGGGACGCACGTTGTGGGTTCTTACAATTTGGCTTTTCAATGGTTGGCTGAGCGTAGAATACAATGCGCCGGAATTTTGTTGTTGCAGTGGAATTTCGTTGTCGAGAATTGTGCGGTGCATTGTTCGAGAATCACTCAAGGGTTGAGAGTTGAGGTTGTTTGAATTGTGCAAGGCAGGGGGCAAAGGGGAGTTTGGAGGTAAAGGGGAAAAAGCATTATTGTGCATAATGAACAATAGGAGTGTCTGCTGCGTTGAAGCGTGCAATTTTGACCACAAAGCTCGAGCGTACTTTTGACTTTTTCACGTTTTCTGTGTCTATTCTGGAAAAGAGTGCGTGTTGAGTCAATAAACTTGACACGGTTGCATCTCATTGTTACTGCAGTGTTGGGAAAGAGAGAGAGAGAGGAAAACAGTGTGAGATGGGAAATGATTGGGTAGAGCCAAGTCGGAGTACTGCATGAAGCGGTCGTGACAGCCATTTATTTGAATAGTTTTTTGTAGAATTTAATTTAATTTAATTTTTTTGAATTTGAATGAAATTACAAAAAGTCACTTTCATGGAAATAAACGGCGAAAATCCCAAAAATGGTAGCAAAAGTTTGCACTAAAGATTTATAGTGAGACAAATTAGGATGTTAGATCCGACATACAGATCAGATGTGAACTTTTCGTCGTCTTCGTAGAAACTAAGACTAAGACTAAGACTGCGACTAAGACTGCGACTAAGACTAAGATTAAGACTAAGACTAAGACTAAGACTAAGACTAAGACTAAGACTAAGACTAAGACTAAGACTAAGACTAAGACTAAGACTAAGACTAAGACTAAGACTAAGACTAAGACTAAGACTAAGACTAAGACTAAGACTAAGACTAAGACTAAGACTAAGACTAAGACTAAGACTAAAACTAAGACTAAGACTAAGACTAAGACTAAGACTAAGAATAAAAGCCAATCATTAAAACTTAGACAAATTCGAAAGTGATTGAAGACTGTTTCCAAAATTTTGTGTGGTATTAAAATACTTTTTTAAAGATTTACTAAACGATCTTCCAATATTTTGGGCCGGTAACAGTTCTTAATAGTTATGAGAATTATTAATAGATTTCTCCACACGCTTTAAAGATTCTTGATTCTTTATTTATTTTATTGTGACAGGCCAAAATTTACATTTACATTGCAAGTTTCTTGAATACTTCGTGTCTTGAGTAAACTCTTAGAAGCTTTAAACGAAATTCCACAGAGTCCAAATATTTTCCTAACCTCTTTAGATATGATCCAAAGTTGCATTAGTTCTCTTCAATGACAGCTGTTCAACCCATTATTTACTCGACCAATGTAAAGGGATTACGAGCTCCACACACAACATATGTCAGCGTTTTCTTCAAACCCATTGTACAACATTCAAATCGCGCCACAGTGGGCGCAATAAGCTAAAGCACATGCACGACTCAATAAATCACAGTTAAGATATACACTTATCATATAGAACTGATATGATGTCAGGCGTACTTATCTTTCATTTGCCAGCAGCGTGTTGTCAACTTGACAAATTTTCACTAAAACTGCCTAATCTCGAGCAACAACAATTTCATATAAATTTTGATAAAAGTATAAACATTACAGCACAGACTTAGTCATCGTGGCATCAACTACGGACATGTGGAGAAATGCATTCTGATTCCCAAGTAAACATTAAACACAATGTTAATAAAAATAAAAATATTTGTTGTGTCAACAATGGACGGAAAATATGCCTTTTAGACAGTTGCAAAATGTTTATACTGCGGTTTGTTGATGAAGTGCACTGTGAAAAATTAATTGCATGAATGAAAGATTTATGTTTTTTAATCATATTTTATTACTTTAATTTTTAATTTTTAATTTTTTTTATTTTTTTATTATATTTTTTTCTATTTTTTTTATTTTTTTAATAAATTTTTTTTTATTTTTTTAATATTTTTCTAATTTTTATTTAATTTTTTTTAATTTAAATATATGAAACAAACGATTTTTGCCCACAACATTGCAAAACATTGAAGACCAATGAGCAGAAAAGCGAAAAAATTACTTAAGCAAACCAGCTGTGTGGCGTTAATTATAAAACGCACATGGCTCTGGTGACTTAAAGTTTGTGGGTCAGTACTTAAGTCAGAGAACGGCAAACTGTTTTAGGCAAAGTCCTTCTAAATTATTTTTTTATAATATTTAATTAATTAATAATTTAGTGTATTGTTTTTATTTAATTTAATTTTAGTTTAGTTTAGTTTAGTTTAGTTTAGTTTAGTTTAGTTTAGTTTAGTTTAGTTTAGTTTAGTTTAGTTTAGTTTAGTTTAGTTTAGTTTAGTTTAGTTTAGTTTAGTTTAGTTTAGTTTAGTTTAGTTTAGTTTAGTTTAGTTTAGTTTAGTTTAGTTTAGTTTAGTTTAGTTTAGTTTAGTTTAGTTTAGTTTAGTTTAGTTTAGTTTAGTTTAGTTTAGTTTATTTTGGTTTAGTTTAGTTTAGTTTAGTTTAGTTTAGTTTAGTTTAGTTTAGTTTAGTTTAGTTTAGTTTAGTTTAGTTTAGTTTAGTTTAGTTTAGTTTAGTTTAGTTTAGTTTAGTTTAGTTTAGTTTAGTTTAGTTTAGTTTAGTTTAGTTTAGTTTAGTTTAGTTTAGTTTAGTTTAGTTTAGTTTAGTTTAGTTTAGTTTAGTTTAGTTTAGTTTAGTTTAGTTTAGTTTAGTTTAGTTTAGTTTAGTTTAGTTTAGTTTAGTTTAGTTTAGTTTAGTTTAGTTTAGTTTAGTTTAGTTTAGTTTAGTTTAGTTTAGTTTAGTTTAGTTTAGTTTAGTTTAGTTTAGTTTAGTTTAGTTTAGTTTAGTTTAGTTTAGTTTAGTTTAGTTTAGTTTAGTTTAGTTTAGTTTAGTTTAGTTTAGTTTAGTTTAGTTTAGTTTAGTTTAGTTTAGTTTAGTTTAGTTTAGTTTAGTTTAGTTGATTTGATTTGATTTGATTTTATTTTATTTGATCGCTTAACCTCAAATTTATATTAGTCGATTTTAAGTCGCACAAATGTTTGTGAAACACTGATTTTTAGGTCGTCTAAGTGTTGACGCTCTAAACAAAACAAAATCGTGGCACATGCGGCCTCATTAATGTGCAAAAATATTTAAATAATACATTAAATACCACTTTAAATGGCACTTAAAAATTGTTGAAAAAATAACAAAAACAATAAATCAAATGCAAACGTGTGGCGCACTTTAAGCCATTTCGCTGATATTTTTTGCCCCCTTTTTTTGCTTTAATCATTTTTTTGAGAGCATCAACAAAAGTCAAAGTAAAAATTCGTGTCTATAAATTGCGCTGCCACAAATGCTAAACTCCATTTGCCAACGATGCATTGTTGTTGTTGTTGTTATCGTCGACAAGTGACACAAATTTCGTCAAGATAGTTTGGCATTGAAAAGTTTTGTCAGCTAGAAAAGTGTAGCAATTTTTGTTGTCTATGTTTTTATTGCTGTTTTGTTTCTATTTACAATTTAGTTTTGAACTTTTGTTGTAGTTGTAATTGTTGGTGTTTGTTGCGGCAAATGGGTCATGGCAGATTTGTGTGCAAGTGCCAGTGGACAAGTTAAAGTTAAAGTGTTGAGACGTTGGCTGACAAGTCTTGCAAGTGAAGACTGGATGTTGCTGTTGTTATTGCTGCCGACAGTTTTGTTGTAGGGTGTCTGAAATGTCAGCGCAGCCTTAAAGTACTTTCTGGTGCAACTTCAACATTCCAGCAGATGTCAAAAGGCACTTCAGCGGGTTGGAGAATGCGAGTTGACCTCGCTGCCTCTGACCTTTTCAGTTCGTTCGTTGAGTCCTTTAACTCCACAACTAACATTAATCTAAACTAAAATGTGTGCAGCCAATATTGCAGCTTGTCACTCAGCTTCTAGGCCGTTCGGTGTGGCAACTTGCAACTTGGAATATTGCAAGCGACAGCCGCAAATGTGCAACGATGTCGTTTGCGCTGCCACATGCTGCATGTCACCGAGAATTTCTTTAGCAATTCGCAATAACATTAGTATTGTTGTAGTAGTAGTAGTAGTTGTTGTTGTTGTTGCACTGCGCGTGCAATGCTCTGTGGCCACAAGAAACCGAAGCTTTGCTAGCGTGCGCACACTTATCGCATTTCAAGCCGTCATCTCAGCTCAAAGTGTAATTCATTAATTTCGTTGCTTCAAACAACGGTGCCGTTCTGTTTTTTCTAATTTCAAATGCATTTTTTGCATTACATGTTAGTTTGTCACATTGTTTTTGTTGCAGGTTTGCGGTGTGTTCTATCATTAACGTTGACATTCCACAGCAACGAGTTGTGCCACAATGATACAAAGACAAAAAAACCCAACAGAATTCACATATCGAATGAAACTGCACACGCACACATAAAAAAGACAACTATAATTACATGGTACACGCACACACACACACACTGACATACCGACGCAGAAATTCATTGAAAATGAATGACTCTGTTGCATGGAAGGAGACTGCAACTTTGCCGATATGTATTCTGTTCCCTTCCTTCACCTTTGCGTTCAATTGACTACAGAACTGTTTATTCTTCTTCTTTATCCTGTTTTTTTTTGCTACCATTAAAAAGTCAAAAACCCATTTTAGATCTTTTAAGGATCGAAAAAACACCTATCACAGAAACAGAAATGTATATCGATCGATGATAGAAAAGCTAATGTTGGCATCTTTTTGTCGATATTTTAGACTTCTCGTCGAGCTATCGACCAGATTGAGCTCTTTTTGGAAAGCTGAACAGTTCTGCTACAAAACAAAGTAAAAATTTTAGGCTGACATCTCTTCTGGTTTTGGAATAACGCTCAAGAGAAACTCCGATAGTTAATTGATCAGATTGGAAGCAACTCTCTCGGTTGCATGCTATCCCTGATTTCCTAGGCTTCCCGTTGAAATAGTGACTGGATCGACCCATTTTTGAAAATCCAGAAATATTTGCTACCGAAAAGAGCTACAATTTTAGGCTGAAATCTCTTCTGGTTCTGGAATCGCGCTCGAGAGATTCGACGATAGATAGTCGATCAGACTGGAAGCAACGCTCTCGATTGCATGCTGTCTTTGATTTTCTAAGCTTGCCGTTGAGAAAGTTACTGGATCGACCCATTTTTGGAAAGCTGGAGATATTTGTTACAAAATAGCTTTAAAATTTTTGAGTGATATCTCTTTCGGTTTTGAAATAACGCTCGAGAGAAACACTGATAGTTAAACGATCAGACGGGAAGCAATGCTCTCGGTTACATGCTGTTCTTGATTTTCTGGGCTTTTGTTGAGATAGTGACTGATTGACTCATTTTTAGACAGCTGGAGATATTTTCTACAAAATAAAGTTCAAATTTTAGGTTGACATCTCTTCTGGTTTTGGAATCACTGACAGACTGGATCAGACAAATGCTGTCAGTTGCATGCTGTCATTAATTTTCTGGATGACTGAATCGACCCATTTTTAGAAAGCTGCAGATATTTTCTACAAAATATATTCAACATTTTAGGCTGATATCTCTTTTGGTTTTGGAATAACGTTCAAGATAAACGCTGATAGGTAATCGAAGAGGCTCAACGCTCTCGGTTACGTGATGTCTTTGATTTTCTGGGAGCTAGTGACTGGATCGACCCATTTTTAGAAAGCTGGACACATTCTACATTTCTACAAAATAAGTAAAAACTTTAGGCTGATAGCTCTTCTTGCTTCGGAACTACGCTCAAGAAAAAGTCTCCATTTCCCGTCAGTGCTAATTTTGAATACACTTTTACCAGAGCCAACTACAGCTCTGATTAGGTTTGTAGCTTACACCAACAACAAAACACCGTTCTTACTATCTTTTGTTTTCAGTTAGCGCAGCAGCAGTTTTCACACATCGTGAATACCGCAATTGGTTTCTGCGGGTGTTGGCATTGCATGACCGCTCAACACTTTCACACATTCTTCTTTTCATAACAATAGACAACTTATGTTGGCAACTTGTGGCTGTTTTTGTTGTTGTTATTGTTGTTTTCATGTAATTTAGATTTTTATGATTTGACTTTTAAATGCACAGCCACAACTAATGACAACAGCACTTTGTGCAGGCGTGCGAAACGTGAGCTTCTTCTATGTATAGTTGTTGTTGTTTTTATTCAACAGTGTATTTGTGTCTTGTGCGAGTGTTTTAGAAATTTTCTTAGAGCGATGAGAAAATTCATTGAGGTCATTGAATGAATTTAATTTGGTGTCTGCAATGATGAAAATTGTTGAGAGGGAACGATGGGGCGAAAAGAGCGAGAAGAAAAATCCGGTTGAAGAAAAATTTAATTTTTTTCTGGAAAGAATGACTGGAAGAAGATGTTAACGAGTAGCTGTGAAAAAAAAGGTCAAAGGATCTTAAAGATTGGTTTAGGATATAAATTCTGACTTAAGAAGTGATGGAAGCAAATTGAGGGATCTTAAGGTTTGATTGAGAGTACAGATTCTAACATAAGCAACAATAGAACCAAATTGATGGATCTTGAGGTTTGATTTAGGGCTTTCATTATCTTGATTTTAGAAGCAGGTCCATGAGTTTTAATGATTAATTAGAGTACAGCAGTAGAGTACAGGCAGCTAAAGAACCAAATTGAAGGATCTTTGGGTTTGGTTTAGGACATGGATTGTGACTTCGGCAGAGGTAGAAGCACATGGAAGGGTCTTGAGGTTTTGTCAATACTCTGATTTTAGAAGAAGGCCCTTAGTCTTAAGGTTTAAGTCTGACATTGGTTGGGATAGAAGCAGATTAAAGGATCCTGGGGTACAGATCCTAACATAAACAATCATAGAAGCAGATTGAATGAACTTAAAGTTTGATACAGAATACAGATGCTGACTTTGGCAGCGATAGACGCAGATTGAAGTATGAGTATGGTCAGGATCGGTTCTCTAAATAGTGATAAATACAGATTCTAGAAACTTTGGGGTTTTGATTTAGCAACAATAAAGCAGTGCGATTAGTCTTAGGTTTTCGTTTAGGGTACAAATTCTGTCTTAAGGGGTTATATACCTTTTTGTGGCTCAAAAATCGAAAAAAATTTTTATGACTTATTTTTGAAGTACATACTTTTAACAATTTTTCTGCAAAATTTCATCGAGATCGGGGCACTAGAACCTAAGATACGGCCGTTCATAGCGCGCAGTTTACGGAACACAAGTATTCAACTCAAACTTTAAACGTGATTTTCTCCAAATGATGTTTTTTGAAAAATGCCATCGCGGTGAGCACGATATCCCGCTAACCACTGCATCGATCAATTTGAAATGTTGAGGGATTGTTTGTACAAACAATAGCTAATTCGTGAACGAAGGAATTTTTTTTTCGACAAATTCTTCTATTTTTTTTTGGCAAAAAACTCAATTTTTCGACCTTAAAAAATCGACATTTTTGGAAAAAAAGCACTGTAACTGTAAAAATTTTTTTTTGGTAAAATCCTTTGTTCACGAACAAGACAACACTGTGTACTATTTGTGGTTTTTTTTGTTTATTTTTTCGCTGAGCCGTTACCTCGATTTCATGCTCACTGTCAACCACTGCTAACAAAAGGACTTCTGCGGCAAGGACTGTAACTTCCCCAATTTTTCGAATTTTCGCTTGAAATTTTATACAATTTCACATAAGGACATGTACTTTTATAAACTTTGTATTGCATTTGAATAAAGCTATGGTAACATGCTTTAAAAAAAAAAATTAAAACACTGTATTTTCCTACAGAAAAAGGTATAGAAAATAACAGCAGGTCGTTGAATTAAGGATTAAGTGCACAGTTCGAGGTCTGATCGTGACTTGAAGGAAGGAATGAGTGAAATGCTACGATATTTAAATGTAAGACAGTCTTTGCGAAACGAAGAAAAAGATGAAGGCACAAAATGCTATGCCACGTGGTGCTTGAAGCAGTACTGAAAAAGAAAACCCGTAGTGTTTCTGATTTAGCAAACTTAAGGTTAATATTTCATTGTTCTTTCTTTGAAATGTACTTGAAGTGTTATCTCGAGTAATCTATCCCTTGTATTCCTTCTTTTTCTTCTTTTTTATGTTCTAATGTTCTCTCTTTTTCTGCTAGCTGATCGGCCTTTCGTATAGTTCAATGTTTACTTTTTCTCGCTAATCTTTGGACATCTTTGGACATTCGTTTCAACATTCGTCAAATAAAGACAACGCCAGCCAACCAGAAAAACCACCGCGATTTACTTCGCTTCATCGACGCCACACGTCAAATCTATTCACTAAAAATTTACTGATGCCCTGAGATGATGGATAAGCTGAAGACCCCAAACAAAGTCTTGTAAAAGGGAACTTTAGAAAAGATCAGTCATAAAGTTTCAATTAAGTTGGTTTGGTTTAATTTGAAACAACTTATTGGCTAATTTGATCCCTACATTTCTATACAAATGCAAAGTGTTCCACTTCCACAACTGTAGAAAATATCGGTCAAAAAGCTGGTTCGATTCACTGAAACTAAACTGAAACTACTAATTAGCTAATTTGATGTCTCGAATTATATCCGAACGCCTGGACACCCTAAGCAAAGTATTCCACAACAATAAAATGTAGAAAAGATCAGTCAGAAAGATGGTTCGATTCACTAAAACAACTTATTATCATATTTTATGTCTCGAATTATATCCGAATGCCTAGAGACCCTAAGAAAAGTGTTTTTTGATAGAAACTGTAGAAACGATCGGTCAGAAAGTTGGACTTAGATGAGTTAATTCAAACCAGAACCATTTATTAGATAATTTAATGCTTAGAATTATATTCCAGCGTTTAGGGACCCTAAAAAAAGTGTTCCACGACAACAACTGTAGAAAAGATCGGTCAGAAAGCTGGTTCGATTCACTGAAACAAAACTGAAACAACTCATTAGCTAATTTGGTTTCTTAAATTATATTCGAAAGCCTAAGAACCTTAAGCAAAGTGTTTTTTGACAACAACTGTAGAGAAGATCGGTCAGAAAGTTGAACTAAGATGATTTAATTCGAACAAACCCACTTATCTATTAGCTAATTTAGTGCTGAATTATATTTCACGCTGAATTATATTTCAGCGTTTAGGGACCCTGAGCAAAGTGTTCCACAGCAACAACTGTAGAAAATATCGGTCAGAAAGCTCATTCGATTCACTGAAATAAAACTAAAACAACTTATTATCAAATTTCATCTCTCGTATTATATCCGAAAGCCTGGAGACCCTAAGCAAAGTGGAGTGGCAAACTGGAGACCCAACTGCAGAAAAGATCGGCCAGAAAGTTGGACTAAGATGGTTTAATTTAAACAAGAACCATTTAATGTCTTATTTAATGCTTAGAATTATAGCTGAGCCTTTGAGGACCCTAAGCAAAGGTTTTTGACAACAACTGTAGATAAGATCGGTCAGAATTAATGAAAATGATTTGATTTAAATTAAAACAACTTATAAGCTCACTTGATGCCTAGAATTGTGTATATGAAAAAGATTGAATCGATTACAATAGCATAAAAAAATTAAATGAACTAAAATCTCTGTTTCAGACCGATTTTAGCACTAAAGTCTTCAAAAAAAGATCTGTAGACAGTCT
Organism: Melieria omissa; assembly: GCA_963971225.1. Classification (NCBI taxonomy): domain Eukaryota; kingdom Metazoa; phylum Arthropoda; class Insecta; order Diptera; family Ulidiidae; genus Melieria; species Melieria omissa. The sequence continues at coordinate 146,018,415 of OZ020267.1, forward strand.
AAAGCTACAAATTCTCTTAACTTCCATCTCATGTTTTTTCGAATCGATTTTTGTGAAAATTGGTAGTGAAATCTCTGAAGTCTTAGTTTGAAGTAACTGAATTTGTTCTCGTGTCGACTTCTGTGTAAATTGACAGTGAAATCTTTGAAATCTTATTTTGAACTGAACTGAAAATCTATAAAATCTTAGTTTGAAGTAACTGAATTTGTTCTCGTGTCGACTTTGGTGTAAATTGACATTGAACTCTCTTTTCATAATATCTGAGTTTGAAGTAATTAAACTGTTTTCATTATTTAAACTTTTCCTACATAGTACAACAGATATTTTTAGCAAAGGTCAGACGTTTAGGTCACTGATCCCTGGCGCATGGAATTTCAACAGTGAGCAGAGTCCAATGTGAGCTGCTCGCTAACAGCGCGTTGCAATAATCCAACGGAGCTGCAATCCAAACGTGGACTTTAACTGTTAATTAATGGAATTAATTGACGCCCATTGCTTGTGTGCAGCATTCAATAGCTTTGTTTGTTTGCAATTACAGTGTTTAGAATTTTTTTTTCAATTGCCACTTTGGCGCAACGAATTAAATTGCAATAAAGTTGCAACCAAAAATAGAAAAAAAAACATTAAACGAAACTAAACGCCAGTAGCTGTTGCATTGTTGTTGTTTTTGTTAGTGTTGTCTTAATAGTCAACTGTTGATATAGAAATTACAAAAGCGAACAGAATAATTTTTGTCACGCAATTCAATTAAAAACCAACGCAAAGCATTAAAAGCGCTTAACAGTGAAAGCAAAAAAAACGTTGTAATTATTTTATCTTATTTATTTTTATTTATTTGAATTTTTTGTAATATTTTTTATTTAATTTCGTTTTATTTTATTTTATTTTATTTTATTTTATTTTATTTTATTTTACTTTATTTTATTTTATTTTATTTTATTTTATTTTATTTATTTTTATAAATTTTAATTTTTAGTAATATTTTTTATTTTTTTATTTTATTTATTTTTTTATTTTATTTTGTCTTATTTTATTTTATTTTATTTTATTTTGTTATTTTATTTATTTTTATAAATTTTAATTTTTAGTAATATTTTTAATTTTTTAGTTTAATTTAATTTAATTTTTTTTATTTTATTTTATTTTATTTTATTTTATTTTATTTATTTTTATAAATTTTAATTTTTAATAATATTTTTTATTTTATTTTTTTATTTTATTTTATTGTTTTATTTTATTTCTATATTTTTTACATTCAAAAAAGTGAAAAGTGTATTTAATTTAGAGGGCCGAAGGAAAAATTAAAATTTTTAATAGTAAACAAATTGTGGTTCATTGTTGAATAGTTGGGGTTCGAAAAGATTTTTGTAGTAGAAGCAAAAGAAGCAACAAAGATGCACTACTGCGCTTTAGTGGCCCCTTTTTATGTACAGTGACACCACTGTTGCGGCAGGCACTGTACCATTTCATAGTTAAGTACATTTTGCAATAAATTTCTTGCTTTCAAATGCACTTTTATGCTTTCAACGAGCACCAAAAACGTTTCCGATTTCAATGCGGCAATGTGAGTTGATGGCGAATTGGCGTTGGTGAGTGAGCAACAACAACAAACAGGTACAGGCAGTCAAGCTGATTAAGTGGACAATTCTTGCAGCCACAGAAATGGACTAATAAAAAAGAGGGAGACAACAAGTGGGCAAGAGGCAGAGGGCGGCAGATAATTGAACTACTGCGCACTTGCAACATTGCGCCCAACAAGCGAATTGGGCGACCATTGTTTTTATTGTAATGCTAATTATTTAATAAAGCATAGAACAATGGAAATGACGCAACGACAGAAACACGGTCACCCCCAACAAAATGCGCCAATAAAACAAAAAAAAAAATGAACTAAATTCAATTGTGCGAGCTGTGTGTCGGGCATTTTCATTGCTAAGGTCAAGCAACATTTGCATTTTATAAAAACAACAACACAAAATAAAAAACAAACAAAAAATGAAATCAGCACATATGGCTGACAATTGAAAGTGCGAACAACAACAACCAGAACTCATAAATGGAACAAAGCTAAAAGTGGGTTCAGCAATCGGCTGCAAAAACCAGATAAATGAAAATTTGCTATAAATTGAAACAATCACTAAAACAACTATAACAACAACAACAAAACGTGCAACAATTGCAATGCAGCTGTGGCATGTTGTTGTTGTTTTAGTAGCAACAAAATTGAAATATGCAAAATTACTTTGACCTTTGCTGTGGCACGGCGACTGCGGTCTTCTGGAAAAATCGCCCAGAGTGCCACACGACACTCAATTGACACATTCATAGATGCAGTGAAAAGCGGAACGAATGAAAGGAGAAGGCAACAAAATGTGACGACTGATATTTGAGTGATTACAACGCCTCAACATGGTTTATGTAACTTCAGGTTGCCAGCATTTCTAGGCCGCAAAGGCAGCGACAAATCAATGACGGAACTTGCCACAAAAATTGTCTGCGCCTTGCCACATGTGCAACGCTGTGCGTACCACATATCGAATGGCTTTTTCCCGCACAAATGCAGCAAAAACGATTTGCGTCGAGATTATGCAATGGCGAATTGAAATTGAAAACGCAAACCGCCAAACTATGCCACAAGAGGCGCATGAGAAGCGCGCACAGTTGCTGCCACAACTCTATCTGACTGTCTGTGTGTCTGACTGCCTGTTTGACTGTGTGCAGCCAGCAGTCGATCAGTCGAGCAACAAGTCTGCGTAGCCTGTCACCACTTCCTTCTCGACTGTGTTGGGCCGTCGCTGTGTGGTCGTGTGGCAGGCAGCATTTTTGTGCTATAATCTTGTTGTTGTTGTATTTTTGTTTGCTTTCATAGTTAATGTAAATCACCGATGTCAAGGAAATGCAACAGCATCATTATTTTCGAATTGCTATAAAAGAAAAACGTCGAGACATACGCAACTTGTGGTTTTCACCATTCAGTGAAATGTACACTTGGCTTCTCAGACGTGGGGTGCGTTTTTCTTTTTCCTATAAATAGTTGTTAACAATTTTAAATAAAAATCAAAAAATTGCTAAAGCAAATGACACATTTTGGAAGTGTGAATAAACAGAAAAAGAATTAAAAAAAAAACTTTAAAAATTGCATTGTTGTGTTGGGTGGTTGGTTCCACAACGTTGATGCGACACAAAAGATTTAAATGAATTTAACATGAATTAGAGTTGATTACTGTTGAAAGAAAAAAATATATATTATTTGTTCTTTTTATATGAATGTTTTTGTTCCATTTGCAGTGTTTTTCTGTGTTTCCGCATTGGCCATAAACACCACAAAGCAACAATGAATAATTGGGCAACATAAGCGTAGCAATTCGTTGCACTTGGTTGCGTTGCAAGAACGGCGAAACTTGCTGGGACAGAACAGAGTTTGTGACAGTGGATTTCATTCGGGACGGGAGGTTTCGTACACTACTTTTGAGTTCAATACCATTTGAAACCATATTTGGCATAAAACAGATATTTGATGGGTTTCGCACGCCCAAAATTCCTTGTGACATAAGCAGTTGATGTCATATTGCAAAGCGATAATTCAAAAGCGTATAATTTTTGTAACTATTAAAGCTTTTGTTTGTGTGCTAAGCACTCAGAAAATTGTCACAATTCAATTAATTGTAAAATGCAAATCTAAACGAAAATTGTCATATCTCAGCAAATCTAACAAATAACAAAATAGTTACAACATTATTCCAGCTCATCCAGCAATAATAACCAACACTCAAATATGCCCTTGAACATGTTTTTCCTACAATTATGAAATTAATATTTACTATTAAATTATATAAAATGCATAAATTTATGTAAACTGGGTGCGCCACATACGAACTTCCAATGGCGTTGCCAACCTTTGTGCAATTTGCCTGCCATTCAAATGTGTGTTTTCCTGCACATTTCCGTGTGTAATGAGCCATGGAAATCACTCAAACATTAAAACATAAATAAAGTTTCTTTAAAACTTTGCATTCAAAGGTCACCCTTTGCGACAAGAGATGTTTTTCAGCTGCGCCCTAAACTAATTACTCTGCCACTCCATATTTGATCACTCAAGTGTTTTATGCGCATTAACTTTCTGCCGGTTTTGTTTTTTTAGTTTGTTTTATATAAAATTGTTTGAATTTCAACATGAATGTCGTTTCAGTTAAATGGCCTTTTTGGGTTTGGGTTTCCGGAGTGATGCGTGCTAGAGTGTTTAAATATTTTCAAACGCCATGAAAATGAAATCAGATACAACAAACTTTTCCCTAAAGTGTAACAACAAATCTTAGCAGAATGGGATTTAGTGGATAGTTCTTATTAATACTTAAAGCATTAAATATTTTAAGAAATCTTGGAAAATTTTGAACAATTTAAGATCACCGAATAGTTTTCAATTGGATCCAAGACCAACAAAAGGTTTTCTTAATTGTTATACAGAACTAACAATAATAAATCAAAATATATGAAACGATTTGGTCTGCTTCATTAACTGATTTAACTGGTAAGCCTCGGACTGACTGTTGGTTAATTTCAGAGAGAACCAAGAAGCGATTCAGAAAGGCTATTTTTGGCCTCCGAGTGGAAGTGTGGCCAACGATGCACATATCATTTCATATTTATTCTAATCTACTGAGAAGCTCTTCCTAGAATTTGCAGAGTCGACTACTTAAATGACTATTTGCAAGTAGACAATATGAAAAGTTAGGTCATGTTAGGTTTGACCAGTGTTGCCAGGGGGGCTACTCTGTAATGCGATGCGAAAGCGATGCGAGAGTGAGTTGCGATGCGAAAGTCAATCGGTACTCTGTATCGCTTTCGCATCATTGAAAAACGGCCCTTATTTGTTTCGAGAGTAAGTTGGCATTACTAGCGTCGAGTGTCATAAAATTCAAACAAAATAAAAAAAAAAGTAAACAATCGCATTTTTTTTAAACTTAAAATCGAAATACGGAGTGCTACAAATGCGAAAGGGGAAAATCTAAATCCGAAAGTAGAAAATTGAAATTTCCTCCCAAAAGTTAAAAAAATCTTCTAATTTTTTATAATTTGCGTAATTTTAAAGAAATTAGACTTCTCATAAAACAAATACAAATTTTTCAATGCAGCATTTTTTTATTCATCTTCAGCTTAACAACAAAACCTTAGCAAAAAAAAACATATCAGAAATGAATTAAACGATTTCGCGGGATTTCATTGTGACAGCAATAAGTGAGAGCGAGATAGAACGAGCTTACATTTTGTAAGCTTAGAAAATAGGATGCTATGACTATTAAAATAGTTTGCAAACTATGTTTTGTTGCCATTGTTCCAGGTACATCACACTTCGTTACCCTAAAATTTCCCAAAAATCCACTAAGGATCCCATAAATCCCCTAACATAAATTTAAAATCTTCTAAGCTTTCTCCTTAACAATTCTTCCTACTAAAAATTCTTCTAAAAGGCCAAGAATCTCGTAAATCTAGGAGGAAATCTCCTGATCTGGCAACACTAGGTCGGATAGTTTCTGAGACCAATAAAACAGCGCAAATCTGACCATAATTGGACTGAATGCCATCCTTTTCCTCTGTATTTATGTTACGTATCTTTCTACTTTCCGGTTTTGCCCTTTGGAATTGTTGAATGTTTACTTTTTTTTGCTCATCTCTCAGCGATTCGTTGTTTAACTCTCGGTAGAGAAAGACACTTGCCATTCAACCAGATACATGCCAGATCTATTCACTAGAATTGACTGAAAATGTTCTAAGCTACAGAAACTGCACAAAAGATGGTTCGGAATGTTTCTTTTGCGTTGTTTGGATTCAAACTAGAATAACTTATTAGTCAATTTGATTAAGCAAAGTGCTCGACGACAAAAACTGTAGAGAAAATCGGTCAGAAAGCTTCAATGGAATTGGGTTGACTGAAACCATAATAAAACAACTTATGGACAGTAAAAGTTGGAACAGATTAGGTAAAGTTAGGGTGTTTTTCTCGCCACGAGACTTTACCAAAAGACACACGTAAGTCACAAAATTGATCCATTGTCAATAAAGAGAAAGTGATCTGTTGATTAATGATCTCGCTGTCCCATCGAGGCCCTAGGTTTGAATCCCAGCTCGGGCTGGTGAAACGCTCTTCTATGAACTTTTGTCGCTATCCACATGAAGCTGATGAGAATTACAAGAATCGCAAAAGTGCGCTCTTCTAGTGTGAAAGAAAAATTGCCAACCGCCGTTCGGATTCGGCGTTAAACTGTAGGTCCCCTCCCCTCTTTCCACCATCCACTTGAAATGTGTGTTATAACTCATGTTGGAAAAAACAGTGTTGCATACACATTTCAAAAGAAGGAGAAAGTGATCTGTCTTATGGTAAGTCGGAGAGCCTCTTTGATTTGCCTCAAGCCTCTAATGTTAACTGATCTTAGGTTATCGAAGTTGTTGAAGTAGGGGAAAGGTTAAGTAAGGATAGCTGGCTGGCCAGCTTGGCCACGCATAGGCCCTATTGGGTCCTTAGCGATACAAGTTAGAGCTCCTTAGTGTTGCGGATCGCCGTAGAAACGTTCGGTGAGAATATGTGTTTCTAGTGAAGTTCAGCAGCGATTTAATGTTGTGCTTGGGGACCTCTCCTAACCCAGAGATGAATGGGGCCCCGAAGTAGGTTCTTTAAGTAGGGAAAGCAAGGAATAGATTAAAATATCATACAAAAATATTTCAAAGGAAGGAGGAAGAAGCATGTTCCGAATAGTTGTAAGTGGTATGAGGTAAAATAAGATTCAGCTTAAGTCATTTAACCAGCTTCTTCTGTAGAAGCTACAATGACGAAGAAGCAAGATGAGACCCTATGTCCCTAAGTATGTTTGAGGACCTGAAAGGTTTTGTATAGGAATTGAAAGAACCCCTTATGGGTTGCGCCATATTGAAATTTTTAGAGTAGTTAGACACTTGGAGCTTAAAAGAAGGAGAGATGCCATGGTACTACAATGGGCCTCATTTACTACCACATGGCATAATTTCAACTATGAGGTATAGATTGTCTATGATTAAGTCTGTACATATGAAACTGTTGTCTAACCTCTTTTTTTGTGGTTCATGAAATGTCTGGAGATTGATTCGGGAGATTTTTTTTTTGTGGAGGAACAAACTTTCAAGTCAATAGGAATCGTGCTACTGTGGAAAATCTAGAGAACTGTTCATTAAGAGGAATAGAAAAGGCTGAATGAAGGGAAGAGGCTGATTCAAGGCAGAGCCCACATAGGCCATAAAGACTCAATGTGGTATCACAATCAAACTTAATTCTGAATTAGTTTGAGCTTCTTACGAAGCCTATAGATTAGCTTCCCTAGAAGAAGAAGTTGCTTCGGTGAGTCCTTCTTCCTTCCTTCCTTCCTTCTTAGATAAAACGGCACAAGTGCATAGAAAGTGAAGTGCGTTTCCTACCGCTTCCGGGTCCATACAGCTTGGACAAAAGTCCATCGAAAGCAATTCTAATCTTCTTGAATGGGTGTGAATTATATGATTTAATCATGCTTTACAAAATATAATCAAAGGTGAGAATTAAACGACATAGCAACTAATTCTCATAGTCAAAGGCTATCAAATTCGCTCAGCTAGTATTGCTCCAAGACGCTACGAAAATTGAAAAAATCTCCATAATAACTTATTAAACATCAATCATTTTATAGCACAGCACAATCTACCCTCTTCTAACTCCTCTCCTCCCAGCTGGTTGTGTTCAATGAACATGCAAATTGCTCAAGAACCCGTTGAACAAGCCGCTCTATAGTTTAATTCTGTGTCATTCTAGAATCTCATGACATTTGCAATATTAATAAATACAGATTTCTACAACAACAAAATCAACAGCTGACCAATCAAATGCAACGTTGTTGTTATATTTTTGACAGATAACTCACCTTCTTGTGTGAAGCCAGCAGCAGTGCGTGATTATCATCGCCTGTAAGAAAAACAACAACAACAAATTATTTAACTGTATTGCATGAAAAATTATTAAAAATAAATATAAAAAATTTAAAAAAAAATATTAAAAAAATCGCAAACCCCGCATCGAAATGGTTTCAAGGAAATGTTGCGAAAATAAAATTAATCTAAAAAAACAACAAAATAAACATTCACAAAGCGCCACACTGCACTGCACACAATTGCGCGGCGCACGTTAACGTTGCATGTGCGCCAAGATGTTGTTGTTGCTTTGCTGGCTAGAAAATATTAAAACATTTTCAAGAGATTAATCAACACTCAATGACATTTACGAGATCACGAAAACCTGCAGCGTGATTATGCGAGGCAAACACACACACACACACACAACTCGCAGGGCACACAAACAGAGGTGGGCAAGTATTGACTACGTGTATTTGCGCCATGCAAATGAGTCTGCAGAAATAAACAAACAAACCAACAAACCGTTAAATGAAAAATTTGCGCCAGGTTCGCTGAACTTGTTGAATTTTTAAATTTTGCGCCAAAGTGAAGTCACGCGTACAAAACAGCCGAAAAATTAACATACATTGAAATAAAAAAAAAACGCAAAACATAATGTTAATAAATCATATGTGTGTTTGTGTGTAAATGCTAATGGAACAAGCTACAAGTGTGCGCCACAGTTGGCGTTAATTGAAGTAACGTCGAAGTGCGGCTGATGTCGACTATTTGCGCAAAGATGTGGCCAACTAAAGCAAAGCACTCTTGCGAAATTATTTCAAAAGCTTCTTCGTAAGAAGAGCTCGCAAGTATAACAACAAATTCACACATATAGCTTCGCTGATAAGCCGTTGAAATTTAAATGCCTGTCATGACATCATTGAGTGCCGGCGCGGCCGATAGACCAACGCGCGTCGCATAATGATGCGAACTGTCGTCATGCTGTGCGACATCTGTTGCTGCCAAAAGTTCAGCGCCCACAACAATTTGACATTCTCGTAAATCACTATCAAATAAATATGTTGAGCCCCTTGTTCGCAGCAGCTGTGAGTTTGTTCAATTCCAGCCAATCCAATCGAATTGACCGTTAAATGTCAATTAAATACTTAAGGAAATTACTGCCCGCTGGATGTGCCATGAGACTGTTTAAGAAATTTACCAAAAGGAAGTTGAAAAAAATATGTTTTCAATAAAAAAGATGAAATATTTAGCTGGCAAACGAGTGCTGGCCGCCAACGACTGTCGATAATTTAATTAGAAAATCGCCACATGTGCGCAGGAATTTCGGTGCCGCCGCCGCGCTTCAACAGTGACCGACCGGCAACACAACACAACAACAAGATTCCATTCATCAAACTCACAATGGAGCAGCGGTTACTTATTTTTTTATGGCTTTTATGCGGAATTTTTATGATTTGGCAGAGTGGGAATTTAATATGAGAATTGTTATAAAATTAATGATAATACAACAAAGTTTAAAGCAATAAATTAGTATGAATGAAAGAGAGAATAATTACTATTAAATTTTGAAAAAGTCGAAATAGTAAACTTTGGTTCATTGAATAAGATTGGAATGTTAGCAGCCAGATTGGAATGGTAGCTTAAATAGACAAGGCTTGACGCATTGAATTTCCATAAAGAAGAAGCAAGAATCTATAGTAATGAAAGCTTCAGACCTGAAAGTATGAAGCCCTTTTGACTCCTGTTTGACCCTTTTAACTGACTTAATGAAGCAAATTATTCAATTAATACCGAAAATTTAGGGGTTAGAAGGTCAGGTTAGGTCAAACTGGCTGGCCTTAAGACTTCGTTCGAGAACTTTGCGTTACCAGATGGACTTTCTTAATGTCAACACAAGACGTACAGATCGCCGGCTTCTCATACCAGAGGCCATATGTTCGAATCCCAGCTCGGGCTCGTGAAGCGCTTATATACTTCTATTGCTTTCCACATGAAGGAGATGAGAATAACAAGAATCACAAAAGTGAGCTCTGGACAGGCAATGGCAAAATCTCCCAGTATGAAAGAAAATCTGCCAACTGCCGTTCGGACTCGGTGTTAGACGGTAGATCCCTTCCACCTTTTCATCATCCGCTTTAAATGTGTAGTAACAACACACAATAAACAGGGTTTCGTACACATTTCAAGAAAAACGCCTGAAATATGTGGTAACACTCACCTCGTCTCTTCTCCCCTTTACTTACTTTTCTCCTAACCTCCCCAATGGAAATAGTACAATGGTCCAAATGGACTGAGTGCCCACCCCTCACATCACATCACATTAAATTTATGTACAGATCTATAAATATACAAGTCTTTGTATCTACCTTAATAGGACGTTGACCTTTATTGATGGGTTGGAATGGTCAACAGAAGAAGCCCAAGGTGGCAAAGCCTTCTTTTGGCTCAGACTCGACACTGGCACATAAGGTGCGAAACGAACTCCTCTCTCTTTATCAAACCACAACTAAAGGCTTGATTACACGTAACGAGTAGAGTGACGAGACAGCAACTCGAACGAGTACTCGTTTTGTCTAAACAGTAAAGCGAGTTGTTAATTGAGTCAGTGACCGAGTAGAGTGGCGAGAGAGTCACTAGAATCCCATTTTGTTTACTAGGCCGAGTACTACTTTACCGTTATATTTTACCGTTTATATTTTTAAAAATGTCGGAATGCGTCACACACCACTTTTCGCTCGGTTGAGTTTAATTGCGCGAGTTGCTTAGTTCATTTTGTGCATTGTAAAACCGAACTGGCACTTGTCAACTCAACAACTCGTCGCTTTTGCTCGCCATCTCAATTCTCTCGGCCTAGTACCATTTTGATGTCTCACCACTCTACTCGTTACGTGTAATCAAGCCTTAAGGCAGTGTTCTTTGGAAATAGAGACCTCTCTTTCTCCTCTCGCACTTTCCGATCTCTCTCCGTAATCTTTAAGAACTGCCACTGTTGAGGCGATTATACTATTTTGCAGGCTTAAAAGTTGCTAAGATCTCTTATTGTGTAGTATGGACCAGATTTCCCTGCAGACCCTATATGAGCATTCAATGTCTATGTCCATCTGACAAATGTATAACTTTTTACTTTGACTGAAAACAGCCAAGCATGTTGCAAACTTTACTATACTGCGACTTGAGGTTTCCTCTTAGGTTAGATTAGATTAGGTTAAAGAAGAAGACTCCACTCAGAGACTCCATTGAGTCCATTGTGAATCCCTTCATTCTTGAATCCAGTGTTTTTCCCTATCTGCAGGGATTCCTGTAGATTCACACGAAACCTTTTGGGAAGCATTTGGTCTTTGCGAGCCGATTTGTAGATCAGTAATCTGTGTATCAGTTATTTCCATTGTTAGTCCATTAAAGAACCTGGCCCCAAGGATCTGGGACCGTCGTTCCTGCATTGATGGACGATGGCATGGCAGGTGCTTGATTGATGCCACTGCATCCTCATATCCGCAGTTCCTGCATGAATCGTCCGTCGCCAGTCGCTACTTCTATAGCATTACACAAATAGCCCAGTGACCTGTGATTACCCCAGTGCTTGCTTGTCAAGGACCAGAATGCTCTTAGTTCTTCTCATATCCAGCTCTGGTCCTGTAGCTTTAAAACTACCCAACCTCGGAAGAAATTTCAATAGATCCTGTGCTGTCAACGAGCCAATATGGTCTCTATCGCATCAGTGCCAAATGTCTCAAACCTGATTCAAGCATAGAGACACACAGGAAGTGCTCCGACGTCTCATCATCCTTCCCACAGACAGAACACTGTCAGATATTCCTACGTTTTTCATGTGATTTGCTCAAAGAAAACTGCCCGTCATTAGGCCAACGCAGATAGTTCTGCGTCCTTCCTGCATATAAACAGATCAAACTGCGAACCTTGACGAGAAACATAAGTTTCATTCAACTGTAGCCGCCCTGCAGCCGGCCATGCTCGCTCATGGGTTAAAATTATAAATTTTTAACATCTCATTGATGGCCGCAGATAAGACTGTTAGCGGATACCTATTTTTTCGGCAGCGCAGTACCATTTCAGCTTCGTAGCCTCGGGTATTGTCTCAGTGGTCAGGGATCAGTGGTAAGTAAACGTTTCTTCACTCACTCTGCTCAGAGGCACTTGCGACCAATTTTATGGAGTTTAGGTTCGAATAAGTGATTTAATCACCGTCTAATCATATATCTGAGAATATAAAATTCTGAACGAAGCAATACTAAGTTCACATAGCAAAGTAGTCAACTAACTACCGTATCGCTAAGGTTTCTATTTGAAAGACACTACAGTGATCAGATAGGTGTCTTACAAAGTCAATTCTTAATCGCTCAAAGCGGATATCGAAGCCGAAGCCTATGTTCAACTTTTAAAATGTTGGTTTAAGGTTTTACTGAGGTGGAAGAACCAAGCCCAACTCCGGTCCGTGATTATTGCTTGAAAGACACCACGGTGTTTGGGTAGTCGTATTGCTAAGCCAGTTTCGAATCTCTAAGAGCAGACATCCAAACCAACCCTATGTTTCAATTTCGAAATGTCGGTTTAAAGTTCTTCTGAGGTGGAAAAACCAAGTTCAGTCCGTTCTGTATCACCGTGGGTACTGGTTGCAAATACTATAGCGTTTGAATTGGCGTGTTTACTAAACCAGTTTCGAATCTCTAACAGAATCCATCTCAGACAGAAGCCAACCCTATCTTCAAATTTAAAAATGTCGGTTTAAAATTTTACTGAGGTGAAACAAAATTATGTCCAGTCTTACTTTCCAGATATTTTAATGAAAAATTAAGACGGCATAATCGATGTCCAAGTGGATTTTTATATACTGCCCAAAGACACCAGAGTGACCTTTCCTAATCCAAACGTATCTCTTATTGACTTTCAAGTGAACAATTGTCCTCCTTGCAAAGTGTCTGATTAGAAGGTTTGACGGGATACAATTGAAGAAAGTCTAAAGCGCCTCAGTAGAGATGGAATGATCTGATCATTGGGAATGACTGGGACCTGGGAAACTTAGGTAAGCCACTAAGTTTAACAAATTCTTTTTAGTTTATCAAACAGTGTGTCGGTGAAGCAAAATCTGACAAGTAGATACGAATCTATCAGTTTCTACAAAGATTTTTCATTTTTTTCGCCAACGGTTTGAAAATTAACGTTTCCTTATGCTGAATTTTTTGTTCCAAACAGTCCAAAACAAAAAATACTGATTTGCAAATTTTTGCTCATCCACGCATCACGCAGCAACAGTTCGAGTGACATCATCAGCAACATAAAGTCTGCCAATGAACTTCGGGCAAAATTATTGAAATACCCTACACGAATTTAATTTGATAGCCATAAATTGTGTAATTAAAATTCTGCAGGAGTGAACAATAATTCAGAAGAAAAAAATAAATTCTAAACATTTCAGTGACATGTTGGAATGTTGTCCAGGCAGCCGAAGCGAACGGTTTTGCACAAACCTCTTCACAGAAGGCACCCGATTCTTATTGGTAGACATATTTTTGTTGTTTTTTTTGTTGTTTTTATAACAGCCTTGGTTGGCATACAAACAGATTTCGGACTTTTCAAAGGAACTCAGTTGTAGCAATAAAATTCAAATGATCAAAGCAACTGAAAACAGGGTTAATGCTAACAATAATGGGTACAACAAATATTAACACAACAACTATTTCAAAAATACAACTCCAAATAGCAACAGCAATCAAGCACCAAAACAACAATGATGCTTTATCAACACCATGAATGCTTTTTGCGGTCATTTTCCGCCCATAAACAATGGTAACAAGAGAGAAAATCTACATCGACAATAACAACAATAATAGCTAACAATAACAATAAACTAAAAGCGCAGAAGGTCTCAACTAATTGCGACCATTAAAGTAATAACATAAAAATCTGGCAGCATCTGCGAAACGGTCAAAGCACTAAACAGCCAACGACCGACAACCGACAACTGACGACCGGCGAACGCCCTCAGATGTCAGATGTTACTCTATGCGAACGATAAGCACAGTAACAACAACAACATTAAGCGGTCATGTCAAAGAAAGTGGAGCGTTACGATTTCAACGCTGAGAACGCACCGGTTTAGCGGCAAAACGGACAGAACAGAAAGCAGTTCACGAGGTCGAACAGGAAATTTGACAGACTCTAAAAAAAATTTGTATTCATGCAAATTGTGTGTTCAATTGAGCGAATGTCATTGCGGTTAATGAGCACTAAAGATGCAAACAATTTTGACAGCTGTCAACTTGATACGCTGACTGGCTGCTTGGGATTGTAGCAAAAAACAAAAATTAAAAAAATAAACAGAAATGTACATTAAATATTTTCCATTAGACGGTAACAATTGCAGTGAAAATAGTGAGATTTTTTTTAAGTGCAACTTTGCAATTGAAAATCAACAACTGTCAAAGTCGCTATGCACATTTACGCCTAATAAATATGTATGTGTGTAATTGTGCACTTTGCGGCCAACCAACCAACAAAACAACAATAAAAAATACGAAAATTGTTTAAACGCAAAGCAACAACAATGAGCAACGAGCAAATTTCAATGTTGTGCGCAAGTGCCGGCCGGCAGCGCCGAGAGCCACTTGACAGCTGAGCGCTGCGGTCGTACGTGAGGTGTGTCCATGGTTTTGTCGGTTGGTCGGCGTTCGTTGGCGTTGTGCCGTGCGGAAAATTGCACAAAGTGGCGACAAACAAATGAATAAGAAGAAAGAAAGAAGAAAATACAATCGAAAGATTAAACAATCGAAGAGAAACAAATTTGTTTGAGAGGAAATTAAAAAAAATTTTATTTGTTAACAAAAAAATGCTCAGTGTGCTTTAATGAACTGATGAGGACTGCAGTTGAGTTCCACTTCCACCTGTTGTTTTAATTGAATGGCTCATTTTTGTTGTTGCTGTTTTTGCAACATTTGTTATACTTAGACAGGCGCCAACGCTACAACGCCAATCAACCATGCATCCATCACTCGAGCCAACTGTCCACACACCACGCACACCACATGTTTGTTGCCCGCTGTTTCAACTGTCGTCTGTTCAATTAACGTTCCGCGTGCTTAGGCACACAAACACACAAACACACACACACACACACACTCATACAGTCAGTGCCACCCAACACTCCTCCTCTACAATCAGCCACCATTGGCATATCGACAAGCAACTCTACCAGCCACCATGACAGCTGTTGCTCCCACCAACTAATCACACACACACACACTTACACACCACTGGTGCCACCAGTCGCTGTGCAGCGCTAAGCGCTTAAATCATTGCGTCTGTTGCCAACTGACTGACCGTTACTTCAGTTAACTTTGTTTTCTTTTTTCTTCCATGCAACTTTAAGCAGTCAACGAAAATATGCTCGCCGCCAATTTGCAAAGTAAATATTCCAGTTAATAAAACGTGCAATAATGGCACAGCCGCAGTGCCGCATAATTGACGCTAATAAATATTGGTATTTAATTAAAGTCAAATTACTGGAAAGCGACTGTGGCCGCATCGAAAAACTTGTTTCAGCATGAATTATGCGCCGCAAGGAAAGTTTTTATAAATTATGAAGTGGTCGAGTGAAGGCTGATTGTTTCCATTTTCTTATGGTTTTTTGTTGTTGTTGCAGAAATCGTATTTCATTTTCACATAAATGAAAAGGATTTGATTTCAAAGCAAATACATTTTGACAATCAAATGCGGAAAGTTTCCATAGTTTTCAAGTTGGTGTTGGGTTCATTGCATTCGTTCGTTAAATTTCTTTCATGGGGCTTAACACCAGAATGCTCAAAGAGGTCAAAACAACTTTAACTAGTAGTGCCCCGAGTCTTTGAATGCAAGTTTGAAGTCAATAGGCCCAAAAAATCATGATTCTCTTAATCCTTTGTTGACCTCGTTAGATTTTTATGATATACAACTTGAATAATTAATTCTCTTTTGAAGTTCTTTCACCACATTTGAAGTCAATAGATCTTTTGAATTATGTTTCCTCCATACAAATTGTAAACCCATCGTTATTGTTAATCCCCGTCAGATTTTGATTTTCAAAAAAATTTTGAACACTTATCTCATTATTATTTTCATTTCATTTCATTTATCATTTATTTATTACCAATGTTTTAATTCATGTGTTTTCACAGTTCCACCACACAAATTCTTAACCCGTCGTTGACTCCGTTAACTTTTGATTTTCGAAAAAAAAATTCAAAACATATAAAAATGTTTTCATTTTTGAGATTACTTCACCGAGTTTTAAGTCAAAAGACTGATAAAATCTTGTTTTTCCATAGAAACTGTTAACCCATTGTTGACCCGTCAAAAGTAAATGAAAAACATGTCCAATTTTTTGGATTTTAGGATATTCACCAAGTTTGAAATCATAAGGCCCAAAAAATTTTGTTTCTACATAGAAACTGTTATCCCATTCTTGACACGTCAGATTTTGATTTTCCAAAAAAAATATCTGCCTAACTATTTTTGATTTCAGGTGTTTTCACTGATTTCCAAGTCAAAAGACCCTTTAAGGTTTTTCACAGTTATTCTAAAAATAAAACTCTTAACCTCTTAACTCTTAACTCGTTTACCCTATCAGATTTTGATTATCGAAAAATAATGAAAAACACGTATCCAATTATTTCACATTTGAAGTGCTTTTACCATATTTGAAGTCAAAAGGCCCATTAAATCTGGTTTCTCTACAGAAACTATTAACCCCTAAAATTTTGATTTTCGAAAAAACCAAAAACATTTGTCTAATTATTTTCGGTTTCAGGTGTTTTCACCAATTTTCAAGTCAAAAGGCCCATTAACTCATGTTTTTTTACAGTTGCCTTAACCCGTCGTTGACAGTCAGATTTTGATTATCGAAAAAAAAAACACTTATAAAATTATTTCATATTCCAAGTGTGTTTACTATATTTGAAGTCAAAAGGTCTATACAATTTTGTTTCTCCATAGAAACTGTTAACCCGTTAGATTTTATTGTTTAATTTATTAATTTTTTTTTTTAAATTAAAAACATGTTTCTGATTATTTTTGATTTCAGGTCCTTTCACTAATTTTCTAGTCAAAGGTTGTTTTCACAGTTATTACAACCAAACTCTTATCCCTTTATTGACCTCGTCAGATTTTGATTTTCGAAAAAATTCGAATTCGTATCGAATTAGTTCAAATTTAAAGTACTTTTGAGTACTTTTAAGTATGAAGTCGAAAAACTCATTAAATCATGTTTCCTCCGTATAAACTTTTAACCCTTGGTTCACCTCGTTAGATTTTGATTTTCAAAAAAGTGAAAATCTTTTGACAAATTATTTCTTGCTAGGAGTACTTTTACTAAGTTTGAAGTCAATAGGCCCATTAATGCATGTTTTTCTGTTCTACTTCAGTTCCTTCCTACAAATTTTAACCCGTCATTAGCCTCATCAGATTTTGATTTTCCAAAAAGTGGAAAGCACATGTCGAATTATTTTCCCCTTTGAAGCGCTTTTACCATGTTTGAAATCAAAAGGCCCAAAAAATCTTGTTTCACCATAAAAATTGTTAGCCCATTGTTGATGCGTCAGATTTGATTTTTCAAAAAAATAAACATGTGTCTAATTAGTTTTGATTTCAAGTGTTTGCACCAATCTTCAAGTCCAAAGGCCCATTAAGTCATGTGTTTTCACTGTGACTTTAAACAAACTCTTAACCCTTTGTTGACCTCGTCAGATTTCGCTTTTAAAAAATATGAAAAACACGTATCAAATTATTTCTTACTAAGAGTGCTTTCACTAAATTTGAAATCACATGTTTCTTTACAATTTCTCTATATAAACTTTAACCCATCGTTAGCCCCATCAGATTTTGATTTTAAAAAAAGTGAAAAACACGAGTCGAATTATTTTTTGTGTGAAGCGCTATTACCATGTTTGAAATTAAAAAGCCCTTAAAATCTTGTTTCTTCATAGAAATTGTTAACCCATTGTTAACCTGTCAGATTTTGTTTAAAAAAAATTGAAACATATGTCTAATTATTTTTGTTTTCTGGTATTTTCACCAATTTTAAAGACAAAAGGCCTATTAAGTCATATGTTTTCACTATAAAAAATCTCTTAACCCGTTGTTGAACTTGTCAGATTTCGATTTTCGAAAAATGGAAAACATGTAGAGTTATTTCACAGAAAGATTTTACAAAGTTTGAAGTGAAAGGGGCCAAAATATCGCGTTTCTCATACAAACTTGTAACCCTTTATTTACCTCTTTAGATTTTGATGTTTACAAAAACAAATAACTCGTGTTTAATTATTTTTTATTTCAAGTATATCCACCAATTTCGAAGTCAATAAGCCCATCGGTTCAAAATTTTTTTTAGTCTTTAGAACCTTAACTCATTATTAATCTTGGGAAATTTTGAATTTCGAAAAATTAAATAATTGTTCTAAACTTTTTTTTATTTTTATTAAATTTTTAAGTCAATAAGCCCATCGGTTCAAAATCTTTTTTAGACTTTAGAACCTTAACTCATTATTAATCCTGGAAAACTTTGAATTTCGAAAAATTAAAAAATTTTTTCTAAAATTATTTTAAACATTTTCACAAAATTTAAAAACAGTAGGCCTATTAAATTACGGTTCTTTCTAGAACACTTTAACCCTTTCAGTCACAATGTCCAATATATTGGACTACAGCCCATACAATTCATACAGAACGGCTTTATTTTCATGTCGGAAAGGGTTAACCCATGTTTTGCCCTTTTTAGATCCCGAATTTACAAAAAATATTCCGCCTTAAAAAATTTTCATTTTTTTCAATGTATGTACAGTTAAAATTTCAAGCTTTCTGTAGCTTCAGTGGTTTGGACTGGGCAATGATGAATTAGTGGGAATGAATCAGTGAATCAGAATGAATGTGTAAGTCAGTCAGTCAGGACAAACAATAAAAATTCTATGGCTTAAGGAAAGAAAATTTTCAATGGTTTTACAAATTTTTATAACCAAATGAAATAGAAAAAATAAAATGTATTTCAAAAATTTTATTGCATATTGACTCATAGCGTCTGGAATTGTCGTAAAGGCGTTGTAATAGTTTATATAATTTTTCAAAACATTCCCTTCCATAAAGTAATTATGGCACTTTTCGTTGGGTCGCTTATCAAAATTGTTTTTCCAATTGATTGAAAAGCAATTTCACATGATAATAAAATATTGAACACTGACTAGACCAACACTTGAACATGACTCAGAGTCATGCACAAAGCACACAAACAAACACAGACTACGTACAGCGAGATAAGTGTAAAAGATTGATAAGTGCATTGAAAATGATTATTCAGGGTTTTTGCAGGTTTTATTTCAAAAAGCAAACACCAGACCACAGAGCGTTTAGAAGCATTTATAGAATGGACACAAATATGAAAAAATATAAAAAATATTTAAAAATTATGAATAACATTATTATAAATATGGGCTGGTCTAGTTGTGGCAACCTTGACCAAAATTTACAAAATTGTTGCAGTAATTTGTTCTTGTTTGATTGGGCTTGTTTTTGTTATTCTTTCTGGAGTGGAGAGCAAATTATTGTACAATAAAAAGCAGCGGCCGAAATTTGGTTGTTTGTTTGTTAATGTTTGTTTAGTGCTTGTTGTTGTTATTGTGATGGTCTTTATCAAAAATTGTGAAGAATGAGTTGATGAACTGATGTACTTTGTACAGTTTAAATCAACATTAGAAGCGTCACAAGGTTAATGATTTTTGGGTTTTAATTGGATAGGAAAAATTAGCAAAATTTATAAACACTTGTGGGCGATAAGTTGTCGAGCTGTTTGAACATTCAGTTTGAACTAAAGAGAGCAACACTTTTTGACGCTCATTTTGCTATTTTAATGAACGCTTTGGTGTTGTGTTCGCTTTCTCTTTCTATCTCTGTTTCGCTTATTTGCGTTGCCCGTGTGAAGCATTTCCTTTCCTATGCCATGTCACGCTTTAATTATCTACAAAGTTATCGCTAAACTTGCTGACTTGTACCTGTGATTACTTTGAGCTCTGCTAAATTTCCGTAAATAATTTTAGCAACAAAAAAGAAAACAGAGAAAAAAAACAAATAAAAATAAAGCAAAAAAAACGGCAACAAATTTCATTATGAATATGCAACGTTTATGAATGCGCAACCGCAAAGCAAAGTACAAATTTCTACCATGAAATTGACCAAATCACCTTAGCAATTTATGCGCACAATTACACACACACACACACACAAACACAGGTACAAATTTATACGCAAAGTTGCCACAATACTTTCTAATGTCACTTATATGCCACAACACATGAGAAAAAGGTATACAAAAAAATTATAAAAAAATTTAAAAAAATTATAAAAAATTTAGAAAAAATATTTAAGAAAAAACTATAAATAAAAAAGCAGCCGCAAATAAAGCAAAATCCAAGTAATGGATACCGCTTGCTGCAGTTGTTTGCGGTCGCTGCTAGAATGTGCGGTGAAACCTGTTGGGCGCCATTCGAGACGACTGACGACTCGAGTCGGGCAGGTTGACGAAGAAAAGTGAAAAATCAAGCTGAAAGCGGCGGGCAGAAGGGGCGAGCAGCTAAAGGTTAAATGTGGAAAAGTTGGCAATTAATATTGTTGCGCTGCCATGAACGTAGGCCAAACGATAGCTGTGAGAGGCTCAAATGTGCACAAAAAGAAGAAGAAAATAAAAAAAAAAATGTTAAAATTTCATAAAAATTCTAATTAAATACTAACAAACTAATTGGCACTTGGACTGCAAAATTTACCACATTTCAATTTGCCACTTTTTGTCCATTTGCCATCATTCGATCATTTTCTAGCAGCTGCACACGTGCAACAGTGTTGCCAAGTGTCTATAAAAAAACACACACAAAAAACAAAAAAAGCCAAAAATAACAGCAACAACCACATTGCATCGTCATGGGGCTTGTTCAACGTTCGTCGCCTGTCATGTGAGGCTGACAGCGGCGACTTTATGTTGTTTGCGTGTCTGCCTTAATTTGTTTATTGACTGCTGCTATAGTGCTGTTGTTGTTATTGATGTTGTTGTTGTTGTTGTTTTACCTTAGCTCAGCGAAAACTGCTTTCATTCATTTTCGATTTATTGTTTTAGGTTTTTTTGTTGTTGATTAATTAACAAAAAGACAGCTCGAATACGCCAACAATGTGGGAGCCATGCGCCAAGTCTTCAGCTGTTTTTTTGAATGTTTTTTCTACTTTTTGCCCTTTTAGCCGAATGTGTCAAATTTGACATGTTTTCATTTTTTATATTTTCGTATTGGAATCATTTCATGTTTCCGTTGGTTGGCCGGCATTGTTAACACAGTGTTTTTTATTAATATTTCATTAATCAAAATTTTGCTGTTGTTGCATTGCAGCATCGTAGTTCTTGCTTTCTTTTGTAGTTTTTGCTGTTAATGAGGCTATTACTATTGTAAACTGGCCTATAACAATTTTAAGTGTTGCAAAATGTTTAGTTTTGCTGGAATTGAAGCAAAAACAATGGTTAGGAATGTGTGAAGTTGTAAAGAAAAATGTTGTAGTTTGTCTTGGCTCAGTGGTTGAACCATTGAAAGAAAGAAGACAGAAGGTTGTGGGTTCGAGTGATGACTTCAACAATAAGAAAGAAGACAGAGGACTATGGATTCCAATTCGACTTCAACAATAAGAAAAATAAAATGAAGAAATGAAATGGAGTCAAGTAGAGTAAAGTGATCAGTGAGCAATCAGAGACCCCTATGGGTATGAAGAAATTACGAATGTTACATGACGAGCAGTATTACGTGATTGGCTTCAGACGAGGATGTGTAAAAATTTATAGGTTTTCAAGAGGAATTTAAATTACTTAAACATTATATATTGAAGTGTTTGAGTATGTAAGCAAAATATGCTTTTAAAAGTCAATGGAAATAATAAAAAATATTGTAAAATAGTTCATAACAAGTTGGTGTAAAAAGGTTGCCTGCCATTTTTGAAAACATTTTCATTTCAAGACAAAAGTTCATAACCTCTTCAGTCT
The DNA here is from genome assembly GCA_963971225.1 of Melieria omissa. Lineage (NCBI taxonomy): Eukaryota > Metazoa > Arthropoda > Insecta > Diptera > Ulidiidae > Melieria > Melieria omissa. The sequence continues at coordinate 146,040,373 of OZ020267.1, forward strand.
AAATCCCGTCTCTTAATCTCTATATCCTTTCTGAACAAACAATGCTTCGCATTAAGAGGGACTATCCCCTGTTTGTTTGCTAAAATGTTAAAAAAATCTTTTCATTATATAAGAATGGTCTGAAAAGTTTCCAACCTTAGCATGAAGATGCCAGCACTCGTCAACAAAAGTAAGGATATCTGTTTGCGCTTTTTTGAAACCAACTCACCAAACTTTTCCCGGCCTCGATAGTCCATCGGGTAGCGCGCTGGCTTCTTACACCAGAGGCCCTAGGTTCGATTCCCAGCTGAAGGAGATGAGAATTACAAGAATCGCACAAATGCGGAAAAGCCTCCAAGTGTGAAAGAAAAATTGCTAAAAACCGCCGTTCGGATTCGGGGTTAAACTGTAGGTTCCCAGCTTCCCCGATCCGTTTGAAATCTGTGTTGTACGGGTGGAATTTGTGATATCACAATGGGCCCATATGGAGGCCTAAGTGTGTCTCATTGAAACCTACTATGAAAGCCACTACAACGTACCTATCAAACTTTCAGCCATTTTGGATGCGCCGTTTTGGTTGTTTGATAGCGATTAAGGTCAGTCGATGTAAAAACCAAGTACAAAACAGTCAATAAATATAAGTTTTTGAAAAGCAATACATCTACACAAAGTAAAGACAAGTTGGACGATGTGTACAGGGACTCTGCGTCATATTTTATCACCGTTAAATTTTGGGCAACTAAAATTGAAAAGTGGCCGTACCAGCTTAGGGGCCAATGAACGTTCAGAACGTCCAAAAACTGATCGCCACTGACGGTAGCAACACTCTAGTTCGCCAAATGTTACTAGAAAACTGTCCAATTAAAGTGAAAGAGATAGCAGCGCCTATGAACATGTCCAAGGATCTTCTTCCTGGCATATTGAATCAAGATTAAGGCTTGAAAAACTCGACTGCATTTGTTGACATTAGACCAAAGACGCAATTAAATGAACATTTCCAATGCTTTATGGGTTAAAGAGATCGCAGAAAAAAAGAGTGAGAGAAATTGAGATGGGTTAAAGAGATCGCAGAGATAGAGAGATCAGGATGGGCTAAAGAGATCGTAGTATTGTTGAGAGAAGTGTGTTGGCTTGCAAGGAGACTTCGAACAAAATGTTAATAAATATAAAGAAAGATGTCTTGTACCTTTTTTAGGTCAGAAACTTTTCAGACCACTTTCAAACTATTTTTGCATCGCATTGACTACTATCGAATACGAAGTAACAACGAGCTGTACGAGCTGTTTAAAGACATAGACGTAATACATCGAATCAACATCCGAAGATTATGCTAGACCATGTCTCCCCTATGGACTATGAAGGTCCAGCGAAAAAGGTGTTGGACGCTTTAATTTGAGGTCAACGGCCAAGAAGGAGACCATATCTCTAGTGAAAGAACCAAGTTAGGAAGCCCTGTCATGTTTTAAGGCTAAAGTGCGCAATTAAGGTAAACTGATTGGCGTAGAATTATTGTCAGATTAGCAATAAAATCATTTGGCAAAATTAAAAACAATAACAAAAGATTAAAAACAAATAAAAAATCTCAACTAACTCTTTCGTTATAGGTTTTTACTGAGGAAAGTTAGAATTTTAAACTAATTGATTTAGTCTTTTGTAAGATTATGTGAACAACTTCCTATACAGTCGTGTCTGGATAAAGTCAACTAATTATTGCAAGGCCTGTTCACACTATTTAGGTTGTTCACTATATCAAGGTTAACATTTTTGTTCAAAAACTCGTTTTATTTGCTCAAAAAACACTTTTTGTTTTTCGATTAAAATTTTTTTCAATATTTAGAGGTTCCATATCAAAATTTTGACGTTCACTATATCGAGGTGTTCACTATATTGGGTGTTCACTTTACCCAGACACGACTGTACTAATTTTTTAATTTTTTGTTACTCTGACAGAAACCATATAGTTCTGACTGTATTAATTACTTAACACTTGAAAGACCATTGCGGTTATTTTCATTGTTTTTCATTTTTAAATATCTGCATTTTCTTTAGTATTTCTATAAACTTTTGCTTTGGTGACTTTTATTTTTTATCGTTGAAATTTTAAAATTTATTAAAAATGTATTTTTTGAAAAATTAACCAAATCCAATGTGTACTTTTTGTAGGTATGGAAAATTCGCGGTCTTTTTAGTGTTGAAAATAACTTTTTTTCGGAATCATATGTTTTTTCTTCTTCTTCTTTTTTCTTCTTCTTTAGCTAAAATTATCTGAATTAAAGTAAAAAATACAATTAAAAATGTCTCTCGTTTTTCTGCTTCTTCTTTTTTTACTTGGAAAGATATGACATTCAAAAAACGAACATACCTTTTTTCGGAATCAACTATTTCTTTTTCTTCTTCTTCTTTGTCTAAAGTTATTTGAATTAAAGTAAAAGAAATTAAAAATTTCTCTATTTTTTCTGCTTCTTCTTCTTTTTTTACTTGAAAAGATATGACATTCAAAAAACGAACATAATTTTTTTTCGGGATCAACTATTTCTTTTTCTTTCTATTTTTTGTCTAAAGTTATTTGCATTAAAGTAAAAAAAAATTAAAATTTTTTCTGCTTCTTCTTTTTTTTTTACCTGGAAAGATATGACATTCAAAAAACGAACATAACTTTTTTCGGAATCAAATATTTCTTTTTCTTCTTCTTCTTTGTTTAAAGTTATTTGAATTAAAGTAAAAAAAAATTAAAATTTTTCTGCTTCTTCTTTTTTTTTTACTTGGAAAGATATGACATTCAAAAAACGAACATAACTTTTTTCGGAATCAATTATTTCTTTTTCTTCCTCTTCTTTGTCTAAAGTTATTTGAATTAAAGTAAAAAAAAAAATTAAAATTTTTTCTGCTTCTTCTTCTTTGTTCACTTTGAAAGAAATGGCATTCAAAAAATGTACAAATTGTTTTTCGGAAGCAAATATTTCTTTTTCTTCTTCTTCTTTAGCTAAAATCATCTGAATTTAAGTAAAAAATCAAATTAAAACTTTGCCTTATTATTTCTGCTTCTTCTTTTTTTACTTGAATTTTTTTCGGAATCAAAAATTTCTTCTACTTCTTCTTCTTCTTTAGCTAAAATTATCTGAATTAAAGTTAAAAATCAAATTAAAAATGTCTCTTAATTTTTTGCTTCTCCTTGTTTTACTTGGAAATATATGACATTGAAAAAGTGTGTAACTAGTTTTATTTTTAAAACTTAAATATTCCGTTTATTAATTTTGTATTATTCCTAAAACTTCAAACTATTTATAGGATCAACAAAAACAATTATTTTTAAAACCATAGATGGTTCAGACGCTCACAAAGTAGCATGCGTCCATATGGTAACAAAATAGCGAAAGTGTTAATTAAATTGGAAACAAAGTATTGAACTGAAATAATTAACTAAGCAATTTTAATTAAGTTAAATTTTAAAGTCATTCAATTGACCTTGAAACATGCAAAAACGCCTAAGTCGAAGCGTTTGAACGTTCACCGGCTCCCACAACCACAATCAATAATTGGCCAATAACTACTGTTAGATACAGTTAGAAGTTTGGACTGTGCGCCCATTTGTCTAAATTTGAAATTTGATGTAATTTCGCAAAGTTTGTTCTACTCGCACTGACATAAGAATTCTACAAAGACCCATTCGGTTGATAAGAATTGGTTGACGGTTAAGCTTTAAAGACGCACAAATTAACGCTGACAGCATAACGTATGCCAAATAACAGTTATAACGGTGCACGTCAAGACGATTTGGTGCGACAGCAGCTGTCGTTGGGTTATCTTATCAGCTCCAAAGTAATGAATAGTGTGCGAATTGTGTGCATGTGAGTCTGTGTGTGTGTGTGTTGAATTGATTAAAAATTCATTGGTAGCCATGGCGCTGCTGGTTTATTGACTTGTTGACGTATTGCAAAGCAACAAATGGAAAAATTAAAACACTGCACACCGAGCAGACGCGCAGGAGAGTCAGTCCATCCCACTGTCAACAACAACAACAACCAAAGCATTGCTGCCAGCGACATTCACCCATATCTCGAGCACAGAGCAGACATTGTTCAATGCTGCATCGGTGCTTCGAGTTGCCTTGAGTTGCTTTCGAGTTGTACAATTTTTTACAGTTAATCATAATTTACATAAAATTACATTTACAATGGCCATTGCAGACAGTTAGTGCGCCTCAAGCTGTTGTCAATAAAGCAACAAAAACTAACAAACAAAAATACGCAATAAAATCAAAACTAACAACTAACAACAAATAAAAAGAAATCATGACAAGTTGTAGTTGGTTAGCTATACTTGTTTTTGTTATTGTTAGCAGGGCCGTAGCTAGGGGGGGGGTTAGGGGGGTTCTGACCCCCCCCGAAATGTTAGAACATTGTTTTAATTTATAATATTCTAAACTAGTTACTAATCACACCATGCATGGCTACGTTTACATTGAGCCCAAGTGCCTAATTAAGTTAAATTAGTCATTTAATTTAGCTTGGAAGCTTGTTTTCAGTCAGCTGTCGGGTTTTGATTTGAGTAACCCCCCCCGAAAAAAAATCCTGTCTACGGGCTTGATTGTTAGGATCAGGTATTATTGTTGTAATTATTCTTCTACAGTTGCGACGCAAAGTGAAAGGATCACAAAAATATTTGTCCATAAAAAATTTCAATCATTTTTTCCCCCCTAATGAATTTGCCATAAAATAATTGCGTCCACCAACAAAAAATGCAATAAACCAAAAAATAGAAACACGCAGCCGGCGACAAAGTCGGCCAACGGCGCATTGATTGCCGTAAATTTCATGTGTGACGCAATGCTTGCAACGCATGAAAAGTGCAACAACAGCAGACAAACAAAAAAAATTTAAAAAAATAAAAAGAAAAAACCAAAATACAACTGAAATGAAGTGAAAAAAAACTATCGCCTTAACTGCAAATTTTGAAGTTGTCATTGTTGTGTTGACGCTGCGTTGCGTAGTTAAAGTTGCGTGCCGCACACTGCAGTGCGAAATTTTGGCTCTAAGCCAAAAAAGCGTAAGAAAACCACAGAAACCTGTTGGCAGTGTTTGGGCAAAGTTCAATTTTATAGAAATGCATAAATGTTGTCTGTTTATGTTTCTTCAGCAAGTAGCAACCAGTTGAGGTTAAAGGTTGGGCTTTTAAAACGAAACATTTTTGTAATCAGGCAAAAATGTGTGGTTGTGTATGTGTGTGTGTGTCAGTGGTTGATTTTAATTAGAGCGTTGCCAATTTGTTGCTGTGGCAATTGTTTGTCTACACAACAAGTTGCAATTGCATTCAAGTTTGTTTGTATGTTTGATTTTTCAATTTATTCTAACATATCAACAGCCAATTGATTGGCTTATTTTGAGGTTAGGTGTGGCCACATTGAAAATTGTATGCCAGCAAAATAATGGTGTATCGGTTTCGGTATTCGGTGATACTGTTGTCTGAAAACTTCATTATTTCAGATCAATCAATTGAAACTGTTGATTTGTCTTAGGCTGGCAAATTAAAAAAAGGGATTTTCATAATTTTTTTAGTTTCAACAACGATACAGTCTGGTACCATGATAAATCTTTGATACTTCTGGTCACTCTTGAGTTCATTAAAACACTAATATTTAGAGTACGAAGACGTAAAAGTTTTCAAGTGCTGCTGCGAAAAGTTATTTTTAAACGAAAATTAAGATAAATTATGAAAAATTTGCATCATTTTACAGGCAAGAAAGTTTGTACGGTTTGCAACCATGAGTTCAATATTTTATTTGCTCAATTTGACCATAAAAGATATCCAGATCTGGAAGATCTCAAAATCCGGGTGTGAACAAACTTTGTGCTGGAAAATAATCTAAAAAAAAAGACGTAATAAACCTATTGATCCGAGAGCAATTTAAAGAACCTTGACTACGAAAATAGTCATCATAGTCATCATCGAAATATGGTCATCACATCAGCTGACACCCTGAAGTTGATTCCTCCGAGAACAAATTTTTGAACTCTTATAAACCATTTGGAGAAACCTTACTCCAGAAATAAGTTGACTCCCTCAAGTTGATTCTTCCGAGAACGAGTCTTTAAACTCGTATAAACTATGTAAAGAATAGACTACGAAAATAAGATTGTTCTATGGGCACCACATCAGTTGACTCCCTGAAGTCAATTTCTCCGAGAACGAGCCTTTGAACTTATAAACAATTTGAAGAAGCCTGACCATGAAAATAAGATTGTTTAATGGGCATCACTAAAGTTTATTCCTTCGATATTCACAAATTTCAGATAGAGATTCTATACATCAGAATGTCTTTGTCTCTTAAACAATTAGGGAATTACAATAGAACTAACAGCTGGCAGTTTTTAAGGCCGTTTTTTAATTGCAATCTAATCTAATGGGTCCGTACAATTCAATACAACGGGTACATATTACAATGGAAAAAAATGTACTGAACAGTAATTAGTAAATCGATTTCAGAACGAAAGAAAATAAAACCATTGTAGAAAAGAACAAATGCGGGTGATGAAATAAAACGTACACAATATATTAAACCTATAAAATGTATATAAATTTTAAGCGAAAAAGGGCTCACATAAAATTCTTTCAAACTGTTGAAAGATCTTAATTGCTGAAAACTAATGATGTGTCAATATTTGCTGAGATAGAAATTGACAATCAACGAATTTTGAACTCTACTGTCAGTGATGAATCAGATGAAAAGAAGCGTTCCGAAAACAATGGAAAGTCAAGCTTTATTGATCAAAAAAGGTGCGGTTTTCTATCAGAAGATTAAAGCTAAACTAAATAGATCTTTTATTTTCTAAGATCTTCAACTTATAAGAGTTGAGACATCTTGTTTAAAAAGTTCTGAAGTAAGTAAACTCCATATAGCTGAGATGCATGAGATTTTGAACCATCACGCAGCCACTTGTTTGGTTTGAAATTAGAAAACATTTTTATATAATTATAGAGTTACCATCAAGAACGAAATGTAGGAACTATTTGTCAAAGCTACATATATATATCTTTGTGGACCCCATTAGAGTTGAGAAATCTTAAAAAAAGTTATAAAATTAAACTCCTTCTAGCTGCGAGCTTTCAGATTAAGAACCATTCCACTACAATTCATTACAAACATTTAGAAATCTTTTTCGTTGTAGAGTAGTCTTCATAGGGGAGAAAGTAAAACCACTTGTCAGAGTTTTTGAAACAAAACCTATAAAACTTCTATGATTTCTTATAAATTATTGATTTGTCTATGGAAGTCTTAACCCTCCGATGCCCAACAAGGTCCATAGGGACCTCTGGCATTTTTAAAAGCAATATTTTTGTATTGTATACGTTTTGCCTATCTGTCTGTAGTAAAAAATACACATATGTTTGCTAAAAAATATACACAAAGCTGAATATTTCAAAAGAAGTCCCTAGGGACATTGTTGGGCTTTGGTTGTTTAAAAAACTATCGGTTATCGGAGGGTTAAATAGGGCTTTTGATTTCAAACTTTGTAAAAATACTTTAAACTAAAAATAATTTGACACGTATTTTTTAATTTTTCGAAAATCAAAATTTAATGGGGTCAACAATGGGTTAAGGTGGTGCATATACGGGAAGAAGATAGGCCTCTTAACATCAAATTTGGTGAAAACACTTGAAATAAAAAAAAATTTTGCACGTTTTTCTAATATTTTTGAAAATCAAAACTTAAAGGGGTGAACCAAGGGTTAAAAATTTGTATGAAGAAACATGATTTGTTGCGCCTTTTGACTTCAAACTTGGTGTTTCTGATATTTTTGAAAATCAAAACTTAAGGGGGTGAACCAAAGGTTAAAAATTTGTATGAAGAAACACGATTTTTAGCTTCAAACTTGGTGAAAGTACTTCAAATGTGAAATTATTCAATGGGTTTATAATTTTTTTCAAAAATCAAAATCTGACGGGGTCAACTACGGGTTAAGAGCTTGTATAAAAACTGTGAAAAAGCATGGTAATGGAAATATTGACTTCAAACTTGGTGAAAGTACTTTCAGTAAGAAATTATTCGATACGTATTTTTCACTTCTTTGAAAATCGAAATCTGGAAAAACAAGATTTTATGGGTCCTTTGACTTCAAACTTGGTGAAGTACTTTAAATGTGAAATTTTTCAATATGTTTTTCACTTTTTCGAAAATTGAGATCTAACGGGGTCAACTATGGGTTAAAAGTTTGTATAAGGAAACTGTGAAAAAGCTTGAAGTAATGGACCTATGGACTTCAAACTTGGTGAAAGTACTCTCAGTAAGAAATTGTTCGATACGTATTTTTCACTTCCTTGAAAATCGAAATCTGATGAGGTCAACGATGGGTTAAGAGTTTTTATGGGAAAAAAAAGATTTTATGGGACTTTTGAGTTCAAAATTGGTGAAAGTACTCTTGGTGAAAAATAATTTGACAAGTGTTTTTTATTTTTTTGAAAATGAAAATCTGACGGGGTCAACGATGGGTTAAGAGTTTGTATGGGGAAAAATTATTTAATGCACCAGTTGACTTCAAATGTAGTGAAAGCACTTCTAAAATGAAATAATTAGATAAATATTTTTTAATAAACATCTGATGAGATCAACAAAGGGTTAAGAAAAACTTGATTTATTGGCCCCATTAACTTCAAACTTGCGTGCAAGGCACTGCTAGTGGCATATAAGATGCAAAACGTCTCCTTCATCTTCCATCAAGATAGATTTATCTACAAATGGCAAAAGATAAAATAAGACAAAGTAATTCAGAAATTATTTCCCAAAGCTGATTCATTCAATTATTAAATTTGCACATAAAATTTGCCATTTTTCGCATAATTGCAAAATTATACCATAAAAATAATTAAATTATCTTTAATAAACGGCAGCGGCACTTAAAAATTATGATTTTATTTTTATGCTAATTAACAATTAACTTTGCTTTAATCTAATATAAAATAAGTATTTTTTTTCTCAAAATTGTTTTGCGTCGACTTTTATAAATTCAAAGCAATTTTCTGCCAATTAAAGACACAACAAAGGCATTAAAATTCTACACAAATGCTGCGCAAATTACATAATCCACTGAAACGAAGCAATGGCGGCGGCGGCAAACGAGGAAAGTGTTTAAAATTCATGCAGACACTGTAAGACTGCAGAATTTTACGTGTTTTTACGTAATGTGGCCAATTTAAGCCATTTGACGCGACCACAAAGCGTTCAACCAACCAACAACGGGGCAGCGAAATGCTTTCTTTCCTTTCCTCTCGTTTTGTTTTCTTTGTTCTTTTGGCAGCGCGAAATGGCCAACTTGAAGCGCAGTTGGAGTCGAACGTGAGCAATCTTAACTCTTGTGGCCATAAAAACGAGTTAATTTTTGGGCAACAAAAGCGACAGCAGCAACAAAAAGAACGCCAACTTTTTCTTTTACATGCAAAACACGTCAATTCGAAAAGACTCGACAACAAAATAAACCAACGCGCTTTGTTGCTGGCAACAGGTGGGCGCAGCCGCCAATTGAGCCCAACCCAACGCGCCGCTCAAGTTGGCGTGAGAGACAAGTTTCGGCGGTCAGCGTGTCTTGAGCCGCAGCACTTTTCCTTTCGTTGTGCTTTTTATTTTCATTTCGCTAAAAGTCGAAAAGCTGACGAAAAGCAAAAATGCCAAGAATGTAAATGGCGCAAAATTGCTTCTAATGTGTGTGCAGCGCCATCAAGTGTGTGTATGTGTGTGTGGGTCGTTTGTTGTTGCCGCCAGCGTTTGGCGATTTTTTCTCAAACTTTTTGCAGTTTTTGCAAAAACTGGTCACAACGTTTTGGCGAAATTGTTTAAACTTTTGTACGAGCAGCAGACACACACACACACACACACACACATAGACACACATACACACAGAGTAACGATTGTAAACAATAAAAACAGCGTAAAATAAATAAAAGCAGCAACAACAAAGCGCTGCGGCCGCATATGCAAAATGTGCGATGGCATAAAAAAGTGAAAGATGTGCGGCGGCGCACACGTTCGCCCATTCATCTCGCGGTTCGGCGCAGTCAGACGACAAAGAAGAAAGTGTAGTGGTGGTAGGTAAAACAACAATAACAACAACAACAGCCACAGCATCGCAAACTGGGTCAAATTCGTTGCACTTGACGCACGTGAGGCGCAGCGAACGCGTCGCACTGTGGCCGCTTTAATTGGACACGGTGCGCATGCGCACAGCCGCAGCATCACAGTTGTGCGGTAAATGCGCTTATTAAATGAAAAGCAGACAACGTTGTCCATTACAACAACAAAAACAACTAAAACAACAACATTTATGTACAATAACAACTCGCACCAATGCGTTTGTGGCAGCGGATGTGGCAATTTATTGGGTCGCCTGACTGCCTGCCGGTGAGATGGCGGTCGCCGTTTGTCTCAGCGGCAATTTGAATGCACCCAACCAAACAACAACCAGCCAACCAGCCAACAACAACCAGTCAGTCAGTCAGGCAGCAGCGCGGTCCAAAAAGTAAAAGTGCGCCCGGCGCATTTCGCTGTTCGACCTGTTCGACATTCTTATTGACTGTTGCTGTCTGTGCGTCTTTTGTGTGTTTTATTTAATTTATTTTTAGTAAGCAAACCGTTTATTAATTAATTACCACCGCAGCAACAACAACAACAGCAATAACAGCCATCAGCCACAGCAACAAACATGAAGAGGAGAATTGAAGAGAAAAACTTTCCGTTTCAATTAATGCAAATCAAGTCAGGAGAACTTTTTCGATTGCTTTAATATGGGTTGCTGTTGTTGTTGTTGTTGTTGTTGGTGTGGCACAAGCACAACATTTTGGCTTCTCTCTACTACGACAAGTGTCATGAATATTTTGACTTAATGTTGCCGCTACCTGTCACTGTGAGTTGCTTATTTGGTTTCGGTTTTGATTTTAATTTAATTTGTGAACGAGGCTAAGCGAAATTGACGCACCAAGTGATAAGCGAGCTGACAACATTCATTAAAACTTAAACAACAACAAATACATAATTTAAAATACCATTTGAGGGCAACTAAAATGAAAACCAAGTAATAGGAGTAGTAGGAAGGAGGAATAGTAATAGGAGAAAATTAAGCGCGAAACGGTGCAAAGTGCTTAGCAACTGAGACTACAACAGACGGGGAAGAGATGCAATATGAAGTTTCAATCTGCAAAATTGTCTAAAAGACTTAGTGAAGCAAGCATTACAGTTGATATGTTGTTCCTCATTTTCAAAATAGTTCGAAATACTTCAAGTGATAAAGAATTTTGTCCAACTTTAGGTTTTTTGGAATGGAAGGTGAAAATGTTTGCCCAATCTATGGTTTTTGTTAATGGGAGGTGAGAAGTCTTTATTTTTTTGTTAATGCGAGGTGAAAATTTTTCCCCACATTATGGTTTTTGTAATGGGAGCGTGAGAGATCTATTTTTTTGTTAGTGGAAGGTGAAAATTTGTCCCAATCTTTATTGTTTGTTGATGGAAGACTTTATGGAAAAATCTGCGAGGTAAATGGGAGCTGAAAGATCTATGTGTTTTGTTAAAGTGAGGTGAAAATTTCTTTCAATCTATGATTTTTGTTGATGCAAAGTGGAAAAATCAATGTTTTTGTTTTTATTGCGAGTTGAAAATTTGTCACAATTTTGGTTTTTTGTTGATGGAAAGTAGAAAAATCTATGTTTTTTGTTAATGAGGGGTAAATTGTTAATGGGAGTTGAAAACAATGTATGTTGTTTTTTGTTAATGGAAGGTAAAACGTTGACCCAATGATGACCCAAGATGCTTTTTGTAAATGGGAGTTGAAAAATCTATGTTAATTGTTAATAACGGTAAAAATTTATGTTTTTTTTTAATAAAAAGTAAAAACTTGACTCAATCAGCGTTTTTTTATTAATGGATGTTGGAAAATCCAAGTTTTTTTTATTGACAAACATATTCTATGTTTTTTGTTAATGGTAAAAATCGCCTGGAAGATACAATCATCTTTACTAGTTATGGCTTACGAATTCAACAACACAAACCCCTTAAACGAAACGAGTACTTTTCATTTCATATATAAAAAATTTGTGCAGTTCTGCAGAGATTTTTCGTAGTCATCCAACTCCCTCCTAATGAATATATGCATCATGCCAAAGCAGATAACCAAATTTTGCTTATGGGCCAATTCTTCTTCATCGTTATTTGTATCTGTAAATATTGCAGCTTCATTTTCTGTATTTAATTTTTTTTTTCTTTCACATTTTTCAAGTTTTCAAGATGCTTCAAATTGTTTCCTTTCCAAAAATTTCCACCTCAACACAGTGTGTCTACAGCCTTAGCCCAAGAAACTGCAAATTGAAATGGCAAATAGAAAACTCGCACCGCTGTGACCTACTTCCAGCCGAAAAGAATTTATTCAATTCATTGCAATTTCTTTCATCCACACGCTGTGTGGTTTAATTGAAAAAGCCAATATTCAATGTGTAGGAAGCTGTGATGAAAGCATCAACGATTTCATTACATTCTCCGAATAGAGGCAACAAAATTACAAGGCTACTTGTGCTGATGTTGTAATCAGCAGCACAAGGCGACTGCAACGACTGCGATGAACTAAAAATAAAACCGAAAACCGCTGCTGTCCAGCTGAACACTTTAGCAAGCGACACAAAACCATATTTTATGTCGCTGATAAACATAAATCACAAGTGCAGTGTGACAGTGACGCAGGCGACGGCGACGGCGGTGGCGGCGACAGTTACGTGACGGCACGCACAGCGCGACCTCAACGCTGCTGCACATGTGGCGCGTTTATCATTTGGCCGAAAAACTGGAGCGCCGAGTCTATTTCGAGCACAACGCCCACGCCGACAGGAGACGTTGCCAGTTATCCCATCTGCGGTGACACAATGAGAAATTAAAGTGCCAAACAAATTGCATCAGTGAAACGACGACTTGAAAGTGCAACGGTGCAAATAATTTGCACACATTTTTTTGTTGCATGTTTTTGTTGTGTGCAATTTGTTGGGTTACAGTACGAGATTATCTAACCTAACCTCACCCACATCTTATAATTGAATATTTGCTGTTTATTGCAGCTTTTTAAACGCAATTTCGTTGTCTTGGTAAATCACGTGCGCCCAGTTTGTGGCCCAAGCATTGCGCATGCGCAGCGTTTCACTCGCCGATGCCACTCAAAAACCCATTAAAAGTGCCCATAACCTGCGCACAAGGCCAACCAGCAAAGCATCCACTAGCAACAGCAACTCTAACTCTAACAACAACAACAACCACATGCAGCATAGCCGTAGCCATGGTTGGTGGATTTAGGGCCGCGCTTCGGCTGCTTTTCGAGCCGTTGCTACAAAAACAAAGTGCAATTATTTAAACATAAACTTAATGATCAAACGCTAATAAAATTCCAAGCTCAAAAATAACAACTACAACAACAACACTAAGAGCCCAGGCAGCACAATATTTGGTTGAACTAATTTTGGTTTTACCAACTTCCAAAGATTTTTACATTTTTACATTAACGTTGTAATTTGGCCATAAAATGTTGAACGCATCGGCGACAAGTTCGCTCAACAAATACAAAAATTTTAAATGTTATAGTTTCGTTATTGTTGTTGTTGTTGTGGTTGCTTTTAACATGCCACTGCTGCGCCTAATTGTCAGCGATCAGCTGTGCCGCGGTTGCGGTGTGTTTGTCTGACTTTTTGTTTGTTCGGTGCGCGTTTCCTGTGCTTCTGTAACGTTTCGGCGGCAACTCAACTGAACTAAAAATCATCAGCGTTGAAAGTGTAGTGAAAATGGCAGAGAACCGAAATGAAATGAAATATCATTCAAAGCGATCAAAATGTGCGGTCGCAACATGGCCAGATAGATGACGTCTATTTTTGTTGTTGTTGTTTTTATGGCAGAGGGACGATTTCTTCATTTAACCTGATTTCTACACCACAACCTTATTGAGTGTTTATGTTTATGTGTTTGTTTTTTTCGTGAGCTTCGATCAACGTTTGCTGTTGATTTTTTCTTCATAAATGTTTTCAATATTCAGGTGAAATTTTGTTTGTTTTCGATGTGTGTGTGTTGGTTTTTTGTGCATTATTGATGTACATAATTTATTAGAATCTTAGATGATAACAGCTTTTCATTCTTTTTTCTGTTGATGCCTAAGGTGACGTTGGTTCTTGAAATTCCCGCAACAAGATTTTATAGAGGAAATTTTTCCCAAACATTTTATATACAAACGGCTATAAAAGAGACAAACATGTCGTGTTGTTTAAGAAAGTCAGGAAATCTATAAAGCGAAAGCAAACCTATGGAATAAATAAACACTTACTTAGATCTATGACATGAAAAGGGCTTTTTATTGCTGTAGAATTGAGAGTAAAACTTGAAAATAGTTTTTGTTTTGATGCTGTGAAAAGATGTCCAGAACAGTCAGGTGTCCAAACCTTAACCGTCCTAACTATAAAAATATCTTAACAACAGCAAGAAATGTTTCTTGGATGTTTAAGAACTTGAAAACATGCAATTATTCGATTAGAATTCAAGAAAAGTTCTTGCACAAGTCGGCAAAATATGCAAATTGTTAGATAAAATAATTAGTTACAGTATACAGGAACGACGGCTCCGGACTCTTGGGGCCAGGTTCGTCGATGGACTCGCGAAAATTAATGATATACTTAGACATAGACGTATAGTTTGCAATTTAAAGTTATTTAGTTTTTAAAATGATCGAAAATGTATGCAGAAACTGCGGAGATGAGCGTTCAGTGGAATCAATCGATCACCTGCTATGACACTGTCCATCACCACAGAAGCGACGGCTTTCGACTTTTGGTCCAGGTTCTCGATGGGATCGTCACAGTTCCTTCGCCAAGACCAAATGGTCCCCAATAGATCCCGTCTGGATCTGCAGGAACCCAAACGATAGGAAAAAACACCAAACTTTGACAATGAAGAGACTCAAAATAGATCCAACAGGGTTTTTGAGCGAAAGTACATGCCACACACAACACTTTTCTGACCTAACCTAACTCAGCTGATCTTTTTCTCACTTACTAAACCACGTTCCGAAACGTTTCTTATAACATGGAATGTAGGTAGGTAGAAGTGGCTGACCCAAGGCAGAGCCCATTCAGGCCATAAAAGCTCATTGTAATATCACAATCGAACTTATGTCCGCTTACTCAGTAAAATCAGTTTGAGTTCCTTACTAAGCCTTATTAACTGTAAATAGTCCTATCGACTAGATCTTCTAGATTCTCGACGAAGTAGTTACCCAGTTGAGTCTTTCTTCTACTAGATAATGCGGCACAAGTGCATAGAAGATATGGGTCCTTTGTGAAACCACAATCGAACTCGAGTCTGATCAATCACCGAAACCAGTTTGAGCTCCTTACTAAGTCTTATCGACTGTAAATAGTCCTTGATTAGATCTTCTTTCTTCTCGAAAAAGAAGCTACCCAGGTGAGTCTTTCTTCTACTAGGTAATGCCGAACAAGTGCATAGAAGATAAGGGTCCTTTCTGATCCCCTAATCGAACTTAAGTCTGATAAGTCACTGAAACCAGTTTGAGTTCTTTACGAAGACTGTAAACAGTCCTATCGTTTAGATCTTCTAGATTCTCAAAGAAGAATTTTCACCGGTAAATCTTTCTTCCACTAGATAATGCGGCACAAGTGCATAGAAGATAAGGGCCCTTTGTGATACCAGAATCGAACTAAAGTCTTATCAATCACCAGTTTGAGCTCCTTACGAAGACTATAAACAGTCCTATCGACTTGATCTTCTAGATTCTCGAAGAAGTGGCCTCAGTGAAAAGGAAGCTTCTTCTAGATAATGCGGAACAAAAGATTTTTCTTGCTAGATCTTTTGACAGACATTATTAAAAACAAACCCAACCTTCTTGCTTGTTTCTTCGTGTTAATTACAAAAAGACTCGTCAGAAACATGGAAAAGATTTCATTATAATCTCAAAATATATATTTTCTACATTTTTTACATTTTAGTATGAAAGAAAGAAAAAAGTTTTTTGAATGATACAAACATTTTAGCTCAAAATTTCTATATAGTTAAGTTAATCTTTCAAACTTCTTAACATATAAGGATTTTTCATTTAAAAGAGAAGAATTCTTAGAATAAAGAAGAGAGAAGAATTCCAAGAACTAAAAAGAGAGAAGAAGAATTACATGTTAGTATTATAAAGTGTTTCATTTTAGCCTAAAATTTCTATACAGTTCCACTTCCATCTCTCAAACTTCGTCAAACGATTTTTCATTTAAAAGGGAGAAGAGTTCTTAGAATGAAGAAGATAGAAGGGTTCTTAGAACGAAAAAGAGAGAAGAACCTTGTATATAAAAAAATCATTATACAACGAAAAACAGCAACCAAAATCAATTCAGAGACAGTTTTTAAGATATTGTTTGGGTTCAAGAAAACTAAGCAAAACCGTACATTAAAATATTTATGCTTCAATTAATTTCAAATTGAGCTTCAAACTTCAAATTATTGTTCATAAAGTCTTCTCTGACCTATAAAATTCGCAGGTTTACTGTCATAAAATCCGTGGTGAGTAGATTGATTGAAAAACGTCTCGCAAAATTTGCAGGAACACAAACCCCGAGAAGGAGGAAATCAATGATTTGATAATTTGCTTAAGAACAACATAGACCATAGGAAGGCACGCTTTCTTTCAATGAAGAAGATCACATTGTGCCATTATACAACCCTGGCCCATAAGGGACTCTGTCTGTCTTTTCTCTGAACGACCTTTCTAACCTGTCATAAGCGAGTCTCAATGATGAACTTTTGAGGTTTTGCCATTGCTTGTCAAAAGTGCACTTGTGTGATACTTGTAATTCTCATGTGCTTCTTGTGGATAGCGATAGAAGTAGATGAGTGCTTTACCAACCCGAGCTGGGATTCGAATCTAGGGCCTCTGGTGTGGCAAACCAGTGCGCTACCCACTGGACTAAAGAGGCTGGAAACTCTTGTAGCAACACAACAGGTCATTACTGGTCCCTGTGAGAACCATAAGCTGCCACCTTAACCTAACCTGATATAAGCAGAATTTCACTGACAATTGTACAAAATATTTCCATACTCAGCATATGAAATCCACATAATTTTTACACCGTTACCATTGTTGTCTCACTTTACAAATGTCTCCAGACTTCTTTTCAGCCTTTAAATTTCATGTCTTGCTACTTCCAAATATTTCTTATCACAACTTCAATGCCATCTCAATGTCTGCGCGCACAGATAACAAACCCTAATGACCCAAAACTTCCACGCACCAACACAAGGCAAGACTTGAATATTGCCGAAATTTTCTGCTGCCGATTCCAACAGACTTTGTTGCTAATGGCTCGAAAAAAAAAAATTTTAGTAATCTTATGCACGTTTTATCATAAAACAATGTGTGCAGAGAGAGAAAGAGAAAAAAGTTGCCAGCTTGAAAAGTGAAAACACTGTAATTTTCTGGTGTGTTTCATTTATCACATTAAACCAACAAAAAAATTAATAAAAAAAATTTAATAGGTACAACAAACACACAAAGCATGCAAGCAAAAAACAATGAAATAAATATGTTGAAAAAATCTCAAAAAAATCAACAAAGAGATAAAAACTAAAAAAAAACAGTAGCAAGAATTGTTAAAAACAGTGGTAAAAAACCTATTAAAATGAGCACAGAAAATGAAAGCTTCAAATAAAACTCAGATAAGCGAACAGACGAAACACGACAAACGATGTAAGCGCCAAATTAATTTCCGATAAACTTGGCAAAGAATTGCTTGTTGTTCTTGTTCAACGTTTTGACGGTTTTGATATTGTTACGGTTTTTGTTGTTAATTCTTTTGAAAGGTCAAAGTTAAGTAGTTATTGCCTTAAATAGCGAAACTCCTAAAGCCGCACAGTCATCTATCAACTGGGCTCTAAGTACGAGGCAGCACAAACAAAGGCAAACTATTTCGCTTCGTTGTAGCTCAACAAGTGCGACTGCACTTGAGGAATTTTCAATTGAGTTGAGTTTCTAAACTTCTGAAATTCTGACGCAACCATGCGCACCCACGTAGCGTTGGTGTTGGTGAGCAGCGGCACAGCGCGCAGATGAGGCTTTGAGTTGAGTTACGTGGGTTGCAATGTGGGTGGCTGCTGCACCCGACCAGCACAGCCGCGCACTGTTTGTGCGGCATCAGCGCGCATGACAGTTGACCTTCAGACGGCCACAGCTCACTGCCGCCTTGCGCCCCCCGTGTCCAGTAGCTGAGTAGAAGGAAGTGTGGCACACTGCCGTCGTTGCTGTGCGCCTGTGCCGCATGTATGCGCGCCATGATGGAAACGCGCCGGACGCCGCCAATGTCAATGTGACGCCGCGCTCGCTTTAAACTTTAGCTGCACCAACTGTGGCTTCTGTGCGCCTGGTCGAGGCGCCACTAAAGCAACGCGTTTTGCGGCAAAGGACGCGCCACATGTTGTCGCAGGCGCCGCTACGTGAAAAATACGCACACAGAGCTGCCAACACGATGCGTGGTTTTATTGCTTCGAATGGGTCCATTGAAAATTTTAGTTGTTGGCAACACTGTCGTAAAATCCATTTCGCGCTACTTTCGCTGTCCAAGCGCCTCGCGAAGCTGGGCAGACGAATCCCAAAGAATCAATGAATTTCTATGCACAACGCATTGGGTGACAGCAACTGGCAGAGGCAAAACCCGTGGGACATGAATATAAAAACTACGCCATGTCGCAGTCGAATGGCGCATAAACATTAAAACGCCATTGATGCGTTTCGTGAGGAGCGCATAACGAGTAGAAAAGCGCAAGAGGCACAAAATGATGAGAAAATCACTGGTCGTCGGTAGAGTTGAGCTGCGCAGTGGGCACTGCTTTTTGTAGGATTTTATTATGCGGATTCTACACTGTGCTGCAAGAACTGGGTGTCAACTGAAGTCTAAAGTCTGGAAGTCCGAGAGATACTCGTTTTTGGGGGATAACAGGTAGAGGCATCGCCTCACAGTGAGAACGTTTTAGTGGGTGGAAGTCGGAGTCACAACATATTAGGATCTAAAAAAAAGATATGGTAGCCTCACAATTATGTGGCAGAAAGTTTCATATTCAACTTTGTTAGGTTCCTGGAAATAGAAATAATCCAGAGAACTGTAGAGTAGACGATCTCCCTCTACAAGATGCTTCTGGGCAATTGGTAGTTTCAATTCAACTATGTTGGGTTCCAGGAAATAGAGATATTTCGGAAAATATAGAGTAGACGATCTCCCTCTACAAGATGCTCCGGGGTATTGGGTCAGTTGAGCTTGGAATTCCACTTTCACCTGTAAGCTTTTCGCTCATAGAAACTCTAAATCCATCAGTGTTGTTATTCCACCTCAGATGAGGCCGTCTCTAAATTTCCGGCGTTCTAGGAAGCTTCTCTCGCTAAGGAGAGGTCACTTAAGACAATTTATAACAAGTAACTGTCTAATAGGTTAGGATTGTCTTTCAACGATTTTTGCAGGAGTTATTTACACTTGAAGGAATAAAGTGTACACCTAATTCTGTTTTTACACGGTCTGTTTTTACACGGTTTTGATTTAACACGGTTTGAAAATAAAAAAATTTTTAATTTTTTTACACGATTTTATTCTATTTAGCACCAAAAATTGAAATTTTTAATTTTCTAACCGTGTTAAATCAAAACCGTGTAAAAACAGACAGTGTAAAAACGGAATTAGGTGTATTTCATCTTTTATACACATCTCCTGAAGTCTCTGTGAGAAGGGAGAATTATTTTGGCACTTCTCTTTCAAAAAATTAGGTCATCTTGCCAGTGTTGACAGATCAGGATATTTCCTCCAAGATTTACGAGATTCTTGGCCCTTTAGGAGAATTTTTAAGAGGACGAATTGTTTAGGAGAACTTTAAGGAGATTTTGATGGTGATACATCTGACATCTTTAGTGGCACTGAATCCTTGAATATGAAAAGCTTAAGTGTCTAATTAAATGTTATTAAATTTTAAAATTTTTCAAAGTGTATAGTTTATGCAATGAATGAAGGAATTTTACAAAAGCGAATTTCATACCGATCTAAATTTCTATATGTTTTGTTTGTGTTAAGTTGTTCTTTAGCTGAATCTATGAATATATTTTTATTTTAAGTCTAAGAAGTCTAATTCCTTAGTTAAAAGTGACGAAAATTACAAAAAAAATTAGGAGATTTTTGTAATTTTTGGAGGAAATTTCAGTTTTATTTTAAGGTTTAGGAGAAAGTCATTCCAGGGATCAGGCAAAACTGCATCTAGCTGCATCTAGGACTTTTATAGTCCTCTTAGTTTTGTTAGAAGCTCAAACTGTTTATGTTAGTAAACAGACAACGACAGCGACACAACTGCATTTGTCAAAATATAGAATCAGAACTTTCGTATGGAGACGAATATTTTAATGACTGCAGGCACTGCTAACTAGACGACTACCGACCGCAGTTGTCGCTGTCGCCAAACATAGAAGTATTCCTTGTTTCGTAGGCGACCGAACCAAATGAAATAATTGGAATGCAAAGGATGGCATGGAATTTTTTTTATTACATTTCAGTTAAAATTTACTAGTTGTAAAAATTATTACATAATAGTTTTAAATTGATTGGACAACAAAAAATTGAAAATAGGGGAATTTTTAATAAAAGAAGTGCGCAAGTACCCTAAGATTTGTTTTTGTGAGCTCAAAAATATGATTGTGATGACAAAGCTGCCGCTTTTATTGTAATCACATGGTTGACTGCACAGCAACAGTTGAAGCTGACGCCATCTTGAAGTTGTGTGGCCATGTCGCTGCCGTCATGAATGTGTTTGAGCCATTGGAATGAATCTTTTGAGACCAAATATGTTGAATTTTCTACTCATTTTGAAATTGTGTTAAATAAAAAATCTGTAAGTAACCTTTGGGCCATCAGAATGAATCTCTTTGTTTCAAATATGTTAAATTTTCAACTTATACTTGAATTTGTGTTCCATAAAAACTCTGAAAGGAACTTTTGGGACATCAGAATGAATCTCTTTGGTCCAAAAATGTTCAAATTTCTACTCATACTTGAATTTTTGTTCAATAAAAACTCTGAAAGAAACCTTTGGACCATTAGAATGGAAATCTTTGGTTCAAATATGTTCAAATATTCTTGAAATTGTGTTAAATAAAACCTCTGAAAGAAACTTTTGGGACATCAGAATTAATCTCTTTGGTCCAAAAATTTTAAAATTTCTACTCCTATTTGAATTTCTGTTAAATAAAAACTCTGAAACAAAAATCTGGGTCATCAGAATCGATCTCTTTGTTTCAAATATGTTAAATTTTCTACTTATTTTTGAATTTGTGTTCCATACAAACTCTAAAAGGAACTTTTGGCACATCAGAATGAATCTCTTTGGTCCACAAATTTTCAAATTTCTACTCATGCTTGAATTTTCATTCAATAAAAACTCTGAAGAAACCTTTGAAGAATTGAAATCTTTGGTTAAAATATGTTAAAGTTTCTACTCATATTTGAATTTGTGTTCAATAAAACCTCTGACAAAAAGTCCTAATAATCTTCCATACTCTCAAAATATCAAAGTTTTGCTTTGTTTCGGCTGCTTGAGCGGTGTTACTCCTTAAGTGACTTAAATGTTATAGAATATTCTAGATTTCTCGATATCCTAGATTGCAAATTTTGACTTTCAGAAGTTTAACGTATAAAATTAAAATTCTTTTACGGTATTTATTGGCAAATTACTTATCAAATATCTGAATTATGCAAATAAGGAAACATTTCTCTTTAAAAAAATCCACAAACACAAGTGCCAAACCACTTTATTTGAATACGCACCACCAGCACCTCGGCAGTGCTGCCCACAGGCCCCACTAACTTTGCCTCTTTGTACCAAGAACTGAGTAATTGTTGTTCAAGGTCAACGGCTTATATTACGTGAACAACTTTTAAAATGCCGAATCAAAGCACTAAACACAATTAATCACAAATTGGATTTCATGAATCGAAATGCGCCAACCCAAGGCAGGTACTTGTATGCAACAACAACAACAATTGCCAGCGGCTTCAGCAGCCATTCAAAAGCATTTGGGCATTTTGCGTTGAATGGATCCACGCACTGGATGCCGAACGGCAGTCAGCAGTCGGTTCTCACACTTGCTACTTGCCAAGAGTCACTCGGACCAATATGGACGCTTAAGGCAACAGAACAATCAATAAATTAACCCAAATTGCGGACCGGCAAAAGATGTGAGCATTGTTGCAGCTTAAGACACTAAATTGCCTATAAACATAAACACACACAGACACACATATATATATTTGGTCAAAGTCGAGCGTAACGGAAGTGAATAGCGCACGGCCAGGAAAAAACGAAAGGTGCTAAAAAGTGGGGGAAAAAATAGAAGAAGAAATGAAGAAGCTGAGAAGGCATTGGCTGCCATCTTCCGGGCGGCACACAACTCGCTGCTATCATAAATCAAAAGAACTAAGGTGAGAGAGGCGCGCAAAGAGGGCAGAAGAGAGTTTGGAAATGACTTTGGGCGCAAGTGGAATTATGAACAAGAAGAAGAAGAAGCTGCGAGCCAGTCAGACAGTGCCGCAAGTCACAAATGCAACGCCTTGTGGACACAGAAGAGGAAGAATAAAAAGCAGAATAAGAAGAAGAAGAAGAAGAAGAGTGCACAATAAAGTGGTTGCGTGAAGCGCTGGCGGCGCACAGAACCAACTGGGCGTGAGACTTTCCCGCAGCGTTTTTTTTTTGTTTTTCTCTTTCAGACAATGCAACACAACACAACGCAGCGATGCGGTGTGACTGTTGTTGTTGGCCAACTGCAGCCGGAAAGTGCATGCCATCTCACTTGTTGTTCTTTTATTTTTTATTGTTGCTGTAGTTTGACCTCTTCCAAAGACAAACACCCCAGCAGCGCGGAAGCATGAAAATGGAAAGAGGCTGTGGGCGAAAGATGCGCCCAGGCGGCGAGTGGGGCACGAGAAGGCTTTGAAAAGCTAATAGGTTCGGCCGGCGGGTTGCAGCGACGCGGCACATTTCAATAATTAATGAACAGGTCGAATGATAAATTAACAACAGCAGGCAAAACAAAATAAAAACAAAACCCAACAACAACACACTGAGGAAGAGACTTGTGCAGCACAGAATGAAGGCAGTGTCAGGCGGGCAGCGAGCAGCCGCAGTCAACAAGCAGCAATCAGCAGGAAAGTCATCAGTTCCAAAAAACCAAAAATAATCAAATAGAAAAACACATCAAGCTAAGCAACGAATTTTACATGCTCTATGCAGCACGCAATGTGGCAGTCAGCGCGCAATTTCTGCAACAAAAACAAAAAACGAAAGATGAAAAAAATTCAAATAAATTCAACGTTGTGGCAAAAGAGAGAGTTTTCACCGCGTGATGCATGAAATTTAGATAAAATGCCAATGCCAAGTTTGTGTGCAATGCTGGCAGAGCGACAGACAAATTGATTGCTCACCAAAAAGGGGAACACGGAGGCGGAGGCGCTGCCAGCTGCCAAGTGCCAAGCGGCCAATAGTCGGCGGGGTCATTATTGACTCTGAAACACCAAACAACTACACAACAAAACTTAGCCAAATCGGCAGCCAACTTGCTACCACTGACCCAGACTTGGCGCGCTAAACAAATAACAAATACAAAGTACAAATACACCAACTAGCAGCGGACGTGCAGCGGTTAAGCGGCCGCAAGTTGGTGTCGGTAGTCAATGTCGAAGCTGGAGTTGGAGTTGAAGTTCGAGTTGAAGTGGAAATCGACCCACAGCCGACACCTTTTGTTGGCTGGAAGGTGTGCAGTCTGTCCCCATGGACAGACGTCCACTTTTCACCCATCGAAATAGGGCCACTCGAGGCAATTTTTGGGAACTTGTTAAAGCTTATCAATTGTTGACTTTAGACAGCCGGCATTGTCCACAACAACACACATGTAGCATAGGTTAGTGTCGATTGTTGGAATTTCAGTTTGAAACTATTTTCCATGTTTATTAAGTGAAAACGAAAGCCATTTGTTTTCACAACTATTCACGCTACTGTCTCTTTCTCGCCTCGTCTTGATGACGGTCACTTTTAACTGCCGGTGATTGCTGCATGTGATTCCGGTGTCGTTGTGTGGCGGACTGGATTTCTTGTTTTGCTTAATATCGAAATGATTTTGTTTAGTTACAGTTGTTGTTGGTTGGTTGCTCTTTAAAGCGCTATAATCACATTTGAGTGGTGCTTATTATAAAATTAATATGAAATCTATGCGAAATGCATACCGGAAAAACTAAATTTGTGTGTGTGCGCTCATTAAGGCCGATGCGGGCATTTTCTGATTTTCACTTTTACTTGCCGTGAGGTTTTTTTTGTTTCTTGTAAACTTTGCATTATGTTGCAAATGACAAGGTTGTTCGACTTGAAACATATTTGTATGGTATGAAATGAATGAAGGCGCCTAGGCGATTAGGTATGGTGTACTCGTATGGAGGAAATTTGCATTGGAAAGAGCAGATTATGAAATGCTGGAAAAAGCCGATGATTTAATGTGTCTTTGAACAAAATGAAAGTAGCTTAAGAGTTTTGGAAAAGGTGACAATAGGTGTCAATTGTGTTTGCAATAAGAAGAGAAGATATTTAGTATGGAAAAAACATTGGCGGCATTCACAATATGTGATAATTGTCATCACAAAAGAAGCTAATTTTCTATTTATAAAAGCTCTGTTGATTTTAAAAATACTTTAAGTAGGTATTGTGTGTACTTGAACTAGTCACAGGGTTGCATGGACCGTATACAATGCTAATAAGTTAGGTTATGTTGAGTGGAGGCCCTCGAAGGACAGCAAGCTTAGACTCCTTAGGCTCCATTTATCACTCTAAGCAAATAATAGGAGTTCCTCTTAGAGTTAGGAGATTCTTGGCCTTTTATGTGAATTTTTAGGAGGAACAATTGTTTAGGAGAAAGTTTAGGAGATTTGTTTTTTATGTAAGGAGATTTTTCGGATCCTTAGTGGATTTTAGGATAACAAAGTATGATGTACTGGAGACCTGTAAGACGCAGTGTGATGTAAGTAGAAGGTTAATGGGCGCCATTTCTCACTCTCAGCGAATAAAAGGAGTTCAGTTCAGTGTTGCCAGATCAGGAGATTTCCTTCTAGATTTAGGAGATTTTTGGCCTTTTGGGAGAATTTTTAGAAGGAAGAATTGTTTAGGGGAAAGTTTAAGAGATTTATATTTTATGTTAGGGGATTTTTCTGATCCTTAGTGGATCTTTGGCAGATTTTTGGATAACGAAGTATGATGTACTGGGAAGACTGGCAACAAAACATAGTTTACCAACTATTTTAATAGTCAAAGCATCCTATTGTGTTAACAATTTTTAGGCTTACAAAATATAAGCTCGTTCTATCTCTTTCTCACTTATTGCTGTCAGAAAGAAATCCCGCCAAAAATTGCAGTGTTTGTTTAATTCATTTGTTTTACATATGTTTTGTTTTTGTTTAAATTTTAATTTAAATCTTTTTTATGAAAAGTTTTCTTCGTTGAAAATTACGCAAATTACAAAACATTTTAAGGGGATTTTGTTTTACAAAAGGCTACATTAAAAAGTTTTGTTCATATTTTGTTTTTTTTTATGAGAAGTTGTATTCCTTTAAAATGACGCAAAATATAAAAAAATTTTAGGAGATTTTTTTACAAAAAAATTTTATTTTTATGTTTTTATTTTTATATGTGAAGTTTTATTTCTTTAAAATGACGAAAATATAAAACAATTTTAATAGATTTTTTTTAAGGACAAAATCATTTCAGGTATCTGGCAACACTGGTTCAGATGTCGTTCAGTCCTACGAGAGAATAGACGTGATTTAACTTATATCACAATTGATACTCTTCAAGCCAAAGCTTATGACAATGTCATACAGAAGTGTCCGACTAAAGTTAGATTTTTGGCCGGAGCCGAATATTCGGCATAACTAAACTATTAGATCGTAGGCCGAAGCCGAAGCTGAATACTAATAAAAATTATTTTAAGGAAAAAAACTGATCAAATTTAGCCATTATTTCGCTATTCCTTTCCTTGTTCCATTTAAGAATTAATTGAGGTATATAAGTATATATTATATATATTTTAGTAAAAAAAATCCAAAAGCAGTCTTAGAGTTCCGTTTCTAACAAAACCCGAAAATCTAACAATTCAATTGACATTTATTAGACATCATTTATACTGCAGATTATTTTTTTTAGAGATTATTTTATTTAATTTTTTATTAAAGATTATTATTAATCGGAATCTCCGAGTCCGAAATATCAATAAAACCCGATATTTGATGAAATACTTCGAAACAGAGTAAATTAATTTGCATTACAGAAAAAAATCGTTGGCTAAAGTATTTGGTTATTTTGACCGAAGTCGAAGATTTCAAATTGGCCGAATAGGTCAAATACTGAAGCCGAAGCTTCGGTCGGACACTACAAGACAGTAATTAGAAGTGAAGCACACAAGAACTTTTTTGAGAGTTCAAGTCCCTCCCAAATATTTGTTTGATTCAAACATTTTGTTGACAAACTTGGTTTCGAATTCTAATGGACGCAAAAGTTGACTGTCCTCCTCTCTCCTGTGTGCGCCACTGCTTGTACAGAATGGACGGACTGGTAGTTTTGACTGGTGGTACAAACCACAGGTTTACTTGTCTAAAACGCTACACCAAAATAGATTTATAACGCTTCCTGTCTCAGGCAAAAAACCGGTTCGAGAAATGCTTCTAAAACCGATACTTTAATTTCGAGCCCAGCAGCGAATTGAAAGCTTTTCAAATGTAATTCAAACACCATTGCATCCACGATTCCTCCTATTTTAAGACCAGTTGAAAACTCAAATATTATAAAAACT
The DNA here is from genome assembly GCA_963971225.1 of Melieria omissa. NCBI lineage: Eukaryota > Metazoa > Arthropoda > Insecta > Diptera > Ulidiidae > Melieria > Melieria omissa. The sequence goes on from OZ020267.1 coordinate 146,067,262, forward strand.
CGGCGACCCACAACTCGATTGCCCAACAACTTCCCACTCACCTCTGCTCATTGTGGGCTGCTGCAGTCGCTCTTGCGCTTGTTTCTCTTCCATTATTTTGCGCTCCCTTTCCTTGCGCTCGGCATCGCTCCACGAGCAATGCACCACACCGTCTCGATGCACATTCAAATTCTCCATGGTATCCGGAATTTCCAGATCGGTGAAGGCATGTCGCAGCCCGGCCGCGGCCACTTGCTGATACAGCTGCACGAACTGATGGATCAACGCCCAGGCCTGCTCCTCGGAGAGCGGCGCCTTGAACGAGTCCAGTATGTTCTTCAGCGTGATGCAGTTGGCCGAGTTGGTACAGAGGCAGACGGGCGGTGGCATGGGCGCCGCAACGCCGGTCGCCTTCGGCTTGTTGCTGCTCTTGGTCAGCACATCGCCGCTGGCACTGTCCGGCGATGTGGAGAGGAAACCCTCCTCAGAGTCGGAGTTGGGCGCCAGCGTTGTGGGCATGGTCACTGCCAGCGTATTCGCTTTGTTTTTTAGCTCAATGTCGCTGCTGAGTTTCGTCAGCTCCGCTGCACCGTTGTCCACTTCGCCGCCACTGCCGCCTCCGCCGCTGTCGTCCGGCTTTTGTGTGACGACAACGGTGTTGTTGTTGTTGTTATGCTCCTCAGTCATTGTTGCCAGTTGTTATAGCTGCTGCTGTTGTTGTTGTCGTTGTTGCTGTTGTTGTTTTTGTTATTAATGTTTTATCACTTATGAAATAATTTATTTATGGGCGCTTCACATTTGACGGCCACAGGACAATTTGCATTATTCAAACGCGTACGGAAACACATTGAAACGGACACGAAATTGGCACAGTTGCCGGCGACAATTTTTCACATTTGATTGTAATTTTTAATTGCTTTTTTCCGCAAGAATTTATTGACTTTGATTGGTAGAAATTTTGAGCTCCTTTTTTTTCGCTGTCGGCTGTCGGCTTCTCAAAGGTGGTTATTGCGATTGCTTTTGCTTTTGTTGTTGGTTTTTTTGCTTTTGTTCTTTTTGGATCAATGCCAGTTTTTGTTGCTATTACAATTTTGTGCACAATTTTCCACAGTTGAGTAACGAAACAAAAAAGAAAAAAAATTCATACACACAAAAAATTAAACGTAAAATCAGATCGAATCTAAATAAGACATAAAAATGATGGATTTTTCAAACACGGCTGTTGAACAGAATGTGAGACAGTGTCACAGTGCGTGGGAATGTTGTTGTTGTTGTTATACGGGAAACTTGTGAAGCTGACACTTGTTGGCCGTTATTTTTCGGTATGAACAGTTCACAATGGGACACGTGAAGGGTTTATGGTGAATTGATTACAATGGAATGTGTGAGTACAACTTGAGAGCTTTTCAAATTAAAAAAAAAAAAACAATACTAATTCAGTTTTACTTGGTTCGGCAGTTTTACTTGGCAATTCGTAGATTTGTGGTTCAAAGCACTGATCGGAATTTGCTGTATGTACAAATGAGTTCTTCTTCTTTTAAGAAGACAAATTATGTGTTTAAAACATGTTGAGCCTTAAAAGTTTAAAAAAATTAGAAAAAAAAATATAAAGAAAATATAAAAAAAATGTAGGAAAATAAAAATTTAATTTTTTTTGATAGAATTTCAAAGTTATATAGCTTTAAAAGTTCTACAAAAACATTAAAGGAAAATAAAAATGAAGTAAAATTATTATACATTTTTTTTAGATACTTTCTTCTTTGTTCTAAGTAGATCTAAGCGTTTCGTTTTTCATGATAATTTTTTATGAAAACGTAAAGAAGATATTTTTATATACACATTTCAAAGTTATGGAACAAAAATAAAAGTTATATATTACGAAACTATTGAAGAAAAGTATAAATTTATTGTTTTTTAAATAAATTTTTGCATCGATTTATAGGTTTTCGGTGAGTTTTTAGATATATTTCTTCATCATGTTTGCTGACAATGTACAAAAAATATTTTAATATTTTAATCTGGAAATTGAAAATTAACAAAAAAATTTAGTGCGAAAATATTGCAGAAAATGAAAATTTAATATTTTTCATGATTTTTTATGTAGATCATAACTTTCTTTAAATGGATCTTAACTCGATATTTTTCTTGATGCTTTTGGTGTAAGTAAAACATTTTTAGCTAAAAACTGAGAAATATTAAAATTTCAGGAGTTTAAAATGCGAAAAACAAACATACGAATAAATTTGAGTAAAATATGAATACAATTTTTTAAAATTTTTTCTATTCAATCAGAGATTTGATTTGCTTACTAAATTTTTTCAAAATGTGCCTGTACGAATTTTTCGTAAAAATAATACGAAACAATTTTGCAATTCTTTGAAGTCTCATATTCATTCGGACTTTTGTTTTGTTTACTATAATTAGAACAATTGTTTTGCATTAAAATGTTTCTTATGGAAAATAAACAAAATTCCTAAATGTTTGGATTTGTAAATTTTTGTAAAATGTTGATAATTTTATAGAATGAATAGTAAAACCAAAATTTTCATATTATTTTATATAAAATTTGTGTTGATTTATAAATGTTTTGTAAATGTTAAAAACTTTTTTGTTTGGAAAATAAATTAAAATAATTATAAAAATTAACAAAAACAAAAAGCATAACAGACATAAACTAAAAAAAAATAAGTGATTTTGTATAAAATTTGGTTCGTAGGAAAAATATAAAAAAGCATATGTCAAAAATTTTGTGCATTAAAAAAACAAAATACAAAATAGAGCTAAGAAAAATAACTAAAAAAATATTTAATATTTTTTATATAAAATTTGGTTTAATTTGTAAACTTTTTCATAAATATTCAAAAATTTTAAAATTTGCACATTAAAGAAAAAAATTAATAATAAAAAAATTTTTTTCTTTCCTTTATTCAATTAACAAAAATAAAAAACATGACAGACATAAACTAAAAAAAAATTCAGTAATTTTGTATCAAATTTGGTTCGTAAAAAAAATATAAAAACCAAATTTTAAAATTTGTGCATTTAAAATACAGTGGTGTCTGGATATAGTGAACTAATTATTGCAAGGCCTGTTCACAATATCAGGTTGTCAAGGTTAACATTTTTGTTCAAAAACTCGTTTTTTTGGCTCAAAAAACACTTTGTTTATGCTTGAACATTTTTTTCCAGATTTCAAAATTTGGGTGTTCACTATATCGAGGTGTTTACTATATAGCGGGTTCACTATACCCAGACACGACTGTATAAAACAAAACAATTATAACAAAAACATATTTAATATTTTTTATATAAAATTTGGTTTCAATTGTAAACTTTTCAAAAATTTTCAACATTTTAAAATTCCAAATTTTTCTTTTTTTGTTAAAAAAAAATTGGTTTTATTTGTAACCTCTTTTTTTTGTATGGAAAATAAAAAAAACAAAATTTTTAAATATAAAAACAAAAAAAAACATAAAAAATATAAAAAATAAATATAAAAACTAAATACACCTAAGTCTGTTTTTACACGGTAGATTGGTTCCAGAAGAAGCCGTGTAAAAAAAAAACGTGTAAAAAAAGACATTGATCGTATACAAAAATGGGTGATTTGTTCCTAATCTCTAAAACCTATTAAAATTTCTTTACCAAACACGTCTTATTGCATTGACAGTTCACAAAATATTAACACGTTTCAATTGCTCTGACCAGTAAATTTTATTGTATGCACATAAAGGGAATTCCCCTAAATTAGTGCTATTCACATTTGCTTTGACCAGTAAAAATTGCTTGTACGCGCTAAAAGGGAATTCACTTAAATCTTTAAGCTAGTGTTCGCAAACTATCGATAGCACTATCGATACTATCGATGGTTTCAGACTTTTTTCTTTCATAAATACTTTTTTGTGATATGAACATACTTCGCAAAAATTAAATTTGACAAAAAAAATTTAAGTACATAAAATTTCAAATCGTGCTAAATGGAATAAAATCGTGTAAAAAAATTAAAAATATTCAATTTTCAAACCGTGTTATATCAAAACCGTGTAAAAAAAGACCGTGTAAAAACAGACTTAGGTGTATAAAAAAATAAATGTACAAAATAATAAATAAACACACAAATTAAAGCAACATTTTTGTATGTTAAGTTTTTTTAATTTACTAAAATTTGTGAGTTTGGAAAATTTTTCGTATGAAAAGTAAACAAAAATAAATATGAAAATAAGTGAAAAATAAAATTGGAAAAAACAAACATAAACAAATTAAAACAAAGTTTGATTTTATATACGAAAAAAAACAAAAATGAAAGTTAAAAAATTACGAAAAATTAACAAAAACAACGTTTGATTTTATATAGAAGTTTATAACATTTTTATAAAATAAAAACAAAAAATTTCAAAATAAATTTAATTAAAATTTCTTTCTATAAAAATTGAATTTTTAGAAAAATACAAACAAAAATTTGTATATGAATCTATAAGTTTCACATAAAATACATGAATTCTAAGTTCTTGTCAACTCCCTAAAAAAGAACTGAATTTTTGTTGCAAACAAACGACCACAACTTGTCTCACATAACTACTAAGGCAACAACAAATCAAGACACTAAGCAAGAACCACAACATTGTTGAATTTCATGAAAACAGCTGATCCAGTGGCTGCTTTATATTAGAAGATTTATTGGATTTATCTGAAGTTCACTTAAATCCCACCAACAACATTCCACAAAATTAAATCCAATAAGAATTTGACGCTTCCATGTCCAACGCACAGGTAGCGCAAACAGGTAGTCAGAGTTTTCCGGGAAGTGCAACACTTGAAAATTTTAAACAGAACTGCGCAAATTCTTTGCTCCCGAAAAAACCTATCCTGCACTTTAAATATATCGATTTTCTTGCTGTTCGTCCTTGTCGGCGAGTCCGTTCGCCATTTTACTGCTGTAACTGCAAAATGCCGAAATGCTGCAGTCGATGCGTAAAATTAGCAACGCTTCCTTGTCGCTGTCGCTCGGGCAACAACAATATTTGTTAATATCGCTAAGGACATGTCGACGGTTGCGCTGTCCAGCTTTCCAGTGCGTATCGGTGCGTTGTGCGAGGACATTTCGCGTCTAGTATTCAAGTTAACCTTGAATTGTCACACTGGTCGTCTCAACGACACGCAATCGTTTCCTCACGGTCACATTTTCCCCTCAACACTTTTCATTTTCAATTTTTATGATATTTTTAGGAGCATTACGTTTTCACTATTTCCAACCACAGAAACTTCACTTCACTTCACTTTGGTTGCCACAATGCGGCCTTTCTCGCTCGAAACTTGCAGTTGCGTTTACAATTCACTCTTAACCGACATTCGGCACTGCTCGATACGAACGCTACACGTCTTTCAACACGTCTTTAACTCAACATTAGTCGCACACTACTGACGAACGAACGACCAGCGCACTGCCACAGTTGTTCGCCGCACGAGACGGCCGCATCGCGCAGATACTGAGCGCGCAGCGAGATAAGCGAGCGAACAACTCTCAATCAACTTAACGAAGAATGGCCGCGTCGAAGCGGAATAAACAAAACTCGAGCGTTTTTGTTTTGATTCCAGCATTCGTTGCCGCGTTTTCGTTTCGTGCTTTATTCTCTCCGTTGGCTTGGATCGTTTGCCGGGTCTCGGCAGCGCTTTAACTGCCGCCAGGCGCCCAGTACTCGAGCCGGTAATATGAGCTCATTGCTTGTTTTTGTTGGCTTTGTAAGTGTAAATTTTTTTCGGGATCCACTTTGTGTACTTTGCACAAAAGTCCCAGGAAATGTGATATTGGCAAAATATTGTTGGTGTTTTGTTGCCATATTTATGTACTCACGAGTATATGTTTTTTTTTGTTGTAATGTGATAATTGGTGCATAGTGTTTTTGCATGCTTATTAATTTGTTGTTGCTTGAGTGACTATAGTCCAGAGAAAGTCTGAAATTCGCACGATTTTGATGGCATTTATGATGAACGCAATAAGCGACAAAATCACTTCCGGCATTGGGATCAGACGTAAGCCGAAGTCTGCAGAAGTCCAGCGATTCTGTGTTTTTTTGATTCATACAAACTTGACTTAAGAAACTCTTCTTCGAGGTTGAAAGGAAAAGAAAGTGGCGCGGATCTCAGTTACAAATTGAATGAAAACAGATAATCCCTTTAACTGCCATGCTTGAAATATTATTATTATTTTCTTTTATAACCCTATCGACTTAAAGGTTGCCTGAAAGCAACTTCACCTATCTGTCATCTTATAGCAAAAGCTACGATTGATTTATGGGTTTAACTAAAGTAGGCACCAACATATTTATTAATATTTTTAGTAGTGAATTCAAAGCAAATTACAAAAATTGTAATGTTATCCCCAAAACAATTTCCAATATTTTGCAGCGATATCAGTGAAAGTTTGTGTTTTAATTGAAGTCTGCGAATTGGGTGCGTTTGATCAAAACCCGGTTTCTTTAGTAATGGTTAAATAAAATCAAAAAGTAATAATTTTGTATTTTTCCATAAATATAAAAGAATTTTTCTGTAAATAAACAATATTGATACAAAATTTATTTAACCCGTTTTAAGCTAAAATTTTTAAAAACTAAACTAGCTCTAGAACTCTAACAAAAAGGCGTGGCGACTTTAAATATTGTGTGCACACTTCTTAGGCAAATGTTTCATGATTTAAATACCAAGAAGTAATATCAAAACAGGGTAAACTTCGGAGTCGAAAGGGTTTAGTAGAAAAAATACAACAGTGAAAACTAGAAAGTCAGGTAGAAGCGATCACTGTCGGATGTATGGTGCCACAGGATCACAGCTTAATGACTCTAAGCACTCTCTGCAGGCATCATGTGCTACGTGACTCCAACCAGTGGCGCACCCAGGATTTTATTTGAGGGCGGCGGGCGGTGGATTCTTACAACTTTTGAGTTCAATTCCATTCGAAACCATATTTTGCACCAACAATTTTTCTATTTGGGGAGTTGCGAATCCCAAAACCCCCTTATGTGCACCACTGACTCCAACCCTAATCTCCTGGCATGACTGATAAGCAGTGACGCAAGCCCCACTAAAAATGTATATGATTTAAACTGGTATTGAGCTCAAAAGTTGTGTAAGAAGCCTTCCCTCTCAAAATGAAATCTGGTATGCATCACTGCTGCTAAAAATGCAATAATCCTGATAACAATCCCTGGCGCATCCTTTTTGAGGTTTATCAGACTTTTGGTAGGCATCGAGTCCAGTTTTGGCCAGATTTGTTGCCCTGTCTTGTCTGCCTCCGTGACCGCCTGAACGCTGTTTTGTGAACACATCCTCAATCGACAGCTTACAGCTACAACTCTGGATAACTAAGCTGATGAATTCCGAGTACAGGACTAAGGCGAATTTCTGTTTGTCAGGATTAAGCCGGTAAAATTTTCATGTGGCACTCCAGCAAAGAAAGGACGAAGAAAAGGATGGTTCAAGGAAATCTGTTCGGAAACATAACTGAAGCGCTGAAGCTGTCAGATTTAAGTTAAGCTTGAGTTAACATGACAAAGAAGGAACTAAGAAAGTGATGTTTCAAGGAAATCAGTTCGAAAACTTAACTCATTAAATGAAGCTATTAGCTTTAAGTTAAACTTACTTTAACGTGGCCAGAAAGGAAGGAAGAAAAGGTTGGTTCAAAGAAATCTTTTCAGACACTTAACTGATACACTAGAGCTATCAGCTTTGAGTTAAGTTAACTTTAACTTTGCCATGTTAATGTATGAAGGAACGAATAAGAGAAGAGTGAAAGAAAACCAGTTCAGACCTTAACTGATACCCTATAGCTATCAATTTGAGCTATGTGAACTTCAACGGGCCAAGGAAGCAACGAAGGGAGGGTTTAAGTAAATCAGTTTAGAATCTTAACTAATACGATGAAGCTTTCAGCTTTGACTTAAGTTAACTTTTACGTGGCGAGGAAGGAATGAAGAAAAGAAAGGTTGAAGGTAATCAGTTCGGATCTTCATTAATACCCGAAAAGTATCAGCTTTGAGTTAAGTTATCATGGAAAGAAAGAAACGAAGGAAAGGTTGGTTCAAGGAAATCAGTTTGGACACCTAATTGACACACTGAAGATACCAGCTTTAAGTTAATGATACCTCCAACGGGACAAGGAAGGCAAGAACGAAGAAAAGAAAGGTTCAAGAAAATCAGTTTTAGTTCAGTTCAGGATTTTAATTGATATCCCTTATCTATCAGCGTTGAGTTAGGTTACCTTCAACAGGACAGGGAATGAAAAAAGGAGAGTTCAAGAAACCCAGGTCGCACACTTCATTGATATATCTTAGCTACCAGTTTTGGGTTATGTTACCTCTAACAGAACAACGAATGAAAAAACGAAGAAGAGGATAGTTCAGAAAAATCAGTTTGAATCTCAATTGATACCGCTTAGCTATCATCGTTGAGTTATACTTATTAACTCTAACAGAACAAGGAAGGAAAGAAGGAAGTGCTTTCAAGATTCAAGGAAACCACTTGAATTTCCATTCATATTTGCGCTTTTCCACCACATGTCGCCAATAGAAATCACTTTAAAGGGCCTCAAATTAATCCCCACCGATTACAACAATGACGAATGTTGTCTCGTAAAGTTTCTGCAACTGCGGCAACTTGGGCGTTGTTGCAACTTCGAGGAATTGTCTTGTCTCGAGGTATTCAATGCTTAAAAAGCCATAAGAAGTAAGTGGCAAGTAAAAACTTGTTATCGCACCAATGCAAACCATTTGTTGCTGGCGCTTGTCTGGCCAGCTTGGCAACCAGCCACCAGACAGCAACATAACATTTTTCTAATGATGCATGATGGTCGAACGTTGACGGTGCAGCATCGGCCAGCAAGTGGCACGTTGCGCGTGCATGTTGCATTAGAAATCAATAAAAACGACAAGAGACACGGCAAAATTATCGCCACAGCGCCAGCAGCAACGACAACAACAACAATAACAACGATGCTGCATGCTGCCTCATTAATTTTTGCTGCGCCGTGCGCTCAAATGTGTACTTTGGGCCGCTTTATGGGCCGTCAACAACGATGATCAATGTTCAATGTGCAACGTGCAACTTGCGGCACGTGAGGCGCATGAAAACCAACAAAATTGCAACAACAAAAACAAAAATACCACCAATCGATGCTGTCGTGGCCGCTGCCGGTTCGAAAGTCGAAGTCTGCGTGTCAATTACATAGGAAGCTTTCATAAATTATTATTAAAAAAATATAAAAATATTTATTTATATTTATGTGCAAAAAAAAGTTGTGTGCAAAAAGCTGCCAACACGTTGTGTATGAATTTTGCTGGCGGCTGCGAGCGTTGCAATTCGGCGCCGAGTTGAAGTTCAAGTGACAGAAAATGCACTTTTAAAATTTATCTGCTATTGTTTTTGTTTTCGGTGTTGTCGTTGTTGTTGTTATGGTTGTTGTAGCTGTTGCACTGCGTTGACATTTGCGGCAGGAATGCGGCTGGCTTTTTAAAACAATGGCGCCACAGGTGGCAACGGACGCGCTGCGCTGCAGGTTTTCCATGGAAATGTGGAAAATAAATTACACAGCCGTGCGACTGGCGGCAGGCGGCGGGCATCAGGTTGCAGGTTGCGGCAGCGTGGGCCGCCAACCAGTGCCAGTGAATGTGGCAAGTGGCAGCTGAGCGTGTTGCGGCTGGTTAATGGAGTTCAAGTGGCACATTAAAATGCCGAAATAAGACAATTTTCAGCTTAAGCTGAAAAGTCACGCGAGCGCGCTTCGAGTTAACGGACACAGCAAGTGTGAAGCAAGGAGAGAGAAAATTAAAAGGAAACCAATAAAACTCTGTAATAATAGTAAATTAGGTATGAAAACCGTGTAAACATTAATGAAATTGTAATGATTATAGAAAATTGTAAGTTTTCAACTTTGGAGTTTTATAGTTTTAGTGGTTACGGAATACAAAATCTTAGTTTCGGTTATGGTTTTAAGGTTAGGGTTGAATAAAGCGATTATATTGGCATGAGGAGCGAACATTTTTGATAGGTTTAACTAATGTTTGCCAAATTTTGAGTCTTAAAACCTGAAATGCATGAAATATTTTCTTGTGTTTTTAATAAACCCAGTTGAAGTTTACTAGTTGAAAATTATATTGAAAAAATGTCTATTAAATATTAAAACGACAATGTAGAAATTATCAATCTTTGATATACAAACTTTGTACAAGATCAGAAATAATCAATTCTGTAAGCAAATTGGTTCAATTAAATAAAGAACCAAGTAGAAATATTTGATTTTGTCGCTACTAACAAAGAGGCTTTGAAATCGGTTGTCCTACAATAGATGACCTCGCCTTGAGACGGACCTATTCTTCTTCTTCTTCTTGACTGGCACGACAGTCCGATTGCTTATGCTTTCATAAGCAATTTTACTCTCAAACGTTTGCCATTTCCTACTGAGAGGACAGCCGCCGAAAGAAAAATTGTTGTTTTTCTATTTTTTCGGTGTTAACGCAACGGAGTATTGAACTCGCGGAGTTTTGACTCGCGGCCCAACGCACTAGCCAGCTGAGCTACGGCGGCTGCCTGAGACGGTCCTATTAGTTGAGAGTTAAGGGGTTACAGTGGCGCACACAGGAGGGAGCAGGTGTGTTGGGGATTCAAATCTCCCAAATAGAAAAATTGCTGGTGCAAAATATGGTTTTAAATAGAATCGAGCTCAAAAGTTTAACCCCCTTAAAATGAAATCCTGTGTGCGCCACTGAGGCGCACTTATTACCAGAAAGAAAGGTGTTATTGGGTATTGAATTGGGAATGTTATATTTTCATTGTAACGATTACTAGGTTAGGTAGGGAAAGAGATCCACTCGTAGGCCAAAATGGTCCATTATGAATTCCTTCTTGTTTTCCTCTGGAACTGACCAACAGTCTTGATCTAAGGAAACCTGGTTCGACCTCTTAATGAAAAAGAGAAAATCAGAAGTTTAGACTTTCGCAGTACTAGCCAGGTTCGTAAGGAATCTTGGTCTCTGTAGAATCTTGGCCTCTTTTTACCTGCATAACCGCACAGTGACACAGGAAGTCTTGTATAGTTTCCACCTCTTTTCCAACTTCAAAGCTTCTATAAATATCAGAGGCCATATGATAAACATGGACCCAATATACACAGTGCAACAATTATGTGTTAAGACTACCTCTTAAAAACACAATTAAAACACGGTAACTGCTGATTTTTCGGTATATTTATTCGAAATATTCTCCTCCTGATTCAATACACTTGTTAACCTAAATCATGTAGATAATTAAAATAAAAAGTCAAAGACACAATTTTTAAGCTAGTTGGAAAAACTTAGAGTAACTATTTCAAATCAAACCAGTAAAATTAAAAAAAAAATTATTTTATTTTTTTCAAATTTTAGTTTTATTAATTTTATTTCATATTTTTTATTCTTATCATTTTTTTAGCGTTTTACAAAACATGATTTCGAGAAAATTACATGTAAAATTTCACAACGTGTCAGAAAAAGCAAAATTTCATATCAAAAATTAGGTTCAGAAGTATTTTTAAAACATTTTGATGGCCCTAATTCCTGCAAAATAACAATTTAGAAACTCTAACACATTATTTAAGCTTATGAAAAAATTGAAAAAAATATGTTTTTCAAAGTGTTGTGATCCCTAAGCTCCAGAATGCTCAACGAACCTTTCCAACCACCAACGAATCCAACCTCGCAGCTCATTAGGAACGCGCTGGAACGAACTGGGTACACTAATCAAAATATTTGTTTTCATTATTTTGTACAAAAAACTTTAGAGAAAAATACAAAAAATATAAAAATCTATTATCCACAAATTTTTGGACCTAAAACAGGCACTGAAAAGAGACTATGCCATATGGCATAGAATAACCGAAAGGGTTAATTGTTCACATGAAACGTTAATAAAAGCGATGCAATTTTTAAAATAATTTTTTCAAGTTTTATATATAATTTTACTTTAAAAATATTAAAGATCACAAAAGACTTTTTTTCAAAATGCAATAAAATAAAATAATCAAAAACCCATATGATGTCATTTTGACTCCTTTGAGCATTTCAGTGTTTAACTAGAAAAAAAAATATGCTACATAATATTTTCAATTTTTATATTTAGTTTGGTTTCAGAAAACATCAAAAATCACAAACCTTTTCTTTCAAAATGCAACAAAAATAAAATAGTCAAAACCCCATATGGTGTCATTTTGAATCCTTTGAGCATTTTAGTGTCTAACGAACTATCAAAAGAATTATGCTATATGTGCCGTTAGTTTTTATGCAGATTTTGTATGTATTTATGCACTTTTTCATTCGAACAATAATTTCCTGACAGTGGTAGTTGTGGCACTTTGTTGCTGAAATATGGCAACGCTCTCCGAACCTCGATTGCATTTTTCGCGCATACTTCAGCGTTCTTTCGCTTTTAAGCAGTTCGCTTAAGCATGTGAAATTCTTTTCCCAACAACAGTAATTGCAAATTGTATTCGTTCATTGTGTTGCACAGTGGGTGCCACAGTTGGTTCTCATGACATTGCATGCCTGTTGCTGCTTGTTACAGCAACACCATCATTACGGCACAAACATACCACATGCCAATTTAAAAGCATACTAACAACAACATCATATGATAATCATAACAACAACCACAACAATTAGCATATTTTACTAATAAAAAGACGCACACACTAAAAGTGAATACGTAAAATATGACAAAACAACAAGGTTGTAGTTAGCTGGCAGCTGTGCATTCTAATTTATGATTTCACAACAACAATGGCCAACGTGACCTTCTTGTGTGCCAGAAAATTCTATTCGCTTTTCCTGAGGCGCTTGAATTGTTGAAATTTTCCAATTTTCACTGCATTTGACATCGAATCCACGAAGCGCAGCCCAATCAGCACAATTTCACTCCACCCGCAAGTCTCGATGAAGCCCAGTCTCTGTATATGTGTGTGTGTATGTGGGTGTGTGAGTGTTAAAATTAATCAGCACAACTGCCAGAAACGACACCAATGCAACGAAGCGTAACGCTGCCGCAATTTAGAGCAACAATGCCAGGTAGAGTTGCAGCTACTGTGGCTTCACTCCAACCCCACCTTTGAAACGCTATTTGTGGCTCTCTCTATGTGTGTATGGGTGTGTGTGTGTAGGTGCTGTTTGGACTCCCGCCAGCACGCATGATAAATTTTCATGTTGTTTTTGTATAAAGAAATAATTGTGCCATTTTATTGGACCCTCTCGGGCAGCCAACTCTGGTAGAGTAAATATGTGGTTAAAAAAAACGCAAAGCGCTTTTGTCTCAATGCACAGCCACAGCCACAGCCCACTTGCGAGCGTACAATAACCTCCCAGCGTGGCAGCTTACAATCCGCAGCCCATAATGTGTGTGTATGTGTAACACACACACACATATGTATGTGCCTGTGTTAGAACGGAAATGCATTTCCGCTACTGTGATCTGAAAATAATCTGCGCCACAACTGTCCATTTGCTGAGCATTGTTCGCTTCGTTGAACTGTTGACAAATCGGAAGAAATAAATTTCATTGTAATAAAACCCAAACCTGATTCCATGATACAACAATGAACAGCTTCTGAACTATAAGCGGATTAAATAAGTTCGAAGTTGGAGCAGCAGACCGGCTTACTAACATTTTAATGTCACCTATGTTGGCTTTGTAAATGTCAAATGTGTTGTATACAATAAAGTGTTGACAGATTCAACTAAAGTTGGCTAAGCGTCACATTTTACAAAGGGGATTGGTGTAATTTTAATAGAATTTTTTTCAAAAATTGTTAGCAGCTGAAGTTTGAGAACAAGGTTCATACTAAGAGGCTGGTTCCATATTTTTGTTCTTTTATTTATTTTATGATGTTTTACTATCTAAACTGATCAGTCTAGGAGCCATATCAACTTTTATATGTTTTTTAAAGTATTTTAAAATGAGCAGATCATAGCTTAAAGTTTGAAAACAAGTTTGAAACTGTGCGATTGTTTCCAATATTTTTGTTTTTTATTTATTTTATATTATCCTTTTTTACTTATATATTTTATTTTATTTTATTTATTTATTTTTATTTGATTTGATTTGACTTTATTTGACTTCATTTAATTTCATATTATTTTATTTTATTTTATTTTTTTATTTTTATTAATTTTATTTCAAATTATTTAACATTTATTTATTTATTTTATTTTTTTATTTTAATTTATTTTATTTCAATTTATTTAACATTTTTTGTTATTTTTAATTTTATTTTATTTTGTTTCGTTTTATTTTATTTGGTTTTAGTTTAGTTTTTTATTTCTATTTATTTTATTTCAGTTTTTTATTTTATTTTGTTTTATTTTATTTTGTTTTTTTATTTTATTTTTCTTAATTTAATGTAATTTTATTTTATTAAATTTTATTTTATTTTCTTTTATTTTATTTTATTTTATTTTATTTTATTTTATTTTATTTTATTTTATTTTAGTTTATTTTATTTTATTTTATTTTATTTTATTTTATTTTATTTTATTTTATTTAATTTTATTTTATTTTTCTTAATTTAATGTAATTTTATTTTATAAAATTTTATTTTATTTTAATTTGTTTTGTTTTATTTTATTTTATTTTATTTTATTTTATTTTATTTTATTTTATTTTATTTTATTTTATTTTATTTTATTTTTTTTTAATTTAATTTTATTTTATTTACTTTTTCATCTAAGCTGATCACTCTACGAGCCATATCGATCGATTTTATACGTTTTTCAGAGGTTTTTAAAATAAGAAAAAAGATTTATCATTTGAGGTTAGGTTACGTTAGGTTTTGTATGAGACACAGTGGGTTTTTACACCACAAATTCCACCTGTTTAAATGTGAATGCAACACAATTGAAACAGCGTTAAGTTAGGTTAGGTTAACCAAACCTAACAGTTAAAACAATGTTGCATTCACATATTTGTTAAACATCTTTTTTATGCTATTTTACCTTATCTGGTCACCCTACGAAGCACAACAAATTTTGTATGCAAATAAAAGAGAACTTGCCAACAAGCTTTCAACAAACAGTCAGCGGAGTCATTGACCAAATTTGGCATTAACGGTACTTAAGTAATGGAAGTTGCTATATTCTAGCAAAAAAAACCTTATAAAAAAAATATTTAAACCAAAGCAGATACCAAAGTTTAAGAAGCGAAGCGGTGTGTTTTGCATTAAATCAACAACAACAACAACTAAAACAACACCAGTCAAAATAAACACAGCAACGCTTAATTTGTTTCACGCTTTGTTGCATTCAACACTTGGCGCATTTGTGGCAAAAAAAAAAACAACAACAACAAATAAGAAAACATTTATTTGCACAAGAAAAACGCGGCACAACAACAAAAAAGATTTATTAACATTTTTGCATGCAAATGTGTTGATGTGTTGGCAGCCGTTGTTGCCATTGTTGGACGATGAGGAAATCGCAGTGTACATAAAAGGGCAAAAAATAAAAAAAAAATTTGAAAAATAAAAGACAAAGAAACCAAAAGTTGGCACAATTTGCTGCCAAAGTTGTTGTTGTTTAAGCCAAAAATTAATTAGAGCCGAAATTACGTGACTTAACCAAAACAAAAAAAGAAAGAAATATAACTGATACCACTTGCAGTTAGAAGCAACATGTGGTAAGACTGTAAATTTGTAATAATACAAACATGTTTTTTTTAGTATTTATTTTATAGAAACAAATTTGAGTTCTTTTATTCACTTTCAAAAATCAAACAAAGTGCTTTAACTTTTGTTTTTAATTAATTGAAAGTGTAATATTTTCTGTTTACTGCTTCCCTATGCAAGTGGCAACACTTTTGCAAGTGCCACAATCATTGTTTTGTTTTTCTCTTTGAAATTTGTTTGTAATTTACTTCCGGTGTTTGAACGTTTTAATTTTGATGAAAGAAAAGTTATTGCATAAAAATGAAATGCTTTACGGTAGCAACATTTTCCGCTACATACAACAAAAACAACAGCAACTTAAACAACAACAACAACAATCACCGCAATGAGCAGCGATTATAATTTTAATTAACCAATTTGAGCGATGTTAAGCGGCCACAGCTAATGGCTGGCAATTTTTATGATACAACAACAAAAACAACAAACATTCAACTGCCATTTGCCATTTCAACCACAAATCCACAAAAGTATAAAACTTTTCGCCACTGCTTTGGTCCATTCATTCAATGCAATGTGGGTGAATTTGCGGTCAGCCAACTGAAGAAGACTGACTGACTGAAAGCCAACGGGCAACTGGCGATTGCCTCATTACATTTCTGCACATTTACTGCGTTTTTTTGTTTTGTTTGTAACTTTTTCTCCTTTCGGCCATAATGAAATCTTCAAGTTATGCGCATTGCCTTTTTTTTGGCTAGGCATTTCTTTGGGCTTTCTTTTGTTCGAAACACCGACAACCGAAACCAACGACGAAATGGTTTAACTTTGGTGCGCTGCGAAACATTTGAATTTCGCATATTTTTTGGTGCGGCTACTGTTGTTCAGTTTGTTGTTTGTATTTTTGTTGTTATTGTTATACCTACAGTATGGTCAGACTTCCCTTCCCGGTACAGCATCTTCGTGCTTTTCCAATTAACTGAGCAATGACGGGCGTGTTGCATAAGCAAATTGCTGCCAGCCGTATGCGTTGCTAATGTTTTTCCTCACTTTATTGTTGTTGCTGGTGTAGTGGTTGTTTTTTCTTTGACTTTTGCATTTCAATTACAACCTGCAGCCAATATGCCACTGACGCGTGATCCAATTTGTGCGTCAAGCCGAACGCTTGGTTACATTTTCCCTGTCCCTGTGGCATCTGTCTGTCCGTTTCTGCAGGTCTTCTAGCAGATCTTTTGCATGTGACCCGAAAGTATTCGAAGATAATACCGTGGCACGTGTTGTATCACGTTTGTAATTAAATTTTTATGTAACCAAGTACAGAAAGTACAGTGAAGACTCACTAAAGTTAACAAGAGTTGAGTCTGACTTTGTGAAAACGGTATTTCTGATATGGAAAATGTCTACAATTGAAAAAATGTACTTCAACAAAGTGTGAAAAGTACAGTCAAGACCCGGTAAAGCCAAAAAAAAGAAAGCTTTCTCTATGAAAGCGAGGGATGTTATGTAAAAAACACTTAAAGTTTATAGAATTTGTCTAAATTGAGTATGAAAAGTACAGTCAATACTCGCTAAAACGAACAACAATGCATATTTTTATAGAAAACATTTAAAATTTGTGGAGTTTATTTGAACTAAGTATACAAAGTACAGTGAAGACACGCTAAAGCCAACAACAGTGAGTATGACTTTGTGAAAACGGTATTTGTGATATGGGAAATGCCTACAATTAAACAAATTTACTTAAACTAAGTGTGCTGAGTACAGTCAAAACTCGTTAAAGCCAAAAACAATAAATCTTTCCCTATGAAAGCGACGTTTGTTATGTAGAAAACACTTAAAATTTATAGAATTTGTCTAAATTGAGTATGAAAAGTACAGTCAATACTTGCTAAAACCAATAACAGTGCATATTGTTAAAGAAAACACTTAAAATTGATGGAGTTCATTTGCACTGAGTACAAAAGTACAGTGAAGACACACTAAAGTTAACAAGAGTGAGTCTGACTCTATGTGAAAACAGTATTTGTGATATGGGAAAATGTCTACAATTGAAAAAATTTACTTAAACTAAGTGTGCTAAGTACAGTCAAGACCCTTTAAAACCAAAGACAATAATTCTTTCCCTATGAAAGCGAGGATTATTATGAAAACCCTTAAAATGTATAGAATTTGTCTAAATTGAGTAGGAAAAGTACAGTCAATACTCTGCTAAAACGAACAACAGGGCATATTGTTATAGAAAACACTTAAAATTTATGGAGTTTATTTCAAGTAAGTATACAAAGTACAGTGAAGACACGCTAAAGCCAACAACAGTGAGTCTGACTTCATGGAAAATGCCTACAATTGAAAAATTTACTCAAAATAGTCAATAGTCAAGACCCTTTAAAGTCAAGAACAATAAATCTTTCTTTATGAAAGCGAAGATTGTTATGTAGAAAACACTTAAAATGTGTAGAATTTGATTAAATTGAGTATGAAAAGTACAGTCAATACTTGCTAAAACCAAAAACAGTGCATATTGCTATGAAAAAACTTAAAATTGATGCCATTTATTTCAACTAAGTATACAAAGTACAGTAAGGACACGCTTAAACCAAGAAAAATGTATCATGCTGTATGACAGCGAGGTTTTTTATGTAGAAAACGCCTAAAATTCAGAGAATTTATGTAAACTAAGTATACAAAGCACAGTCAATACCCGCTAAAACTAATAGCAGTGTATCTGGCTTTGTGAAAGAGAGGTTTGTTAAGTATAAAATGACGAAAATTTATAGAATTTGTTTTAAATAAGTGTACTAAATACACTCAAGACCCGTTAAATCCAAAAGTAATAAAACTTTCTTTATGAAAGCGAGCATTGTTATGTAAAAAACGTGTAAAATTTACGGAATTTATGTAAACTGTATACATCGTTTACATCAATTCTCTCAAGTACAGTGAAGACCCGCTAAAACCAAGAACAGTGTATCTGGCTCTGTGACAGCGAGGTTTGTTATGTACAAAATTTCTAAAATTAGGAGAAGTAATGTAAAATAAGTATACAAAGCACAGTCAAGACCCACTAAAACCAACAGCATTGTATCTGACTTTGTGAGCGAGAGGTTTGTTATATAGAAAATGCCTGAAATTCAGAGAACTTATTTAAACTAAGTATACCAAGTACAGTCAAGATACGCTAGAGTCAAAAATAATTCGTCTTACTTTATAAAAATTACAGAATTTATTTAAAACAAGTGTACAGAATACAGTCAAGAGCCGATAAAGCCAACAAAAATGCATCTTGCTCTATGAAAGCAATTTTTTTTATTTAGAAAGAGCCTTAAAATGAGAAAATTTACAGTCAAGACCCGGTAAAGCGAAGTTTGTTATCTAGAAGACGATTTATGAATTTTATGAAATTTATATATGAATTTAATTTTTTTATTTTTATTATATTTTTTATTTTTATTTACAAAGCATTTAAAATTTATGAAGTTTAAATTTATTTTTTTTTTAATTTTTATTTGTTTCTTTATTAATTAATTTATTTTATTTATTTATTATTTATTTATTTTCATCTATTTATTATTTATTTGTCAAATTTTTATTTATTTATTTACTTATTTATAAATTTATTTATTTTTAAAATTTTTACTTTTCCGATAACTTTAACATGGGTAAGTTTATATATTATCGAGTCTTTACTGTACTACAATTCCCATCAGCTAATTTCTTGACTTCATCGGTCCATTTTGCGCGCCGCACATTTGTCTGAGCAACAAACGAAAGAACTGACAGCTGTGATGCCGCACACCTGTGTGAGCTGCGCGCCGTTGATTTCCGAGCGTCGACATGATCGATGATCATTGGCTGCGCTGTTAAAGGGCAGACCGCACACAACCTCAGACAAGAACAACGTCAAACAACAACAACAAAAAAAGCAATTTACGCATAAATTACAATTTCTCGCTGCTGCAGCGGAAAATTTTCCACAACTTGTAAATTTTTATAATTAATATGAAAAATTACTAAAACGAAAATTAAAAACTTAAGAAAAAACCAAATTAAATTCAAATTAATTTAAAAAAGATTCAATTAAAATTAATTAAAATTGGTTAATTTTAATAATTGAAATCTCTGCACAAATTATGTGCTTTTATTTAAACTGTAAATTCTAGAATTTTTCTTTGTTCTGTCATGATTCATGCAAATGAAAGAACAAAGCTTAATTCGTTCATTCATACAAAACAATAACAAAATATGATTGCACAATCATTCGAAATGAATTTAAATAAATATTGACAAAAAGTTCCCCTTGCTTTGCTTGGGCTTTGGTGCATTTGCCTGATTCACTTGGCATCCAAACGACTGCAACAACAATGCAACAGCAGCGGTGCACTGCACAAAACGGAAGCCGATCACGTTCTGCAATTATTTGCTGGCAATTAAGGTTCAATAATACTTCCGCGCAGACATGTTTTTACAACAGCAAATCGATTTCTTTCCACGTCAGTTTAATTGACTCTCCAGCTAGGCGTCTGACTGAATGTCTGTCTGGCTGTCCATTTCTTCAGTTGCAGTTGTTGCAAGTTCAACTGTAAAACTGTTTTTCTTTAAAAATTGCCTTGCAGTGATTTCCATCGACTGGAATTTGTGCACTCGGAATGCTTTATTGACAGTCAAATGCATAATGCGTCTTTGAAGATAGAAGAAAGAATCATTTTTAATAAATAATGAATCAATTTATATTTTAATGTTTTTGGTTCTTTGTATCAGCAATATTTGTTAACACTCCAGCTGTGTAACTAAATGCGTCAATTAACTTAAAATTTTAGGAAAATTAATCATAATTTTCAGGCCAGGAATGTTTGTACCAAATTGCTTGTTAAAACTTTTGAACACATTTTAATAGACGTGAATACGCAATTATCAATTTGTTCAGTTATTATATACAAATTACAGAGAAGAACTTCATGTAGAGACAGTAGAATGAACACAAGTGAGCCATATTCGAATAGTTTATAACATAAAAACGTAAATTGGCAGGAAATAATTAAAATTCTAGCATAATTTGCTGACACATCGAATTTAGTGTTGCCACTAGTGTTTCACTAATAAGTAATTGGGAATAGCTGCCGAGCCTATTTAGGCCATGAAGGCCCATTGTGACGCAATAAACAATCGAGCTTGAGACAACTAAGTTCTTGTGACCAAAGTCTGTCACAGCTCTGTCTATGTGTCTGCTCACTCATTGAACCAGTTTGAGCTCCTTACGAAGTCCAGTAGACTGTGAACAATTTTATTAACTAGATCCTCTAGATTGTCAAAGAAAAAGTTGCTCAGGGAAGTTTTCATTTTTCTAGATCATGCGGCACAAGTGCATAGAAGGTGAAGTGGGTTTTCTTACTCTTCTGCGTTCATAAGCTTCACTTCGACCGAAGTCATAAGAAAGCAAACAGAGAGGGGAGCTTCTACACCCTTTGTCGGCCCAGAACCTTTTTGTGGGTTGGGAAAAGGAGCTTCCTCCATCCTATTGAGAAAGGACGAGTCAACCAGAAGGAAGCAATACTGGGAAAATCAACCAGGTCTAAAGCATTCGAAGCTGGTTATCGGGTCCTACAATAGAAAACGATTCGAGGAATGTACGACCTTATCAAAAAATAATCTTGGGATTATCACGGGAATGCTTACAGGGCATTGTAGATTGAATTATCACCTAACTAAACTAGGAATCCGTGAAAACGGGTATTGCAGGTTCTGCTTTCAGGAAAACGAGACTGCAATACATATACTAGGAAAAAGCCCTGTATTCATGCATAAAAGAAAGAAGCACCTGGGGATCATCTCATATCGGATGCAGACTGGATAAACATACTTAAATTCCTCTTGAATACTGGACTCACTGATAGTCTTTGAGGTCCAAGAAGGGGGCACAATAGATCTCCTATGTCGCAGTGCATTATTCCCATCAATAATAATAAAAAACAATCTTCTGCATGGATGCCAATTACAAAGGGACCCATTAAAACCTCAATCATGACTATCATCTAGAACAGACACATTATTCGAAAAACAGAAACAGCAAATTTTTTTACGCACTCTTGAACCAATAGAAGAATGGACCCAAGGAAATGTAAAAAAGGTAAATTTCCAGATAGATAGTTAAAACTACAGCCACTTGGTTGGTCCCTTTTTAGTGAGAGAAGTTCTCTCAATAGTATCTAACAGTACCAGTAACTTTTTGCAGAGTTCATTATTCTACAGTGATTTTATTATTCTCCGAACAAGTAATTTCTTTCGTTTCCACGGAAACGAGACTGCAGGCGCACTTTTTCAATGTTACAGGTAGTAACCACGGTATTGGAAGGAGCTGGATGTTCGTCGTCCTAACGACCATTCTGGAACTGCTTAAGCCACTCATGTACTCTGGCATGAGATAAACAATCATGCACTTGTGTCATTAAATTTAAAATTAAACTTAATATTGGCTCTTTGTTCGAAGCTCATTTGTCGACCAACGCTATAAACAGACTGCCACTTTTGGCGCGAAAACTTGGAATACTGCACTAAATGTCATGAAATTCTGACAGCATGTCAATTAAGAATAGACCTTTCAAATGCCAACACCCAGCAATAGATTGCGCCAGCAGAATAAGCTACTTTTTGGCAATCTCATATTCCGTGGGACAAACCTTGATATCATTCACTTTGATGAGCCTTGATACGCCCATTGAAGACCATTTATTTTCATCCATCTTTCAGACTATGAGAACAATAATCTTTTAGAAAATTTGCCTGTTTTTGAAATATTTGTTATTATTTTTAACTGAACAGAAGGCTGACATATCGCTATTTCCTTCCATCCGTCCGTCTGACTGTAACCGTATTTTCTAATATTTATCTGATTTTGTTTTTTTAGATATTGGTTTTCTCTTTTGACTGTTCGTCTCTTTGTTTCCAACTACAGAAAGGTTAATATTTTTAAATTTCCTTGCATTCATCTAACCGTCTCATTGTAGTCTTACTGTCTTTTTTAACATTTGCCTATTTTTGAAATATTTCTCTGTTTTTTCAAGTGCACGTTTCTTTTTCAAGAGGATAGAAGACAGATACTTCATTATTTTCATTCATTCATCCAACCATCTAACTGTGATTTTAACTATTTTCGAATATTTAACTATTTTTTCTAGATGTTGGTTTCCGCTTTCGACTGTAAGTTGAACTGCTTTTTTTTTTAATTTGCCTCCAAAAATTTTTCTGTTCTCTCTCTTCTTCTCTAACAGATAAAACACTGATACTCATTATTTTCCTTCATTCATTCAACCATCTACCTGTGATTTTCGGAACGTTTATTTGTTCTTCCATTTCCTTCCTTCTAACCATCTTTCATTTTATTCAACAGTCTTTAACAAAATTTACTTATTTGTCAGAATTATTGCCTTTTTTTTCTTTCTCTTCCTTCCTTGGAATGAATTGCGGAGCAAAAAATCGGCTGCTTACTTATATTTGCCAAAAAGTTCTTAAAACACATATACGTCTGGAGCTCCAGAATCTTGGTACCACTATGGACCACTACTTGGTCTATGTGAGACCCCCGTGGGTCAGCCAACCTAACTAACCTTTCTCTTTGTTTTCAACTGCACAGAAGGCTGATATTACTCCACTTCCTCTCATCAATCCAACGGTCTGACTATGAATTTAACTATCTTTCGGAACATTTACCGGTTTTTACGTCCTTCTGTCTATTCTTCTGATTGTTAGTTGAACTATCCGGAAATTTGCCTGTTTGTTTATTTATTAACCCAACCGATTCAATATTCTATGTTTCATACTTCCACAGTGGTTTGAAACTGATCTCTTTAAATAATGTAAGAAAGTTTTTACCTTATGATATTGTTTGAGCTAAGTTTTTAATTCTAAAATATATCTTCCAAAACTAAGTTGATTACCAACGTTATCTTCATACATCAACAAAATAATATAACAGATGGAACGAACAATGCTTAAAGACGAGGTGTGGAGCAAACAGAAACTATTTAGGAACATCAGTGGACCATTCCGCAGGTAAATGTACTTCTTTGGTGTCATTGAAAACTTAGCTTCTGTTTTACGAAGCAGACAAAACGGGGCCTAAATATGGTAACAATGTGATTGCCCCATTTTAAATTTTTCTATAACAAATATCTTCTTCTTCTATTAGTTGTGCACCCAAGCTCACCTATCATCCAACCTTAGTGTTGACTGAGACCGAAATTAAAGCCACAATTGTCTACTTTGTAGTTAAGTTACTTTAGTCACTTACGCTACTAACTTGCTACAAAGTAGTAGATAATAGAAGACCTTGGATCTTCAAGAATACAATGGATTATTGAGAAACATACCATAAGTTTTCTTGGCTTAACTCCAGTTTTGGATAGAATAGTAATTGAACAAATATATCTGATTGAAAAAGATTTCTTAAGTCTAAACGTTTTTAGAAAAATTAAACATCATCACAAAAATCAAATCCCAAACCCAAAATCTACGCCATAATAAACTGCCACATTGGTCGATTGATTAAAATATTATTATATAAATGAATAAATAGATCCAAAGTCAGCGTCACTAATTCAAGTTGATTTCCATGCCACAATCGAGAGTCAGCAACCTTCGACAGATCAACAAGATCGACAGCATGTAATGCCACGAAAATATGTTTGTCTACGAAAATGGCTAATCTTCACTGATTCGACACCGATTAGCGTCAATGAACACCCGCAACATTTTGAAAGGTTGTAAGCTTTAATTGCTTTTAGCGTCAAACGACGATTTCAAGTCGCATCGCAGACATTGAACAGTCGCAACGTTGCGTTGTTAGTGTGTGACGGCAATTAATAATTCACTACTATTTACCAAAGATTAATGCGCACACTGCAAGCAAGCAATTTTGATGGTAAACATTTGCATTCGAACAGTCAATAAACTTTAAAATGCCAGCTCGATGACAACAACAACAACAACAACAACCATACAACACAACAATGTTGTGGGCATTCATTTCGTGCTAAAACCATAACAAATTAGCCTTCAAATATTTTATGTGTCTCGGCATAAAATTGTTAAAGTTAGAGGAGCGAGGGGGTAGTTGGGGTTGTTGGTGGGTGAATAAATAACAAAACGAAATTGTCATTGTGCGGGAATGGTAAATGTTGCAGTCGAAAAAACAACAATGCGAGAGCTGTTTGCTACGTTGAGAAGGTTGAACAAACCAACAACAAAAACAAATACTAACAATCACAACAACAATAGCTACACAAAAATGGCAAACAATAAAATGCACAGTTATATCACAAATTGTTGCAGACAAGATCATGAACAATAATAACAACAATAATGATCATCATCACCACAGCGGCAACTAAGAGCGACGCGTCGGCAGCAACAGTCACCAGTGCACAGCAGTAGGCAATAATCATGTTGTTGTTGTTGTTATTGTTGTTGCTGTAGATAATTTTGCTACTAATGATGTTGGCAATGATTGTTGTAAAAGCGTTCGATGCGTAGCGCAATGTGCGCGACAGCATAAACGTCATCGTAAAATTCATCAAAAAGTGCGCCAACAAAGCAAAGCGCACAGACAGCACAAATGGCCAAACTAACATTAAAAACAACAATAATAACAATAACAACAACAACAAAATTTGTATTTGTACCTGCTTGCTGAACTTTAGTGTGGGCAACAAAAGTTTCACATGTAGCGAATTTACTGTGCTGTGTTGTTGCATTAGTTGGTGTTGTTGTTTTTGGTTGGTTAGTTAGTGTTACGCAGAGACTGTTGCTGCCGCCGATTTTGTACCCTACATGGTGGTGACATGGTTGAAACACTTTGATAAAAAGTTTGTCCGATAACATCTGCAAAAATTTGCAGCTGGGGCGAAAAATTTGGTATGGAACAAACAGAAGCTGAGAAAAGTTTTCACCTAATGTTCTTTGGCTCTAATTTTGTTTATGAATGTATAAAATGTATAAATAAATGAATGAATGAATGTATGAATGAATGAATGTCAAAGCAGAATTTATTTTTGCCGCCGTTTGCAAAAGTTATAGCATCTGCCGGTAGAGTGATGACTTTTGTGCTACACTGTAAATATATATATGTCAGTCGGCTTGACAGATAAGAGAACCTATCAATTTTATATAAAGTCATCAATCTACAATGGGATAGAAACTGTATTTTGGCGCCAACTATTACTTTAACACTAGCAGTGGTCAACAGACCCTTTACAGATTCTATAAAGACACATAGAAACAAGTAAAGCCGGAACCCGGTTCCATAACTGTGACAATCAAACAACAGGAAGAAAATTCCAGCGGGCTTGCATACCCCAGCAACACTAAGGCTCGAGGAAAGAACCAAGAACCTTATTCACAGGACCAGTGTCTCGGTCTTAAACTATTCAAAATTGTCTTCAAAGGTTCCAATACCAAATGGAGTAAACAATGCCTCAGACTGAGTAAAGACCAGTTAAGACGAAACACTGGGCTTCTAACTGGGTACTGCAGATTAAGCAAACACTTTCTACACAGACGGGTCCAAGTTGGACGGTAGACTAGGGGGTCGTGTTATGTGTGTGGACCCATCCATGGAAGACGGTTTCCGCCTTCCAGATTTCTGCAGTGTCTTCCAAGCGAAAGTACTAACCATTTTTAAAGCTTTGTCTATGCTAAAACTGCGCAGCCTCCCTGAATGTACGGTTTGGATTTTCACTAACAGTCAGGCAGCACTTAAAGCCCCCAAGAAGGCGTTCACCATATCGAAAGTGACCTCTCTCTGCCACCCCCTGCTCAACGTGCTAGGACTTGTCTACAACATCACTCTGACTTGGGTACTCTAACAGATGACAACACCACTGTTACGGTAGGCATCCCTCTCGCTACTCATAATATACTCATCCTTTCTCGAGGAGGGCGGGAGCAGAGCACTTTATCTATAACCAAACAACTATGGCCCACTTTCAACGCCGGGCGCACTAAAACTTGTGTCTCGCTTAGCAGACAACATATTATTACGATCGTCTCGATCTTGACGGAACATTGTCTATTCGTCATGCCTACAGAATAGGTCTTGACAGCTGGAGCTTTTGGCGCAGTTGTCAAAACTAAGAGGAGGAAGAATCTAAAAGTAACCTCCTTTGTCACTGCTCGAAGGCGGAAATCCCTAGGTTCCCGTTTCTTCGACAACTTGAATGATCTCAGATCAGTCAATTTAAGAGCCATGTTTTTTTATCTACAAAATAAATTGGCTTGATTGGCAAATTGACATCGACTTGCAGTAAGTCAGATCACTTTTTCCTTGTGGTAACACAATGGGCCCTTTTCTGGCCTAAGTGTGTCTTTCGACATGTCCCGTGCTCAGGCACATTAACCTAACCTATCTTAGGGCAGAACAGAACTTAGTAATAAAACAAGATGAGTAGGTATATCAGAGATATCTGATAGATCAGTAAATGATTTCCTGTTAGACAGATGGCTCCTTAATGGAGAAAAGTACATGAATCGGGATATATGGACCAGGGATTTGATACTCGCAACCTACGGGAAAGCAAACCACAATTTTCAAGGCAAAAATTACGCCATTGAAAGTTGTGCTCACTTCAATCTGGTGAGGAAATACTGGAACCGGAAGAACGCGGTCCTCTCGGCCAGTCAAGCGATAATCAAGGCATTAAGATCCTGCCAGACATCCTCGAAACGAGTGTCGGAATGCCTTGAGGAGCTGCACGAATTTGGCTTCTACAATCAGGTATGGGTCCTCTGGGTTCCGGATCACGCGGGAATTGATTGGAATGAGAAGGTCGACAAGCTTACAAGGAGGGAAGCAACTACCATCTTCGTCTGCCCAGAACTTTTCTGTGGTCTAGGTAAAGAAGCCCTAAACGTCGGGAGACTCTGCGGCGGAGAAGTCATAGCAGGAATCGTTACCTGTGTCAGTATTGGCTTCTAGAAGAGCACAACATTCACCTGAACCCCTATGAGTTACTAAATTTTATCAGATCGATGGATCTAGATAAGGGTCTCTAGCAGTTATAGTAGAGGGTACGATAGATCATTACTGGTCTCAGTGCACTTTAACCCCAACAATAACTAAATATTTCAAGTGTATGTTATCAACAATTCTACTATCTCTTCCGATAGTAGTTCTTCGATGAAATAGTACTTTGAAGAAAAATTTATGCCGTATTCTAACCCCCACTGGTTCATATTTTTAAATCAAAGCAAACATGCCCTCATAGCTTAGTACAAATATTATACCAACCGATGCTTGTAGCTCAAGTTTTTCAAGTGAAGGTGGGAAGAAATAAACTTCAAGATGCAGCGCACAGATTTGATGCCCTCTGTGATCGCCCATTTCGCTCTACGTCCACACCACTACTGAACATTCTATCCTTGTTCGCTCCTTTCGAGAGCATAGGGCCTCAACAAGACATTGCCATGTGTTGGTTACGTTAATCGGTTGTGCTTTTCAGGGTAGTTGATTGGCCTGCCGCAGCTAGTCCTAAGTGATGGGGCTGCCATCTATCGCCGCTTAGGAACGGTGCCACCGATGTTGTGAGCTACCGCTCATGGCGCCATCTGTTGTGTAAAGGAGACAACAACAGGATGGTTGAGGACTTCGATAAGATGGGTTTGGTGCGATGTTTTTTAACGTTAATGTCCGCTTCCTCTCACAGGTGTCGCTAGCACACCGCGTAGCTGTAGCAGGACATGATTTTGCGTAATATTGCATTTGAGTGAATGGGAAAAGATCATCTGAGGGTCGGAATTTTTGAACTGAGGTATGTTACTGGGCTAGGAAATATTTAGAGAACAGTTTGGAACACTTTTTGTACTAAAGTACAAGTCATAACAAAACTATCTATGCTCTGAGATAAAGACAAGATATAGTGATTTTAATAGGTTTACTTTAAAAAATTAAAACGCCAGGAAGTATGTTTAAACTGAAGCGCTTCTTAGTCAAATATTTTAATTTATTTTTCAACTCTCTTTTAATGGTCAAATGGTCACGGAATAGTTTTGGCGAATTCCTGAACGAATGGTGTCCTTAGACTGTAGAAATCTGCCATAACTAGAGAAGCTAATAGGTAACTGTCTGAAGATTTTAAATATTATGTTAAATACAAGAAAACTGCTTGATTTTGACGTAACTCATATCTCACCTATCTGAATAACAAATTAATAAGAATTAAATATTTTTTTAGAGGACAGGAAAAATTGGAAAAATTGGAAGAGTCCGTGATTATGTACCAGGTAGGATGATAGGCTAATGCACTCAGGCAAGGCTATCGAGGCTGCACGTAGGGTATGAATTTGTCTGCTCTAACCCACTAAAACCCAGGTATGACAGGGTTTGTAAAACTTGTTGGTAAAAGTAGAGTTGTTGTGGCACTTTGTCTGAAAGTCATCGCACTTAATGTGCACTCAACTAAGTAGGCAATTTGGCAACAATTCAAACAGACACACACGCACACACACACAATTGGCAACGACATCAATTTTGTTACTGCGGAGAGATTTTTAGAAATTGTAGGCGTTCTAGTTGTGCCGCTGCTTCCTATTCTTCGTCGTCATCAACTTCTGCTTCCGCCACTTGATTTTCCCAAACGCACAGCGTCATGCATTGCAAATACAGTCGGTGTTCTTAATTTCGTAGAGGCGGAGAGAAAAAGCACAAAATTAAACTGAGTCATGCTTGAGGCAGTACAGTTGTTGTCACATCTCGTATGTGTGTCATGTTGTTTTGGCGTCGCACTTGCTGCCGCTTAATGCCGTCTAAGCTGCTCCAGAATTTCGGCGCTGTGCTAGTTTGCCCAAAACAGCAACAAGAGCGAAAAATCTAAAAAAAAACTAACCTCAAAATGCAGTTAACAAATGTTGTTGTATTGAGTGTTTTCTAATGTCAAACGCTAACAAACTTCATAGCCAACAGGGACGTGGCTAAAGTTTCACACAAATGTCACAGTCGTTCCACGGTCAAACATGCAAAACTGCGCAATCCCCAAGTTGGCAATCATTGGTGCGCCAAAAGTGTAACATAGTAACATGCAACATTTTAACGGGCACATTTAATTGCACTCTAACCTCCCCGCAAACCGGCAGCAAGCTGAGCAAAATGCCAAAAGCTGCAATTGCCACAAGAGCGGTGGCCGACAAGGTGTGCCACAGCTCAGCGAGAAACGCACACAAAGTGGGTGGATGCCGTATGGGAAAATGTTGCATTAGCACTGAACATTTTTCTAGCAACCACAGCACACATGGACCGAGCATCGATTGTTGTCTGTCTGCATTATTGTAAACACTGTCAACACTCTGGTTGCACTACTTCACATTTAAAGCGGCCAATTGAAGAGAACCGTCGCAGTGCTTTACCGCCACTGAGCCACTGGGTTAAAGTTTGCTGTTGCGTTGTTGTTGCTGGCCGTCTGCTGTCTGATTACTTTGCTACTGCTGCCGGCACATAATTAGTTGCTTGCCCGATTTTCATCGATAAACGTTGCCCTCTGGCCATCGCAACTAATGGCGATAGCTCGTTAATGTGCCCTGTGTGGGTGTTTGGGTGTGGGCGAGTGCCGTTTTTAAGTGGGCGTGCAGTACATAAACGCCAAATAAACGCTCTCCCATATAATTGTGACCATAAGCATAGCAGCAGTGCTTACCAACTGACCTCATTTGTGTTTGAGCTAATTACCCACTGTGATTGGTTAAAGGAAGCAATCAAGTGGTCATATTTTAAACACATTTCCTGGCGTATTATTAGTTTTTTTTTGTACAGTAAACCTATTAAAATCACTTTATCTTGTCTTTATCTCAAAGCATAGATAGATTTATGATGACTTGTACTGAAAATTTTCGAAACTAGTGATCGGAAGTTATTTATTTATTTTATTTATTTATATAATCAGTCTACAGTTGAATTACTTTCAGACTATGGGAAACAATTCATTCTTAAATAATTAATTAAAAAAATATATTTTATTGAGGTTATAAGGCACTGAGACCAATAAATATCTATTGTGATCTCTAGACAAAATATTCTCGACCTACTAACCTATTTAAATGTAGTAACTAACGGCGCTTAGGGGTCTTAATGTCCTCTTCTACAACCCAGGTAATCATTCCGGTTGCGGCATACTGCCTCCAATTGCAGTTTAGAGGACTCATAGAGGAGTCTCCTCTACTGTTTCGCAGATTGTTTATACACTTAACTGTCGAACTGTAAAGCCGATTGATTGATTGTGCATGTATTTTCTTAGCCTGTAGTTCTCAGTTAGAAACCCAGTTGTCTGTCAAAATCTGGATACGTTATACCCTCTTCGGACAGTCAACTAAATTGCCCAATTTAGAGATATTTTCAATTTATTTATTTCTTTATTTTTATTAATTACAAATCTGTCTAAATTGAGCTCAATTTGTCATAAAACATCTCAAAATTTCCCAGCATAGCAACATATATAGAAATAATGTTTAATTCTTATAAATTTTTCATTCAGAGAGGTGAAATATGAAGAATATGAAAATCAAGTTTTCTTGTATTTAATATTTGAAATCTTCAGACAGTTACTTATTAACTTCTCTAGTTATGCCAGATTTCTACGATCTAAGGAGTTTCGTTCAGGAATTTGCCAAAACAAATCAGTGACCATTAAAAGAGAGTGCAAAAATAATTTACAATCTCAATTAAGCTAATTGCAATTAACGATAAATTGATCATAAATCCAGTTCAATTTGTCATGCAGGCCTGAGTGGTGCTGTTATCGATAAATAAATTAATTCACAATAGTCCGAATAAACAAAAATGAGAAACTGACAAAGGCAAAAGATTGTATCGTTTCAAAATTTTGTTTATCAGAAGGAATGTTGAATAAATATTACTAAATGTTCAATAAGAAAAACAACATTCTTTCTTCAAAACTAAAACATGTTCGATAACATAATCGATAACAGCTAAATTGAGTTGTAAGCTAAATTGAGCTGTGTGAACAGCAAAAGCTCAATTAAGAAAATTAACTCAATTGCCTCATTTATTTGGCTGTCGTTGCTATACCGATACTTTTAACCCTTTCCGACATGAAAATAAACCGGGTTGTATGAATTGTATGGGCTGTAGTCCAATATATTTCACATTGTTACTGAAAGGGTTAAGCAAGGATGATCATTCTGACCAAATAAGGCATCGTCAGCTTGTAAAAAACATTACTTGGGAACAAATGTTGTTTACTAACTCTTCTACAAAGACATTTTTTGCTTGTCATGTTATGGAAAACTCTTTTTTAACTGGCTTGATACTGAATATTTTCAATACTGAACAGTGGTGCATACAGAGGGGTTGGTTGAAGGTTCAAACCCTCCAAATACAAAAGTTTCTGATACTTAAAACTCTCCCAAAGTGAGATCCTTTGTGCGCCACTGATACTGAATAAATTGTTATTGCTAGTGAATAAAAATATCACTACTGATTAAACGTATCGATACTGAGTACTTTACGGTACAAAGTACAAGAATCAGTACTGAATATCTTTTATTGTCGTCTTTTTTCATAATTTTTCTACTCTAAGCCACTGTCTTACTTAACCCTTTCGCTTCAGGTTTTTACTGGGGAAAGTTACAATTTTAAATTTTACGTTTTAGGTTTCTCTGTGGTAATATCCAACAATCCAAAATAATTTTTTTTACTTTTTTTTACTCGGACCCTGTATTTTAGAGTGTTTTTCAATGAGAGAAACCACATCGTTGTGGCTGTAATAATTACTTAAGCATAAAACTTTTTACGCATAACAACAAATTTGAATATTTCTTCATTTATTTCAGCTAAAATAAAAAAAAGTATCTAAATTGAAAGAAAACGTCAAATTAAAAAGTTATCTAAAAATGTCTGCTTCCTCCTCCTTTACTATGTTAAGATATACCATTTAAAAAACGTGTATACTTCTCTTCTTTAAACTTTAACATTTAGTTTATTAATTCCGTATTTTTCCTAAAACTATTCTAAGGGCCAACAAAAAATGTATTCTTGAAACCACTAAAGGGTTAAGTGAGCATTACAGTTATTTATCGGTATCGGCCGGGTTCAAAAACCTGTCTAAACTATATCCGCGAAGACATCGGCTGGTGCATCTACGATACTAAAACTCAAAAACTAAACGGCCGATTGAGCTGAATTTTTCACGAAATGTTCGTCTTGACTAACTATCGGTAAACCCCATAGGTTGACGAGTTATCTCCCATACATCCTAAATCTTTAATAAGGAATTTCTTCGGAATTAGGGGTCGGGACCATACAACCAAAACTTTTAGTATGGAAAAACTTCGGAATTACATCGTCGTCCCATAGATGTTTAATTCTACTGGTAAAAATTTTAGAGGCGTGGCACATTTTTTGTGTTCAAATTTTCCGTGATTGCAACTTATTTCTATACTTACTTACTATATAAACGCGGAAGATAATGCGTAGGTTTTTCTCTCTTAAACCCATTTCATAACTCCTTGCTTCATAATTTTGAATATTAGTTCATGTTTAAAAATCAACTTCCATCATTTCATTCTCTGAAACTTTGCTGCTCGATTCAGAACTTTTCGACAAGAAAATCTGAGCTTAAAATCTGAGCCAACGAAAACAGTGGCAGATCTTAAGCTTACATGTGATATGACTTAATCGTATGGACATGTCTTGAATGCCGTCTCTTACTGCTTCTCTCCCACTCTTTCTCTCATCTCATGAACTCTTAAGACAATCCCACAGCCAAAATATTCTGTACAGAATCTATTTTTGTGCAACTGACGCCCACTATTTGGAATAAGCTCGACATAAGCAGCACAACAAACACACATACAACAACAAACAAATACAATGCGCATAAATTATGACAATCGATTGTGCCGTTTCGACGCCCTCAAGCGATTTTCTTGTCATTTGCATTGAATTGATTGGCAACGGAAGTGTGCCTAAAAAATCATTACAATAACAAATTAGACAAAAACAAACACAACAACAAGCATGTACAAATGTATTGAAGTCGATATGAATTCAATTACAATAATCAAGTTAGATTACAAAAACAAAAATTAAATCCCAATTTGAAATTGAAATTGAAAAACAGATGGAAAAACTTGCGTAATGTGAGTGAAGACAGTGGCGCTGGTCAGGCGGCGGGTTCAGTTGTTGGTTACACGTACTTTATAAGTAGGTATGTGTGTGTTTATTGGTGTGATTGGTTGTTGGATCAACAGTTCGGCGTTAAATTTCCGCCCACCTGATATGACTTCATTTGTTTTGGGAGCAAAGTGCGAATTGAAAATACACAAAAAAAGCATTAAACAAGTAAACAATAACAAAGAATCAAATCAAAGCAGCGCTAGAAAAAAGATTTGAATGTTTGTCTGCCCATCTGTCCGCCCATCTGTCTACATAGTTGTCTGTTTATCAGTTCACGTGCCAGCTGGTGACACTGGTCACACTAGTCTGCCAGAATATTTTCATCTACATTTTTTGATCTATCAACTCCTATAAAATTTTATGCACAACTCTAGTCCACTTCAATACCAAAAAATGCTTTAAAAAAATGGAAAAATACACCAGCGACAAAAATAGTAGTTCACCAAAAAAAAAAGCAACCGAAACTACTCAATGAAGCTGCATGCAACTTGCTGTCGTTATGCGTTTTGCTTTGGTTATGCGCCGACAACTTCCAATCGCTGATAAAGTCTGTGAGCCAAAATTAACAGCAAAAACAACAACATAAGCATTAAAAACAACATAAAAAAGAGTCCCAAAAGCAAAAGCAGCGGAAGCAAAACAAGATTCGCGCAACGAATAAACGTCTGAATGAAAGCCTGAAAGCCTAAAGAAATGCGACAGTGCGGCCTGCCGCCAACGACAGTTGTGCCAACAAATCAACTATGAGACGGTAGGCAGCATCCCCAACTTCCTGCTGCCACTGCCAAAAGCCAGACGCTGCTGTTTGAATTTTATTTTTTTTGTTGGTGTTTTAGTTTTTGTTAGTGTGGCATGCAGCAAATGCAAAAAGGAAAGCGTCAACAGTTTTCAGCACATTCAACATTCAACATATGCAACATGCAACAACTTATGTTCGAGCATATCCAGTTACTCCCACTGCTGCTACAACTTGTCTTATCACAAGACTCTTCTGTGCTGCTCAATGGATCGCACAAGCTTCCGTATGTGTGTGTGTCTGTCTGACTGGCGGCTGTTTTTTTTATTTTAGAATTTGCCAAATTGATTTGTCATGTTGGCGTTATGAGCAGCCGAACGCAGCAAGTGGCAGAGTGAGTGACTGAGTGAATGACTGAGAGGAGACCGAAATGATTATGGAAAGAAGGACGCGGAGGAAACGGCTTTGAGTTGACTGCAACGAAGATGAAAGTTATTTGATTTTGAGATGAAGAAAACGTTTTTTTCAACTAGTTTGGTTTTATAACAATAAAAAAAAGAAATTTGTGGCAATCGAAAGTGTTTCTTTGATTTATTTTAGTTTTTGCGTTCTTTTATTTTCATTAAATGTGAAGAGGATGTGAGAGATGTGAAGGCAACAGGAAACTTGAGTCTGAGACCTCTATGGTTCCAGGAAAAATAAAATAAAATAAAATAAAATAAAATAACAAATAAAATAAAATAAATTAAATTAAAAGTAGAGTACAACAAAATAAAAGAAAATATATTAAAATACAATAAGAAAATTAAAATAAAAAATTCAATAAAACAAAAAAATAAAACAAATTAAAGCAAGATACAAAAAATAAAATAAAATAAGTAAAATTAAATTAAAATAAAATAAAACAAAAAAATTTAATGAAAAAATAAAAATAAAATAAAATAAAATAAAATAAAATAAAATACAATAAAATAAAAATAAAATAAAATAAAATAAAATAAAATAAAATAAAATAAAATAAAATAAAATAAAATAGAATAAAATAAAATAAAATAAAATAAAATAAAATACAATAAAATAAAAATAAAATAAAATAAAATAAAATAAAATAAAATAAAATAGAATAAAATAAAATAAAATAAAATAAAATAAAATAAAATAAAATAAAATAAAATAAAATAAAATAAAATAAAATAAAATAAAATAAAATAAAATAAAATAAAATAAAATAAAATAAAATCAAATAAAATCAAATAAAATCAAATAAAATAAAATAAAATAAGATAAAATAAAATAAAATTAAATTAAAAAATAAAAATAAAAGAAATTAAAATAATATGAAATAAAACAAGAAAAATTAAATGAAAAAATTAAATAAAATAAAAAAAAAAGGAAAATAAAATAAAATCAAATCAAAGTAAAAAAAATAAATAAAACAAAAAAAAAAACAAAATAAATAAAACAAAATAAAATAAAACAAAATAAAATATAATAAAAATAAAATAAAATAAATTAACATAAAATAAAATAAGAAAAATCAAATTAATTAATAAAATCAAATCAAATCCACTCAAATCAAATCAAATTGTTTGTAGTCTTTAGAATATTTCAAAGGAGAAGAAGGTGTGTGCAAAGCAGAGGCGCAGAGAAACTTTTGCAGCAAACCGTAACCCGGTAACGGATTGTTATGGCCAGTAACGTAAATGAAAAAAGTTTTAATAATGAAATCCTCAAATAACAACAACAACACCAAGTACTCTCCTTCATACGCATACAAAATGCTTGAAACAAAAAGAGTAGAAAAAAATGGGCCATTGGCCCATCGTGCACCCAATCCCATTAATATTTCTACATTATTTGCTTATTGTATTTTTGAAATTATGCCACAATGATGTGGAGTGCGCACCCACAATAAAAAAAAAACAACAATAAAGACACCAAACATCGGCCCACAAATGAAAATACAACTAGCCAACGCTGTATTGGACAGCGATCGAGATGCGATATTTGGCAGCGATCGTGATTCAAGCGTCAAATCCAACAACAACAACAACAATAAATACAATTGTTTGGCAAAAACAATGCAATTTTGTTGTTCTCGTTTTTGTTGCAGTTATTACGCCTTGAGTATTGTGCTTTTTTATTGCCTTAGTTTGCGTATTGCCAAAAAAATATGCACACCAAAAACAACTAACAATAACAACAACAACAACAACAACAACTACAACGCACACCACAAATTGACGCTTTATGCGGCGTGTAGGGCTCGGTTTGTGTTATTATTGTTGCCGACTTGTTGCGGCTTATGTTGTTCAAATCAGTCTTATTTGTTGTTGCCCCTTGATTGCAGAGTCTTTCTCAATGCAATCGTTGTTGTTGTTGTTGGTGGTGGTCAATTTTGCATTTACAACCGGCTGATGTTGTGTAAACATGCCACAATTTGGCGCCCTTTCCCGCTGTCCACTGTGCCCCAAACACGGAACCAAGCCAACTCAGCTTACTCGACATTGCTACCAAAAATTGCTTGTTTAGGCCGTTGAAAATATGCGAACCCAATGAGTGGTGCAACGGCCGTTGTAATTCGATTTGACTTGCTGTCAAATTTGCGTTGCAGATCAAACGAAAGCCGCACTTAATATTAAAGTCGACATGATTTCCATTGGATAATGTCGTCAGTGCACAAATGCTGAGTACAGACGCTTTAAAGTCAGTCAAAAGTTAACAGCACCAAAAATAAAAAGCAGATAAAATAAGAAAATAAGCTAAGCGGGACCTTAAAGCATTTTCTCAGTGTTTTTGTTTTTGTTTTTGGGGAGTACATTTGTGTACGCAGCGTGTGGGCGTGGGATTTGCTGTTGTATGCTGCACGCCATTGTTGACGTTTGAATGACAACAATAACACTGGAAATAAAAAATAAAATAATACACCAAATGTTGGTACTTTGGAATTAAATGAACTCTTAATGACGCGACTGTGCACATGCACAGCGAATGTGGGCGCAGAGACTGACAGAGAAGTGAAGGAAGACAACAAGAGTTTGGAGCAGTTGAGCTAAGACTGAGAACAACAGTTGGTCATAACTATAGTAAAAGAAATGAAACTATAAAAATATTACAGAATTATTACTCCACAATTTGATAAAAAAAAATATTTATAAAAATTGTCTTGTCAAAAAATGTCAACATTGTTATAAAAAAATTATAAAAATTTCATACAAATATTACAAAAATGAGACTTAAAATTTTGATCAACAAAATACTTAAGGAAATTTGTTGTCTTGTCAAAAATGTCTACACTATAATAAACAAATCATACAAATATTATGAAAATATTACAAAATTATTACAACAAATTTTGATTGAAGAAATCGCTTGAGAAACGTTTTTCCTTGTCAAAAAAAATGTCAAAACTATAATAAAGAAGTTTTACAATACAAAATTATGGTTCAAATTTTGATATTTCAAATAGTCTGAAAAAATCGTTATCTTATCAAAGAATGTCAAAACTGTAATTAAACAGTATGTAAAAATATTATGAAAGTATTACAAAATTATGACAAAAAATTTTTATTAAGATAATAATTCAGAAAACTTGTTGCCTTGTCAAAATATATTAAAACTGCAATAAAAGAAATAAAAAAAATTAAAAAAAAATTTTAAATTATGAATACAAAATTTTGGTTGAAAAAATAATTTATGAAAATGGTCATCTTGTCCAAAAAATGTCACAACTGTCAGAAAAAAAAGTTTATAAAAATATAAAAAATTATTCTTCAATTAATGATTGAGAACATGGATCGATGGATGGATGTGAAGGGAGCCGAGGAAATAACCTAAGGGAGGTCATCACCTCAAGCATTCAGGCTCTATAGCCCGTTGTACTTAAGGCTCAGGAAAAAGGTTGATAGAGGAAATAGGAATGGGAAAGGATAAAGTGGGTGGAAAGGCAGAGAGAGTTATGAGTTCTCCTGTGCAAATTCCCGGACTCATAATTCCCGGACCTCGTCCATTCTCATAACATCTGAACCCAGCGTCCGCAATCTCGTTCTAGAGAAGGCAGGACATGCACAGAGAAAGTGCTCTGTACACGCAAGTCGGATCTTGGATGATGCTCATGTTGGCCATATGTCGCCACCATGGATTGTGTCCTATGATTAACCCGACCATTCGTCGGAGGTCTTTTCTTTTCAGCTTCTGGAGGAAATTCCCTGCTTTCCTGTTCGG
Source organism: Melieria omissa (assembly GCA_963971225.1). Taxonomy (NCBI): domain Eukaryota; kingdom Metazoa; phylum Arthropoda; class Insecta; order Diptera; family Ulidiidae; genus Melieria; species Melieria omissa. Next base: position 146,106,040 of record OZ020267.1, read on the forward strand.
GCTTTTCACAAAACACTTGGCAGTCTTACAGCTTCCTAGCTAGACCAACGTTCTCTATGTAGGTTACTTACACAGGACTTGATCCAGTCCAGGGTCCCTGCTAGACTGGTGCCTATTATTGGTTCTGGTCCCATGGGTGTGCACCCCGATCCACAGTTAGCCAGTTCATCGGCAGTTTCGTTACCTAGAACACCGCAGTGTCCCGGAACCCGACTGATTTTAGCTTCATCTTACATTCTTGGGTAAGCGCGCGTTCTCCAGGGCCTTAAGTGCCACTACAGACTCCTATATGTTTCCCCGCACCATTTCCTCCCGATTATCCATTCCGCTAACCTTCAGAATGGTGAAGATTTCCGTCTGAAAGACGGTAGTCAGCCTATCCCGTGAGTAGTAGCAGTTGACACTTCCTTCGAGGTGCCATCCAGCTCCAGTACCTTTATTGGTCTTGGATCCGTCAGTGAAGAAAATATCCGTTAGATCCCCTAGCATGGCCTCTGGGTTGCCCCATTGGTCGCGCGTCGGGAACCTCACTTCAAAGATTCTCCTAAAGGATACTACGGGTATTAGGCAATCCTTAGGGGCCAGTAGCAACGGATATTGCACTGACGACCTCTTGAAGATTTCTCTATGACCCGAGCCCTTGTTGTTGTGCCAGTATCCATAGGAATACAGCCGACATGTCGTTTTCATTGCCTCCTCTTGAACTTTTAGATCTAGGGGAAGCAGGTCAAGCATGGCTTTAAGGGCGTCACCCGAGACAGTGCTCATGGCACCCGTAATGCATATACATACACTTCTTTGTAGTCTGTTCAGAGCCAAAGCTGTGGACTTAACCATTGTTCGACTCCACGAGACTACTGATGCGTACGTAATTATGGGCCTGATGAGTGCGGTATGTATCCAAAGGACCACCGCAGGCTTCAGGCCCCAGGTCTTGCTAAGAGCTCGACGGCACTGTTGGAAAACCTTCAGCGCACGGTCTACCTTCGTCAAGACATGCATCTTCCACATTAGTTTCCTATCTAGGATTATCCTCCGTGGATAGACTGAAGGTCACACCTTTCAGTACTGGCAGTTCGAGACCATCCAGCTTCCGCTTCCTAGTAAATAGGACCAGAGTCGTTTTACTGGGATTGACGGAACGACCCTGTCCTGTGCACCAGTTATAAATTTTATCCAGGACTTTCTGCATTTCAGAACAAAATTAAGGAAAATTGTTGTCCTGTAAAAAATTGTCCAAACTGTAATTTAAAAATTACACAAATATTGTGAATATATTACAAAATGTTACCGAAATTTAAAAAATGTTTAAAATCCAAATTATTATAAAATACCTAAATTTTCAAACATTACTACATAATAACTAAAAATTATAATTGCAAAACGATAACTTAAGCAGCTTTAAACTCCTCTAAACTCTCTAAAATCACCTGCTTTAAAGTTTGTTGGTAAATTTGTGTCAAGCCAACTAAGCCACAACCTGCCATTTTCCTTTCAAAAACCTACCAACTGCAGCTCTTAGCAGCATCACTTCAACAATAAAGTAAACAAAACCATAGAACAAGAAAATCAAACCAAAAACAACAACAACAAGAAAAAATTCACCATGAATACCACAACAACATTTAAAGCGAAACCTCAAAGCGTTTTGGCCTACTTTACACCATCCCGTTGGCCAGTGAGCCAGCCGGCCAGTCAGCGCCACATACCACACAAACAACCCAACAAAACCACCCAGCAATAACTTCAACTTAACGCTGCCACATGCTGCATGCAGATATACACAGCAACATAAATATATACACACATACTCATTCATAGAAATGTCCATATGTATGTGAATGCAGTTGCGGCAACATGTGTGGCTGGTAAACAAGAGTCCTGAAGCACCTTTTCCCATTTGGTTACAAATACAAAGAAAAAAATGTGTAAGAAAAACGTAAAAAATGAGGCAAATATGTAGAAGAAAAAAAATTGTGTAAGTAAAAAGCGCGCACAGTCCAAATGCATTTAGTGTATTTCAAGTAAAATGCATTTTAGTCAAAGCGATGCTAGAAAAAAAGCCAAAAACAACAAAAAACACATTCGTTGAAATGGCAACAAAAGTCAGCAACATGTTATTGCTGTTGCTGTATCGGATTTCATATGCACTAAAAGCTTTTTTTTATATTTTATTTTTTATACATACAACAACAAGAACAACAACAACGAAAATCTTTTTCACAGACCTGTGTGGGGCCATGTGGCCATGCTGTGTGGTTGATTTATGTTGAAAGCATTAGTTGAATGCAGCTGAATGTTGTTGCATGAGTGTGATTGCAACTGTTGGGCGCTGAATTGCAGCACAGCTGACTGTTTATAATTCGAAAACACATATTCAGCGAATTTTGTTGGCTTTAATAGTTGACTGATAGCAGTGTTTATTAGTGAAATGGTTTATAAACAGTTTTTTACTGTTATTGAATAATATTTGATTAATGCTGAATAGTGCTAAATAGTGCTGAATACTGCTGAATTGTTACATTGATGATTAATTACACTATGGAAAGAAATTGAAGCATTCTAAGAATTTAGAGTAGTAGAAAATTAATTAGTAAGTAGTTGAGCGTTTTTGAAGACAGCTGAATAACATAGAACTGTGCTGAATTGCACTACAGCTAGCTGCTTATAATTTGAAAACACATATTTAGCTTTTTTTGTTGGTTTTAATAACAGTGTTTATTAGTAAAATGGTTTATAAATATTTTTTCATTATTATCTGAATAATGCTGAATAGTGCTGAATACTGCTGAATTGTCATATAGTAGATTAATTACACTATGGAAAGAAATTGAAGAGTTCTAAGAATTTAAAGGAGTAGAAAAGTAATTAGTAAGTAGTTGAGCGTTTTTGAACGCAGCTGAATTGCATAGAACAGTGCTGAATAAACAAACTAATGTTATACATGACTCTAGATGCATCCAAAGAAAGAGTTTAAGTAGTATTGATAGCTTATCCTTGTAATATAATGCTCGAAAATATTTTTTAGAGTTTGTTTGAATGTTGCTGAATATTGTTTATTCTAGCTGAATGTTGTTAAAAGTGGCTGAATGTGGTGGAACGCTACTTAATGTGGTTGAGAACATTTAAATGCATCCAAATCTGATGAAAATTGTAAAAATGCTTTGAATGCACTTTAAAGCCGCTGAATAGTAGAGTATAACAGTAATACTTTCAATATTGGTACTTTTAATTACTATTAGATATTATTTTCAGTACATTTAAACACTTTTATTGTGAGTGTATGCATTTTCATATTTGCTGACAAATGCTGAATGAAGCTGAATAGTTTTGTCTGCTTTATGAAACGGAATTCTGCCCTTCTGAACGATTTTTTCATTTAACTACACAGTAGTTAGTAATATTTCATAGTGGTATACCACTTATTCTTATTCACTTATATTATAAATTCAGCTGAATATCCTTGTGCAAATCAATATTGCTTTTGAAATATATTGTCCTTTTTTAAGCTCAGTTGGTGATTTATGCTAAAAAAAGCGTTGAAAAAGTAATTCTGAATGATACAGAATGTTGCTGAATGACGTAAAATGCTACTAATACTTTGAACAAATAATGCTTAAAAATGCTGAATAGCTTTTTGCAGATCAATATTGCTTTTGAAATATATTTTTGATTGTTTTTTAAAGCTCAGATGGTGATTTATGCTAAAACAGCGTTAAAAAAGTACTTCTGAATGACGCAGAATGTTGCTTAATAATGTTAAATGCTACCAATACTTTGAACAGATACTGCTTTATGATGCTGAATAGCTTTTTGCAGATCAATATTGCTTTTGAAATATATTCAAAGTTATTATTTTAAGCTCAGGTGGTGATTCATGCTATGAATACGTTGAATCAGTAATTCTGATTGACGCAGAATATTGCTGAAGGGTGTTAAATACTACCAATGGCTCGAAGAAGTAATGCTTCATGAGGCTGAATGTTGCTGAATGACGCCAAATGCTACCAATGCGTTGAAACAGTAATATGAAATGACAATAAATAGTACGGAATGTGGCTGTTTGCCATAAATGTGTAGAAAAAGCAATGCTGTATGATGCTAAATCTTGCTGAATGACGCCAAATACTTCCAATGTCTTAAAAAAGTAATGCTGAGTGACCTGAATGCTGCTTCATGAGGCTGAATGCTATCAAAATGTTGACTGTGTAATCTTTAATGACGTTAAATGTTGCTGAATAACGCTGAATGGTACAAGTGTGTTTAATAAGTAATATTAAATGACAATAAATAGTACTGAATGTTGCAATTTGCTATCAAAATGTTGAACAAGCAATGCTGAATGACGCTAAATCTTGCTGAATGATGTCAAATACTACCAATGCGTTGTAGTAGTAATGCTGAGTGATGTGAATGTGGGTCAATCACGTTAAATGTTCTAAAAAGGTTGATCGAGTAATGCTTAATGACGGAAAATGTTGTTGAATAATGCTGAATGTTACAAATGTGTTGAATGAGTAATGTGAAACTATGATAAATAGTGCTAAATGTTGTTGTTTACTATCAATGTAGTAAATGAGGCATGCTGAATGTTGCTGAACGACGCTGAATGTTGCTGAATGCTGCTGAATGACGCTAAATCCTACCAATGCCTTGAAGAAGTAATGCTGAGAGACCTTAATGTTGCTCAATGACGCTGAATACTATCAAAATGTTAATTGAGTAATTATTCATGACGACAAACGTTGCTGAATAACGTCTAATGTTACAAATGCGTTGAATGGGTAATGTTACATTATGATAAATAGTGCTAAATGTTGCTATTTGCTATCAATGTAGTGAATTAGCCATGCTGAATATTGCAGAACGACGCTGAATATTGCTGAATACTGCTGAATGATGTTAATTACTACCAATGCGCTGTAGAACTAATTCTGAGTGATCTGAATGTTGCTCAGTCACGCTAAATGCTCTAAAAATGTTGATCGAGTAATGAAAAATGACGGTAAATGTCGCTGAATAGCGCTGAATGTTACAAATGCGTTGAATGAGTAATGTTAAATTATGATAATTAGTGCTACTTGCTATCAATGTGGTGAATGAACCATGTTGAATGTTGCTGAACGACGCTGAATGTTGCTGAATGCTGATGAATGATGCTAAATGCTACCAATGGTTTTAAAAAGGAATGCTCAGTGACCTTAATGCTGCTCAATGACGCTGAATGCTATCAAAATGTTGATCAAGTGTTGCTTAATGATGACAAATGTTGCTGAATAACACTTAATGCTACAAATGCATAGAATGAATAATATTAAATGACAATAAATAATGCGAAATGTTACTAGTTGCTATCAATGTGTCGAATGAACCGTGCTGAATGACACTAAATCTTTCTGAATGTTGCTGAATGCTGCTGAACAAAGCTGAATATAAATGTATATCATTAACAACAGTGTCAAACTGCATTGTTGTTTTATTTCTTTTTGTATATCGAGAGGGTTTTTTATTATTTGTGTTTGAAATATAAAACAATCACATTTTGTTTTTTTTTTGTTTTCGGATTCAAAGACCGAATTTTATAACTTTTCAATTCATTTGTATTAAAAAAATTTTGACTAGCTTCTTATTCCATTTTATTCATCAATTTAATTTCTTTATTTTTGTTTGCTTCTTCTTCAATTTTGTAATTGCAATTCCAATTCACAGTCCAATTTTTTTTAAGTTTTGTAACTTTTCAATTCAAAATACAATTTTTCTAGCTTCATATTCCGTTCAATTCATCAATTGATTTTCGTTTTGTATTAACAGACAATTTTGTTTTGTCTTCTTCTTCAATTTTGTGCTCCTTCCTCAGTTTTATAGCAGTTTTGCAAAATGTTCTCTTCTTCTGCTTTGCATTTATTTTTATGCCAAGATATGGCAACTTCTGTGTTTTAGCAAAAAAAATCATTTCAAAAATCTTAAAACAACAACAAAAAAATATCAAGTAAAAAAATTAATGTCGCAGGCAAATAAATTGAAAAAACGGCCACCAATATTACATTTTGACCACCTCGACGATTGAGCGGAAAAAGATAAAGCGCCTCGTTTAGACCATAAAAATCAACAAGCGCACAACAACAACAACAACGATCAGAACATGCTTAGCCGCACATTCGGTGCTCGCGTTGGCCTTTGATGTTGTTGCTATCAGGCAAACGTTTAATAGGCGGCCGCGCAATCGCACTGCCGCACACACTGTTGCACTGTCCAGCGCCACTAAGGAGTCGAGCATTTTTATTGCAGCGTTTTTAGTGTGCAGTGCAATGCCGATTTAAACGCGCCGCGATATCAACGCAGCCGTTTCATCTTTCGATGTCGAGATCAACTGCACGCCCTTTCAACGCTTCTGTGGTCTGTGGCGGCACACAAAAACAACAATGCAGCTGGCAACGAAAAAAAAAGCGGAAAGACATAAAGGAAGCGCTCGTTGTGTGAATGCATGTCGGCGGTGATTTGTTGCCACTTGCTTGGGAGCAACGCGCCGCGCGGCCGAAGCCTTGCAGCCATCAAGTCATCAGCTGGCCAGGAGACAATTTTATTGTTGCCGAGCTTTGGAAATGACTCGATTAGCTGGGCTCTTGATCACACTAATGGCTAACGGCCAGCGCAGCCAATTGCCAACCGTCAGCCGCCGGTCAACTGGGCAATAAAAACCCAGGTCTCCTTTTATGGCTCACGGCTGAGTGACTGCGTTTGTTGAGTCTGAGAAAAATTGTTGTGCGAAAAATGTTATTTTGGTTCATCTTGGTTTCTTTACTATTTGCTAATTGTGCCAAGTGCCTTGGCAGTGAGTTTGAGATGAGTTCTATGCGTTGGTGCTAAATAAAAAAGAAGGCAGTTGATGAGTTCGATGAACTGTCATTGATGTGAAACTTATTAATCAAATACCAAGCTTTTCTTTTAGTTGAACAATCTTTACTTTTTATGTTTAAAATTTGCTATTTTACTTCAAGAAGCATTCGAAATAAAATTACAATAATTCCTCAACGAAAGTGAATGCGTGCATGCATCACAAACTTGCACACTCATTTCGAGCTATCAACCGATCGCTCACACTCTATTTGGCCACAACATCGTCAATTGGCCGTATCCTGTTGTGCCATGTACGGACAGAATCAAAACAAAAACAAAAATATATACATAAAACATCCAAAAACAACCTTCAGTTGGCATCGCGAAACGGGTCAATGGAGCAACTTTCTTCGAAGGCCAACAAAAACGCACACACCAACACTCGATTGCATTCACACACACATGCGCGCGCCTCAAAGACCCACTAAACCGTTGCCACTTGCATCGGCGCAGCCAATTCGACACTGTGCAATGTGCGTGGCGGCGCGGCGCGTCACAACAAGTGCACACAACGCACTTTCCTTTCGTTTGGTGTGCGTTGTCGCCGTTGGCCAATAATTGCCAATGACGGCTGAGTAATGAGCAACGCAATGACGTTGCCGATGCACAAAGGCGTTGCCGCAAATATCAGTGGAATTTTTTGCGAACACTGGGTTAAAGTTATTGAACAGCATCAAGTGTAGTACTCAAGTCAGGTGCTGTTTGTGACTTTAGAATAAATAAAAAAGAATTTAAAGTTGAAGGTTTTTAATGATGGGATTTTCTAGATACAACTCTTTTAGAAGGTTTTCTGTGATGTTGTTAGTGGGTTCTACGAAGTTTATGTGATAAGGAAAACCAGGAAAACAGGTCCAAATGTAACATTCTACATTATCTTATAAATCGTAGTAAAGTTTTAAGACTACAAAGCCAAAAATAGCTTGGAAGTAGGTCATTCAATCTTTATCGAAATTTGATAGCAAAGATCACACTGCAAGGTCAAGAAAGCGCAGAAAGTCATTGAATCTTCATCGAAATTCCATAATAAAACTCGTACTCGATGTTATCAGTACTCATTTAGTCACTGAGCTGATCATAACTCTATGAAGTTTATAGGATAAGAGAAAGACAGGCCCAAACGTAACCTTCTACATTCTCTTAAAAACCATTGCCAAGTTCTTGGACTACAAGTTCAGGAAAGAGCTTGAAAGTAGGTCACTACATCATCATCGAATTTCGTTGTCATTTCTCATTTAGTTACTTAGCTGATTATAACTCTATGATAACGGGAAGACAGGCTAAAACAAAACCTCCAATATTTTCGTATAAATCATAGCCAAGTTTTTGGGGCTGCAAGGTCAAGAAAGAGCTTAAAGGAAGTTCAATGAATCTTCATTGAAATTCCATAAAAAATCTCGTCATAGAGTAACTGAGCTGATCATAACTCTATGAAGTTTATGGGATAACAGGAAGACAGGCCCAAACTTAACTTCCTACATTCTCTTAGAAATTTTTGCCAAGTTTTGGGACTGTAAGGTCAAGAAAGAGTTTGAAAGTATGTAGGTCATTAAATCATCATCGAAATTCATTACTATTTCCTACTTTTTTACTGAGCTGATCACCTAAAGTTAACCTCCTACAATCCTTCATATATCATAGCTAAGCTTTTTGGTCTACAAGACCAAAAAAGAGTTTGAAAGTTAGTCATTAAATATTCATTGAAGTTATCATTATCCATTTACTTAGCTGATCATAACGAGTTAATTCAAAAGTTCAGGCTGATTCAACACATGTCTCCGATGCCTGTTTAGACCAAACGATGACCAAACTTCTTAACTTCTTTTCTCCCTTTAATATTCGAATTCATTACTAGAAAAATTTATGAAAATCCAGCAAAAATATGCTGGACTTATCTGTGTATATAAAAATGAATCTGTTTATTTGTTTGTTTGATTGTTGGTCACTCTCTTCTTCTTCTTGACTGACACGACAGCCCGATTACGAGACTAAGGCCTGTTGAATGAATATTTTTACAAGGTTGGAAGGGACCTACAGTTTTATGCCGATTCCGAACGGCGAGTTGCGAGTTTTTTCATAGGCAATTTTACTCTCAGAGGTTTGCCATTTCCTGCTGAGAGGACAGCCGCCGAAAGAAAAATTGTTGTTTATTTTTTTTTCGGTGTTAACGCAACGGAGTATTGAACTCGCGGAGTCTTGAATCGCTCCCCAACGCACTAGCCAGCTGAGCTATGGCGGCTGCACACGACACTAAAACTCAAAAACTAGAAGACCGATTGAGCTGAATCTTTTACAAAATGTTTGCCTTGACTAAATATCGATAAACCAATTAGTTCAAATACTACCCGACAGGTGGGCGTGGCGCTTCTCCGTCCCAGTAGTGAAATTTTATGGGCGTTTGACAAGAGACGTGGCATTTTTAATGGGATCTTAATGTTTTGAATAACTTTAGAACTACAGGCCATACATCAATTTCGTTTGGCACAACCTTCCGAAGAAAGGGACATGGAACCGCCTATACAACTTAACTTTATATATGATTTCCTGACTGATTCATCACCGCCCAGCCCAAACTGCTGAAGGTAAGTACTAACATGAAATTTTAACTGTAGGTTAGGAAAATAAACTTCCTTTAAGACGGAATTTTTTTAAATTTGAGGTCCAAAGGGGCCAAACATGGGGTAAACTATTATAAATGGAGAGACTTGATTAATTGAGGTCATTGACTTCAATCTTGCGTGCAAAGCCGCGAGGCCCTGCTAGGCTACTGCCTACTTAGTGTTCAAATGATTTCAAACTGTCTGACAAACGTCTTTTAGCATCCTTCATTTCCATTTCAAAAAACTTGATACATAAATATCTACTATCATCTGAGCTAATTAATTAAAAAATATAAAACCCTCGTAATGTCAGAGTTCCATGCATTGCACTAAAAGTCAGAAGCAAGCTAGTTCGAACCCCAACACAAATAACATTTTTCTAATGATTCTTTCTTTCACTTAGAGATCCTTTCTATCCTTCCTAATCTGATTATTATTAACAAATGCCATGCCAAGGTTGTCACTTGTGTTGGCCAATCGGAAATTTTGGGTCATCAGCGATTGTGCCACAGTCACCAACAGTGGCAACAGCAACAGCAACATTGGCGCAATTATTGATGTGTTTGTCGTGCAACACCACGCAGCCAGCAGCAGCAGCACAGTGTCGCAGTCCATGGGGAACCAGTTTAATTGCAGCGTCTGACAAAAATGCGCAAATTTCACCCAAAACTGCTGGACTGAGCACTCACACTCACACACATACACACGCACACCTTTCGTTTGATTTATTTCGGCGCTGCAAAAGAAATTCACTTTTCTACTCGAATTGCAATTTTTTTGACACACATACACACACACATTAATGTTTTTTTACTGGCACTCGTTGGCCGTATTTCATTTCGGCTCGCTTGAAATTTGCTCCTCTGGAGTTGGGCTTTGCTTTTTTTTTGGGTGGTTGGAGGTGCCGATGTTGGCGCAAAGAAGTTCAGTGCAACACAGTGCAGTGCAGATCGTGTGGCATTGCACCGTGCACCGAAAATTTCGCTTTCTTTTGACGCTGTGAAAAATTGTTGCAATGAAAGTTGTGCGCATGTATTGATGAGTGTGGTGGCATGTGCGATTGTCGCCAATGGAAGCGCGTGGAAGATCGCTGTGCAAATGCACTGTGTGGGCATTTGTGTGTGTGTGTGTGTGTTTGGTTGAGGACATTAGCACCCATAAAGCAGCATTTAATTGTAGAAGTCTGTGTCGTTTGCTGCTGATGGCAACTTTGAGCCAAGTGAGTTGAGTATGGCTCCAAATTTGAAAGTTACAGTTAGTTTGTAGGAAGTTATCAAGATCGTAATAGATACTTTTTGGGTCTGTCTGGACTTGTCTGAGAACATTGCTTGTCCAAGATCTGCTTTGGATAGCTTTGAAGTATTGTTTTAAAATTTCTACTCCGACCTTTAGATGTTCAAACTCGATTCTTTTAACTAGATCTCCTCGCATTGACTCCCGCAAGGGAGTTTGGAGGTTCTAACCTATTCCAAATACCTATCCGTCCCTTATAAAATTGTTGGGTGACGAATATGGTTTCAACTGATATTAGGCTCAGAAATTGTGTACGGAACCTCCCTCCTCCCCAAGTGAAATACTGTGCGTGCCACTGTTTTCCTGTTTACAAATTTAAACCCCAACTAAAACCACAGCCTAACTCAAGTAATTAGGGATCGTAGACTGCTTTGAACACCTTCGAATAATTTTTTTTAAAGATCTTCTCTGTCCTACAGATGTTTTTAAACTCGCTTCTCTTTAACCCTTCTTTTAAACCCTTAAAAAATTTTCAGTTTTATTCAACTATCTCAAAATCGTAAGCCTTGGACTTCTTTTAAGACCCACAAATTATTATTTAAAATTTCTACCCTGACTTGCAGATGTTTTTAAACTCACTTCTCTTTGGTAGATCTTCCTTTGTACTAAATTAAACCCAAATAAAATCACAGCCTTCGTCACGTATTTTTAGATCGTAGGCGTTAGACTGTTTTGGACACGTCCGTTTAATTACATACAAATTTTTTTGCAGGACATCTTTGCTTAATTATAAAGGAAAACACAGACCTTCTTTCGTATTTAGACCCCGCTGAAGTCGGCTATAGAACAAAAGAGAGAGTAGACTTAGTACGCTACGCTACTATATCTTAGAGCTATATACAAACGTGATTCATGTGGTCAGGGTACTCGAATTGGTTCCCACTGGCGATGCTCCGACATCAAATTCTATTCCTCTATTCCCGGTAGATAGTATACTCGGCCGGTATATTGGTGTGCTGTCTTCTGAACTATTAGCTTCTATATCCAGTCCGAAAGGTTAATGAAGGCGAGTAGCGAGTTCACGGAGCACTTCGGTATCGCTTCGAAAGTCTGAAATGTTGGCTTACCCAGCACTTTCCATCTCCTTCTTGATAGAGCCGAACAGGCGCAGAGAAAATGATGGATGGTTTCCTTCTCGTTCGGATCCTCACAGCTGTGGCAGCTGTGAGGCTGGTATTGAAGGGAATTCCGTTTTGTGCCACGTGGTCTCCAATGAGCCAGTGGCCAGTGATGACCACGATCAGTCTTGCCACATCCCGGCGGCCCTTGTTTAGCTCTACGGTTCTGTTTTTATCGTATGTAGTCCAGAGTGATTTGCTTTTGCAGGGTTCCATCCTCTGTCATCTAATGTTGGCTTTGGCAAAGATGTCCCTTGAGATCTCGCTCTTGATAGAGCCCAGTGGGCCTTCGCCGTCAGCGCCTCATTCTCATCAAGAGCGAAGCCTCTTCGAGCCAGGTTCTCGGTTTGTTCATTCCCGTCGGTATTATGCTCTGGCACCCTTGTCAGGGTAATTCTCAACCGTTACGCCAGCTCTGTGAAGACTTCTCTGCATTCGTATACTAGTTTTGACGATAAAATCAACGAATTCAGTGCGTTGATCATGGATAGGCTGTCGGAGAGAATGGTAATGTGGCTTTCTTTTTTTTTTAAACGAGCCAACGCGCAGGGGATGACCCCTATAAATGCGAGGCATTACGCTGGTTCAGGAAGGATATATAGGTTGGGAGAGAGGAAGTTGGGTGAAGAATTTATGGACTCTTGCCTTGAATCCATCAAGATCATAGGTGCTGGGGAAAACATCTGCAGGGAGACCATTCCACAATCGCGCTGTACTGGCCAGGAGCGTATTTTCTCTGTAATGCGCTGGAACATCGTTTCGACGTGGAATGCATGGGCGCCAGTGTTCAAACGGAAAAAGTATCAGTAAAATAACACCACACATGCCACGTTTAGACGATGCTCCAAGGAGTCAATAGAGCTGGATGCCCTACTGTTCTCTATAAGTTTAATCGCACGGTTTTGCACCCGATCCAGGAGCACCAAATGGGGTTTTGAAGCCCCTGCCCATTGGTAGGATGTGTCCAGTACCATCTTGCATAATTCCTCAATGACAAATTCCAGCTCCTACCACACATTCCTTCTTGAAGCTACCTGTGTAGATTATGGCGCCCAGGTTATTCCAGATATTCCCCCCTCTTTCACTCCAGGCGGGAAGAGGTACGGATGTCGTTGTTTTTCCCAAAGGTAATGATGGGGGCTATGTAGTTGCTTTGGTCGTTCGGTCTATCCTTCCAACAACTCGTTTCTCTCAGCCTGAGAGCACTACGGGTTACGAGTACTACTAACATAAGTTCAGCTAGGGATCTTGGCAGACTAACAGCGTTGCTTACGGGACACTAGTTGATTTTTACACATATGGTTCTACTGAGTATATCCCACAACTTCTTCTTTAAAAGCAGCCAAGAAGAAAGGAATGCACGAAGCACTCAAACACTTCTTCTGAAACTGTTCTACTTCTTCTTGGCGAAAGGCCTACTACCCTCTTTAGCCGGTCCCTCTGAGACCAGACCATGTTCTCTCCTTCACAGAGAGAATAACTAACTGAAGGATCTTAAACAACTCTGCGACTACTTTAGGGAACCCCGTTTAAGTATTTCTTCTTAACCTTCCTTATTAAGTAAATATCTTCTTCTTGACTGGCACGACAGCCCGATTATGATACTAAGGCCTAGCTACCCGCAACCAACCGTGTTGTGCGTGCGAATGTTTTTACAAGATTGGAAGGGACCTACAGTTTTATGCCGATTCCGAACGGCGAGTTGCGAGCTTTTGCATAGGCAATTTTTACCCTCAAAGGTTTGCCATTTCCTGCTGAGAGGACAGAAAAATTGTTGGTTTTCTTTTTTTCGGTGGTAACGCAACGGAGTATTGAACTCGCGGAGTCTTGACTCGCGGCCCAACGCACTAGCCAGCTGACCTAACATACGGCGGCTACCGCTTAAGTATCTACCTCGTTTAAGTAACCAACATTTGTGGGCACTTTGCGCTGTGTGCGGTTAGTACTCAAAATCCTCAAAATAATTGAATTTATAGGAGAGATGCTTAAGCAGGGTTTACTGTACCTAGACATGTTGATCCTTCTCGACACTATAAACAAGGTATGGAGAGGCAGCAAACTAAATAGTTTCTGGAGGAAGATTTCCCCGTTAACGAATCAGTAACACACTCAGTTCTCTGTAAAACCTTGAATCCGTTCGTTACGTTTTTGAAAATTCAAATTATAACATATCGACTTATGACTTTTCTCTTATTCGTTCTGGAAATGGCAATGATTACAAAGAAGTCCCAAGCGGGATTTGACATTCCCTTGGACCAATGTTGTATTGCATTACGAGAAAGTCCGAGAAACAAATCTAGTCTCGGTTGTCAAAATTTATGAAATCTTTCTCTTTATTCTTATACTTTGCACTTTACTTACTTTATTCTTTCTTATGCTTTGAAAGTATTGCATCTTGAGAATTCTAATGCACCAAGAGAATCGACCATATCCAAACCAAACCATATCCTCCAATCCATCCATCCCTATGTCTCCCACTGGGTAGTTTTCAACAATCAGAACAATTGTACCATTGAAAATAAAATTGCAATAATTATGATGGCTATTTACATTTATTGGTTTTTATTCATTTCGAATGTAAATTTCAATTTCGTTTTACTGTTGCTGCAGAATATTCGCTCCAATTTGGGTAGCTTGGCTCCGTACCAGCGGCGAACGTCCAGTTCGCTTGGGTTTCTATGCAGCGTTTCTGTGGATTTTGGACCAGCCTGGCACGCTGAAGATGCCCCACAGCGGCACCGCCATCAGCGAGAACATGAAGGCGCCGCCGAATATGAAAATATCGGCTGTCGTTAGCGGATACTTGGGTGGTCCGGGAGCGGCGGATTGGACGCTGCGTCGCTGATTGTTGTTGTTTATTGTTTTTGCTACTGTCGATGGCGCTTGGTACAAACGTTTCGTGGCAACGCGCAGCATTTTTTGTGCTCAATTATCAATGATTTTTTTATGCAACTATTCGATTATTTAATCAACTATGCAACACAATTGCAGTTGGCAAAAAAGTTTTTCGGTTAATTTTTTATCAAAAAATATTAATGTTTTCAAATAGTGAAATATTAGCTGCTGCACGCACGCGATTTGATTTCGAAATTAACTGCTAAACTGGCAGAGACAAATCAATGTGAACTTTTCCAAACAAAATTTCCAAAGTACTGAGTAGATTTTTTGAAAAATTATAAAATGTGTTTTTTAGGTTTTAATAATATTTGTATTTGCAAAGTTGTCTTGGGCAACAAGTCGAAACATGAAGCGCGTTTCCATTGAATTTATTTATATGCAATCAATTTATTATAAAATTTTGGTTCAGAGTTTTCTTGGAATGTGGAGGTAACTTTGGGGGTAACTTTATAAAATGGAGTTAAGGAAGAATCAGAAAAGGTATCAGGGAATCAGAAATATCTACGAACTTTGTACCATGGTTTCAAGACTCATTACGAACCTAGCAAATGTATCAGATGTTGAAATTTCGACTCTACTTTGGTCAGTCATGAAACCAGTTCAACAGTTTGTTCCTGAAAAAGAATGGAATGGATCACTTCGCACTGAATTTAAAGGCATTAAGAATGGAACTTTTGCGGTCCGTGCGGCTTACACTCTTCTCTTCCCAACTTAACCTCATACACGGTTTGGTCCAAATCGACCAAAAGAGGGCCTTTTTATATCACTTTCAGTGTTGCCACTTGAAAAATTTATTTCCGACCAAACTTCCGACTAATTCTAACCCCAACCGATCAAGTTAAAATTTTCTGTTATCTTTATATTTATTTTTAAACTACAATTTTACTTTTTTTTTAATCTTTTTTACTAATGAAAAAATATTCACATCACGAAACGGACCGAAATTCGTTACATATTAAAAAAATTTTGTATTAATATTTTTTAAACACAGAAAACTTACTCAATATTTAAGGAAAAATACAAAATTATCGCCTTTTTGATTTTATTTAACCATTATTAAAGAAACGGTTCTGATTAAACGCGCCCAATTCGTAGACTTCAATTAGAACAAAAACTTTCACTGATATCGCTGCAAATTATTGAAAATTATTTTGGGAATAACAGTCAAATTTTTGTAATTTTTTTGAATTCACTTCTAGAAATATTAACTCTTTGGTGCCTACTCCAATTAAACCCATAAATCAATCGTAGCTTTTGCTATAAGATGACTATTAGGTGAAGCTGCTCTCAGGCAACTTTGGGTTCGAAACGGTTAATCATGAAACCAGTTCAACAGTTTGTTCCTAAAAAAGAATCACTTCGGATCGAATGGATCACTTCGCAGTGGCTTGAAAGCATTAAGAATAGAACTTTTACGGTCTGTACCGCTTACACTTCCCAACCTAACCTCATACACGGTTTTGCCCAAATGGACCAAAAGTGGGCCTTTTTATATCACTTTGTGTAATTTTGGTTTTTTTAATACAAAAGTGTCTAAGCAAAAAATAAAAAATACGAACTGACTGAAGGCAATTGGTAAAAATTTCAATATAAAAATGACGTTTTGTTTTTGTGTTAAAAAAGAATTTGTCAAAAACATAAAATGGTCCTTTCTTTACCATTTGGGACCATTTTGCCACACAACATTTTAGCTGAGTGACCTGATATAGTCTAATCTCACCTCGGTTCATCTTATTCCAACTAATACAACCAACATTTACCTAACATAACCTCACATTATCCCATCTAACTTCACCTAACTTCAACGAGCCTCGTTGTTTACATTTTAAACTTCATGAATTTCTAGTAACTAGAAATATACAACTAGAATCTAGTTATATAATCGTAGATTTCAATAAATCCGCCTCTTGTGGCACGCATCCCCCTGTAACTTTTGCAACCTTTTTGCCAAATTGTGAGAGCGCACAGAAAACACCTATTCTCTTGCGTTCGCTCTCTCTCTCTCTCGCTCGTTCTTCGCTCAACTTAACGTTGCTTTTGCGGCGAATTCACTTTCATATTAACGACACACTGTCTTTCATCAGTTTTATTTTGCTCGCCACCTACCGACTGTGGCTGTGTTTAGTTAAGTTGTCCGTTGCGACAAGTGTTCGGTGGCGACAAGTGTTTGTCGTTATTGTTGTTGCTGTTGTTTAATTAGCAAATCGTTTGCATTATTTATCGCATTTAATTACATTAATTTTCACTAAAGCATTTTCAGCAACAGCCCGTTGAACTTGTTTTGCTCGATTGGCCAACAGTTGCGACTTGTGCGAGTTCAATGCAAAGTTCAAAAGTGCCATTCGCAATGCACTTGCAGCATTTGCATAAATTATATATTGGAATTTTTATTGCATAGATAACGCATTATTTTATATACACACAGATATAGACATAGGTAGATATATTTTGAATTTTTTTTTAATATTTTTTTACGTAAGCCGGCATTGTTGGAATTGTCTTTGGGCAACCGACGAGCGTAAATCACATTTATTTATGAGCCTGTGGGCAGACATGGCACGCGGCATGCTTGAATTAAAATGCAGAAATTTTTACGCAATTTATGAATGTATGTGTGTGTGCATACCCAACGGGAAATCGAGCGCTCGAGGAGCCCTTTGGGAGCGCTCCTTAGTCAGCAGTGAGCGCTCCCCCGTTCCTTATGCCCTTCCTTGTATTTTAACATTGCGTGTCATTGGAGCGAAGCGCTCCCTTTGTGTTCCCTTAGAAGCACTTGGTGAGCACTCCATACATAAAGAACGATCAGCGCTCTCCTTGTGCTCCGGTTAAAGCGCTCGTTAAGCGCTCCATACACAAGGATCAATAAGCGCTTATTATGATTTTTTTCCTTTTTATGAAAAACCAAAAACTGTAAATTTTGTAATGTTCGAGTCTTTGAGGGTGTTGAGAGCATTTGTGTTCGATTTATATACATATACCCATTTCATTCATTTCATTTTTTTCCATTATCATTTTTATTTTTACACATCAGCATAAGAATTTCCTTTGCAAGTATGCACGTTTTATTTATTGTGCAATTGAAAATACAATTTTTTGACAATGTTTATTTTATCATTTTTGATTTTTTGAATTTATTAACTAAGTTTGTTCAGCATACTGAAATTTTTTTTTCAAGTGCTCACATTGTGCTCCTTGGGAAAGCAGCTCCTTTTGTTTCCCGTTGGGTATGTTCACATACATACAAACATATGTAGAGTGCACTGTATGCACGCAGCAGCAGAATGTGGTCGCGTTGCACTTGACACGACAAGTGGCAACAGCTGAGAATGATTTACAACATTGTCAGTTACTTTTCTTTTTACTACATTTTTGAAACATTTTGAAAATTTTTGCAAATTTTTCATTCTTACATGATTTTAGCGAATATGAAACAAATATTAAAATAAAATAATAAATAAATACATTTTTTTTTACTTATTTAGAAAAGGGGTCAGAAGGAGCCAAACCAAGAACTGGACTAAGCAAATCGTTTTAGGGGGTCGGTTAAATTAGGAAGGGTGTGTGCAGCACAGAGGCCACACTTCCACTCGGAGGACAAATTGGCCCTTTGGGTATCACTTTTTAAATCCTTTTGGAGCGAACCAATCAGTCTCAATCTGGTTTAAGCCAGTTTGACCTCTTGATAAAGGAGAGCAGATCTGGAATATCAACTTTTGCCGCGGAAGCCAAGGCCGCAAGAGTTCCTGCAGAGCCAAGCAGTGGCACAGAAAGCGTTGGGTGACAGGAAATTTGGAGACAGAGATGGACAGTTGCTATGAATATTTTCCACATCTTGTCTTGCTACATACATATGTATAAAGATTTTTCAACTCGTACACTAAATACAAATTTCTTATATGACAAACCTTTTTGTAAAGAAATCTGTATTTTATAACTCGAACTTCGCTCTGGGATGACAAATGTTTCCAGTAGACTTGCGGACAAAACAAAGAACTCGAACTCGCTTAGGCAAATCTTGGAGTCTATTTTGGTCGGAAAGAATCTGGCCGGTTGATGGAAACAGTTTTACCAACAGCTATGAAGATTTTACATTTCTTGTGCCAAAAAAAAAAATGTTTTATATGTTTGTGCTGAAATCTGTATTCCTGCAATTGATTACAAGATTACAAAGTTTACAAAAAGTAGAGACATTTTACAAATTGCACTACAGTTGCTCATAGAGGACTAAAATCTATGAGTGACCCCCACTATTTTTCCCTACTGAATATTTCTTTCAAACATATTTATACCATATCTCCAACCCTTATTGGGCTTCAATACAAAATGATGTTGTTTATAAAATAAGCTCCAACTGATCCCAGGTTTCCCCCAGATGTGTTAAATGTAAGACCGACACTAAATTATTTTCCCTTAGGATGTTTCTTCCAAACATATCACCAAGTCTTAATGGGTTTGCCACACAAAACTAGCCAGTTTCTATGGAATTGACTCCCAACTTGTAAATAAACAAGGAAACATCGTATCTCGGAAACTACTGAAGCGATGTAAATGGTTTCAGCGATTGACAACATTCTTGAGTGAAAAAGATACAAAATTATTTAAGGTTCAGAAATTCATCACCAGAAGGCGTCTCCCATACAATCAGAGCTGTGAGGTTGTCCATTTTTGGGTTTCTACGAAGCAAAAATCAAATTGTATTGTCAAAACCCCATTAACCTCCCCATTTCGAATATAATCGTCCATATAAATGAAGTCTACGATGGATTCTATGGATGGAGTTAAAATTTACATAGATTATCTTAGAACTGGTATTCCACAGAGGCCACACTGCTTAATGATTTCTGAAGGTGTTGTATGGACAAAGAGATGAGCTTCTATCAGTCGCGGATTCAGGGGGGTTTTGAGGGTTGAAATCCCCTGAAATATTAGGATCAACTTTAAAACTTCCTACAAATAAAAGGAATTTTTTGGCATTTTATATCTATTAAAGAATCACTTTCCTGTATTCTATGCATTTGTCTTGCACTCTCTAAGAAAAAGAACTCACCTAAGCAACTACTTCTTCGACAACCTAGGCCCCAGGCTCGTCTAGGGTACTTAGCTCCATTTGTAGCTCAAACTTCTTCACTGAGTGAGGGAAATCTGAGTCTGAGCCTGAGTTTTGAGTGAGCCTTGAAAAAGTCACTACTACATTTCTACATATGTCGTAGTGTAAAACATGATTTGTGGCGAACTTTAGTACAGACTTCCTTCAGTTAAGAGTATGATGGAGTTCCCAAGTAATCAGACTGCAGAAAAGTTGCTAGAAACAAAGACGATTTTCCAGAGTTTATGCTTCATTCGTTTCCTGCACCCATACGGAGTGTATTTCTCATACATGTGACCGTTTTATATCCTGTTTTCTACGAACCAGTCGCATGCAACTCCTCTTGTATTACAAATTATTGCATTGGATCCGGAAGATTAGGAGACAGGGCAAAAATTAAAGAATTTATGGAAACTTGACTTGAATGCATCATAAATGCTGTACAAAATTTATGATATTTTTTACATTATTCATATTGTTACGAAAATGACTTCTCTAAGTTCGTTTTTGGATTGTGCTTGAAAATAAAACCACTTCAATTATTCAGCGCTAACGCAGTCTAAAACCAATAATCACTTTATTCACAGATTTACACTTTGCTTGTATCTACGCTTGTTACTACTTTGCTTATTTAACTAAAACTCCCAAATGCGCTGCCCACTTCTACCTTTTATACCTGTCTGGTTATCGCGCCGACTGTTCTAGCACATTACAATTGGACAATGCTCGACCATTCTCGCACAGCCCATCACCTTCCCGAACCATCCCTGCCATATCGGAATTATAGCAAGTTTGCCGTACTCTAAAATGAGTGCCTAAAAGTATGCCCGTAAAAGCATTCATGCATAGCACAGCCACAGAGTGCCTCATCTTTACAATATGATATTAATTTATTTATTTGTATATTTATTTATTTATTTGTATATCCTTCCTGAACCAACGCAACGTCTTGCATTAGTACGGGTCAACCTTTGCGCCCTTGCTCTTTCTTCTCTTCCTCACTCCCTTCCCTCACGCCACTCTATCCTCTTCTCTCCTCAGCACGGTTCTTTCTAGATACAAATGGAAATCTCTAAGTTCTCCTTCGCACAACTTTGGACAACCTCAGATCAGGCAACATTCAATAAGACAGAGCACTTTCGGCTCCACATAGTAACTTTAACCTTACCTAACCTAACCCAACCAACCTTACAACTAAACTATAGTTTATGGTGTGTTATCGATTAAAAAAGTCCGTTGTGTAAGGAAAATACCACTTCAACTCTTCAACATCAACAAACCCCATCTTGAGAGCATGACTCATTGCAATTTCAAATATATTAAATAAATAAATATAACTCCATAAATAAATTAAACTCCAATTTACAAGTTGTTCTTTTTCCACAAATTCCATATTCATTTTATTTGCATTACAATTTTTTTCGTTTTTTCTTTCTTTTGTTATTTGTTGACGATTTACAATGTATGATGTGTTTGAATATGTAAGTAGACAGTATTTTTTTTTTTTGGTATGCAGACAGGGACGAACATTCGGTGTAAATATATACAAAAAGTATTTTGTACAAGTATTTTAAAAAATAAATACGTATAGGTACACAAAATCTATTGCGACTATGCACAGTTGGTGTGAAACTCAACTCAGAACTCAACACAAATATACTCTAATGAATATAGTTAGACATTGTACATGTGATTCACATGCGTCGCGAAGCGAGACGACAGGCCCGAGTACAGCGCCCGCTGGCGCACGAAAACACTGCACAGCTGTCGCTGGCGATATCGATGTCGATTGTGTTGATATCGATGTCGCCGCGACGGCTGCGCACTGTTTTCGCTGCCAGCGCACGAGCACGCCCGACTCTGTATCTATTCGGAGAGTCATGTCCGTGGGGGCTACTTCAACTCCCCCGGCGACTTGGAGCCGGACGCTTCCTGTGACGTCTCATCACATTTGAGAGAGCTGCTCTGCTGTGACAGGCGACGCGATGCGCGTCGTATCAGTTCCATGCGATGCGATATCTGCACGATGTCACATCGACGACGACGACGATGGCGAGCGAAAAAATCAAATCAAAACAAATTGTTTAATGTTAACGTTAGCGCGTTGGCTCGAGTACATACGCACCGAATTTTCGGAGAGATCGGAACGCGGTGCCGAGTTGCTAAAACTGTAGCCAGAATTGAGTACGTTTGTATTTGTGTGTATGTATTGTAAATGCAGCAGTGATTGTCCTTTACCTGTAGGAGCACAACTTTATGCGCTCCAGCTCGTTTTGTAGCGTGCAATAGTCTCGATGCAGGCCGCGATATTGATCCAAAAACAGTTGCTTCTCCTCCAGCAGCTTTCTGCGAATACAAAAACGAGATTAGTAAGTACAATGCTACGTACATGTGGGGGAGGGGGGCCGAGTGGGGCCGGGCTACTTGATGTGATCCTCGTATTGTTTGAAGCTGGCGCGCGTCGAATCGTCGGCCTTGAGCTGTGCCTCTTTCCACTTGCGAAACGATTCAATGACTTTTTCGTTCTGTTTGCGTATATCGCATTGTTTTCTGTAAAATGAAAGCAACGATATTAGAAATGAAATGAAATTAGAAATGAATGTTTCCTATTGAGTTGAGATGTGGCCGTACTTGAACTCATCCTCCAGCCGTTTGTAGTCATCGCAGATTACGGTGAATTGCTGCTTGAGATCGGTGTTGGCATCTTGCAGCCGCTTGACGCAGTTTTGTTGCGTGCACTCGTTGCGCTGCATGATGGATTGCTGCTCCTTCATCACATCGTGCGCAGTGTAGAGCTCCTTCTCGGTCTTGAGCAGCTGCTCGGATAGGCACTTTTGACGATCGAGCATGGTGGCTTCTTTCTCCTTGAGCGCCAGCACTTCCTCGCGTAGAAGGTTGCGCTGAAAGTGAATGTGTGGAAAATTTAAATCGTTATTAGTGTGAAGGGAATAAAAGTCAGCCTAAAGGTATGCAATGATATATTTACGAGCCAACACTGAACAATTTATGGTCAAACGCCATAAACTGACACTGACTCACCTCCATGTTGTGCTCCTCCTGCCGCTTGTCCATCGTTGCCAGCCGCTCTTGCAGGCAATTTAATTGTGTGCACGCCGTACGCAATTCTCTCGCCTGCTCCTCGTAGTTGTGCTCCATCTCCTCGTATTTGCTGCAAATGTCAGTGCGACAGGACTCTTGTTTTTTGAGCAACGAAGCCAAACGATGCACTTGAATGTTCATGTCATCTACATTGGAAAACATGAAAATTTATATGGAAATCTATATCTCAGAAGTATTGAAACATTTATAAAATTACAACAGGTAATCAATTCAATACTTCACCAGAAACTATGCCATAAAAATTTATGCATTTTGAAAATTGCATTTTCAAACGTCTGCCATTTTTCATGCATACTTTCAGGCACTGCGCCATGCACTCACTGTGCTTTCGTTTGCTCTCGTTCAGTTCGTCGTTGAGTTTGCGCGTTTCGCATAGCAGGAAGCGTTCCTGTTTCTGACTGTGATCCAGCTGGCACAATAGTGATTCGACTTTGGTGTTGGCCTGCTCCAGCTTGACGCACATCTCGCGCAGCTCCTGATCCTTGGCCTGCATGCAGCAGTCGTTTTTGTGCTTCGCCTCGCACTGCAGCTGCTGCAGCATCGCGTTCAGCTGTTCGATACGCTGCTCCTGATCGATTATGGTGCGCTGCAAGTGCTCCATCTGACAGCGCAGACTCTCGTTCTGCAAACAGACGAAAGCGGATGTTAGTGAATTGCGCACAGCAACAACAAAAACAACAATTTGCTTGACTAATGGAATGTGAGCGCTGCCAACACTCGATTGCGAACACTTTTGCTTATCTCCACATAGGTGCGGTTGCTCTCGCTGGACGCTCGCTCCAGCGCATGCTGCAGCAGATCGTTTTGCGACTCCAAGACGCGAAGCGATGCCTCCAGCGTCTGGTCGCGTTCCTCGTCCGAATGATCCAGTTGCTGAAACTCCTTTTGCACCACCGCTATTTGGCTCGATAGCGAGTTGAGTTCGCTCTTCAGCTCACTGACCAGCGACAGGTAGGTGCCGTGGTTGGCGAGTAGCGCGCAACGCTCGCCAAGGCGGTGTGGATGCAACTGAAAGGGTCCCACCGATGACAGCTCCGTCGACGGGGAGCGCACATTCTGCGAACAATCGCTTGACTTGCGTGGACAGAGTGCAACAGAGAGAAACAGAGAGAAACAGAGAGAAAGAGCAAGAACAACAACATAATGACTGACACTGGGAAAGGCGCAAACAACCAACAGACGACCTACCATGGCCAATGGTCCGCCAGCTGTGGCGGAGTAGATGCAAGAACCTGACTGCGCTGGTCGCGACTGAATTTGACACACTTCTGGCTTCAAATGGTCTCTTATATAAATAAGGTTGATTCAGTTCACGTACAAGTTTCGATTTTGACACTTTTGTCAAAACTTTTCACAAACTTTGTCTACACACTTCTTCGGGTTTTCTATTTTTTGTGATTGTTTTCTTTTTTTTGTTTTTTATTTCTGTTTCGGGGCTCCACACAAACGATTTGAACGATTTATGGTGTCAAATTCTGTTTGATTGCGTGTCATTATTGCTTTTCACCTTGCGAATTATTTTCTGATTGCTTTGTCCCTGAGCGCTGACACTTAATTTGCAATCGGCGCTGGCAACTGGCAAAGTGCAAGTTCGTCACGAAAGCGGATATAATTTTGAGGCATTTGAAAGTTTTTGCGAGTTCAGTTTTGGGCGGGGAAGGTGGGAAAGGGGAAAGAAAGCTGAGAAGAAGAATAATTGGAAGATAGGAGTGAAAAAGGTAGAACAGTAAATTGATGGGAGGAGTAAATGAAGAGGAAGAATAGTTTAAAGAGATAATAATGTCTTCCATTACAAAATAAATGAAAGAAAGGACTAAATGAAAGAGAGAAGTAAGTACAGAACAATCAAAGGAGCAGAGGAATACATGGAGGATGGGGATAAATGAAGAAAAGCAATAAATGAGGAATAATTGAAAGATAGGAGTAAATAAGGTAGAACAGTAAATAAAAGGAAGACGTTAATGAAGAAGAGAAATAATTGAAAGGATAATGGAGAAAACTTAAATGAAGGAAATAAGTGAAAGAGAGAAATAAGTGAAGCTCTATCATGCGAGGATATATATGCTGGGGGATGAGGATAAATGAAGGAAAGCAATAAATGAGAAAAATACGTGGAAGATAAGAGTGAATAAGGTAAAACAGTTAATGAAAGGGAGAAATAAATGAAAGAGAAGAATAATTAAGAGAGGATAATAGAAAAAAAGGAATAAAAATGAGAAAAAATAAAAATAAAAAATATAAATGAAAGAGATGAATAATTCAGGGAGAATAATAGAAAAAAGAACGAAAAATTAAAAAAAACGTAAACAAAAGAGAAAAATAAGCGAATAACAATCCAAAGAGAAGATGAGTACTTGGAGGATGGAGATAAATGAATAGAAGCAATGGATAAAGAAGATAGAAGCAATGGAGAAGAATAATTGAAAGATGGGAGTAAATAAGGTAGAACAGTAAATAAACACGAGAAGTAAATAAAGAGAAGAAATAATTGAAAGAAAGGATAATGCAGAAAAAACAAATGAAGGAAATTATTAAGTGAAAAAGAGAAATAAGTGAAGAACTTCACAAAGATCGGAAGACCATAAATAGAGGATGAGGATAAATGAAACATGAATGAAAGCAATAAATGAGAAGAATACACGGAAGATAGGAGTGAATAAGGTAAAACAGAAAATTGAAGGGAGGACTAAATGAAGAAGAGGAATAATAAAGAGATATAGGATAATGTCCTCCATTATAATAGAAAAACAAATGAAGGAAAAGACTAAATGAAAGAGAGAAGTGAAAAACACTCAAAATATAATACGAATACATGGAGGATGAGGATAAATGAAAGAAAGCAATAAATGAGGAAAAGGAGATGTGGAAGATAGGAATCTATAAGGTAAAACAGTGAATTAAAGGAGGAAATAAATGAAGCAGAATAATAACTGAACGAGAAGGTAATGAACGAAAAAATAAACGAAGGACAGGAATACATGAAAGAGGGAAATAAGTGAAGAACAATCAAAAGAGAAAAGGAATACATGAATGATGAAAGATATGAAGGGAAGTGAATGAAGGGATTAAGTGAAGAAAGCAATAAAAAGTGAATTAGTTTAAACAGTAAATCAAAGCGAGGAATAAATTAAGAGGAGACATATTTGAAAGAGACGAATGAGTGAAGAACAATAAACAAAGGAGTAGAATACATGTGGGATGAGTATAAATGAAAGAAAACCATAAATTCAGAAAAATGGTGAATGAATGAGAGAATTAAATGAAAGACAATTCGAAATGAAATACGGGGCTAAATGCGGGAGAGGAGCAAATGAAGTAGACAAAATTAATGAAGAATAGCAATAAATGGAGATAATAAAATAAAGAAAACAAATAATTGAAGTAGAAGAAAAAATAAAAGTATGAAGGAAAGAATTGACTAAGGAAATTGATACATGAAACAAGAGGATAAATGCAGTAGAAAACTAAATGTAGCAGGAACATAAATAAGAAAAAAGAATAAATAAAGAGGGGCGATGGAGTAGAAGTTAAAAAGTAGCAGTAGTAAAGATTAATCAATAGAGGAAAGAAAACAATTTAGTATGAGGGTAAATAGAAGAAAGAAATAACTGAAAAAAGGAAAAGGTGATAGAATAGAAGATAATAAGTAGTAGTAGTAAAAAAATAGAAGACGAATAAACAGATGAAAAGAATTAACAAGTATGGAGGTAAATGGGAGAAAGAATAACTGAAGAGACAAAAACTAAAAAAAGGAAAAGGTGCTATAGTAGAAGGTAAAAGTTCTAGTAATAAGAAAGTAGAAGATAAATGTAATGAAAAAAGGAATTGATAAAATATGGGTGAAATGGAAGAAAGGAATCACTCATCAAGAGAAAAAGGGATAAAATAAAGAGATAGATGGATAAGAGATAAAGGGATAGATGGAGAAGAAGAGTAACCGAACAAATAAAATGAGGATAAATGAAGTAAAGGAATAATTGCAGAAAAGGAGGGAAAGGAAAAAGAGAAAGAGGGTAAGGTGAAAGTGTAGAAAGTAAAAAGTAGTAGTATTAAAAAAATAAATAAAGTAAAGCAATACATGACGTATAGGGATAGATGGAGGAAAGGAGTAACAGAACAAGAGAAAAAAGAAAGTAATAATTGCATGAGAGAAATAAATACAGAAAAGGAATAGTTAAAAGAGATGAATACATGAAGCAGAGCATAGAGGAATATATCAAGAAGAATTAATAAATTAATTAATGAAAACATAAAAGCATTATAAGAAGAATAAGCGAAGGACAGAACTAAATGAAGGAGATGAGTAAATGAAAGAAAGAAATTCAGGAGAGGAATGAATGGTGGGAAGAAATAAATGTAAAGGAGTAACTAAATGAAGATGAAGAATGTATGGAATATTTAGGCGGTGAGAAACAAATGAAGTAGAGCACTAAATCGTCGCCTCAGAAAACGAATGTCGTATGTTCCATTGAGCCTAGTACGACATACGACATTTGTTTTCTGAGGCGCCGAAATGTGGGAAAGTTGTTAATAAAAGGAGTGCACGTAATTGATGAAAATGATAAATAGAGTAGAGGACAAAAATGGACGGAAGAGGAACAAATTAAGAGGATTAAACAGATGGGAAACATAGGTGTAAAAACTAAACGGAGCAGAAAAGTGAATGTGAAATCTTAAACTTGTAGTATGCAATTGTATTCCATTGGTTTTTATTAATTGTTCTCATTGGGTTTATGGAATCTCAGTAGTAAAAAATTTTGATAAAATTGTTAAGACTTGTTAAGACCACCCAAGGGTTGAGTTGGGTGGCAAAAACAAAGCAATGCGTGCAACTGTCACCTCAAGTCTGATTTATCATTTAATCATGATTTACTTCAGCTATAAAAAAGATATCGTAAAAGTCTTCATTCGATAATTTATGGCTGTGGGAGAGAAATGCGTGTGTGGCGTGTCAATTACAATTTCAACACGTACGCCGTTAAATAATTTCAGCTATGCGTGCGGTAAGCACTTAGTTTGTAATTGCGTTCATGAAGAGAGTGGCCAGATTTTAATAATAACTCAAAATATATAAAACAAAAAAAGATTTGAAATTGATAGTTTATGGGATAAAAATGTTTAAAAAGAGTTATGGAACAAAGTAATAAAGAAATTTCTTTTAAAATTTGTTCAAAATTTCCAAACATTTTGTGTTGAGTTTTTGTGTTAACTTTGTTCAAAGAAAGTAAAAGAAAATCCAAATGAAAAGAAATAAAATAATTATTTGAAAGATTCAAACACATAAACAAACATGTGGCAACACCAACTCACATTGGTATTCGTCGCCTGAGGCGTTAGGTGAATTACTGTCAAATTACTCAAACGGCCGCCTACAACGCCAAAATCGCATTGCAGCGGGTCAAGTTCGTTGGCTTCAAGTTGTTTTTTGGCGGATTGTTTGTTTTCATGCCAGCCACCCTAATCTTATGTATTTTGCCGGCATGCATGTGTGTGTGAGTGTGTGTGTGTGCGTCATACAAATGCACTCGTAGTTGTGCTTTAAATGTGTGACCCAATTCAATGGCTTTCGGTCGACTGCCATTTCCATTTCATTTCGATTTCGTGTTCAGTGCGACTCGTACAGTGATTCGTTTGCTTTTATTGGAATTTTGTAGATGTTTCGATAAGCTGCACCAAGTCATAAAATGCAATGCTCACACATACATGCAAACACATAAACATAAAAACTATGCACACTACAAAAAGAAAGTGAGGAACGTAAATACTGAATACTGAGTATGAAATACACTGAAATTAACGATAGATTCAAACATAGACATTGTTTAATTTTAGCTCAAACTTTAGCAGAACTAGTATAAAAGAAGTAGTATAGTAGTATATAAAGAAGTAGTAGTATCTTTAACAGAAGTAGTATAAAAGACGAATTTTTCTATTAATTCTAAGAATTTTTTGTATAAAATGTTAAGACTTTTCTGACGCATTAAAACAAGTTTTCTTCAAGAAATAATGATTTTTTCATGCTAATATCTGTATTTTTTAATTCTTCTTAAATTTATTTAATTTTTTTTTAATTTTATTTTATTTTATTTTTTTTTAATTTAATTTAATTTTATTTTATTTAATTTTTTTTATTTATTTGATTCCATTAAAAAATCTGTTTTTATTTTTTAGGTAATTTCAGAAAATATGATTTGGCCCAAACTTCAGATTCTTGAAAAACTTGCAAAATTTGTTAAATAGATGAAGTTACTTTTCAAATTCACTCATGTACAGAGTTCTAAAAAAACTAAATGAGCACATTTCTTAATGTACTAAAACCGTAAGCAGTCATTCGAAACTTAGGCTGAAGGCCTCATTGAATTAGAAAAAGTTGGCTCTATACCGAAAGAGCTGTTAAAGGCCAGAAAAGAATATATTGCTGCAAGCAAGTGGAGTTTGGGGGCTTCAAATCTGTTCTAAAATATATGTTCTAAAATATCTCTGCTACCAAAATGGAAAAGAGTTAACATTATTTCGAGCAGTATTGGGCCAAATGTAAAGTACGGAACTCCCAAAAATGAAATCCTGAGTGCCCCACTCAGAGAATTTAGAATTTGTATTTAAGTGCTAAGTATCAAATTTTTTTCTAGCTTGACTCTGGGTCCAAAGCCATTACATATTTACCTTCGCAATGTTAAAAAATATATTCAGAAAAAAATATCAAATGTTTTATATTTCATTGTAAAGGGAATTTCACAGGCTACAATATGGTAGCAAACTTATTGTACCTTAGTAATGGATTTTTTCGAGAAAAAAATCCGTAAAAAAAAATTTTTATAGAAAAATGTTTTTTTCGCTTAAGACTTCTTATAAGTCCATCTTACGTATCCAATGTTGCACATCAAAAGAAAGGTATGAAAAATACCTTTCGTTTGATACCCATATCGTGTTAATCAGTTGGAGATTGAGTTTTTTTTGATAAAAACTTTGAACTTTGACGCCGAGCCATGACTTTTATGGGCGTTTTCCAGGCAAAATTTTTAATATGTTAGATGCAGGAGCCAACCCTCTATATAAAATCATACTCCTTTCTTTTTTTCACCAGGGTTCGCTATACTGTTTTTATGCCTCGACGAAAGTGGGGTTTTTGGGACATTTTTGTCGAAAACACAGTTTGAATGTATTTTTTTTGGATTGGTGACTTAAGCAAATTTGTTGGCCGTTGAAATATCTACAAACTTGCCAAAGAGAGTAAGGCCATATTCGGAACGATTTAGGACCTTTTAGCATTTAAACGTTTGAAGACTTAAGCGACGAACTCGACTAAAATGAGCAAATTTCAAAGTGGGATTTCTCTTAAATTAGAGCCAATCCAGCCAAACGGCTGGTGGATCTCAACTCAGTATACCTATAGAAAGTCGCTCAGTAGATCCCCCCATGTCTAAATTTTCGACTTGCACAGTGTTATTACTAATATCTTGGGATCTTTCGGTCTCTTTTCACATTTGATGTCGTAGTTCAACAGTTTAAAGATTAGTATAAAAAAAAATTATTTTCAATTTAATAAATTTCAATCAATAATTTTTTATAACCAATGAAACAGTCGAAGCATTATTCTTAAACTATCTTAAGAGACTTTTAACTTAGGTTGATGATATAAAAAATTAAAAAAGGTTTTATACAAAAATATTAGTTCCTCAAAACTTGATGTTTCATCTTTATATTTGTATTTAGTGTATTGTAACGATGAGGCACCCTGTCGCTGTGCTATGCATGAATGCTTTTGCGTTGAGTAATTGAAGTGATTTTATTTTTTGAAGCACAATCCAGAGAGACGAATAAGCCTAAAGAACTTATTTTCGTAACAGTATTTTCAATGGAAATAACTCTCCGAAAAACGGTTCAAAAAAAGTGTGTAAAGTCACTTACAACTTAAAAGACATCAGTTAAAAACTTATTGCTTCATGTTTTAATGTCTAGTGGCTTCTGTGTTTAGAACGATAGGAAAAAGTCAAAGCACTGTCAAAAAAATGTATGAAATTGGTTAGGTTAATAATGAAAAAGTTGTGGCTTTTTTATTTAAAACGATAGAAAAAAACTCTAAGAAATGTTAAAAAAGTTCGTGAAATCTTTTACAACTCAATATATTAAAATAAAAATAAAAATTCAATAAAAATAAATAAATAAATCAAAATTAAAAAAATAATAAATTAATTAATTAAAAATTAAAAAATTCAAAAGCTGAAGCTAAACCTTTTAATGGCTTCTGGAACGATAGTCAAGTTATGTACCTAAAAATGTATTAAATCGTTTTAAAATTGAGTTAATAATATAAACAAAAATTGTGACTTTTACATTTGAAACCATAGAAAGAAAGAACTTTAAGTACTGTTCGAAAAAGTATCTCAAATCTCATTCAACTTGAATTAATAATAAAATAATACAAAAAAGTTGTTATACACCAAGTTCAAACGTTGTTGTTTCACCTTTAAAGAAAGGTCAAAGCATTGTTCCTAAAAGTATATAAAATACAACTGAGGTTAAAAATATAAAACAATAAAACTAAGATGAGTGTTTTCCTAGTTCCTTCAGTTTGAACTAAATTCTTGTTGCTTCAACTTTGAATGGTTTTTAAAGCTTTCTTCTAATGTTAAAAAATCTCCTAAGTTTTTGGTTCACACTTAGGTTAGGTCAGGCTATGGTGTCTGTAAGAGACTTGGAGGCCTATGAGGCTCATTCTGATACCACACATTTCACTCGTTTTCGCAATATGTATGCAACACTTTTTTCAACTTATGTTTCAATGAACACTTCAAGCGGACGGCCGAAGGAGAAACTGGGACCCCCAGTTTAGCATTTAGTTTGATTTCAATATATAAACACTCTGGATAGCAATCATGGGCAGTTACTATATAGAAGACTATTAGTAGCGCACACAGGATGTGACTTGGAAGAAGGTTCTTTACTTCTCAGCCCAAAACCATTTGAAACCATATCTGATGCACATAATTTTTGTGTTAAACAGATGTTAGGAGGTTTGAATGCAAAAATCAATTACTTGCAGCACTTAAGACGTTGTATGTGTGGTATCACGAAAACGTTTTCTCAGCTGAGTTCATTAATTTTTTATACTAACAGGTTGTTACATATTTACTACAAAACAAAAACATCATAAAAGATCACTACACCCAAGCAATGGAATTCAATAATTCTTAACAAAATAAACTAAAAGTCAATAGGACATGAATTGCAGTGAAAAATATCTTTCAAGGAGATAGCTTTCGGTTACATATTTTCCCAGTTTCTATCAGCATTTGCAACTCTCACAGAACACCTTTCATTCTTTCTTCTTTGTAGCAACTATGCACAAAACTCAAAAACTTCCGCTCAATTTTAAGGCTTTCATACCTTTGGTCTGAGAATTGTCAGCAACAAGTTTCATCTCGGCAACTCAGTTACGTCGAATGTCATGTATGATGCCGCGCAAACGGACAGACAGACACAACCCAGTACTAATGTGAATGTCTTAAATTGTTGGAGCTCACATTCAGTTTCAATATATCTTTATCCAAGTCCTGTTTTCGGCCGCGCCTTCCACTCTGTGGTGCACAACTCATACCGAAAGGAATAATTTCTGACACGCCACTGCTGTGTGTAGAGAAACTTGAAAAACTGGCAAATTTGCTTCTTCGAAATTTAAATGCTCAAAACGAAAATGTTTTTTTTTTTGTTTTTTTGTTATATTTTTGTGAGAATTGAATTTTTGTTTGTTTTGCTTTCAGTTGTTGCTCTGTTCAAGTACAAATTTGGTCAAAGCGAGAAGTGAGCTGCACAAATTTTTGCGAGTGTAGCGGCGCGACGGGGCTACACATGCGCCGCAAATCGATTTTTCGTTATTTATAAAACGTTGTGTTCGACTCGACTGACAGGCGCTAACCATTGCAGTTGACTACTTGACGCAGTCACATTGAATAGTTGACAGTTGAATGCAGTTTAAAGACAATTTTGACTCACAATCTTAAAAAAAAATTAAAAAGTCTGCTCTATTTCATTGGCAGCATTACAATTGTTGTTTTGTCATATAAAACTGTCAATAAGTGGCGTCATTAACAGTCATTAAGCTGCAATGTACCATTGCGGTTACTGTAAAATCAAATCCCACAGACTCACTTCCACACTCACACACACACACACACGCACATCTTGCCCCCCCAACACACCCCTACAAGGAATGCCTAACCGAAACTCCAGAAAAAAGTTCAAAATTTGTCTAAAAACTAACACATGCATAAAAATTTCCCAAATCTCACTAACACATTCAAATCTGCATTTCACATTTTGGGATTTTTTCCAGTAAGTGGGAATGAAAGAATATATTTGCATTAGTACCTTCCATATTCTCTTTATGAAAGAGTGAGATAACGATATAAACGTGGCGTGCCACTTGATTTTATGCCCAAAATGTCGTAGTTCACGCGAAGACTTCAACTGGTACGTCAGGCAAGCGTCCGCTGACGAATTTATTTTTGTGGAACGTTTTGAAGGTAATAAAATATTTACTTGACTAAAAAATAACATTAAATTGGATTATTATTTCATGATTGTTCTATATAGATCTTTTCCGAAGCATGGATATGGATAATTCAACAAAAGAACCCTGGAGGCTAAAACCAAAGGCGCCGGAAGAAATGTTGTGTTTTTTTTGTGTGTCTTTCTCGCTTTTCCTCTTTGTATTTCTTTTTTATGATAGCCAAATACATTTTTTTAAACTAATCGTCCAAATAGTTTTAATGTATATTTACGTAATGACTATCAGGTACATCTAACCGACAAACCGGTTAGACCTATCTGGTAGACATACCGAATCGTACGTTATGTCTACCAGATAGGTATGACCGGTTTGTCGGTTAGACGTAACTGAATGGTACATGCGAGACTCCATGTGAGTAAGCGAGGCAGCTGTACGTTTGCCAAGGTTTCAGAGTGCATGCGTTAGAAGGTGATATCAAATCACACGGACACAAAATCAAGTCACACGTACACAAAAGGACTAGTCAGATTTTTCACACTGCTAGAACAAATCTGACTAGAAATATAACCGATATGTTGGTTATGTATACCGGTTATATAACTAGTCATATGACCGGTAGTCTCCTTGTAGGGACACTTTCACTTCAATTGCGCGCAGAACTTTGCTCCAATGCCACCAACTCCAACAACTTGAAGCACTTGAAGCGTTTTACAACAGCGAAAAGCACAAAGCAATTTACACGTTTTCAAACTTTTTGTTTATTTCTACGTTTTCTTTTTTTCTTTTCTTATTTCTACGTTTTCCACACGCAAATCCTGCACCACTTTCACACTCAATTAGCGGCAATTTCGCGCCGGCTGCAATTAATTAAAGTTTCCTAACCGCAAATGGCAGTTAATTTCAGCCCCAAAGTCGTACGAACTCGTATTCGCGGCCGAAGTTTGCAAAGTTGCTGCCGAAACTATGCAGACATTTCCGCCGCGTCGTTGTTGGCGCGCGTTTTACTAGTGAATGCGGCTCGAATGTGTCGGCCTGAGGCCTGAAGCCCGACGCCACATGCCAAACACTTTTGCTGCGCCAATTCTGCTTGTAGTAGTGATGGTGATTGTTATTGTTGTCGTTACAGTTGTTGGGTAAATAAAGCGCAGAAGGCAACGTGGTGTGAGCGCAGCGGATTTGGCGTTGAGGCTTCCAAAAGTTTCACGCTTACAGGAAATTCGCTATTCCGGTCTATACATTGCAGAGTTTTAAAGTGTTACGAGTGTTGAAACAGGTCTGTCAAGGAAGCAGTTTCTTGAAATCAAAAGGTAAGATTAGGCTAGGTTTGAAAAGGCTAAGGAGAAAGTTGGGTTAGGTTGAATTTTTCATGTTATTTTCGTTTGAAAATATAAGAGACGAAAGAATAAAGTTGCAGGACGTTCAAAACTGCCGCCTTAGTTTGGGTTAGATTAAGTTAGGTTAGGTTCATTTCACTTGATGAATTCTTGATTGACCGTCGAAAAACCTTTTTTCTCTTCTCTAATTTTTGGGTTGACAAATTTAAGTTGCAGGAGTTTGGAAAGTTCCGGCTTGTCTTCATTTCACTTGATCAATTCTTGATTGATAGTAGAAATACTTTTTCTCCTCTCCAATTTTTAGGTTCAAGAGGGTTAGATTAAGTTAGGTTAGGTCCATTTCACTTGATAAGTTCTTGATTAATCGTAGAAAACGTGATTTCTCTTCTTTAATTTTACTGTTATTTTTGTTTGAAAATATTAGAGTAAAAAATTTAAAGTTACAGAACGGTCAAAAAGGGCCGGCTTAGCTTGGGTTAGATTACCATTTGATCAATTCCTGATTGACCGTAGAAAAAGTGTTTCTCTTCTCTCATTTTTAGGTTATTTTCATTTAAAAATCTTAAAGTCGAAAAATTAAAGTTGCAAAACATTCAAAAGTGCCGGCTTAGCTTGGGTGAAATTAAGTTAGTTTACGTTCATTTCAATCGATCAATTCCTGATTGACCGTAGAAACACTTTCTTCTCAAAGTTTGGTTTCAGCTAGTTGAGGTTTTTACATTTAACCGTAGATCGAGCTTCAAAAAATTTAAGGAATCCTATCCTATGTATAGAAAGGAGAAAGTTATAAACTTTTCAATTTTTTCAAGACCTCATTCTTAACCCTAGAGTGTGTGTGCTGAAAACAAAACCCCCTGACCCGTGTGATGGGGTATCCGGGTACCCCAGTACAAATTGTATGAAAATTTCTTACTTTTTGTTCGCACTGTAAGAAATGTTACTGTTTTTGGTTAGTTTTAAAGCTCTCAGTAATATAAAAGTACATTTTTTGATTTTCCCTTGTTACAAAAAATGACTTGCAAACTTGTTCTTTATTTTCCAGTAATGAATTGTTCTGCAATTTCGGATTCCCCTTTCATAAAAAGGGGAATACTATTTATAAGCTGCTATAAATTTCAATGGAAGGTCATTCCCCGTGAAAATTTTTGACATTTGAACTTTGTAACATTAATTAGTCGTTAGTAATTAGTTTCAATTGCATTGTGAATGATCTGAACAAATTCCGAAATGAGTTCTTATTCAGCAAGAGCTCGTTCTGAAAGATTTATCCCAGGAAAAGTGTAAAGTAAAAGTGATGAAGAATTTTCCATTTCCGAAGGCGAAGATGAACATATTCCATCAGTTAATGACACAGCAACCCCTGCGGGTTGCATAGAAAATTACCGTCTCATATGATTCGAATGGAAGTGACGAACATAAATATCCAAATATCGAACTTTGTGACAAAGATAGCATACAGACTTGAGCCATTTCGGCGTAGTGGCCTCGATTCTTCCTACAATATACTCGTATTTTGAAATTTGTGACATAATTTTGCGCGAAACCAACCGAAAAGGACGCTTTACGCAATATATAACGTCGAAGCTTGAAAAATATGAGTTAACAACTTTTTGAGCTTGTGACGCAAGAAATTCTTCATCTCCAAGGTCAAATGTACCCGGCAAAACCCGCTGAAGGCGAATGTCGATAAATGTAGGCGAGAGCGTTGTTTTGAATCTGGTTTGCAAATATGTAATATCTTGGAGTTTATAAGTTTATATAACGAAAATAAATTTTTTCGTTTCCTCAAAATCGATTAAGTGATTGTTTTCCGTTGATACATTTGTTTTATTACAAATTATTAACTTTTGAAAAATTTACTTACAGGAAAAGTCTATGAAATCCATGGAACTCCTTCTAAAATATATTGGGGTACCCGGGTGCCCCAGTACACGGGTAAGGGTGTAAAAAGTAAAATGTTGTGCCACACTCTCCAAAATATAATAAATGGAATTAAAAACTCGAAAATAAAGACCGAATATCGGTTTGGGAGTTATCATGAAGATTCACCTTTCTATGTTATCCGCAAGTATATAAATTTCCGATATAAAAGTGATTTGGGTACCCGGGTACCCCATCACACACAGGGTTAAAAAAGTGTGAAAGATGATTTTAAACAAGCATAATCCCAACACAAACAAAGTCACAAGGAATGGAAAAAAAGTTATAATAAAACAAGAAACCAAATGTATCATTTTTGATACAAAGCTCGATCTACGGTTAAAAAGGTTGAAGGAAAACTTTAGACATTTGGAATGGTGGAGTTTGGTAAATTTTTAATAAGGTTTGGTTTATTTCTAGAGAGTTGATTATAAAAGCAATTTCTTCTTTTAGGTTTGGTTCAGCTAGTTGAAGTTTTTCGTTTGCAAATTCTAAATTCTCAGATTTAGTAGCTTTGGAAACGCAAAGCTTGGCAAACTTGGATTAGGTTAGGTTTTTTCTAGTGAGTTGACTACGTTAGTTTTAGTTGGAGAAAATTAGAAAAGATTGAAGTTGCTGTTGACAAATTCTGAGGGCCTATTTCTACTTAAGTATTAAGTTAGAATAATTAAATAGAATTTGGACTGAATGCAGAGTTTCTTCTCTAAGGTTGAAGTCAATTGGCGATTTCTTTTCGTTTGGGAAAGTTGAGATTACTTATAGGAATTTCTAAAATGCGAAGTAAGTTTCGGCCAAATTAATACAGTTAGATAAAGTAAGATTAGTATCGAGTTAGATTAGATCAAATTAGGTTAGGTTTAGTCTAGTAGAGAACACTTTCTTCCCGTTGGTTGGGTTAAGTTGTTGAAAATTATTTTCGTTTGGAAGATTGAAGTGCATTTAGTAGATCATGCTATGTTCATTTCTAGTGGACTCACTTATGTTGAGTTTAGTTGGTTTAGGTTATTTTCGTTTTGAAATGCTGGGGTTAAATGAGATTATATTCATTTCTAGTGGGTTCACTAGCGAAACGAAGCAATTTGTTCTCTTAGTTTAGATTCTGTTGGTTGGATTATTTGGGATTATTTCCGTTTAAAAAGATTGAAGTAGCATTTGAGAAGTGCAGAGTTATATTAGTTAAGGTTCATTTCTAGACGCTTCTGAAAGGCGGAGTACGATTCAATTAAAGCCGAGTTATGTTAAGTTAGATTAGTGCCAAGATTGGTTTAGCTAGATTAGATTGGGTTCAATCCTAGTGGACTGACAACAGCAACAATTTGTTAAGGTTAGATGAGGTTATGTTCATTTCTAGTTGACTACCGAAACCATTTTTTTCTCTTAGTTTGGGTTCTGTTTATTGAGATTATTTTCATTAAGAAAGGTTGAAGAAGTATTTGGGAAGTTCAGAGCGTTGATTAGTATTAAGTTTTATAAGGTTAGGTTCATTTCAAGCGAGCTGACAATAGAATTAATCAAGGTTGGGTTTAGTTGGTTGAGGTAATCTTTGTTTGAACAGTCTCGTTAAGAAACTTTATAAGAGGAAGAGCCGATTGGATAAAACAGAGTTAAATTAGGTTAGATTAGTGCCGATTTATATGAAACAAGATTTGGTTAAGTTCATTCCTAGTGGACTGACCACAGAAAAAAGTTATACTCTTAGGTTGGACTGTATCGCTTAGAAATGTTGTAATCGCATTAAGAGAGAGTTCGAAGTGTTGGTTTACACTACATTATATTATGTTAAGTAAATTTTTAGTGGGCTGACAATAGGAATAATTTATTCCGTTCAGTTGAGTTTAGTTGGTTGAGGTTTAGTTTTTTTTTTAAAAGGATGAAGTTAAATTTAGAAGATGCTGAAAAGTTGAATTAGGTTCGGTTAGACTGAAACCCAGTTTAGTTAGATTAGTACTCAGTTACGTTATGCTACATTAACCCTTTCAGTCACAGTGTCCAATATATTGGACTACAGCCCATACAATTCATACAGAACGGGTTTATTTTCATGTCGGAAAGGGTTAAGTTAGGTGTTTTTCTATTATATTATTCTTCTCTGTTCTGTTGTATTTATATTTTAAGTCACATAAACAATTTTTTTCTTACAGGTTCATTTAACTTGGTTGAGGTTATTTTCATATGGAGAGCCTGCAAACACCATTAGAAGTCTTGCGAAGGAAAAAATAAAATTTTCTCTGATAGGTTGAGAGACTATTAACGTTTAGACAGAATGAAGAAGCAGTTTCATATATTGGAACCATATGCTAAATTTTCTGCATATGAATTTCTTTCAGTCCTTTAACGCTTTTTATTGATAATACTTTTCCAAGTGCTTGGAAAACTCCAACCACTTTCATGCAACTCGCTTTCTCGATTTTATTGCATAGCTTGCTTCGTTCGAGTATTCGCATAGGGTTAGCTCAACCCACTTCGGTGCGACCCAATTTGACTTGAACGGGCGAGTGCACAGAACGATTGAGTGCCGATACATGACACCAAATGGGGGTAAGATAAATGCTGAAGCGCGCCAAAGCCAGCAGACAGCGCAGTTACTTAGGACATGCACGAATGTAAGCAGCCAAAGCGTAGTAAATAAATCATCGATATTTTTGTTTACATGCAACAATGCCCAAAGGGTTGGAAGGAGTTGCACACAGCGCAAATGTTAAGTAAGTGGAATTAGTGCAAATAGTAAGTTTTGTCTGTTGTGTTGGGCTGATTTGTATACGAGAGGTTTTTGGCGCGCAAAAATGTTGGCATTGCAAAAAGTTTCAAGTTGGTAAATATTCGGCAGCGAGGGTAACAAATTGTATGTTGGTCCTTAAACTTTAATTAAATAAAAAGAAAAATATATAATTTTTTTTAATTGAATAAACCGAAAAATTATTATATAATTTTCTAAATTAAACAACAATTTTTAAGAGGTGATAAATTACTTTCGTAATAACAACAATTCTTATAAATGAATTCTGTTAGTTAAATAAATAAACAAATTAAAAAATCCAAAGAGCAACGTTGAGCTTGAACATTGATTTCATTTTTCATCTTTTTTTATTAATTTCATACACTTTACTAAATGCAAAACATTTAAGACGTCATAATTTTTAGCTCTTTAAGCTTAACTACGATTTAATCATCATTCACTGTTCATTGAAAACAAAAACAAATTGCGCCTGAAATTTCGCTGACGTAAAGCAGCGTGTGTGTGCTTGCACTTTGCACTGATTGCACAGTCAAATTACACACAAACACACACACACTCACAAATATAATAAACATTGCCAATTATTGACAAACGGTGCCTCATTTCTTGGCTTAACTACTGTGCACACTTATTTATTGTCAACTACTGGTTGCTTGTTATTGCTTTTGTTATTGACGTTGTTCTGGGTTATTGTTGTTGTTGTTGTTTTCATTATTATACGCTTTTTGTTTCCAACCTGGCTATTGTTATCTATTGCAATTTGTTTTTGTTTTTAGTTGATTTTACAGTTTATTGACACTAAGTGCGCAATTACTGTGCTGTTGTTATTGTTGTTGTAGTAATAGTCGTTGTTTGTGTTTACGGTAATAATTGTTGATTGTCCTGTTGCGCTGTTGTCACGTCAGCTGGGCACGCAGTGGTAATAACTGTTGTGGCTAATGCAGTGTGGTTGTTGTTGTAGTTGTTGTTGTGGCGAGCAAGACGGAACTGCTGCTGGTGTTGTTGTTGTTGGTGGTGGTTGTGGTAGTAAAGGTGTGGGTTGTGTTGTTGGGGTCATTGTCGTTTATCTATTGCGAGGCAGAAAAAATAAATTAATAAATATTTGCTTTCAATTAGCATTTCATTTAGAAGAAGAGATTGCGAAGGATTAATAAAAGTTAGTAAAAAATAATTAAAAAATAATAAAATATGTATAAATTATGGCAAAAAATTAATTTTACATTTATAATTTACTCTTTAACCATAAGAAAAAATATATATGTTACACATATGAGGCGGGGTAAAAAAAAATTCAAAAAACAAATACGCAGCGCACCAGCCACGCCCGTAAGGGAAGCGGTCATTTGCGAAAATCAGCGCACTAAACCGATCTTAGCGAAGTCCCCAACCTTCCTGCTGTCACCTTCTTTACATTACAAATGACGCTGTGAGCGGTAGTTCACAACATCGGATGCGTCGTTCCTAAGCGGCGATGGATGGCAGCCTTATCACTTAGGACTACCTTCGGCAGGCTAATCAACTACCCTGGCAGAAAAACACAACCGATTAACGTAACCAACACAAGGAAATGTGTCGTGGAGCCCCTATGCTCCCGTGAGGAGTGAACAAGGAACAAAAAAGGAAAATCAATATTGTTTCAATAGATGGTTTCAAGAACCAACATCTAGCGTTGTATAAATGCAACTGGATTACGCTAGACCCCGTTAGATAAGAACCTATCGAAATCGAAATCTTACTAAATCTTTTTAGTACCAAAACAAATTCTCAAAATGTTTTGTGATTGCTTGACTCCGATTTGTTTGAGTATGCTTCAAAAACGGAAAGCGAGAAGACGCCATATTTTACAGTTTATCTTCGATAAAGGACCAAAATTCAAGCGAGATGGCTCAAAATGTGAATTATTTTCCTGTGCAATGGCTCACACAGATTTTAAATTTGGAGGGTCTAAGGCTCTGACACAACTTTTGAGGCAAACCATATATTTTGCCATCATTTTTTGTAACAAACCTGATTGTGGAATGGTCTCCCACCTATGATCTTGATGGGTTGAAGACAAGACTCCAAAACCACTTCACTCTAAACCTTATTTCCAAACCTATATCTCCTTTCTGAACCAACGCAATGCCTTGCATTAATAGGAAGGGAAAAAAAATTGGGGGTTTCAACCCTTGTTTTGATACTGTAGCAGCCAATCATGCGCAATTTTGGTTAAGTCGATTCCGATCCTGTTATTTTTATGCCAAAGATGCACCACGTTCTGTAAGGTCAATTGTCTGAAATGTCAAAAAAATCGTCGGATGCTACTGTTATATAAGCACTGTTTCGACCCAAACATTGAGCTGGAAATCATTTGGAACTACTTGAATCAGACTGGATAAAAAAAGAAAGCTCCATATCTGAGTGACAAACCAATTAAAGGCAAAAAAACCGAATGAAACGAATTTCCATCTGTGAATTGCTCCTAAATCGCAACCAACTCAGCCCATTTCTGAACAAATGGTGACTTATGATTAGAAGTAAAACACGTACGACAACATCGAGCGAAAACAGTTGTGATCGAATAGCAGTAAGTCGCCCTCAACAGTTTCCAAGGCACAATTGACCGTCAAAAAGATTTTTCTGTGCTTTTCGTGGAATTGGCAGAAAATCATTAACTATGAGTCAATCAAATAACTTAAAACTGTACTGTCAACAATTGAACCGTATGAAGAAAGCAATCAACCAGAAGCAGCCAGCTTTGGCCAATAGGAGAAGAATTGTGTTGCATCAGAACAACGTCAGGCCAAACTCACACATAGATAGTGACTAACCAGATACTCCGGAAGTTTGGTTCGGAGACCTTGTATTCCTGACCTGGAACCAAGTGATAATCAAATGTTTCTATTCATGGCGAACGATTTTGCTGTTGAAAAATGTTCCTCAAGCGAAACATGTAAAAATTTACTGTCTCTTTTTGCTAATAGAGACGAAGGTTCCTGTAAGAAAAACTATGTAATTCAAGCCATCAAAATGGCAACACGTGAACGAACAAAACGGTATATATTTGATATAATTTGATGTAAAAATAATGGATGTAATTTTACTACAACCTACAATTTTATAGTAAAAGATGGAACGAAGAGTGCCTCAGACTGAGGAAAGATTAGTTGAGACATATCACTGGGCTTTCAACTGGGTGCTTCAGTGTACTAACTTCAAGGAAACGGATAGAATTGTTATTAAATTAGTTGGTAAATTATATAATTTTTGTAATCTTAAAACATTATCTGTAAAGTACGAAGAGGAGTTGAAAATTGTTTCTATTTTATTATTAGAATCAGATTGACGATGTTTTGTCAATAAATATTGAGATAATCATTAAGGTGATGAACAATAGAATTGAAACTCTTGTTAGACTTATTTATAAAGATAACATCTCATTTGAAGCTGAAAAGAGGTCCCGAGCACAGAATATGATGCATGTGTGTCACACAGCAGGAATCGTTACCTGGGCCAGAATTGGCTTGCAGAAGATATCATCAAAGAGCTAAACCACCATGGGTTCCTAAGCTTCTTTATATCGTTTAGATAAGGGGATGTTCTCTAAAACTTGGAGGGGGTACAATAGATCATCGTTGGACTCAGTGCTACTAATCTCTATTAAATTTATCTATATATCTACTACAACCTATATAAGTATTTTGTATCCTTGACCTATGCGCTGTTGGTATGAAATTTCGTAGCTAAAACTAAACTTCTTCGAGAATAATAAGGCTCACCCACCATTTCAAAAATGTTCTCATGGGGCAGTACTAGTCTTAGTCAGAAATATATAAAATTTTTCCGTACAGACAATTTATTTTCGGTGCTTTTCTGTGGCTACTTGAAAAGAAAAACACCCCTCCTCTATAAACTACTTGTTGAAGGTCTGCGTAAGTTTAAAATACATGTTATGGGATGTGGATATAAGCACTGATATTTTCTTGTCATTTGCGCATGATTGGAAAAAGTATGTTTAACAGTTTTTGCTGCAAGACGAGAGACAAAACTGGGTACTTTTGCTTTGCTGTTAACTCAAAGCGTTGCCTCAAAAAACTAATGTCGTATGTTCCACTAAGCTTAGTAGGAGATACGACATTTGTTTTCTCAGGCAACGAAATGCTATAGTCCACACGGTTCTTTTGAACTAAAATATAACAAGTTGGAGCATTTAACTTAAAATTGCATAGTTTACAAGCCAACACTGTTCAATGGAAGCTCAGCTCTCCCATAAATTGGAATTCAATGCAGAAAACGTTGCTCTGAACGCAGTTAAAGTTTCCACTGTAAGTTGAAGTTCCGCAATCGCAGCTCTGTCAGGCACAGGCAGCACTTTATTTTCTTATTGTAACAAAAACAACAACTATGCCACTCACCGCCTGCCGCAGACCTTCCGCTTCGTTGGCGTTTTCTTTCTCCCTTTGTGATTGCTGCATTTCTTCAATCTGTTCGTTAAAGAAAACAGTTAGATTTTGAAGAACAAGAACAAATTTTTCTGGTCACCTGCTGGTTTCGCTTTGTTATGGCATTTCTGAGCTGTCGTTCCGTTTCGTTCATTTCGCATTTCATATCGAGAATGGCCTCACAGAAGGGATTCGGTTGGCAGGGATCGCCATTGTAGATGTCCTCGTACGAGAATTGTTTGCCAGTCTAAAAAGGAATTCGCATTAGAGCTTCCAAATATTCGCTTTAGCCACAACAAATTTGATTCCTGCGAATGCAGCACTCTCTGGTTTCAGTCGCAAGATCCTCTGATACTGAGACTAGTCGATCTAATGGTGAATTCAATCAGAGAATCCACAACTCCAGCACTCACCATGCCGCACAGCAGATCGGCAATCTCCTTCAGCGT
Source organism: Melieria omissa (assembly GCA_963971225.1). NCBI lineage: Eukaryota > Metazoa > Arthropoda > Insecta > Diptera > Ulidiidae > Melieria > Melieria omissa. The sequence continues at coordinate 146,150,420 of OZ020267.1, forward strand.
GTCACTGTTGCGCGCAGCAAAGGTTTTCTCCGTCTGGAAACAGGTGGACACTTCTGAAGCAAATAATGCACGTAAATGCTAATTGATTTGTTAAAAGATTTCATTAGGTCTTAGTAGCTACCATTATTTTCGATCTGCAGCTGCTGCACGCACTTCTTCAGGTCGAAGACGGTGTCGTTGAGACGCCGCAGTCGCTTGCGCACCGCATTCAATATTTTCGCGTCCTGATCATTGTCGCACTTTGAGCTGAAGCCCGAGTCGGAGTCATTGGGGCAGCGTTGGCTCGGCTCGCCACAGCCCGTTGTCTCCAGATCGATCAGCTGCCGACGTATAAAGTCCAACTTGCGATACGCATCGGCCTTTTCCGTTTCCTGACGATAGCAACGAAATGTTGTCGTTTGAGTGCTTTCACTTTGCTTAGATTGTGGTACGCAGCACTCACCGACTTTTGAAAGATATCCGACAAACGCTTGCGGTGAAACTCCATGTTTTGCTTCTTGCAATCGCTGGCCATCTCGAACAGTTCGTTGAGCTCCGCCTCGAGCTGGCACAGTTTCTGCTTGTCCATCTTGCCCGACTGGCTCAGCGAATCGAATTGCGAACAGTCGTCATTGTAGAGCGGCTGCAACTCAACACACGTGTTGTATGTATGAGCGAAATTCGGGAGCGAATTGGGGGTCGAGGCTCACCTGATTGCACGAGTCCTGTGCGCCGGAGACCTGCGTCGATGCGCTGCGCGATGAGTGTTGTCCTTCGATATTGATGGGCGGCATTTTCTGACAAGGAGTGCCGCAGCTGGGGCTCGCTTCGCGCGAAAGCTTCTCAAACGGGAAGAGGGAGCGGGAAGAGGGAGAATGTTGAAAGGATTTTGAGATTTAGTAGAGACAACACAGTACAGTAAATAGAATAGAAAAAAGGGAAGAATTTTGTTTTAAGGCAGGCACGAATTTTGAAGTTTTGATTGAAGTGAATGTGAAAAAACTGATTGTTATTTTTTTTCCAAATATATAGTTGTTGTTGTTTAATAGCCGTATTTGTTTAGACGTATGACAAGTATTTGAAACTTTGAGCTATGAAGTGAAGCACATATGATTTAAAAACCTTGGCATTGGAACATTTCAAATCGTTGCGCAGCTCCTTGATGACGTTGTCCTTGAGTTGAATTTTCTGCTGCGCCTTCTGTATCTCCTCCTCCATGCAGCACACTTGCCGTTTGAGATTGCAAATCTCGTCGTGTTTGGTTGCCACCTCGAGAGCCAGTGCGCGTAAATTTGCCTGCGTGTGTTGCTGACCGCATTGCTGACCGGACTGCAATGCAATCGAACGAAACGCAATGCGAAGGACATGCAAGAAAAGGACGAGACAGAGATGTGCATTTTTAGTAAGTTTATTACAACTGCTATGGTCATATGGTGTGGAGTGTTTTGAAAACAATTATATGCAGTTTTAGAATTTCTTAGCATGAAACCGAAATGACGAGGACGAAGGAAAGTCTAACGCAACGGGCAGTCGGGCCTAGCACAGTTGCATCTACGCACCTGGTTCTGCTGGCATGGCTGGTCGAAATTGCTCTCCGAGCATGGCTTCTGCTTATGGCCGCAGCAGACAGAACGGCGCAGGCAAGAAATAGAGGCAGAGTATGGAATTAGTGAGGCAACAAGTGTTGCAGCTGCCCAACAACTCACCTTTATGGGCCTCGGCGTTGCTTGCTGCTGTGGGCGCTAACGAATTGGATGATGATTGTATGATTTGGGAATAAGATGAAACATTCATTCAAGTGGCTAATGGCAGCTTGAGACCAACAACTTCTCAGCAGTCCGACCAATCACTCACCTGACAGGAGCCGCAATCAAGCACATTTCTCTGCAAGAAGCATCGAAATTAAAATATGAATCAAGCAAAAATATGAAACAAGCTGTTTGCAAGCAGCGTGAGTGCCAATCTGTCCTTTCGGGAACTCAGACAAACACTCACATAGCTGCAAACGACACTCAAATGTTACTCATACGCACCGTGCAACTGCTCGCCTCACCACACAGATCTCGCGTACACGGATCCTGCAAGTGGGAACGCAAAACAAAGTTGCGTGTTATTTAAATGAAAAATAACATGGCGCACGGAGCGTTCTAAGCAACTTGCCTTCGGTCCTGGCGGCATGTACACCACCTGAAAGCGAGTGCAACGGTACAAAAAAGTGTGTTTGTATGAAAGCGAAAAGCCTAAAAAATTGCGCGCGAAAAAACTCAACTTACATTCTCCAATTCGCATTCCGGCTCAATAACACACTGCAAGCAAGGATAACAATGATGTAATGTAATGTAATTTGCACAAATATTCAATTATACAAATATAGACATATATACATATATGTATATATATATGGCGCGAAAGTAAGCGTTTTATAAAAATTAATTCAAATTAGAAAATAGAAAAAAATGTGCAAAAAGCGTTTTTTCGGTGAATTTGTTTGTCTGTTGGTGAGAGCGTGAGAATTTGAGGGAGGTAGAGGAGGGAATGGCTCAAAAACGGCCGCGCCTACGCACCCGATTGCGGGAGTCTGACTGGTCCGTCTGGCCGCACGGCAACTGCCAACGAAACAAGTAAACATATCAATTATGAATTTGACTTATTCGAAATGAGTTGAAAGCTTTGTTACAACACTCACCGGCGGCCTGGGTGGCATTGGACATTGATTACACTGTAAGAAAATTTATGGAAATTTGGAATTAGAAATTTAATGGTAGAAAATTTTGTGGAAAATATAAAATATAAAATATATAAAATGTATATGGAGCCAAAAACAATGGTGGTTCTGATTGAGCACAAAGGACTCGTGGTTTTAGGACTTGCAAGGAAAACACTATTTGATTTCGTTTTCTTTATTTAATTGTGTTTATTATTATTTTGAGTTTTTTCTTCAGATAAGGATTTTGAAAATTGAGAGTTGGTGCAATTAACCCATTGCTGCCTAATAGGTAAACATTTACCCATGAAAATTTACTTTTTAAAAAAATTACCGAAAAGTTCGTGGTAGAGATATCTTAAAATCATTGATAGGGATGGTTGGGGTAAAGATGGAACTACCTTAGTCTAGTAGAGGTCACCTTAAAATTCCGCCATCTAGCTAGAGTTACCAGACTCCACAAATTTTAAAATTTCCGGAGGTGGAAAATGTGGCGATCATTCTGATCATTTTGGGTCAATTCCAGGTATGGGCGGAACTGGTACCCGGCTTCAGTGGGTTAAAAATATCAATTAAATTATTATTTCATATAAATGTTAAAATTTTTGATTAATCATCTTCTTATTTTTGTTCAGGTAAGGATTTTTTAATTGACGGTTGGTTCAATTAAAAATTACAATTGAAAACTCTAATTGATATATTTTTCTTATTAAAATGTTTGTTCAGCAATTTAAGGGACACAGAAAATGTTGAAATTTGCAAATTGATGTAATTTAACATTAAAATTAAAAATTAAAAACCACTATTTTATATGACTTTTAAGTAAACTTTTAGTTAAACAGAGATATTTCTATATAGGCGAAGGTTTTGAAAATTCAAAATTGGCACAATAAAAATTTATAAAAAGTTTAAAAAAATGAAAATGTTACAATAAAAATTTTATAATTTTTGAATTAAATTGTGGCTCAGTATTTCTGGGATTTATCAAAATTGACCCAAGTGAGTTCCCTCCAGGCTAACCACGAACATCTTTCTACCTAATCTCGAGATCTTTCTTTACTTGAAGCAGGTTTTCAAAATTTTAAGACCTTGGTACAGTTAAAAATTAACTCTCAGAAAGATTTTGAACAGATTTAGAAGATACTGAAAAATTAACTAAAAAAATTACCAACAGAAAACTTTGACAGTGATTAGAAAAATTAGTAAAACTAAAAAATTTATATTAAAAAACACACAAAATTTAAAATTTTAAAATATTTGTGAAATGTTATGGAAGTCTTTTACATAATACAAAATATTGCACTGGAAAATAGTTTAAATATTTTTTTTAAATTATTTCTTGTTAAAGTCCGATTCGAAAAATGATTGCGGGATTTATAGATTTCTTTAAAATGGTTTTTGATTATATTGGAAATAAAATAAATAATTTTCTTCCATTGCTGAAAAATAAGTAGAATTAAGGAAATCTTTTACATAATACAAAGTATTACATGGGAAATTATTTTGAATATTTTTTTGAATGATTTCTTTTGAAAGTTCAATACGAAAAAATGTTCTGTGGGACTTTTAGATTTCTTTAAAATTTGTTTTGAATACATTGAAAATAAAATAAATCATTTCCATCTGTTGATGAAAATTTAGTAGAATTAGAAAATTCATATTTATAAAAATATACAAAATTTGGTATTTAAAAATATTTGTGAAAATTTATAGAAACCTTTTACATAATACAAAAAATTGCACTGGAAAATATTTTCAATATTTGAATATATTTTTTAAATTATTTCTTTTCAAAGTCCGATACGAAGAAATGTTCTGTGTGACTTTTAGATTTCTTTAACATTTGTTTTTAAAAATATTTGAAATAAAATAAATAATTTTTTATTGCCGAAAATTTTTTAGAATTAAAAAATTCATATTCATAAAAAATACAAAATTTGGTATTTAAAAATATTTGTGTAAATTTATGGAAATTGTTTACATAATACAAAATATTGCACTGGAAAATATTTTCAGTATTTTTTTTTTTATTTTTATTTAAAGATCGATACGAAAAAATGTTCTGTGTGACTTTTAGATTACTTTAACATTTGCTTTTAAAACTATTGGAAAAAATAAATAAATTTCTGTTATTTTTGAAAGTTTAGTAGAATTACAAAATTTAAATTCATAAAAAATACAAAATTTCTTAGTTAAAATATTTGCAAAAATTTATTTTTTTCCAATAATACAAAATATGTTTGAAAATTTTTTTAAAATTTTTTACTTATTCTTTAATTATTATTTAATTATTTCTATTTAAAGTCCGAAGTCTAGATGTCTTTAAAATTTGTTATGAATATATTGGAAATTAAATAAATTCGAAAAAACACGAAAATCATTAAACAAAATTTTGAATATAATGGAAATAAAATTAAATAAATAAGAAACAAAAAATTGTTGAACCATATTACTTGAGCCCCAAATAAAAATACAAAATACTGTACAGAGAAATATTTGTAAAAATCTATTGAAACCTTTTTCAAAATACAAAATATTGCCTTGAAATTTGTAAATGTTTTTATAGTTCTTTCTTAAACATTTGGATTGCATTAGAAACAGCAGTTCAATATTGATAAAAATTAAAAAAAGGGGTTAACTATATTATTCGGCAACTATAGTTTCAATGGAGTAGAAGTTTAAAATGAGCTTCCAAACTGGACATAGTCTTTACTGAAGTTAATAAAAAACAAAGACGTCCTAACAGTTCATTAAGTAAACGTTAGAAGTCGTTTACTTCTTTTATAACACCCGAACAGAACTTTTTCGATGAGTTTGTCGTTACTCCGTTGACTTCTCCCAGGGAAGTACTGCAGAATTATTTAGCTTAATTTCCTGGGAAGTTATATCGCCATAACTAAAACGAGAACTTTGGTATTGAACCTGGACGGTAGTCTCCTAACCCTTCTCACGATTCTCTTCTGCTATTCCTATCCTCTTTTCTATATTGCATAAAGTACAATAGTCCGAATGAACTGAGTACTAGAGAAGGCTGCCCATCTTCACAAAACTTCACCTCACATCACCTGTTTACATCACATCACTTTATGATTAAATCACTTCCGCGCACCCAATGAGTCCTTCACAGTGGCGCACACAGGATTTCATTTTGTGGAGGAGGGGTTTTGCGTAAAACTGTTAAGCCGAATACGATTTGAAACCATATTTTGTACCAGCATTTTTCGTGTTTAGTAGGTTTAATCCCCCAAACCCTCCTGTGTGTACCACTGGTTCTACATATATCTGACCCTTTTAACCTGGAGCTCCTATCTAACCTCAACTTAACTTATTTTCTAAATATTTTTTTGATTTAAATTTAACTAAACGAAACTTAATCTTAAAAATATGTTGCAGAATATTCCAAAATACTGATCACCTTGAAAAAAGTTCTCCATGACATTCAAGCACAATTTTGTAAAATTTTTTTATACGACACGTTTCATTTAATAAATTTTAATCATTAATTGTATACTTAAAATTTTGAGCAAAAAGTTATTGGATGTCGAATAGGTTTACTGTTTTTGATGACGCAAATTTAATATTTTTTTGGGCCCAACACATTTTTTACTTTCGACTAAAAAGTTTAGAAATTCTGCTATAATTTTTTAACTTAAAAAAATCTTTTAATGAGCCTCTTTCTTCCTTTGTTTCCTGAAAAAAAGTAAAACAATTACTGGGTTAACTAATTTACTTAAATTGTGGCTTCAAAGCAGTTTTGTTTGCAAATCAGTGCTTGAAAAATTTGTAAATCGATATGCTGCACAAATTCCCAGCTTGAGTTCTACTTTCGTGTCTATTTGGCTCGTTTCATGTGTCAAATTTGCTGTTGCACAGTGTAAAAATATTGCGCTCGTATTCGCGCAACACACATTTGTAGCTCACCTGACTCTGACAGGAGTAGTCGTTGGTTTCCTATGGAACAAAAATCAGTATTTAAAATTAATACTTTTAAACCGTTTCTAACCTCCACAACTCACCTGCATCGAACGCTCCGATGATTCGCCTGCACTGTACATCTAAACAAATTAAAACAACAAAGTATACAAACACAAATTTCTTTGGGAATTTCAGCTGCTTACTTGCGCATTCTTCAGGCCGAGCACCTGGTCGGGCGTCAGCGTTTGAAAGTTCATGCCGCACATGTTCCAGTTGTCGTTGTGGTAGGCGTTCTGTATGAGTTTGACCAGCGTGCAGACGTCCTGCTTGTACTTGCACAGCTCGGTGTCCGCTTGGCTGGTGCTGGCCTTGAGGCGACGCTTCATCACGTCGAGCCGCTCGGCCACCTCGCTTTCCAGATCCTCCATGTTGTTGATGAACACCTCGTTGATTTGCAGCAGCATCTCCACCCACTCCTGGTACGTGACCAGCATTACCTGTCGAACAAAAACAACAACAACAACTGCCACTAATTGGTTAAACATTTGCAGTTTGGACACGCACATCGATATCGCCGTCCGCTTTGCGTTCAATGTCGAACAGCCGCCGCAGAAAGATCTCGTTGAGTTGGCCATTGATTTTGGCCGCGTCGCCGCAGCGCTCCATCTCGCCGCGATACTTCATCAGCTGACGCTGCAGGTGTTTCATGTCGTGTGGCGGAAACTTGCACGGCGGGCAGGGCTCCGCTGCGATCGGTCCCTCGGCTGCCGACTCCGCGCCCTCCGCCTCCTGGCAGGGAACGCGAGTGGCCGACGGCTGCTTGATATTGGATTTCGATTTCTCCTTGGCCGCCTGGCAGTCGCCGCGAGATGGCGTCTTGCCCTGTGTGTCCGAATGTGCGGACACCACCGACTTGTCCGATCGGACAGATTTCACCGACGTCTTGGACACAATCTGCAGGCCGGGCACACTCGTGCGCGAGCCCATCATTAGCGACGTCTCGCTGTTCATGCGACTGGGCACCACAATGTTGAGCACGGCCGGCGGCACCGGCGAGCCCTCGTCGTTCTCGTTCTCGAAGACGCCGGTTGCGCGCATCAGGCGAAACGGTCGACTGGGATTTTGATTTGGTTTTCTCAGATTTTTCAGCTTCATACTCATATTCCGATTTGGATTTTGATTTGGATTCGCACTCATGTTGTTGGTGTGTGTTGGATTTTCGTTGTGTCGTTCTCTGATGGCGTCGTTATGTGAATTTTGTAATTACCGAGTTGTCAGAGAATTATTAATATTTTTTCAATTGTAAATTAAAAAAAAAATTTCAATAATAGCTTTCGAAAGTTTTTTGTTTTTTCAACTTTTTTTAATTTATTTTATTTTATTTTTTTGCTTTTTGTCATACGTGACGTATGCGTGACTTTCAATTCTAAGTCGAGTTGCTGCTTTTCACAATAATTTTTTATGTCTGATGTTTGTTTTGTTTGCTTGTTTGTTTGCTTGTTTTTTTTTTATTTTTGCTTATCTGTGTGATTCTGGTTTCGTTTGCGTTTCGGGGTGTTCACAACACTTTCGATGCGTGTGGCTGTGATTTGCAGCTAAAGCGGTTCGAATACTGCGTCGTCGAAAGGTCACTGGTTTACTTTTCACCTTAGCGCACGTTCGACCAATGCGTCGTAACGACAAAACACCAAACGCTAAAAATGGCAAACTGTATTGTTATTGCTTTAGTTGTTGTTGTTTTTGGTATCTGGCTGCTGGAGCGCTTGTTGCGCGTCAGCAGCAAAAACTTGTTGACTTTCTTGTGCTGCGATGTTTGTTGTTGCTATTTGGCAACCAGATAAAGTTCCAACGTCAGCGCGCGCCTTGCTGCCAGTGCGTCTGTAGCTGCTTAATTCGATGTGTGATGTGGTGTTGTGGCTGCAGCGAGCTGGTGTTGCTGTGCGTGGCTGGGTTGCGAACACGTTCCACGCTGAAGTGCGACTGCTGCTCCAAATCGCACTCAACGCATAGACCCCCAACGTTCAGCCAAAGGCGCTGCGTTGTTGAGTGGTTTCGACAAAAGAACTACACGCCACAACTCGACTTGCTTTGGCGATGTTTGGTAGTGAACTAGTAAACAAATTTTAAATGCTAAACGTTTTTTTACTTTAATTACTTTTAACAATTTACTTTCCTACTCAACGCTTGAACTCAGCAATTCAACTCAAATTGCTTCCAAACTCAAAGGCGCTTACCTCTTAAATTTTCATATTTGATTGCAAATCGTTTGTCATTTGTCGAACGCAATTTTATTGCTGCTCAACGCCCAACTTAACGCTTTCCGAATATGCAATTGAAACACTTTCATACACCCAACACCTGACGACACCTCAGTTCGTCAGCTAGTTTCGAACGTGCTTGCGCGACAATAATTTCAGTAATTTTTTTTTTTTCAAAAAACATATTTACCGCTATGGCGCACACACTTTGGCATCTAATATGACACAAATCACAACGTCGGTGCGCAGCTGAATTGCACAATTCAATGCACAATTGCATTCGTTGCTTATCTTATCGAATTTGTGTATGTAAATAGTGAGTACAACAACAACAACACGCTCTGATCTGTGCACAGAACTGTGATGCTGAGCGCACTGGCGCTAAGAAAAGTGCGCACTTGGCTGTATAGGCAGCATTTAAGACAGTTGATATGAAAAATGCGTTAAACATTTTTCGGAGTATTTTCGGAGTAATTTCGGAGTTATTAAATTTGAGTAATTTGCACTTAAATTGACAAAGGAATTATTTTGCTGTACTTTTCTATAGAAATTAAGCCATTACTTAGTTATGAATAGCTAGAATTTTCTATTTTGTTGTAGTTTTCCTATTAATTTTACTATTTTGACTTTGTTTTGTGCGAAATGGAAACTTTTAAGAGTTTAAGTAGTCAAAAATTTTGAAGTTCAATTTGTATAAAAGTGCTTCAAAATGCAGTTTTAGAAACTTTCGGAGTAATAAAATGCCTATTTTTTGCACAAAGTAAGTTTTTGACACCGATCTTAGTGTCAAGAATGATTTTCAATCTTTTAACCCAATGAGACTTAAATTAAAACCAATTAACTTTTGTTCAGAATACTTTTTAGATATTAAATCTGCAAGAAACTACTTGCAACCATAATTGAAAGTGACAATGTAAACTAAAAATGTATAAACAATATTCTGCTTTTGGTGCAGAAATTGCAAAAAAATTGGTGCCAAGAAAACCGTGGAGCACATTCTTTGCTTCTGTTCGACCCGTTCTTTTCTGGGTTAGAAAAGGTTCCCAATTTTTCGTTAGCGCCATTAGGTCTTGGAACTCGCTTCCTAGTGCTATCAAATGTATTTTGGGTAGTGGTAATTTTAAGCATCTACTCTTCAAACACTTTTCATAACATTAAGTTCGCTAGGAACACCCATCACTGGTACCGTTAGGGATCCAACCAACCTAATCTGACATATTGCGCTTTTTAGGTAATTTTAAATTTAGCTGTAATAACTCTGAGACTGTCTTATCGGTGGCCTATTGGGTACTTAGCGTTGTCAGTCTGATGCATTCGTTTAGGCGTGCTTGGTTCTGATCTGTTGAGTTTCTGATCTGTTAGGATGGTAATATATTTTACGAATGTCTGAAGGTCGGCGCCCCTAAGCAAGTCAGGTCAATTCTAAAAATGGGCGGCACAATAGAACAGTGGGTTGAAGTAATGAAATCAATGGTGTGTGATTATTTTATATTGAACATTCTTCTTCAAGAAGCTTCTGCCACTTTCAAACACATTGAACACATTTACTTGGAACTTTCAGGTTATAAGTAAAAATTAAAAACAAATAAAAAAATTTCAATACATGCGTAAAATATTTGGAACACCCAATTTCCATTAAAGTGTGTTAAAAAAAATTTAAAATAATGTTACAACAACATCTGCCATGTAGCAATAACTATTTTAAACAATTTTCTATTAATATATAAGATTTTCATGAATTTTTTTAGTGTCTATCGCTTATCTTATAACAAGAAATTGAACTAAAAATTATTCCAATGGTGGAATATGGTGTACTACCTTTGAGTAACACCAATACAAACTTTTCGGAGTATTCGGAGTATTTTCGGAGTAATAATTTTTTGCAGATTTAGCATTGAAAATATCAACGAAATACTAAAATAAACATTTTTAGTGAAAATAAGTAACGGAAAAAAATTCAAGCTGCGTTTTAGCTAAAATTTGTCAACTCTTGGATCTTCAGAAGTGTCCATGTTTATGGTTTCAGCTGCTTACCATACAAAAAATAATTTTGTGACCAACAATAGCTCATTAGCTATGAAAACAAACACTAAAAGCGTTATGAACTGGTAAACTGGCAATATTTTTCATATTGTAGCGCAGAAAAAGTGTACAACGGCCTTAAACATATATCAATGAATACAATTCTAATCATTTGGTTTGCACACAAATAATTATAATTGTTTATTTTTTAACGCAATAACACCTTGAATTGGGTTATGCTGGCTGGTGTTATTGGTTGTATTTGCTTATAGTTACCAGTATTCAATGTGCACAGCGAGTGGCGTCGGCGATTGGAGTTAAACTTGAACCTGCCAAGATGACAACGCGGGAGCGGGTTTTATTTCTTTTTAGTTTTAATTTTTTTTTATTTTTTGGTGCAAAGCAAGTATCATAATTTCAAGTAGTAGTAATTGTAATAATGAAGCAATAAAACCATTAATGTGAATATTTCATATTGAACATTCTTCTTGAGGAGACTTCTGACATCTTCTGATACATTGAATACATTTTAGTTACTTGGCACTTTTAAGTTATAAGTAAAAATAAGTAAAAATTTAGAAATATAAATTATTTATATAGAAATATAAAAAAATATAGAAATATAAAAATATAGAAATATAAAATATAGGCAAGCTTGTTTTACATAACCTAACTTAAAATATTTTTAATATTTTTTTTTAAGAAAAAAATCACAGAACAAATTAACTACTTAAAAGTATTTCATTATGAGGATATTAGCTGCCATCTTCCAGGCCGTAATCCAATGTCATTGAGGCATGTACCAGTTAAAACCTCTGGTGGATATATAGTATATCCCACAGTCGTATATACTATCCCTGTTTATACTATTCGACAATATTCATTGACAGTCAGGCAGCAATGAAGGGCCTACAATCAACCACGGTCAAGTCGAGGAGTGTAAGATGGCGCTGAGCACGCTAAGTCGTTGTGCTGATATCACCCTTATCTGGGTTCCTGGCCATAGGAACATTGAGGGGAATGAGAGGGCGGACGAATTGGCGCGCTCAGGTGCCTCGCTTGACGCATCGCTGGGTGTCCCGGTTCCGACGCCTTTGGAAGTTTTCAAGAGGGGCTGCTATCTGCACTGTCTCAGTCTTGCCAATCAAAGTCGGAAGTCGTACCTCGCGGGGGATGTGGCCCTCCTACAATGAGCGGAGATCCCGCGAGCTTATACATAAATCTCTCACGAACGTCGCCAGGCTTACGGCGGTCATCACAGGCCACTGGACCATAGGTCCACATGCGGAGAGGCTAAGCATCCCCTTCAATACCCACTGTAGGAGCTGTGGGAATTTAGAGGAGAAAGAAACTGCCCAGATTTGGTAAGGGCAAGATTTAAGTCTCTGGGGAACCATTTTCTTACTTGTTTGACCGAATGCTTGACAGTAAGTCTGGGGAACCTTCTTGGATACCTAAATTCTACCGGGTGGATTTAGTCATACTACTAACCAGGTTTTAGTTTTCGGTGAGCATGTGGTATCAAAACGGCGTCTATGTGGTAATTGTGACTTACAGGGGGCTGTGAGCCCCCCCCCCCCACTTCAACCAACCAACCATACTATTCGACAGCCAAGCGACTCTAAAGGCTCTACAAGCCTACACAAAACTTGTCTCTTCAAAACCTGTTTAAGGTTGCCGTAATCTACTAAATGAACTGGGAGGTCCTAGCTCTAAGGAGTGACGCAGGATCACAGGACACGAGGGTAACGAAGGCACAAACCGACCGCCTTGCCAAAAGTGATGAAATGCTCCCACTGGTAGGCCCCGAATAATTCTGAGGACTTCCTAGAAATCACACACAAGACTGGCCAAGGAAATGACCATAAAAAATTTGCTGGGCAATGGTCCAATAGTACAGGTCTACGCCATGCAAAACGGTTCTCAATCTCAGACAGAGGAGTGTACAGAAAACTCTTCATGCTTAGTGAGCAGGACCTCCGCATAGTCGCTGGACAACTGATTGGTCACTGTTCACTTGAGTATTATTTGAATAAAATGAAAATGCTTTATTCGGATGTTTGCAGGAAGTGTAATCAAGAACCAGTTACTTCCATGCATGTTGTCTGTGACTTATCTGCTCTCAGCAGCCCAGAGAAGTTCGTCTTCTGCTCTTGGAACCTCAAAGAGTACTAAAAATGTCACTGTTAGTTCGAATATCATTTTAAAAGATTTAGAATTTTTGTTTTTGTATGTTTGCAGGAAATCCAGTCAAGAGCCAGAAACTTCCATACATGTTCTCTGTGATTGTCCTGCACTCAGTAGAAAAAGATTATCTAGTTAGGAACAGTAACTTTAAAACCGGAGATCTGGAACTTAGAACCCCAAAGAGTGCTAAGAGCTTACAAAAAGTCTCAGCCTGGGAGAGTAAAGGAAGATTTCCCGAAAATATCAACAATGGTTGCGAAGCTACATAAATAGCCTTAACCCTTTCGCTATTTTGTTGCCATATGGAAACATGCTACTCTGTGGACGTCTGAACCCTCTGTGGTTTCAAGAATACATTTTTTGTGGGTCCTTAGAATAACTTGAAGTTTTAGGAAAAATACGAAATTAATAAACTGAATATTTAAGTTTAAAGAAGAGAAGTATACGCGCTTTTTTCATGGTATATCTTAACATAGTACAGGAAGAAGAAGCAGAAAAATTCGATAACGTTTTAATTTGACGTTTTCTTTCAATTTATTTACTTTTTTTTAATTTTGACTGAAGTAAATAAAGAAATATTCAAATTTTTTTATCTTTAACACATTCGAGAGCGAAATTTTATTTTTCTTTGTATTGTACACAGTAAAAACAATGCCAAATTTATTTTTCCTGTACTTTACAGATTTCATTAGTTCAAGAAAAATCTTATTTCGACGACTAGTTTACTCAGAATAACTGATAATTACACATTACTGTCTTATAGCCTCGGAAAGCCATTGCACATCGGTCTCGAATGGGTTAAGTAATTATAGAATTATAAAAATTTCTCATAGTAAAACACTCTAAAATACTAACTTCTAACTACTACTCTAACTTTCCTGAGTAAAAATCTGCAGCGAAAGGGTTAAACAATTAAAAAAACACTTAAATTATTGCGATACTCGAGCTCGTAACTGGTCAAAAGTCGCCTGTCTCAGTTTGAAAGTTAATAAAAATTTGATGTATGAGAAAGTGCAGACAAGACAAAATGCAAGAAAGATTCCTATAAATTAACCCTTTCCGACATGAAAATAAACCCGTTCTGTATGAATTGTATGGGATGTAGTCCATTATATTGGACATTGTGACTGAAAGAGTTAAAAACCCAACACCAATTCATAAATTATTCTTTCAACATCCACAAAAGTCACTCCTGAAAAACCACAAAGTTTCATTAAAAAATGTATTCCTTACCTCCCAAGAAATCCATTCAAATCAGCACAGACAATGTTTTTGTTTTGTTTCAGCAAAAGAAATCTCACTTTTTGCTTTCTTATTTTGTTTTTTTTTATTATTTTTTATTAATTTATAATATATATATATATAGATTTTACTTAAATGTTAAAACTTTGAAAAGAAAAAGAAAAATCAATTTCTTCTTGTATGCATTTTTTTTCTTTGCAATGTTTTTCATGTTATTAAATTGTTTGTGTTTTTAGTATATTTTGCCCGCTTTTTATTTATATAAATTCTATTATATACTTTACGCATTCCGGTTTAAACTTGGCTTAACCATTTAGTTAAATAAAACATTTTCTGCTCAATTTGTCATAAAATGTATTTCATTTCATTTCGTTCTTGTTGCTTGTTGCTAACTTCTGTTTTTTGTTTGTTTGTGTTGTATTGTGTCGGGGGTGTTTTTTGTTTTGTTTTGTTTTCTTTTTTGCAATAAGAAATTATCAATTCATTTAATTCATTTAAAAATTTATTTATTTTTAAGTGTTAACATTTACGCAATATTCATTATTATTAGTATTTATTATTCTTTACCATTAGCTTTATCATTATCAATATTATCTCTACTATGCGCTCATCGCAACTGTTCTTTCTCATCTCTCATCGTTATTACAATAAATTTAAAATTAATTAAAACGGTGCTTGGCTCTTATTCTGCGTTCACGTGAAATTATCATCATGGGCATCATTCATTCATTCTAAGCATGTCGGCAAACATTGAGTACCATAAGCGGACAAGTCGATCGAGACGGCAATGGGCGGTAGGGGAGTGGCCTGTCGAGAGGGTGTGCGGTGCGGGTGAAATGAAAGAAACAAGTGTGTTGCAAATAAAGAACGAGAAAACGAAATTGTTTACTTTTATCATATTTTCATTTATATGTATATATAATCGGATCTGTTCGGATTTGCGTTTCATTATCCTTCACGCACATTTACTTAACACATTTTCGCAAAATTTCAAATCGCATGAGTCAAACGAACCCGAGTTGTTTGTTGGTTGGTTGGCTGGTTGATTGGTTGGCTGATGGGTTTCGTGGTTGTTTGTTTGTGTTTGTTGGTTTGCTTCTGTTTGTTCGGTCGATTGGTTTGTTTCTATACAATTGAAATTGTTGCTGTTTGTTGTTGGGTATTGTATTTGGAGTTAGATTTGGCCAATTTCCATGCATCCTAACGAACGAACGAACTAACGAACAAATTTGAATTTAGCTCTCAATTTACAAAATTTTAAATTTTCATTTTCGTTTCATTTCAGCTGATCTGAACTGGTCTGGTCGAGTCTGGTGTGGTGTTGTGGTTGCCGGCCTGGCCGTCCTCTTATTAGCATTTTGCTCGCTCGCTGGCTCAACTGGCAGCTAGCTGCGCTGGCTGGCTCGCCCTCGAGCATTCGCCCAGCACACATACATACATTGAATGGAACAGAGCCGTCACGCTGGTGTGGCCGCCTCTCTTTGACACATCAAATCCAGTTTGCAAAACTATGCTTCGACTGGTTTATGTTATTGTTGTTGATGTTGCTGTTGTTACTTGTGGTTCTTGTTGTTGTCATCGATATTTCTATTATTGCATTTGCTCAAGTTTGGTGGGTTGTGGGAAAGATGAAGGATTGGTGTGTAAACGCGTGCGCTCATTATAACATTTTCGCGGGGGGGGTGGGGTACGAATACCGAAATTCGGGATACGGGGGGATGTTGTCATTTGTGAATTACAGAGAAGCTGTTCGCGGAAAATTTATCTAAAAGGCGGAAATGTACATGAATATAAATCGAAAAAGAAGAGACGAGAGTTGCAGCAGAACGGGGGGGTTGGAGCGAGATGGGGAGTGCAGCGAACGTGTGAGCTATGTGTGTGTGAGTGTAGAAAATAAAGACTGCAGTAATGGAAGAAGCGACGGCGATCGTTTTGTCTTCGTTTGTTAATCAGAATAGTAACTGAATGAAAGATGATCGCTTCGCTGGGTGATGGTGGTAGGTAGTGTGGGTTGTTTGTGGTTCTATTGCAGTAAGCACCAGCAGGCTGCAGCAGCAGCAGCAACAGCATACGATTCTGTGGGTGTTGTTGTTGTTTAATTGCTGTTTTGATTGATGGTGTAATTTTGTATGTGTTAAGAGTTTTGCTTTTTTGTTTCGCAGAGTGGCGTAGGCGTTGTTCAGTTAAAGAGGAGCTCGCTTATGCCAAATAAATGTAGACTTTGCGATCCTCGGGCGTTCGTGCCAAGTATTCTCGTTCAATAAGGCCTTCTATTCGCTTCTTAATGAATACGGGTGATGGTAAGAATCTCGATTTCAGCTGCGACGTCACATCCGACACCAACAAATTGTGCTGCAAAAAAAGGACATCGGAAAAAATCATTTACAACTGCATTGCGCACTATGACTGATAGGGTTTGCCTACCGCTAAACGTTTTCGGGCCTTCATTATTCGCACAATAGCAGCTTCAATTTCGTGCTTACGATCCTCATCCACTTTGCCGCGCGTTTCTTTGCGCTCTGGCTCCGATTCACCCTTGGCGGCCACCGTTTGAATTTTAACCCTGAAAAAGACAAATTGTATTACAAATTTATGGCGGAGAGTACTGAATCAATGCGCACCTGTGAAATTTGGAGATGAATGCGTCATTTACATAGAATTCGTCCGTGGGATCAATGTCCTTTGTCTTCGTTTTGGAGTTGCGCACAAGTAATCGCTGCGCGGGTTTGCCCATTGACAGCGACTGTAGCGCGCGCACCAGCTCCCGCTCGGGTATGTCCGTTTCCTGTTGTATGTCCTCGTAGGTGAGCACGTCACGATTGTTAAAAAGCATTAAGACGCACATCTGCAAAAGAGAAAAAAAATTAGTATTTTGTTTAGCTAACAAAAACGGAACTTAAACTTAAAACTTAAATCCATTTTGAAACTAAAACATCATGTGATGTGAAAAACATATCTCCTCCACTCACCTGATACGTGGACACTTGCAATATGTGTTTGCGCGTATTCGTTGGCACCGCGCAGCCATTTGAGCTGGAGGACATACTCGAACTGGGTCCATCCTTATCCTTCTCACAATCCGCTTTGCGCCCATAGAAGACAGCATTTATGTAAGCAGTACCTGCAAGAAGCAAACAATAATTATACAAAGTTCAACAATCAAGTGATTTGGTATTTTACCCATTTGCGGTTGTAACGTTAGTTGCCGGCCTGAATGTTTATCCAAGTAGAATTTCTTAAAGATTTCGAACGCTTCACGTGGCGCCGAGGGTATATTACAATTTGGAGTCGCTGTCTGCACAAATGATAAACAATATAATTTAGTAAAATTTGAAATAATAAAAAAAAATACTCAAATAAATTGCACGCACCTGTGTTGGCCAAAATCCAGTGGTTAGTATTCTCACGGTCAATTCCACGCCCGACAATGACAAATTGTGATTATTTACATAACTCTTAAATTCCTCCATAATGGTATTTGACACGGACATATCCTTGAACATTCCTTCTAATTTTGAGGTAAATTGACATCCGCATTCAGTCTGCAATGCAAGCAAAATATGTGTTGTTACTATTTCAAAAGCAGTGAATTCGCACACAGCACTCTACCTTTAGTTTTGATATCATGTTCTTTTCGAAATCATCCGAGACTGATTTGTTCAGTAGCAGGCGTTTTGCTAAATGCGTCTTGTAATAACGTTCGAAAACATCCTTTTCCAGCAGGAAACGGAAGAGTACCATGGTCTTGTCTAAAATCGTTTCAATTTCCTGTTCGCTCATCTGCAACATACAAAAAAAAAGCAATTAAATCAAACCCTCATAAGGGAGAGAGAAACCAACGCCTAAAAGTATGCCACATAAAAGCTTAGCTAAGAGTTTACTCCTAAAAATGTTGCAACATGCTTTTAGGCTCTTTGTCGTGTCTGTTACTTACGCCCTTGCCACCCTTTTTCAACTTATCATCAATGAATAACGACAGATATTCCGGAGACTTTGTATTCAAATTGAGGAAGTGCTCAAAGTCCGCTGAGATGACATTCTTGAAGAGCCGATCGTTGTTGAACGAATGATGTAAGAACTGATCAAAGCGATCCTTCAGGTCGAGCAGATTCTGTACAAATGTTATAGGATTCGTATTGCCATTCTCTTCCTCCTTGACCAACATGCGTCCCTGCTCGCGCAAATACGCCGACATTGTGTCGGCAATTACTTTGAGGCCCTCGTCCTTGAGACGCGAGAAGAGCTTGTAGGTGCATGCCAAATCTTCGGTTTTCGAATTCTTAATCATGTACACAACACCGGAATTCTCCATTTCGACAATGGTGCGCATGTGCTTCTTGATTAACTCATCCTCGACAACTTTGACAATGCGCGGCTCGGTGTCCTTGTCCAAATAGAGAGCGGCGCGTGCAGACTCCTCCTGAATGCGAGCCTGTCCAAGCAAAATAAAGGAAGAAGATATTAGGAGCTTTGCTTAACGAAAGCAATTGTGTGATTACGTACCTCAACTTTCTTGATGTAGACACCGGCATTGTTCTCGCTTAGAAATTTATGCGATTCGAATTTGTAGAACGAGGCCGATTGTGCAAGGAACGGCTTCTCGAAATCATCCTCGTAGACGGAGCGTGTATTGATGCCCAGCGACATGAGCATTTGGCAGGCATTCTTAATGGCCAAATGATTGATGGCCTCGCCGCTGCGCTCATCCATCACCATGCCGAGCAGCGTTTCACGCAACGCCTTCTGTATCTCTGAGTAGCGCACAATCTGTCAATTAAATAGATTAATATGTAACGATTTCACTGTCTTTACACTCTTTTAACTCACCTGATCTCTGAAGAGTATTAAGCCCAGGTTGTATACGTTGTCCACTTCGCGCTGCTGCACATACACACGATCCATGTACATTAGTATATCGCGTATCATCACCATCGACGTTTGGTGATCGTTCCACGCCTGATTCAGTTTGGGCAGAAAGTTGTTGTGCAGACTCTCGAGCACGTCCTGGCGCACCTTGTGCTCCAGATGCTCGGAGACCACCTCGCGCAGGCCATAGTACAACCTGTTGCCGTGCTTGTGCAGCACCATGTTGTATGCGTTGCGGTAGAGCTGCTCGAATGACAGGCCCGAGTTGTTCTTCTTCTGAATCTCCTGTATGGCATTCTTCAAACTCGCCCAAATCGACTCGACATACTTTTCATCCATGGAGGCCTGCAACGAGACAGCAAAAAAACACAATCAGCAAAACGAATCTAAATCTAAATTCAATTCAAATCAAATCTCAACTAAAAACCGCTCTTAATGCAAACGCAAAACTCAAAATAAATATATAAAAATCAAAAATAACAACAACAACGATAACGATAACATGTAGTAGATTGAAGCAAGTACTGAGTTGTCTTTAGCGCTAACATTGAAGGCGTTCGTCTTGTACTCGGGCAGCCAGAGCGGAAACTTGCGCTGGATCTCGTTCAATTTTTGGTGTTTGGCATTGAGGCCGGCTGCGCCAGCGGCCCCGCCAACAATGGGTGCATGGCCGCTGCCAAAGTGATGGGATGGCGGCGCGCCATGCTGGTGCGTTCCGCTGCCGGCTGGCGTCGATCCCTGCACACCCACTGTCGTTCGTCCGCGTATGAAGAATTTCCGATAGCGGCCACCATTCGCAGAGCTGCTCGCCGTTTGGCCGTTGTTGCTGTTCGTAAATAGTAAACTCTTTTGCCGCTCCTGTGCTGCTGGCTTATTATCCTTGGGCATTGGTGGTGGTGATGGTGGAGGGGATCAGCGATTGCTCTGTCGTCGTTGGTGTCGTGCTGCTCGTTGCACTGCTACGTCTCGCTTCTCTGCTTCCAAATGTTGACCTAATTGTGCTGATCGTCGATGCAGTCACTGCCGTTGTTGTTCTTCGAAATCGTGGAGGTTGGCTGCAAGTTCAGTTCAGTTCGGTTCGGTTCGGGCTGGCTGTTCGATGTTGTTGCTGCTGGTGTGCTGTTCGTTGTATCCTGGCGGTGGGTACTGCTGCGGGGCAGTGTTGATTACGGTGTGTGCTGCGCGACTATTGAATTCTCTCGTTGTCTACTCCCCTCTGAACGACGTCGTTTTCTTTTATAGCTAATTTTCTCAATCATTGGTTTAGTTTTTTGTTAAAGTTTTAACATTGTCTCGCTCTCTCTCGCTCGCTCGCTCTCACTCCCAAACTTCTAGCCAAAACAAGCTCCAATGCGTCTGCGGCCCGCGCGCTGCCCTGCTGCTGCTACTGTATCGTCCTCAAAGCGTTTTTGTGTCCGGTTGGCGTGGTCGAGTTGCTGCTCCTCTGCGTTCTCCTTGCGTTGGCGTTGGCGTCGTTGCTCCGCTGTGTCTACTTCGGTGCCGGCTTGATGATGTCAATCGATCCGATGCGGATGCGCAGTCGGTGCGTGTGTGTGTGCGTGAGTGGGATCTGTCGTCGATCTCGTTGATCTCGTGTGTGTTTATGGTAACCGCCTCCTCCTCCTCAGTCGTTCGTCTGAGCCTCTCTCTCTCGCTCTCGGTCTCTTCTCTTTGTTAAATTTAACAAAATTCAAACAAATGATGTCGTTTTTTCACAAATAATAATTTTTTCTTTCTTAACTTCTTGAAAATTCAATTTTTTTCAAAGACAATAAATTTTGTTTTGACGCTAAAGGCGCAGCGAGCTGGGAAAACTTGTAAGGGTTTTTTGAGGTCCCACATGGACCAATGGGCGCTAGTAAATGATGGGTGAAAAGATTCGGCACAATTCGTTTGGAATTAGTGATGGGAAAAATCTTGAGAAAGGTGAGAAGAGTGTAACAAAAGGTTTGGGGAGGAAATTTTTGGGTAAATTTGCCTGTGTGGCATTGAATGTGAAGTTATTTACTGGAGCAGCGAAGCATTAAAGAAAGTTAATTCAAAGTGGTTGTGGAGGCTGACAAAATAGTTGACTGAAGGTTAATAGTCGATTTAGGTAAAATCTGTTTGGCATTTACAATACGAAAGATGGTACATTGGGCTAGGAAGAGAGTTACACATCTATTTGAACACTTTGTCAATGTTTAAAAGAGTTTACTATCTATTATCGACATTAAAAAAAATCTAATTTGAACTAATTTTATTTTAAAACTTTAATGGGACAGATGTTAAAATAGGCTTCGCAGATATTGGGATATCTTTTTAAAGATGGATGCTATTAAAAAATTGAATGCCAACTTGGAAAATTTGTTTAGACACTATATGTAAAAAGAAAATAAGAAAGAAACGAGAACTTCCTTTTAAGTTCTTCCTTTAACTTCCTTTTTTTCTTAATCCATTAAAAAAGTTATTGTGAGAAAACTCACAAATATTTCTAGCCAGGTGAGAACAGTCCACCAAACTACAGACAGATGTTAAAATAGGCTTCAAAGCTTTTGGGAAATCGTTTCAAAGATGTATCCATCTTAAAAAATTGAACACCAACTTGGAAAAGTTGTTTAGACACTATAAGGAAAAAAAAAGACTGACCGAAGATAAGAAACGAGACCTTCTTTTTAAGTTTAAGCAGTTCAAGTTTGTTGCATACCTTTTCTTAATACATATAAAAAGTTATTGTGAGAAAACTCACAAACATTTCTAGCCAGTTGAGAACAGTCCACGCAACTACTACATAAATATTTTGCATAGAATATTCAGCATTTAAATTTTTACTCTACAAGCCTACAGCACTTTCATGACTTTTTTTTCGTGGCACCAGGTAGGCAAGCGACCACTATTGGCCTCAACTTTCTTTGTTCTTCAGCCGAGTCGACGCGCTGTCGCATTGATGTCTTCCTGCTGTCAACGCACGCCTGTCCGCCATTTCTCAGCCAATGCGTAGATGCTAAATGCAGCCAGGCGTACGGCAATTAAAGCGTCATTCAAAAAAGAAAGCAGCAACAAACAGTGCTACTGGCCAGAGTGGTGTGTGCCACCCATAGAACTGCACAAATTACAATAAACACTTAAAAAAGCGCACAAAAGTGACCTCAAGAAAAAAACCAAATAACAATAACAACAAGAAAATCAACACAAGATGCAGCAATGCAATCAAAACAAAAGCAATTCAGCTGCGACCAAGTGTTGCAAACAAACAAAGGAATTGCAGCAACAGCTGCTTTGATGTTTGGGTCAACTCACCGGAAAGGCGCGTATGCGCATCTTTCCCTCCTTTTTGGGAGCGGTGCCCCTGACGCTCATGTTCTGTAGACGGCGACAATTCTCCTCCACTTTTTCACTCCACTCAAAAGGCCGGTGGCGGCGTACTGGCGGACACGGGCCTGCGGCAGTGTTGTTGGCGTCGGCGACGGCAGCGACGGTACCGGGGCGGACGTGCAACTGGATGGCCGTGCAGCAGCTTGTTGTATTTGTTGCAGCAGTGCCGAGCAAAAGATGATCAATGAAAAACTGAAAAGTTGAACCGTTGCGGGGTCAAGTGTCCCGATCTAGCGGCGCTAACTTCTAAGCGCCAAATTGGTTTCACTTCTTTGGATCGTACAAAGACTGCTCCAATTGCTTTGCCAGATGACTGTTGCTCCTTTCGAGACGTTGTTGGTGTGGTGTGGCCAATGTGCTTCTGCAATTGTAAAGATGAAATTGGAATTAACGTTGGAATTTATTTACTCGGATTTTTAGCGTTGTCGAAAAACTACTTTGTCACTTTGGGAAGCCGGAGCGAGAGAAGACAAACAAATAAGACAAAACAAGATTATTTCAGGCTTTCGACAGATTTTCGTTCTTCGCTGTCAGTCACACGCCTCCTGCACCACTGCACCGCCTTCTGAAAAACAATCACCTCCTCAGCGGCAACGCTCCTCAACGATAATTCATGCAGCGCACAAATATCTGTGACGACCAGCGCCAGGCAATTTTTACCTTTGCGGTATTTTCGCCAAATAGAACTTCCACAATTGCAAAACCTACTGGAAACTATTAGCGAAATTTTAGTCAATCGCTTTTGCTTTACCAGCAAAAAAACACACCAAAAATGAATGCTCCGTAGAGAGAGACAAATAGAAAGTGGTGAGTAAAATAGGATATACGTGCAAGGTGAGAACTAAACGCGCTCATGACTGCATTTGGCTGGCAATAATAAAGCAAATATGGAAAAACTGCATAAATTTTTAATTCATCAATGAATGAAAAAATTGAATAAAAGTCGCGCAACTCGATTAGTAAATATTGAACGCTTCTGCTTAAGGAATCACTTTAGTGATTTGTTTTTGCTATTCACATACGAATTGGTGCTGGCAATGCCTTTTGCTGATGAATCGAATGAATAGTCAAATTCGCAGCCGCTCAACACAACCGATTGTGGTGAATATGAGAGCGTAAAGCAGAGCTGATGAAATTGGACAACTCAGACAGCTGGATTTTAAGAGGTTATGGATTAAACACAGACGAACGGTAAAAGCGCAGGACAACACGTATAAAAATGGCTTTACTGAAGGGCTGGCGCTATGCGGGCTTCATCTCGTGCGTTGTGGGCGTCATTGGACTGGCCCTCTATCCCATCATCGTAGACCCCATGCTGGATCCGGACAAGTACAAAGAGATACAAAAACAAACAAGAGCGGGCATCAACCAGGCAGACATACAACCGGGCAATATGAAGGTCTGGTCAGATCCATTCGGACGCAAATAAGTACACGCGCACTTGAGTTGTCGTGTTATTTATTGTTTAGTTGAGTAAATAAATGTATATGTAAAGTTTGCAATGGACTCTTGGCATTTTATGTAATGTTGAACATTTAGGGGAGTCGTTCAGTGATGCCATGCAATTTGCAGCTGTGGTAGGCTTCAAGCGCTTTCATTCTGTGAGCACAGGAATCAAGTGTCGGGAATAACAAATCAAATTTATTCAATTCCATTCATTTTATGCCTTTGGTGCGCTGAATAAGAGTAGTTGCACTCAATTTCATGGGCCGGCATAAACATAAACAAATATCGGTGGCACCACTAGCGCGGTATCAAAACACTTTGCCAACCATGATACCACAATTCCACCACAGCACAGATCTCCATACACACACACACACACACGCTTTCGTACGCGACGAAACTCAAGCGTAGGAAATCAATTCGGCTGGCAATTTCACTTTCGCTCAATGGATATGAACTCGTTACCAACTACTCAATCGCTGACACTATGTTGCTCAGCTATGTTTGGCACACAATCCAACAGCATTCACGGCAGTTTTTATTAGCGACTAGTTCCGTTTGATTTACATTAATATGCGATAAACACAAAAACGACGTCAAAATTCTCACTGCACAAGGGAACTCAACTCGTGGTGGGTTGGTGCGCAGCTAGGCAAAGTGTTTGACAGCTGAAGCAGCGATGAACTGCGAACAGTTGCCTGTTGAGTATGTTCGGGCAGCGAGTAGAATAAATAATTTTTATAAATTTATCACAAAAAGTTATATTTACTAGAATTTTGAATAAATGTAAAATATTTGTTTGCTTAGAATAAACACATTTACAGGTTTCAGAGTTTGAAGATTCAAAACTGAGAAAATGGGGCATTGGGTTGGTTGATGGCAACTAATCTTAATAGTCCAAAAATTTCAGCAGACACTGGTTTTAATAGTGAAAATGTATAAAATAGTAGTAAAAGCTGGTAAGATTTAATTTTGTAGCTTAAATTTGTTTTGCACACAAAATTCTTGAATTGGTAACAGTTTTGTAGATGTGTGTTGAATTTCCGCTATATAAACCGGATGCGGTTGTGGTCAATATGGCAACACTGTGTGATTAACTGTTTTTGCTTAAAAATTGTTAAATTCAACCTGTGCAAGTGAACAATTTGTATTATAAGAGTTAAATATTGTTATAGGAGTTAAATATTTACAACAACTATAAAAACAACAATTGGACCAAGCAACTACAGTTTGAACGTTGCAACTTTGTAAAACATGAATTACTTGAGCTCTACTGCTGCTTGGCTCATCACAGACCACTGCTTCCAATCGACGCCAGAAAACCCCTGGAACTGGTATTCTTCCAATCGACTCCAGTTAACTCCTGGAACTGGTGTTAAGCCCAGTTAAGTGACTTCTTACCGATAACAAATCGTCGTCTTCGATTGTAATGCTTCACGTCAATGGGCTGCGTTGCCTATTTACCGTTATTTGATAATTGCTCAGTGCGTCTGCGCAAGTCTCATTGCCTGTAAGTATTTATAATTTCAAATTTGCAACAACAACAACTTATTGCTGGGCCCTGACAGTGTGCGGCATTCACTGCTTTGATGCTCTGCGCCGTGCAACTTTTCTATTATAAACGGACAAATTTATTGCAAAACGCTGTGTAATTTGAAATTACACGCAGCTACATAAATTCTCATTAGAGCTGCGCCAGAGCAGTGCGACCAAGAGCAACAACTAGGCGATCTCATATGAGCAGCAACGCAGATCGGCGATAGCCAAATTTGTGTTGCTGCAGCAGCACAGAAGTGGACAAAAAATATGAGGAAAAATCTGTTGCAGCTGCAAATTAATGTTGGCACATTACACGATCGACATAAGGAACAACTTCTATATGTTCGTTTTCTTGCTGCAATTTCGTATTTGCAATGCCAAACGATTTATTATGCGATCTGCTGCTGCTCTGCTTCTAAATATCTGCTCGCTTCTTTGCTTTTATCAATAAAGGGCGGTCAACGCCCACGGCAGATTGATGGCAAACGTGCGCACAACAAATGATACCAAAAGTCCATGCAATATGTGAATGTTGTGCGATTGCATGGCGTTTGTTTTGCGGCTTCTTTGTCTATGTTGCTCTATGAAATATTCCTCATACATATGTGTTTGTATGTACTTCTGCATGTGTAGCCATATTTTATGTTTGATAAGGAAATTATAGTCGGCTCCAGTCGATTTCAGATATTTTGCAACCATAACCTCAGCACGTTTGCTGTGTCTTATAAGTGCTGGAAATTGCACGTTTGTGCTGCTAGTTGTTGCCTCAAAGGAAATGACCAACGTTTGCCACCTTTGATATCACACACACACACACACATCCTAGGCGTGTAATTTACTACGTCTGCTTTTAATTAACCTCGCTCTGGGTTGTAAGCGCATTTTGTTGCGGTTTGACTGTTGTTGTTTTGTCTGTGATTGTTGTTGTTAATGCAGCTAGAATACAACCGTAGCGAAATCTGCAAAGCAAATCTCAATTGATGCCCTTTACAAGAGAGTCCAATAAATACGGTGTTGAATGGGGAATGGGGCGTAGTTGGAGAATGTTACGTGAAGCGATTTTTTTATCTGACAAGTTTTAATGACTAACAAAGATTTCCATTGAATAATAAAATCAAAAATTATAATTGTTAAAACTTTGTGTACCAAAAGAAAAACATTACTTTGAAAAATTCCTTCAAATTATACTTAACCCTCTAAAGACCTATTTTTGTTTTCCAATAATAAATTCACTTTCAATTCCGCTCGGATTGCAGAACACCTCTTCAAATCGGAATAGGATTTAATTCCGATTCAAATCCGATTCCGACTCGGATTCTGGAACAGGGCTGATTACTTTGAAAACGTCCTTCAAATGGTACTTAAACAATTAGTAAATATATTTTTTTATTTTGTTTATTTATTAGTTTAGATTAGCCAATGAATACAATACAAATTATTTTAAGTTAAGTTGAACACATTTTAAATGTAAACAAATAAATGTTAAACTACTTTTAAAAAATATTTAAAGAATACCTACATGAATCGATGTTTTTGAAACTGAAAAATCAATCTCAACAATTTTGGAGATTCTATTGAACTCAATTAAGGCTTTGAAGATTGGTGCATTTCGCGCATACAGATCCCTTAAAACGCCCAAATGGAAGAACTCTGAGCAACGAAGAGATTTAGCTGAAATATTCAGAAAAATCCTCACGAGAAGTGTGGGACAGTCAACCACACCACAAAGTTTATTAAAGCCGAAAGACAAAGGCAGGATTGTTCTCCTACTTTGTTCTCCTCTCTTTGTGTAATGTTGTGTGACTATCAAAATAATAAAACTCATACGAAAACTTACCAAAAATTTTGTAAAATCACTTACAACTAAGTTTCAATCAGCTAGTCTCATGCTTGAGTCAACATAACTTGGCAGTGGTGCATTCTCGTATTAGTTTCAGACCTTGAAACCGCCAAAACAGATTCAAGATTATAAAGAAACATTTCATTGAGCATGTTTTTCAAGTAATTCAAGTGAAAACGTATAGTTTTCTGTAATTTCTAAGTCCGGTATATGCTTCACATGCACAGATATATGTACGGAGTTAAAAAATATTGTTACGAAAATGACTTCTCTGAGTTCGTTTCTGGATTGTGCTTGAAAAAAACAAATTCAATGCAATATTCAGCGCAAAACGCAGTCAGAAACCAATAATCACTTTATTTACAGATTTACACTTTGCTTGTATCTACACTTGTTACTACTTTGCTGGTTCAAATCAGACTCGACCATCTTCGCTGCACACTGCTGCCTTTCATACCTGTCTGGTTATCACGCCGACTGTTCTCGCACATTCCAATTGGACAATGCTTGACCGTTCTCGCACAGCCCATTACCATCGCGAATCATCCTTGCCATATCGGAATTATAGCAAGTTTGCCGTACTCCAAAGTGCATGCCTAAAAGTATGCTTGGAAAAGCATTCATGCATAGCACAGCACAGAGTGCCTCATCGTTACAATATCATGTATTATCTATATTCAGATTTTGGTCCTTTAAGTTGTCAAAATGGCAATTTTCAATTAAAAAGAAAATGTTTAATTTCCTTTAATCTTTAATTACAAAGCACTCAAACGATTAACTCTTCGGATTTTAACCCACTAATTGTTCACAAAAGGAACAACATTCTGAAAGCAATGTTGCACATAATTCTCTGGTATTTTACCCTAGAAGGGTAATCATATTTTACATGCGTTGCAGGTAATCTTCGTCGAAACGACGAAGTCGTATTCAAACCCAATTTTTGGATTAACTAGAAATCGTATAAACTTCAACTTTATTATATACAGGGTGGTCCATCTAGCGTTTGGAATTTGAACTACGCTTTATTTCGAGAATGACAGTCCAAATCATTTGGACCAAATGTCATTCAATTTGTGTTCGTAATTTAGTTAAAAGTTTGACTTTTACGAAATGCGACGCTATACGCTTGAACAAAATTTAGAAATATTGAGAACTTACTTCCAAAGTGGAGAGTCTTTAACCCAAACTGTAAGAAATTAAAAAAAAAACGATTAAAAAAAAAGATTGGCCTTCAACTCAGTTTGTGGATCAATTTGTGAAGCGATCTCGTGAAATTGGATCGTTAATGGACAAAACAACCTGTTCCCGTTCTTGTACAGTTTGTAGCCGAAAATGTGCATGAACATCCATCAACGTCAACTCGCCATCGCTCTCAAGAATTGAACATTTCCCGCATTTCTTTGATGAGAATTTTGCATGAAGATCTCAGTATGAAGGCTTACAAAATTCAATTGGTCCAAGAACTCATGACCATCCGGCACGTAACAAGGAGAACTTTGAAGAAATGTATGTGGTGTTTGTCGAATCAACGAAGGTTACCCTTCTAGGGTTAAAATGTCAAGGAATTCACTTTCGGAATGTCACAACCGCTCTGTTTCACTCTCCTCTCTATCTGTCTCCCTTCAATTCACCATCTCTTCATGTCTTCTTTTATAACAAAAACAAAAAACTCTACTCTTTTCTATTCTGCCTTGTCGACTAAAACCCCCTTAAATGTCTACACTAACCACATTCTAGTGCCACCTTTGTGCCTTAAATGCGGCCTAAACTCTCGCGCTATCTTAGCCAGCGTCTGTCCGGCCATAACTATTTTTCACTTGTGCCACAATTTATACGCAACAGCGCAGCCGAATCCACGTTTTGCAGTGCAGCAAAGGGCCTCAAATGGCAAAAATACCGATGCTGAGATTAAAAGGTGATTCCCTTTGCCTGCTGCAGCGGCCCATGTACGTCGCGACGGCTGGTGCGAGCAGCCCCACACACACACACACACACACATACACATGTACGCACTCAAAACGCGCTGGCCAACATCAAAAATGTAATCTTTGTTGTACGGTGGCAGGATTATTACCATGTTGCCGGCATTAACATCATGCCACTGAAATTCAACAACAAAAACAACAACAGCAGCAACAAAAAAATCACCATCATTACGGCAACGCTGCGCTAACACAACCATTGCAACTTGTGCCTGGTTTGCCAGCGTTTGGGCCCAATTTGAATATCACTGCATGCAGCAACAACAACCACACAACAACAACACCTGCACAGCTGCATGTAAACACCTATGGGTTGCACGCCTGTGCGGTGCAAGAATGCTTTGTGTGGTGTGGCAGTCGTTGCGATTAAATGAAGCTGTTTCGGTTAGAATTTCAAGGACAACGCAAACAGCGGCCAAATGTTGAGGTTAAATGGCAACACAACGCAACAACACAGACAGACAGCACATTCGAAAAGCCAAAGAAGCCAAAAAGGTGCTGACAGGCGCGTTCGAGCGTTTGCAATTGTTTTGAATACAATTCCTGCAATTGTTATGGTTTTATAAATGACAGTGATTACCCGCGCCCGGGGGGAGTGCAATGCGAGCATCGCATTTGAAATGATTTTCCCAGAAATTTGCAGTTGTTGTAAAAGCAAAACGTCTGCAATTGCAAGTATCGGTGTAGCGAGACAACATCAATCGAATCGAACACATTGTGTGCGTTGTCAAGGAGCCAAGGATGATGCAAGCAGGTGTTTGTTGAACCGGAATTGTCAGTAGGCGCTTTGGTGGTTGGCATAGATACTTTTCAGGGTAAATGTGAGTTTTACTTAATTTTTATTTACATAATATGTATTTATAAAAATTTTTCTGTTTGAATTTTAAGTCTGGCTCGGCAATTGTGTACACGGATGGGTCACTGGTGGATTGTAGCTCTTTCAGTGGACTCTTTTCCAGTCACTACTTTGTCTTTCAAGCGAAAGTGTTTGCCATGTCGGTAGCAGTGCTTGAGCTGGTGGGCCTCTGGGACCCGAACCCTTCATTGGGTTGGAAAAAATGCAATAGCAGAGTCACTAAAACTCAAGGAAAGAACCAGGAATTCATATCAGTGTTCTAATGCCTCAGGCCTTAGCCAATCGAAAATCTTGATCATAGGTTATAACCCCAAATGGCGCGAATAATGTCTCAGACTGAGAAAGAGCAAGCTTAGACAAATCACCGGTCTCCTAACTGGGAACTGTAGACTGAATAAACATATGCATACAATCAGGTTAACGTCTATTGACTCTGCGAAAGAGAATCTTAAACACATCATTCAGCGGATGTGATACCTGGATCAATTCTGGTTTGCAGAAAATAACATCAAACACCTAAATCCCGTGAGTTACTAAGCTTCATTAAGTCAGTGGGTCTAGAGAACTCAACAACTTGTAGGGGCACAATAGATTACTATTAGTCTCAGTGCAACAAACCCCAATAAATTCTATTCTATTCATTGTGACAGCCGAAGGTGTTCATTGATGGTCCTTGGCCCAATCGGAAGAACTATCTGCTGGGCTTAGGAATGAGTGACTTGAGAACTATCATAGGATCCATCACATGTTTAGCTCTTGAACAAAGGCTGACGGGATGTGGCAAGACTAACGGCAGTCATTGTTGGTCACTGGCCCATTGGAGAGCACGCGGCAAAAATGAAGATTCCACATAATACCAGAAGGAACGAAGGAAAAGGAAACCGTTCACCATTTCCTCTGCGCCTGTCCGGCTCTATCAAGAAGGAGATGGAAAACGTTGGGAAACCCGATGTTTCAGACTTTCGAAGAGATAGCAAAGTGCAGCATAAACTCACTACTCTCTTTCATTAACATCTCGGACTGGATATAAAGGATATGTATGGATATACACATATAAAGTCCAGAAGACACCACACAATATACCTTAGGGTACCTACCGGAAATTGTGGTATCAAAACGGGGTTAACGCGCTAGTTGGATGTTGGAACATCGCGACTTGAACCAACGAATCACAGGTTTTATTCCGTCCAACCAGCACCAGATTAGGATTGGGGTAAACGACTCGGCTTTATGCGACATGTGCCCTGAAGGCGACGAAACTTCGGCGTACTGCAAATGCGAATGGTCAGCTTTCAGCTGGTAGAGTAAGAGAGAGCTACTGGTATTTGAACTAACCGGGATCCAGAGCCTTAAGAACCCTTCTTAGGGCAGCTGCGAACTTAAATGCAACAAACCACTGTAGACTGGTAGTCTTTCTGACCCTTAAGGCTTTTAAAGCGCAGCTAAGTGTTTCATTGAAACGAACGACAAATTTACTTACTGAGAGCTGTAAAAAAGCCAATTAATCTTTCAATAAGCAAACAAGCAACGTACAGCTGAAAGAAAAAAAATAAATAAAAATATTGCTCAAGTATTTGCAGAAGTGAATTTGTATAAAATAGCAAAATAATACGCACAGCTCATCCATCAAGCGCGAGCAATGTGCGGGAAATTGTCAGCGCTAAAGCCACAAGACGCCAGCAGCCATTTAGCGTCGCGCATGTTGACCGAAATTTCCAAATTCTCAACGCTAAAATTGCTAACGAACTATGCGCCGCATTGAAAAAGATTGATTTGCCTTGGCGCACACACCACGTCCTCAAGCCGCTCCAGAACACTTAGAGGCCGCGCAAGGTTTTGCGCGTAGAGGCAATTTAAGGCAGCGCACCTTTAGCTCGACTGCTTGCTGCCTTCCTTGCCAGGCACATTTTAATGGCATAGGATATCCTTTTGTTGCTAATGTTTGAGTTATATCGTTGGAATTTCAAGTTGAGTGCGTGTGTGTGTGTGTGTGTGCGAGTATGTTAGATATGCTAATACCGCCGAAGGGAAACTGCTGCGGAAACGGAAAGTTGCCATGTTGTCATTAATAAAATTGAAACTCATTAGAAAGCCGAGTTATGAATATTTTAAAGAGCGTTCGAACAGAGCGCGCTGCGGCCCCGAAAAGGACCAAACTGCAGCAGAATGTGTGCGCTGCTGCGAAGCGAAGATGAAAGCGCACATTGGCATTTTGGTTTCATTTCATTGTTGTTGTGGTTCTTGTTCTTGTGGCGTTGGTTCTTGTGTGGCACGCCAACAATTTGCAAGTTATAGGCACATACCACGACTGCACAACCTTTTGTTGTTGAGTTATGCTAATATTGGCTTCAAACACTAAATAATTCAAATTTCCAGGTACGAACGAGTTGAATATTTCGACGCAAATCTTTGCCTGGGGCATGTGGGCATGCAAATTGTGGCCAATAATAAAAGCGAAATTAAAGAAAAACCACCAAAGACGATGCCGGGCAGTCAGAGTCAGTGTTTCGTTTCAATAGGTTTCAATAGCTTTGAAATGCTAACCCAAGTTTGCGTGGCATAGCCGAAGCAGGGCCGCTGGCATGGGGCATTGTGACGAGTGTCACGTGGCATATAGCAACGTTGTAAACCGGCGCAATATGCCGCGTGTGCAGCATCAACATTGGCAAAGTTTTATTGTTTTGCCAAAAGTTTGACGCTTTGCCAATTTCGTATTGTTCGCACGGTTGTCAAGGACTTTTGTTTGGAGTGTGAAGTGGATAAGCCATTCCTTTGATGTGCTACCAGTGGTTATTGGCCATCAGGTGAAAAACAAAACAAAAACCAACTTGAAGCAACATCATACAACACACACATTCTTATCGCAAATGGCCAAGCACGTGCTGCATGCCAAGAGAGCCAAAGACGTCGAGAGTGTGAGAGAGAGAGAGAACGAGTACATGTAAGGAGTTGTACAGGACATGCGCTGTGGTTGGCTGATTGAAAAAATGCTTCAATGAAATTCTTATCAGCAACTGTCAGTTGCACTAATGCTGCTGGCGATAACAGGCAGCGGTCTGACAATTGATTTAAATTGTTTAAACTTCTTAGCGTATCATGTTACGGATGAACTGACTGTGAGATTGTTTGTCTTGATTTACTATCCTGAAGTCATCAATTGATTTTCCCTTCTGGCAAAGTACGAACATGGAAATCTTATTGAAAAAAATTAAAATCGAACTTCTTTCTTACCTTAGATGAGGTTGAAGTGGCAGCGTTCTTCTGGAAAAGTTCACTGAAGTACAAATAGATGTTTCGTTGTGATACCACAACTAAAATCTAACTTCTTCCTTACCTTAGATGAGGTTGAAATGCCAGCGTTTTTTTGAAAAAGCTCACTAAATCACAAGTGGATGTTTCGTTGTGATACCACAATGGGACAGCGCTAGGAACCACAAGGATTTCAATATGAACCTCGATATTTTCCTCATATACAGAGATGAGGGTTTAGTTAGACCTACTTACTTAGTTCCAGTTGGTCACACCAAGATAGGACCTTCTCAACTTGGTACTGCCACCGGAGATACGGCCTCCTTCTTCGCCGTCAACCTCCCACTACCGCATCGAACACCTTTTTCGACGGAGCTTCATTTTTCATACGGCAGACATGGCCAAGCCAGCGTAGCCGCTGGATGTTAAATCTATTCTTGGTCATACCTACCAGGAATTGTTGGTCACTCACAGACATTGGCAACTGAAATCCAGCACAGTTTCTTATAAATCTTTGGGAACTGTAACCATGGCAGGGCTCGTTGAGTGGCTAAGCCAGTGAGTTTAGTCTATAAGGACTCATCTTTCGGCTCCTAAGATAATATTGTATATCTATGCTTTAAAATAGCTTCAAAACTAACATTACAAAAAATCTATATTGACGATAAAATTCCTTGATTTCTTGTCTCCCTGAAGCCTTCATTTCCCTATACACCTCGTAGCGCCACTTGAGGTCGACTCGAATCAAGCAACAGCACTCATCATAGGCACAGTTATTCGAAATATGCTCTCACTAACTGTGAGCGCATTGTGCGCTCTCTCGCTCTCACACTCTCTCACCTGCACTGTTAACGTCTTCCAGTTTACTGTTAACGTTCGTTTGAACCCAACACAAATGTGTGTTCTTTTGCCGCTTTTAACTTGGCCTCCTTTCGGTGTCTTGCGTTGTTAACTTTTGCTATTTAGCGCCGCAACTGCCGGCTGGACACCAGCTACGAATTGCAAGTCAAATTGTTAAAGTCAATTGCTGTGCGGCTGGCAGAGCGCCTGCCTGTCCGTCAAGGCAGCAGCCTGTTTGCGCACACGGCATTTCTTTCGTTTTGGCTTCTTCATGGTCATTGTGTTCATTAGATATTTCGACTAATGAGGGTGAAATGTTATTGTTGTTGTTGTTGCCATCGTTCTAGCCATTTTTCCATAATGTATGCTGTTGTAATGTTTTTTTGTTGCCGCTGGCCAATTGTGCTAAAAACGCACACATCATTAATGTATCTTAACGTTTATTTTCGGCTTAAAGTGTGCATTCGGTGTCTTTTACTCGACACATTTGTTTCTCACCTACGACATTCACTTTTCGAAATTTTCCTTAACTTAATCAATTCCATCTATGCACCGTTTTACTTACTGGCAATTGCCGCTCTTTATTGGTTGCAATGTGAATGGTGGCGCTGTGTGCCATTCTGGTCAGTTGCATTGTCTCGCTGGCGCATGCGCAACGATTTGCTGCCGCCAACACTCGATTGGCACTGCTGCAGTCTTGCTTAACCGGTGTATGCGGTCACTGGCTACACTGGCCGCACGTTGTACGCATCGTTCGTCATAAATTGTGTTTGTGACTTTTTTGTGTAGAAAAACTTTGCAGCATGAGTTGGCACAAAATCGCCAATCGAGATCGACAAACTTGTAATTAATTGCTGTTGTTTTTTTTTTGGTTGCTGAGTAGTTGACGTTTTTCAAATGATTTGATTTGCAGCACGCTGGACAGTTGCACACGTGATGCTGGCAACATGAAATGATGCGACATGGTTGCCGAGCTTTGACTTTAGTTCAATGTTATTTTTCAAAATTAATTGGTTTGGTTTGTCAGTGAGTTGGAGTCATCAATTAAGACAGAGAAGGAGTCTTTAATACAGAGTGAGAAGGAGTCATAGGTAGCATAGTATAAATGTTGTAGCATTTCAGTCTTGGCTCCGCCAAATCAGCAAAGGAGCTAGTCAGACTCTTCTCTAGGAAGAGGGAGTCATAACTTGAAAATAAATTTGATTCTTAAGCAACTAAATTCCGCTTAAAAGTATACAACTTACCTTAGCCGCTGCCATGGATCGGTGAATTAAAGAGTAGTATATTTTTAGTATACTTTTTGGCTGAATGTTTTTTAAAAATGCTTGTAAGCCCTTTGGTAGCTACAATGTAAAGGACTTCAGGTAGGTGAAGGACTTCTGGCTGAAGTCTGAAAGTCTGTAAAGTTTTTTTTACGTGATAATAAATGACTAAGTTTTGCTTTTTCCTTCTTTGACCAATACTCAGCATAGCGTAAAGTTTGAGTTTGCTTATGTTAATAAATTTTTTTGAAAGGACACTACGGACTTTTAATGCCTGAATTTTGCGAGCTTTGACTGAGGCTAACTTTTACTCAAATTCTTTAGATTTTTCATTATCTAAAAACTTTTAAAAGGCTTATAATATAAATATTTTAATTTTACACTTTTCTATAAAAATTATTTTATTTTATAAAAATTACTTTATAAAAAATGGTAAAGAAAATACAAACTTTAAATAGTAAAGTAAAATGATATATTAAATATTTTATTTTAAAAATATATTTTAAATTCACAATTAAAAAAAATTAATTCATTTTTTAATTTAATGAAATTGTGATTCAACAATTTAACAAAATTTGTTGTTAATTCTATAAAAAATATACATATAAATTTTTACAAAAATATAAATATACAAATTATATAAAGAAATAATAAAAAATTTATATAGAGATTACAAAATTAAAATAAAGGAAAATAAATAAATAAAATAAAAATTGTTGTTAAAACAAAATTACATAAATTTCTGAACCAACCGAAGTTGTAAATTAAAATGAATAAAATAAACAAAAAACTAACGACAAATTATATAACAAATAATAAATAGAATTTATTAAAAAAAATGTTAATAAATTATATATAAATTATAAAATTATTAATAAATTCTAAAAGTAGAAATTACCTCATCAAAATAGGGGGAAAAATAAAATAATTAAATTTAATATTTTTTATTAAAACAAAATCACATTAATTTTGAAACCAACTGAAATTGTGAATTAAAATTAATTAAATACAAATTGACAGAAAATAAATAAATAAATTAGTATTTTTGTGATAAAGCTGATAATGATCTCTAGTTCACGCTTATCCAAACTTTTGAATGGGTCTCGACAGAAATGGATTCTCACTGCACGATGTAATGAATGATTGAACGATCTTGGCTTTTTCTTTTCTTGACCAACACTCAGCAATTCCCAAAAACGTTTTTCGTAGATATTTAGATCCTTAGATCTTGAATTCAAAAATAGAAAACTTTTATGGCATAAAAAAAAGAAGAAGGAGATATTTTGTGTAGAAGAAATTAAAACAAAATCAAAT
This sequence comes from Melieria omissa, assembly GCA_963971225.1. Lineage (NCBI taxonomy): Eukaryota > Metazoa > Arthropoda > Insecta > Diptera > Ulidiidae > Melieria > Melieria omissa. Next base: position 146,187,275 of record OZ020267.1, read on the forward strand.
TACAACATAAGCAACAAAGGAAAGAAAAGAAATCAGCGAACGTTGTATAGTCTTCGTCTTTTAGAGGGCAGCTGCCTTATCTAACCTAATCCACAGTTTCTGCTCAAAGGAATTCATTTAGTCTACCAACTATTGTCTCAATGTTCTACTTGTTAGATTTTTGAAGGATTTTAGTTAAGTATTTAGTTATTTACTTATTAAAAAATCTAAAAATACATTATTTAAAATTACTAGTACAAACCATCTAACAATGTTAATGACCATTGGATCAATGAAAAGCCTCGAGATTTTAATACCTTTTATCTCCACTACATCTGCATTGATATTCGCAGCAAAAAGTCTAAAATTGTTTTCAAAAATTTAAGTTATTTTAAAGTCCACACCTCAAATCAGTCACTGAGATAAAAAGTAGCAAGCCGCAGTCGTCTGCATCCACCTGCCCGCAGCGCTTCAACAGCAGCCTCGCACTCACAATCGCTTCGGCCATGCAGCCCGTGTGGGGCCGCGGCTAACTTCGTAACATGTGCTGCTGTCGTCTATTGTCTATTGTCTGTTGCTGTTAGCCCACTTCCAGCGGCATTTTCTGACCACTGTTAACCACTTGGAATGTCCGTTTTGCCGGCTGCTCTTGGCGCGCACTGTTAACAGCTCCAGCCGTGGCCGTTTCGTCTGTGTTGGCGGCTGTTACTGGCGGTTGACTGGTTTGTGTTTGTGCCGGCAGCGCGCACTCGACGCATTCGTCGGCGGCGGCATTCGCGGCTGCTTTCAGTCACCTGTTAAGGTTCCAGTGTGCCACAACGCGTCTGTGGGCAACTCGCATCCGCAACTCGAGCGCTAAACAAAACGACGTGGCAGTGTGCAGTGTGCAGCTCTGATCCGATACATCTCGATCCGATCTGATCTGATTTCCTTTAATCTGTTTTTTTTTTCGATCTGATTTCGTTTTGATTTCTTCTCTTCGACTGCTCGTCTCGTTCGTCGCGCATTCGACGTAACGCTGCCGCTGCGTTTGTGTTAGTGCGCCAATTTGGTTTTGTATTTTATATTGAAAAAGAAATAATTTTTATTTTTGTGTTCAATATAAAGGTTTTTGTTGCTGTTTGCATTTCTAATCAACTCGTGTTTAATGCGTTCGCGTTCGCAATTCGCAATGGTGCGCGCGCGCGCAGTCGCTCGTGCTAAACGGCTGCAGCGGTGTTTTGTTGTTTTTTTGCGCGTCGTTGCCCATTAAATTCGACTTTCATTTGCGATTAACAACAATTTACGATTTCAATTGAATTAAATTACAAACTCTGATTTGATTTGCAATGAAAACAATAACCAACAACAAACCAATAGCCGAGCAAACCAACTATGAACAATTACAGTACAAACCAGTTCTAAGCAACAACAACACCAACAACAATGGTTACAGTGCACAGCGTTCATATCGTCGGGCAGCCAAGTGGGCAACTTGTGCAACGGTTTCGGTCAGCGCTGCGGCCGTTTGGTTTGGGCTCGTCGCACCCCAGCGGCCGCATTGCCCGTCTAAACGTGGTCAATTCGCGTACCGTTAGCGTGTACGCTGGCGTGTGATTGCCGTTCGGGGTTTTTTTCGGCGCCGCTGCAGTGCGTGGAGCGTGCGCACGCCGCGCTCCACAAGTGTTAAATCGCAACTGTTGGCTGCGTTGTTTGCGCTTCTCGTTGATTTTGTCTTTCAATTAAATATTTTTCGGTTTTTTCATTTATGATTTTGATTTTGTTTTGTTTTTGTGTGATTGGCTTTAAACGTCTAGCGTGTCCGTTAGTCTTTGCTTTACGATTCATGCGCTGGCGATTTGGAATTGTAAATTGTTAACGGTGCACGTTGGCTGAACCGGCAGCCGGTGTCGACGTTGGTCAATTAAATGTCAAAATGCCATACATACATTTAATTTTTTTGGTGCGAGACTGCGAGGCGCGCTTGGAGGTTGAGTTGCAACTGGTTGTTCTTGTTGTAATGAAATAAAAAAGATGAAATGAATTATTTTGATTTGCGAAAAGTGTGCAAGTCAACTGTTGCAAATAATAAATAAATACAAAAACTTATAAAATGACAACAAGAATATTTCAAAATTGTATTTAATTGCTCTGATAGTAATTTTAAATACTAATTTGAAGTCATAACAATTGGGCTGAAATGTTTGTAGGCTAACATAGAAAAATAACACAGTATAAACAGTGTTAGAGTAGGAAAGTGTTAAAGAAGAAAAAACAAAATAAAATTAAAAAGCAAAAGTGGGTTGGATCGAAAAACCAATGTTTAGATATTAAAATATAAAAATATGTGCATAAAAAGATTCATTACTGAAACGCAGGTATAAATATTTATTACAACAAATAAATTTTAAAATCAAGTTAACTTTTTAATTGAACAAAATTGATAATTAATGTGAATGAAATAAAACAATTAACAAGAAACTACCAAAAGAAAATTTCCAAAAATATCGAAAAATTTTTATCAAATTTATTATAATAATTAAAAATAAAATATTTTATAGAATATTTTAAAGAAAATACAAAATTAAAGTAGGTAAAGAAATATTTATGAATACTTTAAATATTTAAATTTGAATCATATTAAAAAAAAAGTAATTAATTTTTTAACTGAATGCAAATGTAAATTAACACTTTAACAAAGTTAACAATAAATCCTATAAGAAATTATAAATACAAATTATTAAAAAATATTAAAATAAAAAAATATTCATGATAATTTTAAATATTTTATTTAGAAAATATCTTTTAAAAATTAATTAATTTTTTAACTGAATGAAATTGTGAATTAAAAATTGAACACACTTAACAACAAATTCTATAAAAACTTGTACATATAAAATATAAAAAAATATTAAAATAAAAAATAAAAATTATATATAAAGAAACTATACAAAAATTGATAAAATTAAAAACAAATTAAATACAAATTTTGTTATTAAAACAAAATCACATTAATTTCTGAACTAACCGAAGTTGTGAATTAAAAAAATAAACAAAAAAATAAACGAAAAATTATATAAACAAATACAATTAAAAATTATAAAAAAATAATATAAAAAATTTATATTACGAAAATTACATTGAAAAATTATATGAAACTGTTATAGAAAACTCAAAATTATAATTGGAATAAAGTTGAAAAAATGAAATTTTATATTTTTTTATTTAAACAAAATCACATTAATTCCGAAACCAACCGAAATTGTGAATTGAACTAAAAAAACTGACAACAAATTATATAAAAAATTAAAAAATTATAAAAAAAAAATTCTAAATAAAAAATATTGAAAACAATGTTATTGAAACCATGTTGTATAAAAAAATTATTTAACAACTTATACAGCAAATTAAAAATTAAAATAGAAAACATTTTGTAATAATTTAAATTAAATTTAATATTTTTTATTTAAAATAAATCACATTAATTTAGTTAATTGAATAAAAATTAATTAAATAAAAATTAAAAATAACTAAATTTGTATAAATTAATTAAAAATAACAATAATTAAATAAAATTTATTAAAAAAAAATTGACAACAAATTATATAAAAAATAAAATACAAATTACAAATAAAAAAATAAAATTATGAAAAATAAAAAAATTTAAATTAAAAAAATAAAAATAACAACTTCTAAATAACAAATATTAAAAACAATAATATTAAAACCATGTTGTATAAAAAAATTATTTAAAAACTTATACAGAAAATGAAAAATTAAAATAGAAAAATTCTACAACAATTTAAATAATTAAATTTAATATTTTTTATTGAAAATAACTCACATTAATTAAATAAATTGAATACAAATTAATTAAATAAAGAAATTTATATAAAATAATTAAATAAAATTAATTAAATAAAAATTGACAAAAAATTATATAAAAAATAAAATCACTCACATTAATTAAATAAATTGAATAAAAATTAATTAAATAAAAATTAAAAATATTTAAATTTATATAAAATAATTAAATAAAATTAATTAAATAAAAATTGACAAAAAATTATATAAAAAATAAAATACAAATCAAACATAAAAGAATTACAAAAAAAATAAAAAAAAATAAAAAAAAAAAAAACAAAAAAATTAAAATTAACAAATATTAAAAACAATGCTATTAAAACCATGTTGTTTTATAAAAAAACGATTTAAAAACTTATACAGAAAATTAAAACTAAATTAGGAAAATTCTTAAATAATTAAAATTTATTAATATTTTTTTAAACATAAAAAAATTTTGAAAATATATAAAAAATACAAAATTAATATAGTAAAAATTATAAAATAAATAATAAATTAAATATAAATTGATTATTTAAGTATTTTTTAATTAAATGAATTTAAATTGTATGAAATAAAAAAAATACTTGTTATTTAAAAAAAAATTGATTTTTTAAATAATGAAAAACAATAATGCTTGATTTTAATTAAAAATTAATTTAATAATAACAACAATTCATAGATAATTACCGCACTCGTTAAAAAATAATAATTTTCGAAATTTGGATCATTAAATTTGATAAACTAAGCAAAAAATGCATTTAATAGAAACGTATTATCATAAATTATTTTTGATTAATTAATAAACCTAAATAGAGTTAAACAAATAATAATTAAATTATAAAAATATAAAACCTATTAAATACTAAAATAATTCAGACACACATAGTGATAATTTAAAATAAAAATAAATAGTACTTTGTAACAAACATAAGTGATGAAAAGTTAGTAACGATCTGAGTATAAAAAGTCTAAAAATACTAAAATTACAAATAACTAATATTCTGCAACAAAATAAAAAACCACATAGAAACCAAAGCCAAATGAGACCAAAAATTAAATGCACCTATTAACTAAAATTTTTAAATGCAAAGCACACGAAAAACCATTTACTTATACTTCCATTTACAAATAACCAAAAAAAGTTAAAATTTATCAAATTTTCATAAATAAAAAATACCACTAATGAGTAACGACAACAACAAAAATAACACCATTAGTGCCTTTAGTTAAAAGTACACACGCACACAACAACAACAACACCAACAAATGAGGAACATTCTAATTTCCTTCAACTCAAACTCGAAACGTGCCTCACGGCCTAAAAATCAACCGACTTCCTGCGCTCGCTAACAGCTCTCGTCCCCTGTGCGCCTACCAACAGTTTTTTGTATCTTTGGCTACCTTCCGACCCCGCCCCTCGTCGCTGCTTGCCGCTAATGCGTTTATTTGATTTTCACTGCTTTTCCGTTTTGCGTTTACTTTTTGTTCATCTTTGGCTCTTTTTGCTGCTTAGAATATTTTCGGCTCCTTAGTTTATTTATATTTTCTTACTTTTGATTTTCGCCCATTTTCTCATTTTCTCGTTTTTCTTATCTCTTTTTCCCAATAAGCAGTTTTTTATGCTTTGTTCTGTGCTGTGTGTTTGTTATTGTAAAATCGCGCAGTGTTTTTCTTTTCACAAACAAACAAACTGACAAGCCAAACAACCAGCCAACAACAACAAAAACAACTAAGTGGAAAAAATCATAAGCGGCAAAAGGCGAAAAGGTAACGCAACGACGAAAAAGAAAAGCAAAAGTCGCCCCCAGGAAACGCTTACAAGAAAAGTGAAGAAATCTATGTATCTGTAGTGTGGTTGTTGTGCTGCCTTGCCTTCAGAAAGTCGCCCTTAGCGCTCAGAAAATTTCTGATAAAAAAAATATATCCAACGAAACGAAACGAGCGAATGAAAAAAAAAAACGCGTTGAGCACATAAAACGGAAAACATTGTCAACTCATAGATACAAATCACCAACAGCAACAACAACAATAATAACAACAACAAACACCAATTCACAACGACAACAATAACAACAAGCAACAACAACAACAGCAAAGCGTACCAACAACGAGCAGCAGTTGAAGTGCAGTTCAAGTAAATTTTTGAAGCCGTTCAACTTGAGGTGAGTAAATATTGAATGCCGGCAGCCCACTTTTAATTTGAATAAATAGCAGCTAAGCATTTTGTGGGCCAACGAATCCTACGAAAAGGCACAGAGTAGCAACTGGTAAAAAAAAAAACGAGATAGAAACAGGTTAATAAGGGTTAGGACACTTGGCTGACCGCTGGCCCCGCACTGTATACGAATTTATGTACCGTCAGCGCTTCAATGTGCAGCGAGCGATCTAAGTAGCTGGAAAAGCCGGGCTGGCGAACCTAGTTTTTTGTGCTCAATTTTTAAGATATATTTTCCTTAATTTAATGTCGTCGATTTGCCAAGTAAGAAAGTGCAAAGTGCTTTAAACCGAAAATTGCGGTCCAATGTGCTTTGAATTAAACAGCAACAACAAAAATCTGATTAATAATTACAGAGCTTTGTGTGAAAATTTTGAATTATTTATTTAAATTTAAAAGGCTACAAGTGATGAAAATTCTGTAATAGTTAATGAATTTTAGATGTTTTTGTTTGTGTTTATAAATTTGTATGGGATCTGCAAGTGAAATTTAAAGCCTTAAAGCCTTCATTGAGGGGTTAAGGTGGCTAATAGATCAACTCAGAGACTCAGTCTACGTCTCGTCAGTCTTCCTTTAAAAGGAAGATATTTTAAAAGGAAATTTTCTTTTACTTCTTGTGTCATTACGATGTCCTTGGACATCGGCAGACTTCGACCGTCGGTTCCTTTCGATCGATTGATCCATCCTTTCCTTAACAGTTTCCATTGGATCGTTGATAGATCAACTCAGAGCTTCAACCTCCTCTTTAACAAAGAATGTTTCGAAACTTTTTTTCACGTCTTGTGACATCAAAATGTTTTGGTCCGAGGAAGATTCTTGTCTTAAGACTTTCTTCTTCCATTCAGCTACTTTCGATCAAGTCGTCGGTAGATCAACTCAGAGGCTCAGCCTACGTTTTAATGTTTCTACTTTCTTTTACTTCTTGTGTTATTACGTTATCTTGGCTCTAGAGAAATTCTAGTCCTTTGACGTCAGTAGTCTTCGATCGTCAGTTACTTTCGATCGATCAATTGATGCTATCCGTGCTTTCCTTAAAAGTTTCAATTAGGTCGTTGATAGATCGACTCCGAGTCTCAACCTACGTTTTATTGAAAAATTTTCGAAAAGAAAGGTATCTTTACCTTCTTGTGACATTACGATATCTTGTCTCGAGAGAGATTCTAGTCCTTGGACGTCGGTAGTCTTCGATTGTCGGTTGTTTCAAACGATCGATTGATCAGTTTCAGCAAGATTTTGTTCACGTCTTGTGTCATCGTGATATTTTGCCTCGAGTGAGATTCTAGTCCTTGAATTTTTTTCTTCGCTCGTTGTTTCCTTACGATCGATTGATCGTATCCATGTCTCCCTTAACAGTTTCATTGAAGTCATTGATAGATCAACTCAGAGTTTCAATCCACGCTCAAATAAAGTTAGTGTCAAAAAGTAAAATTTCTTTCACTTCTTGTGTCATTAGGAAGTTTTGGCTTGAGGAAGATTCTAGTCTTTGGACTTTTTTCTTCGATTGTCAGTTACTTTCGATCGATTGATTGATCCTATTCATCCTTCGCTTAACAGTTTCAATCAGGTCGTTGATAGATGAACTCAAGGCCTCTTTAACGAAGAATTTTCGTCGGTTCCTTTCAATCAATCGATTGATCCATCCTTTCCTAAACAGTTTCAGTTGGGTCGTTGATAGATTAACTCAGAGCCTCTTTAACGAAGAATTTTCGTCGGTTCCTTTCGATCAATCGATTGATCCATCCTTTCCTAAACAGTTTCAATTGGGTCGTTGATAGATTAACTCAGAGCCTGAACCTTCTCTTTATCGAAGAATTTTTCGAAGAGCAAGATTTCTTTCACGTCATGTGTCATCACGATGTTTTGGCTCGAGGGAGATTCTAGTCTTTGGACTTTTATCTTCGGTCGTTGTTTCCTTACAATCAATTGATCTTATCCATGCTTCCCTTAACAATTTCATTGAAGTCATTGATAGATCAGTTGAGTCAGAGTTTCAACCTATGCTTAAATGAAGCTAATGTCAAAAGGTAGGATTTCCTTCACTTCTTGTGCCATTAGGAGTTTTGACTCGAGAAAGATTTTAGTCTTTTAACTTTTTTCCTCGATCATTGGTTCCTTTCCATCGATCTATTGATCCTATACATCCTTTTTAAACAGTTTCAATTAGGTCGTTAAGGGTCTCAACCTATGTTTTGATAAAGCTACTGTCTATCTTTCACTTCTTGTGTCCTTGGACTATTTGCTTCGGTCGTTGTTTTCTCTCCATTTACTGATCCTATCCAAAAATAGACTTAGGTGTCTGGGCTCTGTTCATTAAGAAGTCTAACTAGTTTTGCTCAAGAAGTGGGACTAAGAAGCGCATATAGATTAGGTCGTCTAGTCACTGCGGTCCAAGTGATCCAATGAAGTAATGCAAGAAACCACAATCCATGGATTTTTCGTTGAATATGTTAGGTGAGGAAGGAGATGACTGTACGAAGCTGAGCTCAACAGACCACAGATGAATAGAACATAAATGTATGAAATAAATGTTGTTGCGGAAATGGACGAATGGGAATACATTAGGTCTGTTTGGCAACGAATAATTTGTACGAATTTTTACAAATGTTTTACTGGATCCTGTTTTTTTTAAGCCAAATCTCCAATAACGAGAGAGAAACTGTGAGCGTAAAGTGACAGTTCATTTCGTGAGAACTGGCAAGTTTTTACTGGAGAAATTTTGTCCAGTACCTTTTTGCCAGTAAGAAGAAGAACAAGAAAAACATATGACTGGTTGCAGAAAAATAAATTTTGTAAACATTCGGAGGAAAATGCATCCGGCAAAGAAATTGTACGTTCGCGAGTCTGCTGACCAACAACCGTCTTGCTCAGCTTTACTTGTTGCAGCTGAAAGGGAAGAATCATAGATTGAACCCAACGAACTATTTGCCTTTTGTATTAAATTTCTATTTGAACTGAACTTTCTCTACCGCTTCAAACCTCAAATGAAACTTTTAGATCAGCTGTTTCGTTCTTTAACCCTCCTGTTTTCACCCTTTTTACTGTGTATTGTGAGTGGGCCAAGTCCCAGTGGTGTAACCAAGAGTTAAAACTTGCAAATTCTGACAAATTGCTGTTTGTTTACTTTTTTGGATAGTTTGAATTTAGGAAACGTGAGCTGGCTTACTCTCCTGATATTTTTTACTGGATAATTTTTACTGGAAATCTTCCCAAACAGACCTATTATCAATGACTGCTAGGTGTTGAAACCATAGCTAACAGACTAAGAGTTCTGATGGATTGAAGATAAATGAATGAAAAAGCAGGAATGAACAAAGGGAAGCTTAGAAAATGCACTGAAAAGAAGGGAATGGTAGCAAGAAGGATAAGTCGGCGAGTAGGCGAATGAAAGGAAAATATTTCAACCGGTCCGAGAGGTTCTTTTGTGACAAAAATTTCACTCTAAACCAAGTGTTGTGTATGGTTTGGGGACAATTGTTGGTTTCGCTCTATTGGGACCTGAGTGAAATACTTTAAACTCGAAACCAAATCATGATTTTGGCCATAAATATTATTTTGTGTTTCTATTTTTTTTGTCTAATGCATATTTAATACATTTTAAATGCAGAAATGAAAGCTGAACCATTTCAAAATTGTCTCATTTCACGCGCATTGCCTCATAGATTTATGCAATTTCGCAGAAAAAACAACAACATTTGCATAAAAAACACTCAAATACGTTAATTGGATTTTTCGTGCTGTCTTCTGTCTTTTGTTAAAAATTATAAACACTGCAAATTAAAATCAAACGTTGAAAATTTATGCAGAAAAGCCAAATATTATGCACCAAATTTTATGCAGAATGAAGTTTTTGTGCCGTTGGGATACATGTTTTTTTTGTTTCTGTAGTTTCATATCATTTGAATGCATGAAGTTTTTGTTTCCTGTAAATCCGGTTTTATAAAAATAAAAAAACAGAATTTAAATAACAACAAAAGTAGCAGAAAAAAACAAAATTCCAAACACCGCTTGATGGGCGTCGCGTGTGCTCAAAGTCACCCTTGATTCGGTGAGAAGGCGACACAACAGCCAAACCTAAAAGACACAACGACCGACGCTAGAGAAAAAAAATAATCGCATTCATCATGGCGTAATTATCATCACAATCTGGAAAATGCGCCAGCGGCACTGTTCGGCACATTGTGCCCTACACCTTCAATTTTAGTTTCCCAGACAAATAAAAAAGGTCAAACAATGCGCAGATATTGTGGCAAGAACAAGCAGCGAGCGACAGCGAACAAAAAACAAAAAACAACAAAAAAAAAACACAAAGCGCAAAGCCCAACTTGGCGCTGCCATAGACACAACAAATACAATAAAACAAAGGAAAAACTAAACTAAAAAAAAACAAATGGGAAATTTACAAAAAATACAAAAAAATTTGCGCTCTTGCGCCAAAGAACTGGAAAACTAGCAGACACTGGAGCCGGGTTGAAGCGGACAGACGAAGGTTGGAGCTTGAAGCAAATGCAGCGGCAGCACAAAACGACGAGCTGCGGAAATGAAAGCCGCACCGATGAAGTAATGCAACAAACCATAAGCGATGCGCGTTGCATGGGCAATGAGGCAATGGAAAGGAGGAGGAGGAGGAGGTGGCGGTGGACAGACAGCGGAGAGACTGACAGAGCACAGATGGATTGAAGATAAATGAATGAAACAGTGGGAGCGAGAATTGGCAAATGGGAGTGCAGAACGTAAACTAAAGGGAAAAAGAAGGATGGGTTGGCGTGTGGGTGGATGAAAGGATGAAAGAAATATATTTGAAACTAATACTGGTGAATTCTAAATGAAGTACCGGCACATAGGTGGAACTTTATGCTATCAAAAAGAGCATTTTTTAGACATTAAAATACTTAAGATTTGCTAGTTTAACCAAATTTCATATCTGAAGTATACAGATACGATGAATAGCTGAGGTTCGCATAAAATTTAAACTGAAAATAAATTTTAACGCACATTGATTCAACAACTTAAACCGCACTTTTCACAATGGATTGATGGACTTTTGCACGCACCAAACAAAAACTCAACGAACGTGCTTCGTCTACAAAAATAGAGAAAAAAACCAATGCAACGCGTGAACAGCAGACACGGACGAAAAGTTTCAATTACATTCAAAATTCAACGTTCTCACCAGTTGGACAACGTTTTCGTGTGTTTTGCTGCGGAGACTCTTTTATTTGTTGCTTTCAACTCAACTAAATACAACAACAACATAGAATTTAAATTAAGCCGAAAGGTTGAAAAATTTAGAATTTATTTGTGATGAAAGCCCATGTAGAAAGAAAGCAAGAAAAGTAGAAAAAAGCAAACAGCTAAGAAGCAGACGAAAGAATAATGTTAAAAAATAAGAAGCTCGAGGTGAGTGAGGCGTTGAAAATGCGATCAACAAACATAGACAGACACAGACAGACGCAGACAGACAACAAATGAAGCATAATAATTAACCTCAACTGAACAACAACAAAGCTGACAACAATTCACACACACACAAACACACATACAGAAAAATATTAAAGGCTCACAGCCAGAAATTTTAAAGAAATGCGCGCCGTGCTGTCAGCCGTTTCTGATAGCTGTCGCCAGCTCCATTTCTCGGCAACGATGCAATATCGCCGCCGACTCCAATGTGTGATAGTTGGCCACATATGTGAGTGTAATGCATTGTTGTTGTGATAGCAGCCACTAAGAGCCGCTCACGTGCAACTCATAAATTCACTGCTTAAAACGAAAATTTAAGCCACGGTCGCGCTGCAATGCTGTCTTAAGCTGTCTGTACGCTCGTTCGTTGCTTTTCTATAGATTTTCTTCTACGTTGTTGTTGTTGTTGTTCTGTGGCTGCTGTTGGCTCATCTTTGGCGCTGCTTTATTGGCCCACGCTACAAGCATTTAGCTGCCTCATCTCTTACTGCCAGCAATCAGCGTCCGACATCGACACCAACACCACCGCCACCGTCAGCAACAACAACGTTTATAGCTTAAACGAAAGCGCACCGCCAGTTGCTGTGCCGTGTGCTCCACTTGGCCCGCCAAACGGCCATTCCAGTCCAGATTACATGTAGCATCCAACTACGAGCTACGAACAACAACAACCACAAGTGGCATCAACCCACCAACGCCACTCTCAGCCACTCATGCAGCCACTGCGGTCATTCCACCAGCTTTAATCATGCTCGTATTTTATTCTTTATCTCATTTGTTTGTTGTTGTTGTTGTTGTTGCACATGCTAGCATTATGGTGGCTTGTTTTTTTTTTTGGTATTTTCTTTTAGGCCCCATTTCCAGCTGCACTCACCTCATCTCATCTCGCCACTCTCCACTTCATTGCACTCCGCTCCACTTCACGTCGCCTCACCTCATTTCATTTCCTTGCACGCTGCTCCAGTCTGCATGCACTCAATTTCTACCTCTTACGGTTAGACGTAGCTGGAAATTTCGCTAGCTGGAATTTTAGTTGCCGCTTGGCTGGTTTCATAGTTGCACCGAACAGTTGCAGTTGCAGTCGCTGGCTTCCAAGCAGCAGCGAATTCTGCCCCAACTTGGCTGCATTGATTGGATTTTGATTCGCGCTGTTGCGGCCGTTGCTCAACGCTGGCGAATTTTACTTTTTTTTCATCTTCTTTTTCCGTCCGGACTTTTGCTCAATTTAACCCGTTTGACCTTCTTGGTTCTTGGCTAAACGCGAAATTTGGCGTTTCGATTGTTGCATTTTATGTCAGCAGTTTGTTGGCTGCAATTGTTTTTTTTAGTAAAGTTGCAACGTTTTTATTGAATAGTTTTAAAACTCAAATAAATACTAAGCAATTTAAAAACAATGGACAATATTATTTGCAATCATATGAATAACTTTGTGAAGCCTTAAAAACCTTTGGTTTAAGATTTTCTACACGGAAATTGATTTGTCTTTGGCTAAGTGAACAACTCAACAAAGCACAAACTAAACTGTTGTTGAATTTGACCAACCATGACATGCCAAAACCATGTTAAGGGTCTTTTGAGCTAAAATACTGTCTGGCTATGTTTATAGTTATAGCTTTTTAGTTACTTTTTTAATACTTTATACTATAAAGTTTATAGCTTTTAATTTTAATACTAGTACTCGCTAAAAATCGAGAGAAATGAGCCTTTGCGGTTCTGAAGTGGTCTCTCTGCAATAAGTTTCAATAAAACTTATGTTTTTAGACTGTTCAAACAAAGTGCTGCAAAGTTTTATTCCAGTTATTTTAACCCTTTCAGTCACAATGCCCAATATATTGGACTACAGCCCATACAATTCATACAGCGGGCTGTTATTTTCATGTCGGAAAGGGTTAATTAAGTTAATTTTCTCTCTAAGCTTTATCATTTTACATGAATCCATTCGCACGACCTGTCCTATCCTTATTGATCAATCAACTAAGTACTAATCCAAAACATTCTCTCAAACCTTTATTATTCTTCCTTAACACTAGAAGGTTAGGTTGCAGTGGCTGCCTCTATATGAGACACACTTAGGCCTCTTAACGGGCCCGTTGTGATACCACAGATTCCACCCGTTTGAAATGCGTCTGCAACACTGTTTTTTTCAACATGTGATACAACACACATTTCAAACGGATGAGGAAAGGGAATGGAGGGGACATACAGTTTAACGCCGAATCCGAACGGCGATTGGTAGTTTTTTTCGTTCACACTGGGAGGTTTTGCCATTGCCTGCCAAGAGCGCACTTGTGCAATTCTTGTAATTCTCATTTCCTTCATGTGGATAACGATAGAAGTAGATGAGTGTTTTTTCCAGCCCAAGCCAGGAATCGAACCCGGGGCGCTCAGTATGAGAAGCCAGCGCGCTACCCGCTGAGCTATCGAGGCCGGCAACACTAGAAAGACAGTTTTCCATACTTGCAAACACAACATATGATATCTCGAAAAGAACACATTGGATTTGGCTAATTTTTCGCATAATAAATTTAAAAAAAATTTAAATGTTTCCATGATAAAAATTTGAAAGTCACCAGCAAAGGTTGAAAGAAATAGTGAAGAAAATACAGATATTTAAAAATGAAAAGCCTTTAAAATGATCGCAATGATCTTTCTAGGTGCTAACCAATCAGCTGAACTTAACAAAACTGCTCCTCATTCTGCAAGTTCTGTAAGGAAAGAGGGAACTATCTTCTTCGATTAGAAAAAAAAAACTGCGTCTCATAATCGAGGCTTTCATAGGTAAAAATGCCTGTGGCCAACATATAGCAAACATGCAAATCATCTATGATCTCAAATGCAAATCATGCCTCGAGGACGTAAACACATCAGAACACTTCATCTGGCACTGTCCAACGTTCTTGTGGAGCGAACATACTCTACCTCGTCCCGATATCCTCAGGTTTTTTTGGGGGAGAGTGAGAGTTCCTTAATACTTTCTAAACTTTTTCTCTCCCATTTCTTTTCTCTCTTCTACCCTTTGGGCACAGTACAATCGTCTGAATAGACTGAAAGCAGGATGTTCCCATTGGGTAGAGAAGCTCATACTCTATCTCTTTCGACCTCCTCCTGTTCTTGAGGGAGAATCAGAATCCCTAACTTCTTCAACCAATTTCCTCTTCCATTTCTTTTCTCTTTCCTACCTTTCCCTTTGGGCTTAGTACAATCGTCTGAATAGACTGAAATTCTGTTTTAAGGATGTGGAAAAACAGAAAACTGCATCTGGCACTGTTCAGCGTCCCGAGAAACAGGAGACGCATATTAAGCAGATAAGCTCATAATCTGCCTTTCCCTGATCTCCTCAGATCTTGAAGAAGTATGAAAAGCTCTAACTACTTCCATAAGTACTTCCAAAACTTCTCTCCCATTTTTTTCCTCTCTCCACTCTTTAGGCACAGTACAATAGTACAAAAAGATTGAAGTCTTGCTTTGAGGACGTCGAAGTAACAAAACACTTCATCTGGCATATGTCCTTGAAAGAGAGTGAGAATCCCTAACTACTTCCACATATTTCCTTTACTTTTTTCAGGCTTTCTTTTGAGTGATAATTGACAATGAATCGATTGAATAGTCCGAATAGTTTGACGCTCCGCTTTGAGAACATGGAAAACACACAACAATTCATCTGAGACTGTCCTGTTCTCGAGAGCAGGAGGTTCCTATTGGGCAAAGAAGCTCATACTTAACCTCTCCCTGATCTCCTCATGTCCTTGAGAGAGGGTTAGAGTCCCTAACTACTTCCACAAAATTTCTTAGCCCGTTCCTTTCGTTTTTCCTACCTTTCCCTTTGGACACAGTACAACGGTCCGAATGGACTGAAGTTCTGCTTTGAGAACGTGGAAAAGAAAAAACTCTCATCTGGCACTGTCCAGCGTTCTCGAGAGCAGAAGAATCCTATTGGGTTAAGAACTTCATACTCTACTCCTCCCTGATCTCCTCAGGATCTTTAAACAAACTAGGATGTTTGAGTGAGGATCTTTGAATGCATCCGTAAATATTTTGCACATTTCTTTTCCTCTCTCTCCTACCTGTTCTTTTGGGAAAAATACATATATATGGCTGGATTGCAACAAAGCGTTGTACGAATAGAATTAAGTAGAGGTGGACATAGAGATTAAGGATTAGAAATAAGTTAAAGATATCAACCGTGTATCTGAACGAATTTGTGATGATTTGTAAAATAAATATAAATACTTAAGTCAAAAGGAGTTTTTAACACCCCCAAACTTTTTTATTTTTCCTAAACCATTTACCTAAAATAACCAAATTTTGATGTATCCAATGTTGCCAGATACCTGAAATGACTTTCTTCTAAATCTTAAAAAAATACTGAAATTTCCTCCCAAAAGTTAAAAAAAATCTCCTAAACTTGTTTTATAGTTTGCGTAATTTTAAGACCCCAAAGTTCAACTTCACCTATTTTTCATCTTATAGCAAAAGCTACGATTGATTTAGGGATTTAATTTTAGTAGGCACCAACAAATAAATATTTTTTCAAGTGAATTCAAAGCAAATTACAAAAATTTTGCTGTTATCCCTAAAATAATTTCCAATAATTTGCAGCGATGTTAGGGGAAGTTTGTGTTCTAATTGAAGTCTATGCGTTTAATCAAAACCCTGTTTCTTTAATAATGGTTAAATATCATTAAAAAATGATAATTTTGTATTTTTCCATGAATATTAAATAATTTTTCTGCAATTAAAAAATATTGATACAAAATGTATTTAACCCGTTTTATGCTAAAACGAACTACATTTTGTAAGCTTAAACATTTTTATTGACTATTAAAACAGTTGCCGAAATATTTTTTGTTGCCAGTGTTCCCATTACATCATACTTCGTTATCCAAAAATCTCCCAAAACTCTACCGAGGATCCGAAAAATCCCCTAACATAAAATATTAATCTCCTAAGCTTTCTCCTAAACAATTCTGCCTCGTAAAAGTTCTCCTGAAAGGCCAAGAATCTCCTAAATCTAGGAAATCTGGCAACACTAGATATGCCTCATTATTTACTAACCTAAAAGTCGTTGAATGAGTCATTTTAATTTGGTCTTCTTGAATCGCAATTGAACCCTAGAGACCAGCCACATCAATTAGACAGAAATATAAAAAATTGTTCTCTCTATTAAATTCTTACAACTTACTAAACTTCAAAATGCATTCAGCAACTTGTCGTGGAGTACAAATTTTTTAGTTTAACTTCCCAAAAACTGTCTAGAACCCTTCCTATACTAAGATGAGAGTCACTGAATAAATGGCCTCTTGAATCGAAATTAAAACTCTCGACCCTAATATTTGAAGCCTAGAGACCAGCCACATCACTCAGACAGTAATACATATAAACAGTTTTGTCTCTCTATTAAATTCTTAAAAACTACTGAACTTTAAAATGCATTCAGCAACTTTTCATGGACCACAACTTTTAACTTCCCAAAAACTGCCGTAGAACCATTCTTCTACTAAGATGAGTGTCACTGAGTGGATGGCTTCTTGAATTAGAAACTTTCGATCCTATTATTTGAATCCCACGGACCTAAATTCTTAGAAATTACTGAACTTCGAAATGCATTCATCAACTTTTCATGCACAAAAACTGATTCCCTTTTACTTCCCACAAACTGTCATAGATCTCTCCTTCTAATCACTGAATCACTGAATGAATGGCTTCTTGAATCGCATTAGAAACACTTGATCCTATTATTTGAACCCACCCCCAGAACAATTTATTACCCTATTAAATTCTTAGAAATTATTGAACCCTCAAAATGCATTCATCAACTTTTCATGCACAAAAACTTTTCCCTTTTACTTCCCATAAATGGAAATATGCATTTAATTTTGTTTTTTCTTTTGCATTAAAAACCAGAATAAAATCGTTGAAATTTCATAGCGTTCGATATTGATTCGCATTTGACTATAAAATAAACACGTTTTGCCTGTCCTCACTCTTTTCTTATCTGCCTCACTTCAAGTGCCAACAACAAACGACTGTCACTGTCACTTTTTTACGAGATTTCTTGAGGTAATTTTTTGTTGGCGAAAATAAATGAAAAGACACCAAAACGAGTAGAAGAAAATAAACAAAGCCAGTTGTATTGTGCGCATTTGTTTGTTGTTGTTAGTTGGTTTTGTTGCTTTATTGTTGGTCTATTGCAGGAAATCAAATGAAAATGTCATTGTCAGCACGCGACGTCAATGAAGTTGTCACTCATCGTTGCGCTACTCTGCGCGCAACCCAAACGGACCCGAACGCGGCGGCGCCACACCAGGGACGCGATGCGGCCGCGTTTCGGGCGTTGTGCGCGTGTGCGCGCTCGAGTGTTGCCACTTTGGCCATGTTGCCGGCGAATTGTGTCAGAGTGTCAGGTGCAGCTGCATGATTGGCACAAATTTCACTGCGGCTTTAAACGCTGCGCATCATATTTCATTTTATGTTTGCCAGGTTTTTTTCGCTGCTGCTGTTTCTCTGGTTCACTTTATTGCTTCGCGCTGCGCGACTGCTGCTGCCGTGTCTTTGCTTTTCTTACGCTTAATAGGATTTGCCACTTCTTTCGCTTTTGCTGTCTACATTGCAATTTTGTTGTTGTTTTGTTGACGCTGTTTTTCACGCCCGCAGTGAAGGCAGCACAGTTGAAAGTAATAAAAAAACTCGCGCTTATCCTTTCTGCCGTCTGTCCATTTCACTTTCCTCGCTGCTGCCGTTGCTTGGCTGCTTGCAGCTAATGATTGACAGCTCACTGCCAAGGTCTGCCCGTTTATGTTGCTCGTGATTAATGGGTTTTATTAAAATCCGCTGCCTCGCTCTCTCCCATCCGCCAGATTTCGACTGCTTTCAGCTATCGCTTTGCTTTTTTGGTCAGCTATGGTTTATTGTTGTTCCGGTTGTTTTGTGTGTTGTTGTTAGCGCAATGAAACACGAAATAATGCTGGCAGCTTAAGTTTAAAACTGTCGGCATGTTGCGTTCGCTGCCAGCGACAGGCAGCGGTCAGCGGCCACTGGCACATGGCTGTCGCATTCGCTGTTGTTGTTGTTCCTGTTGCTGTCAACTGCCATGCGTTGCGTGTGCAGGCTTCTGTTTCAAACGCGTTGCTGCTGTGTGCGTGCTTTTGCTGTGAGCTGTCGAGAGGGGGGGGCGGGGGGGGGTGTGGAAATTGCTGCTGAATGTTGCTCTGTAATTAATTAAACAATTGTCGATAATTAATGATGCACTCACTGTTGAATTGCACGGTGCCTTTTGTCAACGGCAGCAACATCGACAACATCAACGTCATCATCATCAACTTGAACATAATCAACAACTTGAATGCCATCATAAATGGGAACACAATGATGATCATCAACAACTTTAACAGCAACTTGACTTTGCAGCGCTTTGAGTCGTCAAGTGTTGCTATGTGATTTGTAAATGACGGTTGGCGTAAATTTTTACACATTGAAGAGTGCTGCATGTGTGGAATTTGACATTTTCACTTGGCCACTGAGCGGTAAAGCGCCCCATTTTTAATTAATTACCATTTAAAGCGACAGGCAATGAAGTGGAAGCGTGATAATGCAGCTGGGAGGGCTTCAAACAAATTAAACGTACAAACATTTTAAAAATCTCTAAAAATTTTTAGATGATTGTATAACGAATGCTGTTATTTTTTTGTCTTTGTCAGTGATTATGTGCCTTTTAACATTTAAACATTTTAATTTTTTAGTTATTGTTACGAAAATGAGTTCTCTATTGGCTTATTTCGGATCTCTGGATTGTGCTTGAAAAATAAAATTTTTGTTTTTTAGTAAAGAAAAAAAAAACACTTAATGAACTTATTAGTGAAGTTTTGGGTTTGAGTTTTTAACTTCAATTGAGATAACTTTAGCTAAAGTAAAGAAAGAAATTGAATGTTTTAGTAATAATTACAGCCACAACGGTGTGGTTGTTGTCATTTGGCAACTTTCTAAAAAAAAAAGGTCCGGTCATAAAAAATTAAAAAAATATTACGGAATGTTGTTGGTATAACCTCACAGAAGACAAAATCAATAAATTTGAAATATTAACTTTCTCCAGTGAAAACCTGAAAGGGTTAAAAAATTCAGTAGATAGATCGATAGCAAATCAATAAACATGCCACCTTTCGTTAATATTCCCAGAAACTAACAGAGTTAGATACTCTACAAATCTCTTTAAAGCTTTGGCACCTAATTTTGAATACATTCTAGGAATTTCGGAAGGGTTTGTGAGGCCCACAAGCGGTGAATTCAACTTCATTTTAGAGACAATTTAGGCGATGCAGATCAAGCAGAGATCAGTTGATGTGAAGCATTTCTTATGTCGTTTAAGGAAGTCGATTCTTTCGGCTGATTCTTCATACACATTTCAGTTGTGATCCTTTCAAAGAAGATCTTAGAATATATTAAGAACATCAGGAGCTACTTACTCAGCTGTTTCTAGATCACAAAGAATTTGGGATACAAAGAAAATGCCGGTTTCTTAAAATTCTGAACTGATGTTCCTAAAGATAAACAGAGTTGTAAAGCTCTACAAGTCTCCTTAAAGTGTTGGCACACAATTTTGAATGAAATTCAGGAAGTGCGAAATGAACTTCAATTTAGAGTCACTATATATATATATACAAAAATCAAGCAGAAATCAGCTGAAGTGTGGCATTTCTTACGCAGCTTTACGAAGCCGAATCATTTGGATGCTTCTACTTTGTAATGTGACTGTTTTATATCATTAGAAGATCATATCATTAGGATATGTTCAGGACATCAGGAGCTACTTATTCAGCTATTTCTAGACTATAAAAATTCTAGAATACAAAGAGAAATTGGCTTCTAAAGTTTGAACTCAGTTTATTTAAAGCTTTGACACATAATTCTGAATGCAATCTAAGAGTTTTAGATGGGTTTTTGAGGCTTCTGCCTTCGAGTTCGAATTGAACACAATTTCAAAGCCAATATATATAATGTAGATCATGCAAAGATCAGTTGAAATCCAACATTTCTTATGCTGCTTTAAAAAACCAAAGCAATTGGCTGTTGATTTCAACACATTGGAGATGTGATTGTTTCTTTATTCTTTCTTTATTAATTTCAGTTAATGAAAAAAAAAAGAAGAGCGCATCATTAGTATATTTTCATTTCATCAAAAGTCCCTAAGTAATTTAGATTTTTCTAGACCGCAAACAATTTAGACAAACAAACAAAGGGGAATACTTTTCTGAAGCTTGTAAACTCGTCTCACTTGAATATCTCTAAAACGAAATGGAAAACAGAGACAAAGACTTACACATATAAAGACGCAAACATACACAATTTTTTTTAAAATACATATTCGACTGTCTCTGTGTGTAGAAGAAAGATATCCACTATATGATCTGCTTCGGCAAATCTTTGTTGGTTGCAGTTTAGTTCTTCAGATTAGTCAGATACGGATCTACCAATTTCTATAAAATTTTCCACCTCATGCGCTCAAAAAAATCTTTGTGTATGTTTTTCATAAAATTCATATTTTCTTACAATCTGTGGTTGTTTTTTTTTTTTTTTTTTGGTTCAAACTTTATAACTGTTTTTGTGTTTTTAAATTACTCTCAAGACTTTAAAAAGTTTTATTATATTGAAATATTGGAGCCAAGGAGCGCTCAAGCCGCTAGAAAGTTGAACGTTGCTGCATAGCAAAGAAAATGCCAACTGGGTTAAGAAGTGAGAAAAGCTTAAAAAAGAACACTTGGAAACCAGAATAACTGCTCGAAACATTAGTTTAAACTTTGCGAGGTCATAACTGGGAGCATGTTTTTTTATATTCTGCAGTTAGTTACTTAGTTTGTTATGTCACAAGTGAACAGAAAAGTGGTAACACCAAACAAACGCACAGAGAGTATACGAACAGCAATTAAAACTGACTTGAAGTAAATATATAAAAATAAAAAAAAAATAAAATTTTAATTAATATTAAATGTATTCAATGCTGCACAAAATCGCATTTCAAATCAACTCAAATATTCTTCACGCCAAAGCGGGGAAAGTAATAAATTAAAACCCCTCACTTTCGTTCTCCTTCTCAACCTAACCTAACTTAACCAGAAATGAACACAAACAAACACACAAACAACGAACTCGAGCGCTCAAGTTGGCAGTTGGCAAACACTGTACAACTTTTCGGTATTCAATTCGATTCGATTTAATTCAATTTGAATGCTCGTAATAACGTTGCCAAGCGATGATGTTGCTGATGATGATGAGGAGTTGTTGTTGGATTGGTGTTAGCTGTTAGTAGCTGTTTATTATTAACGGCAAGTTTAGTTGCATTTTGAAGGCTGCCATGGCGTGTCTGTTGTGGTGGTTTTGTTTTTAATATATTTTTTATATTTTTTTCCATACTCTGGCAGCACTGGCATGACATGCATGCTTTTCAATAACACGAGGATACTTTTTATTTTGTTGTTTAAATTAAAATTTGAATTTTTTAATTTTTTTTAATTTTTTAAATCGTTTTTGCACGCTGCTGGCATATTTCATTCATTCATTCATTCAATATTTAAATTGTTGCATTAATTATTTAAAAGTGTTAATTCCGGCGCCAAACTGCATTGAACAAAAGTAAAACAAAAGTGTGGCAACAATTTCGCATCGACAGGAATTTTTAAAATTTTTTTGCAGCCAGAGGAAGAGAGTAAAGTTTATAAAAAAAAAGTTTGCAAGAACAGCCAAGAAAAAAGAACTGTTCAAAACGTTGGCTTCAGTGCATTCTTTAGCACTTTTTTCTGATATTTTTTTGTATAGTTTTGTGATTTTCAGCTGCATGTTGTTGTTGTTGCTGTTTTTTTTCATGCTGCACCAATTTCACTTCTTAAGGAGCAAAGTTTCAATTTGCTGGCAACAAAATGACAAAGCGTTCAGTTTTCAGCGTGTCAGCATACTGACACAAACTGAAGGAGAAAGTGAGTGATAGAGGGGGATAGGGTGAATCTAACCAAAGAAGGGTTCTGAAGTGTTTGAAAAAGTTTTTCATTTTACCAGCAACTGTGACAATGCACCACGTGCAACAAAGTGTGTTGTTGAAGTCGTTCGGCCACACTTGCCACTCAATTCGTTTGCAGCATTGCTTCAATTTGCTTCAATTTAAATCCTTGCCACACCAACTGATAATTACGCAACATTCTTCTGCAATGTTTGTACCACCGCCTCACCCCTTCTTGGTCGTCTTTCCCCCTTTCACCAACTATACATTACACTATTTGTATTCACTTCCTTTGCATTTCGCCTTTGTGCCGCACAATGGCCGAGACTTTTTTTATCAGCGCTGACGATTCATTTGTGGTCAGCAGCCAAGTTGGTCCGTTTCACAATTTAGCAGCCATTGCGCTGTCAACGCCTTGTGTGCCGTGCCATGCTTCTTTGCCATGCTTCTTCTTTTTATCATTCATCTCATTCCGCACGCTGCGCCATTATCTTCCTGTGCGACAATAAAAGTGCAGCGGGGATTTTGCAAGGATAAACCGACGTACTGGTGGCCCAACCAACCAACCAACAACATCACCATCACCACCACTAATAGCAACAACAAACGAGCCATCGGTATCATAGCCAACAGTAGCAGCACCACCAACATCAGCAGCAACAACAACAGGAGCAGCTGCAGCCACCACGCCGCTTGTTCGTCGCATGTCCTTTGTGCTTTTTTTCCTCAACTACGCAACTACGCCTTCGAACATTCAGTTCGCCCTCTGGTCACCACCTCGGGTTCAGTGCGCGTTCCATTGTTCCCGTTTGTGCTGCACTATGCATTTGTCTTATTCTTCTTGTTTTTGTTGTTCTAGACAGTATCACAACGTCTACCAGTGTTTGTTGTTGCTGTTGCTGCAATTGTAGTTGTTGCCAGCTTTGTGGCTGCACTTTTATTATTAAGTTGACTTCATTTCTATCGCGGTCGATCGTTTATCTTCCAGCAGCGTTTTCATTGCACTGTTCGCATTGTGCAGTACGCGTTCCCTCTCCCTACTCGGTTTTTTGCTGCAATTTATGTCTTTGGTGTAATTAAATTTTGGCGCTACGCGCATCTTAATGTCCGTTGAGCTTAAAAAGCATGCAAAAAAGTTTTGAAATGAAAATTTTAAATGCAGTAAAGCACCAAATGTGCGCCACGTGCATTAAATTAAAACTGTTGTATGCAGATTTATGGCACTAATAGTGATTTCGTGAGTTGGATTTGAGCGAGTTGGAGAAATGAGCTTGCAGGATCTTAGCTCTTTGGATGAAATATGCGGAATCATAGAAAACGCAACTAAAGTTTATCTAACACAAGAAAGAGAGAAAGGTTAATTAAAAATATCTGATATACAGAAAGCTTAAAGAATTAATTAGAAGTCAGAACGTGATAGGATTTATAAAAGCGCAAAGGATAAGTTGTCTTGGACACAGGATACCTCAGTAAAGGGGAACAAAAAAAGCATTAAAATGATAAACAGAATGCAAAAGAACAAAAGGAAGGACCAAAAAAATATGGTTAGATACAGTTATTGAAGACTTAAAAATCATAAAAGTGTAAAACTGGCCTGGCTGAAAAGAAAGAAAGATGGAGGAGATTAGTTGCGAAAGCAATGATCTACCGAAGACTGTCTTTAAAATATTATTGTACTTCGAAAAAGAAGAAAATGTACAAGAAATGGGCGTTACTATGGTCAGATCATAACTATATCTGAATCTCATCGCCCTGTGAACCAAATATTAAATCCATATTTAATCATTCAAACATTCATTGAACCATTGAAAGATCATATCGAATCTTAAAAGCGATGAAAATACAGCACCAGTGTAGCCTGGCTGAAGACAGAGAAATTTGGAGGAGATTAGATTCGAAAGTAATGATTTACTAGGGAAAAAGATATACAAGAAATTCGAGTTTACTATTGCCAGATCATAGCTAAACTTGAATGTCATCGATCTGTGGACGAAAAATTGTGCAAATTCCATATTTAGTCATTTAAACATTCATTGAACCATTGAAAGACCATATGAAATATTTGAAACCAGTGATCCATTGAAAGAAAATATGGTTAGATTCAGTTATCGAAGACCTGAAAGCTATGAAAATACAACATTAGTGAGTCTTGGCTTAAAAAAGAGAGATATCTGGGGGAGATTAGTTGTGGATGCAATGGTCCACCGAGGACTGTCATTCTAAAAAAGAAGAAGATATATAAGAAATGGGCGTTACTATTGTCAGATCATAACTATACCAGAATCTATCCATCTGTGAGCAAAATATTAAATCCTTATTAAATCATTCAAACATTAGTTGAATTATTTGAAGATCGATCGAAGACTGAAGATCGAATTGAAACTGTTGATCCATTGAAAGAAAGGATGGTTAGATAGACCATGAAAATACAACACTAGTGAAGCCTGGCTGAAGATAGAAAAATCTGGAGGAGATTAGTTGCGAAAGCAAAAATCCTCTGTCTTTGGAGGACTGTCATATTTAAAAAAGACGAAGGTATAGAAGAAATAGGCGTTATTATAGTCAGATCATAATCTATCGATCTGTGGACGAAAAATTGTGTCAAATCCATATGAAGTCATTCAAACATTCATTGAATCACTGAAAGACCATATTGAATCATTCAAACTATTGAAAGAGACGATGGTTAGATACAGTTTTCAAAGACCTGAAAATCATAAAAGTGTAAAACTACTTAAGCCTTTTTGAAGGTAAGGAAATCTGAAGTATATTAGTGGCGAAAGCATAGATCCACGGAGGACTGTCATACTTAAAAAGAAGAAGATGTACAAGAAGTGGGCGTTACTATTGTCAGATCATGGCTATACTTGTATCTATTAATCTGTGAACCAAAAATTATGCCAATTCCATTATTCAAATATCCATTGGATCATTGAACTATTTAAAGACCATATTGCATTATTGAACCTATTCAACCATCGAAAGATCATATTGAATCATTCAAATTATTGAAAGAGAAGATGGCTAGATTCAGTTATCGAAGACCTAAACCCATGAAAGTTTAAAACTGCTGAAGCTTGGTTAAAGAAAAATAAATTTGGAGGACATTAGTTACGAAAGCAATGATTCACAAGAGTCTGTCATGCTAGAAAAGGAAAAAGATATACAAGAAATGAACATTTACTATTGCCAGATCTTAGCTAAACCTGAATCTATCGATCTGTGGATCAAAAATTGTGCCAAACCCATGTGAAATCATTCAAGCATTCATTGAATTCAACTTAATCATTTATTGAATTCAAACCATTGAAAGATTCAAGCATTTATTAAACTATTGAAAGATAATATATACTCTTTGAAACATTTGATCCATTAAAAGAGAAGGTGATTAGATTCAGTTATCGAAGACCTAAAACCCATGAAAGTTTAAAACTGCTATAGCCTTGTTGCAGAAAGAAAAATTTGGAGGAGATTAGTTGCGAAAGCAATGATTTACAAGAGTCTGTCATGCTAGAAAAAGAAGAAGATATACAAGAAATGAGCGTTTACTATTGCCAGATCTTAGCTAAACCTGAATCTATCGTTCTGTGGACAAAAAATTGTGCCAAATCCATGTTGAATCATTCAAACAACCATTAAATTTTACCAAACCATTCGCTGAATCCATTGAACCATTGAAAACATTGAAAGACCATTCAAATCATTAAAATATTGAGAGAATGTTAGGTTTTTGCCCTTATGGAAAATTTGAAAAAGTCTTTATGTATTTTTACAAATCAATATTACAGTCTTCAACAGCTACAGTCTCCATCTGACTTGATCCATTTGACGTATGCTTGTGTTGTCGAATACTTAAAAGAGTTGTAGAAGTCTTGACCCTGAAACAGTCTTTTGAGTTTGTTGAACAGCCAAAAACTGCACGGCACTTAATCAGTCGAGTACAGTGGTCAGGGAAGAATATGGATCGAGTTTCTGGGGAAATGTTCTTGAACAACCAATGCAGTGTGTTCTCTGCTTATCAAAAACATTGATGTGTTGCACATTCTGGTTCTATGAAATATTTCAATCTGCAAATAGATCAGAGAGATGATTTCTTTACTTAATCTTGGCTGAAGAGTTTTTCATTTCATTTATTACTTTTTGTCATAATGTTTCTATTCAAACTACAAATCAATCATCCTGATGGATCTGGCCAGCGCACAGTGATTCGTTCCATAGACAAAATTCAAAAAATGTATGGTCTCAGAATTTAACGATTTTGATGTCATTTGAAATAAAAAACACCAACTAAGAAAACCCCAAAAAAATCTGTGCAAAAAAACAGTTAGTGTCTAAGCAAAAGCGGCTCAAAGTTGAAACTTTTTTCACAAAAAAATTAAAACTCATATTGTCTGTTCTTTAGTCTATTGAGTAAAAAAAATTGTAAAAATACATGGCTAACAAAAAGTTGCTAAAACTTTCAATATAGATTAAGAAATGATGTGGCCATTTTCGCTTTTAATGTTTTCCAAAATTTTCAAAGCGTAGGCTTTTACTTCACTTTTAATTCAAAATATTTTTCTAAATTAAAAATCTGAAAATTTGCAAAACTTAGTGGAAAATATCTAAAAAGTATGTGAAAGTATGTTCCTGGATTTTTTTTATTTTAAGGAGCATTCTTTCTTTGTCGGATAATGTAATTACATCCTCCGATATCCTCCGATCTCAGAAAATATTTCAATTTAAAAAATGGTCTAAACACGTATTTTTCGACAAAATTTATTTTATTTATGCCTAAAAGTATGCAATCAGCACGAAAAATGATCAAATCTGCAAAAAGCAAAACATACATCTATTATTATTGTTTTTATTGCAAAACCAGAGGATCCTAATACAATTTCTGTTACTCTTTCGAATAATCAATGTTGATGTTACCGATTAAATGTAAACTCTGAAAAATTTTCTGATCTACTTCTGATCTTTCACAAGGAGATCGAACTTGTTTGGCCCAGATTGAAACTGATGCTTAGTTCCAGTGAATTACAAGAAAGCATTCACAATTAGTCTTAGAGTGAAAGTGCGCAGACTCAGAAAGTGAAAGACTCAGTACATCACTAAAGCTTATGATGATAGATAGACTTAAACTTAGCCATAGCTCTCCCTGTGGACTCATTCATTGTTCCACAAATCATTGACTCTCTGACTATCTCTCAGTTGTCTCTTTATGTATCGATTTCATATATAAATGCCAAATACCTCCATTCAACTTTATTCATTTGACAAATGCTAATGCAGTTCGAATCCTCGAAGTTGGAGAAGTCTTTTTCCTCAATCGACTCGAAGTGTTGAACAGCCAAAACCTTTAGTATCCCACCAACTTATGATGTTAGGTAGACTTAGCCATAGCGTTCCCAATGAGCTCATTCAATGTGCTTTGACTATCTCTCAGTTGTCCCTTTATCTCGTAATCATACTAAGTAAACGATTGTCGTATGTGCTATTGAATTTAATGGAACATACGACATTTGTTTTCTGCGACGACGATCTATCGATTTCAGAAACTATATAAATGCTAAGCTAAACGAAAAGCGAAACTTTACAACCTTTTCGTAACAGTCATTTCATCCTTTGAAATGTCTCAAAACATTCTGTACCATTTTCAGAACAAAATACTAATTGAACAAGTACGACCGCTCGGTTGTGTTGCTTAAACTATGCTCAACTGTAAGTTTAATTAATTTATAAATAATATATAATAATATAATTAATTAATTAATAACTTAATTCCTCTCACTCTAATCTAAAATCGAAATATGCATTAACCTTGAAAAGTTGGCAGCAGCTTGGCGTTCAAAATCAACTTAACACAACAAAGTATTAAACGCTGCAGCTGCTTGTCAAGTTGCCGTAAAATTTACACCACTAATCATAATTCACACAAAATGGTTTTCGTAAAATGTCCACTCTCAGAATAACAAATATCCACAAAAACAACAACTACAACTAACTTGAACTTTTCCAAAAACTTTTGCTTAATTTTGTGCCATCCTTCATTTGACATAAATTGCCAATTAAGTTGAAAGTGTATAGCATACTTAACAACAAACTACAACAACATAATCAACCAACAACAAATCTGGCACCTGAACATTCATTAAGAAGATCAGCGGCCACCTCGTTCTCTCACTTGCTTTGGGCTCAGATTTTACGAGCGAAGCAAAAAGTGGTTGGCGCTCATAAATTTCTTTTGAATATTTCAGAAAAATAGCCAAATCCCCATCTAAGCCTAAACACTACAACCTCCGCTAATAACGCCATTTGACCCTTGTCAACGAAAGCCACAACCGCGACGACCCCCTGTTCATCCGTTGCAGGGCGCACACACACACTGATGCAACAGTCGAGGTGAAAAATTGGGCGCAAAATGGAGAGTTGTGCAAGTTGTTTGGTCGTTGAGTGGGTAGTTGGAGGAAGGCAGCAGTGGTTTATGATGGAGACCAGGATAACAACAACAACACCATAGACACCAGCACCAACACAAGTGCGGCCCTGTGAGTGGCTGAGAGTTTACAAAATATATACAACACATTATTATTATCCGACCATGGTTGTGCGCTTTTGTTTAACATCACACACACACATACACAGACACAGACACATGCAGTCATAAGTTTAGTAGATATTAGTTGTTGTTGTCTATGTTGTGCTGCGCTGCAAAATGTTGGTTATTCACGCCAAGTGTGCAGCAAAAAACGAAATAAAATTCATTCTTTACGCCAACAATTTGCTGATGTCGCTGCCGGTGTTGGTGTCGATGTTGGTGTTGGTGTCTGCGGTAATTTGGCGTGCAGCGCATAGCGTTAGTTGCGGCACTTAGCGCTTCTTTTGCTGCTTAGCATCCCACAAGCGCCGCTGTGCTTTTCGCTGTCTGACTGTTTGCCGGCAAAGCTTTCAAATTTATTTTTGTTTGCCTCCTCATATTTATTTCTGTTTGCGTAATGTTGTTTTTGTGTTAGTGTATGCTGCCAAAGGACCCTCCAAACAACAACCAAACTTGCAACCGCAAAGCACACAAAAACGCAGCGCAATTGTAATATTGCGCCGCTGTCATTTTCTGCCCGCCCCCGCCAGCCGCAAATTTCGCATATCTGTGGCAAAGTTGGCACTGTTCATTTGTTGTTGTTGTTATTATTATTGTGGTTTTTTGTCTTTGTGTGCGTACAATCAAATCTTCGCTTACATTTTGCGGTTTTTTGCCACGAATCACTTCATCATCATTCGCATGTGTGCGCTTCGAGCGCCCGACAGGACGACAGCCCGCAGCCAACAGTCATCAGGCGTTAGCCATCAGGCAACAATATTCAGCCATAACAACAACAACACATCCAGCACATCAACACGTAAGAGCAACATTCATGCTTAATATGCTTTTTCACACGCTCCCACGCGTTTCAACACACACACTAACACCGACAGAGCTAACTCGTTCCCATGCCAAGTGTTGGTGCGTTCCAGTGCGAGTGTGTGTGTGTGTCTGTGATGTTAAATTTGTCCTTCGGCATGACATAATCGCATAATGAAGCTAAAGCGCTTAATAAAGCACAACGTCATCATCATCATTGCCACCAGGATCATCATCATCATCATCATCATCATCATAATCATCAGCATCATCCTCACGCAGCAGCAACAGCAACGACGCCGCACAAACAACAACAACAGTCATACACTTTGCTGATGTTTTGCCATAATGCTTCCTGTTTTTGTTGTTGTCTTTTCTTACTATTGTTTTTGTTATGATCGCCGCCAAGCGTGGCATTCAAATCCTTTGGCGCAGCATGCGTGAAATCTGTTGCAGCGTTGGACGCAAAAACCGAGCTGACTGAGCAACGGGCACACGAAGCCAGCAACTTACAGTGGGAAAGTTGACACTTTGTTATTGTCATTGCTTATGTTATTGCTCACGTTGTTGTTGTTGTTGTTGTTGTTGTTGTTGTTGTTGGTGATGATGATTATGATAAAATGTGCCCCAAATGTTTATTTGGCACTGTGGAACAGACAGCAGGAAGGTGAAAAAGATGTGAGCGTCAATAAAGAAAATTTGAGACTTGAGTGATTTGGCCATAAAAGACAATGTTTCTTTGATTTTCGTTCAATTTGATTTATTTACTTGATGACATATGAAATTTGTGCTCTCATTGATGGATGGAATTTGAGTATAATTCTGCTTGATTGAAGATTTCATGAATCCTTGGTATCAAAATTGCACAAAAATTTTGAACCAATTGGCCTTTTGACTTCAAAGTTGGTGAAAACACTTAGGTTAGGTTAGGTAGGGAAAGGTGTGTGCGTCCCAAGGGCAGCACTTCCACTTGGAGGCCAAAATGGCCCATTGTGAATCCCTTCATGGAAGATTCTGGAGCTAACTAGTGGCTCTCAGTTCGGGGCAAACCAATTCGACCTCTTGATGAAGGAGAGTAGATCCGATATTTCAACTACTGCTGCGCAGGCCAAGTCTACCAGGAACCTTGACCCCAAGGTACGGAGTCGGCGTTCCTGCAGAGCCGGGCAGTGGCACAGGTAGTGTTGGATCGTTTCCACTTCTTCCTCATCTCCACAGCTTCTGCAGACATCACTGGACGAGAGGCACCATTTGACCAGCATAGATCCAATGGCGCAGTGTCCAGTGATGACTCCAACAAGCTGCCTAATAGAGGTTCGACTCAGGGACAGTACATATCGTGTTTTCCTCACGGAAAGGGAAGGCCATATTGCCCGGCAGGTACTGCAATCAGTTCTGCTCCGCCATGAGGACTCGATGTAAGTTTTACTCAACCTGTCAATACGCAAATACAGGGCGGATATCGGAGGGAGCACAGAGTTATCCACTTCGGTGAGAGGCAGGGCGACCCCCTTTCTAGCCATCTCATCCGCTGCCTCGTTTCCTGCCACTCCAGAGTGGCCCGGAACCCAGCAGAGAGTGACTCGGTGATGTCCGATGCCGCGAAGTGCAGTGCGACAACTCTGCACTACCTTTGATTTCACAGTCGCTGATTCCAGCGCTTTAAGGGCTGCCTGACTATCCACACAGCTTGTGATATCCGTGGGTGATAATCCGCTGTCGCGGATTAATTCAGCAGCTTTCCAGATTGCATAAATCTCCGCCTGAAAGATGCTACAGAGGTCCGGGAGTCTGAAAGACCGTTGTGCCCCCAGTACATCTGAGTGGAGACCAGCTCCTGTACCTTCCTCCATCTTAGAACCATCTGTGAAGATGGTGATGGAGGCGTCTCTTGTCACACTTGTAAGTCCCCATTCTTCCCTTGAGGGAAAGGAAGTAAGTGCGCGCGAATCAAAATCCAGGTATGGAATCAGATAGTCCGTGCAGGAATCTAATTGACATTGTGAATTGTGTGATTGTGAAAACACTTAAAATTGAAAATAATTTGACACGTCTTTCTAATTTTTTTAAATCAAAACTTAAAGGAATGAACCAAGGGTTAAAAATTTGTATGAAGATACATGATTTTTATACTTTTTGACTTCAAACTTAGTGAAGGTACACTAAGTGCACTAATTTTTTCGAAAAATAAAATCTGACGGGGTCAACAATGGGTTAAAAGTTTGATAGGAGAAGCATGATTTTTTACGTCTTTTGACTTGAAACTGAATAAATGCGCTTAACATGTGAAAAATTCGATACGTGTTTTTATTTTTTCAAAAATAAAAATTTAACAAGGTCAACGACGGGTTAAGAGTTTGTATAAAGAAACTGCAATAAACATAATTTAATGGGCTCTTATACTTCAAACTTGGTGAAAGCAATTTTGATGAAAAATAATTCAAACGTGTTTTTTTAATTTTTCGAAAATCAAAATCTGACAGGGTCAATAATGGGTTAAAAGTTTGATAGGAGAAAC
This sequence comes from Melieria omissa, assembly GCA_963971225.1. NCBI lineage: Eukaryota > Metazoa > Arthropoda > Insecta > Diptera > Ulidiidae > Melieria > Melieria omissa. Next base: position 146,219,634 of record OZ020267.1, read on the forward strand.
ATGATTTTTAACGTCTTTTGACTTGAAACTTAGTGAAAATACTTCAAATGTGAAAAAATTCTATGAGTTTTTTTTTAATAAAAATCGAACAAGGTAAACGACGTGTTAAGAGTTTGTATGAAGAAACTTCGAAAAACATGAATTAATACTTTCAAACTTGGTAGAAGTATTTTTGATGAAAAAGAATTCGAAAGTGTTTTTCATTTTTTTGAAAATCAAAACCTAACAGGGCCAACAATGGGTTAAAAGCTTCTATGAAGAAACTGCAAAAAAACATGAATTAATGGACCTTTATACGTCAAACTTGGTGTAAGTACTTTCTGTGAGAAATAATTCGACATATATTTATAATTTTTTGAAAATGAAAACTTAAAGGAGTGATCCAAGGGTTAAAAGTTTGTATGAGAAAAATTATTTTTTTATATTTTGTGACTTCGAACTTGGTAAAACGACTCTAAGTAAGAAATAATTCGACACGGGTTTTTAAATTTTTTTAAAATGAAAATCTGACAAGGTCAACAATGGGTTAAAAGTTGTTCTTGACTTCGAACTTAGTGAAAGCACTTAACATGTGAAAAAATTCGATACGTGTTTTTTAATTTTCCGAAAATCAGAATCTAATAGGGCCAACAATGGGTTAAAAGTTTGTATGAAGAAACAAGATTTCATGGGTCTCTTCACTTCGAACTTAGTGAAAGCACTTAACATGCAAAATAATTTTATATGTGCTTTTCACTTTTTTGAAAATCAAAATTTGACGGGGTCATCGATGGGTTAACAGTTTGTATTGAAAAACAAGATTTTATGGGCGTTTTGACTTCGAACTTGTTGAAAGTACTTCATATGAGAAATAATTAGATACGTTTTTTTATAAAAATCTGACAGGATCAACAAAGGGTTAAGAAGAACTTGCTTTTTTAGCTACATTGACTTCAAATTTACGTGCAAGACCGCGAAGCCTTCTAGTCTATGCTAACTTTAAATACTTTTTTCACTTACAAGGTTGTTTGCTTTCTGCTGTAAATTGCCATGTTTCATGATTCTAAAATTATTTCAGTATTTCGACTAAAATATCCTTCTTCTTGGCATAGAAATCGAACTTCAATGTTAACAAAAAAATAGTCTCAAATTTTTAATCACATTACTTGTTGAAGACTTCTTGTCGTCATCTGTGAGGTGATCTCTATCTACGTTTTAATTCAGAAATTAGTCGAGTTGTAACATCGAAATTTAAGTCTTCTTGTTGTTCTTCCATTCATAGTTAGTGAGAGTCTTCAACATAATTTTAACCCAATGGCGGCCCTTCTTTAACCAGAGCCCTTGGGATGGTCATGCGCAACCTTGCATTGTCACTAAGACTCGAGAAAAGAACTAGGAACCTGAATCATTGGTCTAATATCTCCGGTCTCAGGCAGTTGAATGTTTTCATCAAAGGGTACAAATAAAAAAAAAACGAGAATAATGCCTCAGACTGAGGATAGACCAGCTAAAACAAATTAGAACCAGGAACCTGAATTACTGGTCTAATATCTCCGGTCTCAGACAGTTGAAAGTTTTCATCAAAGGTTACAACTCCTTATGGAGTGAAGAATACCTCAAACTGAAGAAAGACCAGTTGAAACAAATTAGAACCAGGAACCTGAATCACTGGTCTAATATCTCCGGTCTCAGACAGTTGAAAGTTTTCATCAAAGGTTACAACTCCTAATGGAGTGAAAAATGCCTCAGACTGAGGAAAGACCAGTTAAAACAAATTAAAACCAGGAACCGGAATCACTGGTCTAATATCTCCGGTCTCAGACAGTTGAAAGTTTTCATCAAAGGTTACAACTCCGACTAGAACAAGTAAGCGTCTGCAGACTCTGCGAAATGGTGGAGAAGACTGCCGAGCACATAATACTGCAATGATGTTGCATCAGGAATCGTTTTCTGGGTCTGTATTGGCTTATAGAAGAAAACATCACTTACCTGAACCTATGTGAGTTACTCAATTTCATGACGGCGATGAGTCTATGAAATGTTCTCTACCTATTCGTACTTAGTAGAGGACACAATAGATCATTACTAGGTTCAGTACACAGTACACTAAAGTACAACAAATATCTGTCTATTCATCTAACTCAAAGATTTAATGGCAATTGTATGATTTCCAAGCACGAATTTTGTGTTCTAAAACAAAATTGTGAACTAAAATTGGCATCAATTTCAATTTCAATTTAATTAAAATTTGTAATCTAACATCTGACATCAACTCAATCAAATCTGACATTCTTTGAACAGTCGTGGAAACATGGAAAATATGGAATTCTTATGAAAGACTAAAATGTATTCCAACTAAGACATTTACAGATAAAGATCAGAGCCTTAAATTCTCTGAAAGAAAAATTGAATTTCGTATACATTTTAACTTCTGACCTTCACGTTCCCAGCAAACATAGAATTCTTATGAAAGACTAAAATGTATCCCCAATTAAGACATTTATAGATAAAGATGTGAACCTTGATTTCTAGGAAAAGAAAAAGTGAATTTTTCATGCAACATTTTGCTTTGGAATTCTGACTAAATTTTTTCAAAGAGTTATAATTTACAGAGCTTTCGATTCCAAATTCTGACGTTAATTAACATTTACAACTAATCTGAGACTAAATTTTTGTTGACTAAATTCTTAAATGTTTCGATTGTTTAGATTTCAAAAATTCGAGTCCAATTTGAAATAATTTACTAATGAGTGAACTCAATTGGAGCTCAATTACCGCAATTTCAATTTTTTTTACAAAAACCAAAAAAAGGTTTTCTGTCCTTTAAGTCCTTTCGTTCGGACCACTGTGCTAGTGGTGATATTTATTGTTTGAGTGGAGTCCAGGAATTCACATAAAAAGTAGAACATTAGCATTGCTCATACGTCCCGCTTGGCGTATTTATAGAGCAGCGAAAAGACAACAACAACAACAATGCGCTTTTGTCTATTTGACAGCCATAAAAAATGGCACAGTATGACGCGCAGCCAGGCAGCCAGGGCCACTAATGGCGCTAACACAGCCGCCAACGGTTGGTGTGTGTGCAGCAGTGGGCGGCGCAGTCACCGCAGCTAAACCCACCGCTGAAGGCAGCTAAGCTGTCGGCAAGTGCGGCGAGCAGAGCGCGCACTCGCGGACACGTGACTTCATTCCACGCTTTTTGTGGCGCTTCTGTCTGTCTGTCTGGTTGGCTGGTTGGTTGGTTTTCCTGTGCGCATTGCTTTCGTTGCTGTTGATATGGCTGCCGCTGCCGCTGCGCTTGTGGTTGCTGTTGATGGCTTTTTGTTTTTGTTGCCACCAGATCTTTCTGCAATTATGAAATTAATTCTAATTTTAGATAAAGCAACAAAAACGACAAAATGGCGACAAATGTAAATGGTGCTAAAACACAAAAAGAATAACAGAAAATAACATCAAGCAGCCGAGTTACTGGCAATTTGTTGTGTTTGTTGTTGTTGTATGGAGAAAATATTCAAAGGGACTTTGGTAAGCAGAATAGAACTGGAGGTGCGTGCTGAAGTGCAGTCAACGGAAAATAGTATTAAATCACATATGTAAACAAACACACACTCACACACACACATACACACACACACACTCACAGTCACATTTAGTCCCAGTCAGCGGTACACGTCCGCGTGATTCTGCGCCAACATGAGGCGAAAACAAATTAAGCGGCTTTGGATGGCTGTGCAAGGACTCTCGGCGGTATCTCAAAATGGTGGCGTTTGCATGAGTGTGTGTGTGTGTATGTGTGTGTCATGTGCACTGGCGCGCACGCCAATGTGTAATGCTGGGGCGCGTTATATCTAAAATCTGCTCTAACGCGTTGTGCTGATTCCCTGCTCCTTCTTCTCTCCCCTCTCCTTTTATTTTTACTGCTCTTGTGCTGAAATTTACTGCGTTTCATTTTTTACGTTTATGTTTTGCTCTTTGTTTTTAATTTGTATAATTTATTCCAAATAACTGTATGCTTGGCAGTATATCAGCAACAACAACAACAACAATTACTCTAATGTCAGCAAATCAGTAGGAGAGAGAATATTAAAATAGAAACACAAAACGGAAATAAGCACAAGAACAGTGCCAGTGACAGTTGCCGAGGGTGCACGAGCGGCGAATGTCAGTGATTGTCAGTGCGCTGCGAAGGGACAAACGAACAGACAGCCAAACAAACGGACCGACATGAGCTCACACTTCCGGTGTTGGCGTTGTTGCGCATTTACGTGAAATTATTGCCGTCAGTGTGTGTCAATGTTGTCAATGTGTGTGTGTGTGTGTGTTTGTGTGAGTGTGTTTGTGAGTGAGGGAAGAAGGACTTGAAATTTATGCGTACGTTCGTGTGCATGTGTCAGAGTTCAAATATAACTGGCTGCGTGCTCAGTTTGCTGTTGTTGTTCTGATTTTTGTTGTTGCTATCTAAGACTGCATGCTGGTTGCTGTTGTTATGGTTGCCATCCAAAAATTAGATTTTTTTGTTTTATTCAAACTACCAAATGCTTTGTTGTTTTCAGTTTATTGTTGTTGTTGTATTTATTTTGTGTAGAAATGCAAATAAATTCCATGCTGCTTTGTTTTTGTACTATTACACCGTGCGACAAAAAGGAAAAAATTAATTCAGTGAGAATAATGAAATTGTGACACATGATCAAGAAGATTTTGGGTTCTAACATACTTACTTTTCAAGAAAATTCGTTGGAAATTTTCAAGGATATAAAGGAGTAAAATTTTCAAAGGACCTTTTTCATATCCTTTTTTTACAAATAGATACAAAATCAGTTTTATTTTAATTCTTAAGCCTTTTCCCTTTCATTTGATCGCCATATTCTAACTATTCTTTCTATTTGATCGCCCCTTCAAAATTTTGAAGTCCTTTTAAAAGGACAAAGAATTTAGAAATGAAAAACTGAGTACGCAGTATTACTATATTTGGTCTCTAGTTTCAAGCCCATATGGATTTTTTCCAGTGTGAAAAATGCTGTCGCACGGTGTTATTGTTGTTTTCATAGTTATTTTTGTTTTTGGCCCTGTCCCTTTTTTCCGACGTTATCATATTCGCAATGCAAGCTGTATGAATATTTGCGTTGACTGTTTTTATTGTATTACATGTTGTTGTTGTTGTTGTTGTTATTGTCGCTGTTGTTGCTGTTGTTATTGTTGTCACACATTTATGGCAATGATTTATTTTGATAAATTGCTGATATCCTTTTGGTGGCCTTTAATGTGTGCAAAAGGATATGCGCTTAACGGGTTTTCTGTTTTGGTTTTTGGTTTTTGTTGCTATTGTGGTTGTTGTTGCTGTTATTGTTATTGGTATCTGACATTACTGCAAATTGTAGCTATCGCATTAATGGCAACAGTGTAGAATTTAAGAGAATTTAAGCGAGTTTTGTAATGGTTATACTTTTATTGAAATGGCAATTTTGGAAACAAATAAAGTCTTAGAAAATTTTAAAAAATTTTAAAAGTTACAACAGAAGTGTTTTTGTTAGGTTAGGTTACGTTAGTGTTTTTGTTACTGGAATTTGAAATTTTTAAGAAGAAAGGTTAGGAGAGGAGAGTTGTTCAAGTAATAAACCGTTCACACCTGACCTCAACACTGGACAATGGTAGAGGGCAGAGGCAATGCTCTGTTGTGTCCATGTCCTCAAGACATGATTTACATGTAGGGTTGTCCATAATTCGAATGGTTGTCATATCGTCGTCTGAAAAAACAAATGTCGTATGTCTTACCGCGCTCAATGGAACATACGACATTTGTTTCCTGAAACGACGATATGTTGGCCACATGCATTGTTATTCCTTCGCTCCTTCGTACGTCCATTCTCTCCTTACTCAGTGTTCTCACAAAAGAACTCCCAACTCTGCAGGATTCTACTCCGGACCATTCACCCATGTGGGCCATGATCGTAAAACGGAACTCTGCAGGATTTCACTTCGAACCATTCACCCAAGTGAGCCATGCTCGCAAGGTTCTTGATCCATTGTAAGACCTCTGCTGACGTCGATTGTTGGCTCTGCTTACCCTGGATTGCCCTCTTGGTTATGTTAATCGATTGAAATTCTGCCCGAATGGATGATAAGCCTATCGCTTGCAGTCCTAGTGATGGGACCTTCAGTTGTCGCTCCCTGGGAGCAACCCTTCCTGGCTATCTTAGAGTGCACTCTGTGCATTCGTTGTTGCTAGTGAACCAAAAAAATTTTAGAATTTTTACGCATCCAGCATACGAAAATGCCAAGAGTTAGGAGGCTGGTATTTGCGAGTGAAAGTATCTATAACTCTTGCAGTTTCTTGCTATATTAGTCAATTGCATCTGGGATCTACTTTAGTCAATATGTCCAGCCTGCAAAAGTGCTGCCACAAATTAATACTGGACATTTACTTGACTGATAAGACGAAGTCTAGACTAAGCATTGCAAGGGAAAGCAAAGCGAGCCTAGGGATGGATTATAATGTTATAAACAACTACAACGAAACTTCATCTACAGAGCCGAAGAATCGGGCAGAAAAAGGGTCCAAGTAACCCAGAAGTGCTAAAGAGGGCTATAGCACATATCGGAATAACCCCACGAGGTCCACTTGAGATGTTTCAGCTGCATCAGGCACATCGCAATCAACTGAGATGCAATATAAGCGAAGTCAAGGGTTAAGGACCTACGAACAGCAGAAAATGACTGACCGGTCGAAAGCATAAGAAAAAATACCGACGACGCGTGCTCGAAAACTGTATGACGATTACGTAACCAAGTTCGATTGCGTGATTCTCGATGATGAAACCTACTGTAAGGCGGAGCTCAAGCAGTTGCCTAGGAATGCCTATTTCACTTAAAAGAATAAGGATGGAACCCATAGAAAATACTCTGAAGTGAAGTAAACCAAATTTCCAAAACGCTTCATGGTTTGACAAGCTATTTGTTCCTGCGGTCTACGAAGCAAGGCGTTCATTACGACAGGAACAATTAACTCTAGAATTTATATAAAAGAATGTCTGCAAAATCGCTTTATACCATTTATTGAATAGCACAAATGAACAGTTTTATTTTGGCCTGACCTAGCGACAAGCCACTACTCCAGGTCAACTATGGAATGGTATGGAGGAAATTGTGTCATGGTCCCAAAAGAGGCAAATCCTCCTAAACGCCTGGAACTTCGGCCTATTGAAAGATATTGGGCTGTAATGAAACAAACCTTAAGAAAAACAAAAAAGTTTGCAAAAACGATGTAGAGTTCTGAAATCAATGGAAGCAAGCCTATGCAATAGTCACCGAATGTACTGTCCAGTCTCTAACTAAGAACGTTAAGAAAAATATAAAAAAATTTTGTAACCACTAATTATATTTCATTAGTTTAGGAAATTTATAATAAACTGCAGTTTATTTTAGTAAAATCAGACTATTACTTTTTTTTTAATGTGTCCTTAAAAATTCTAAATTTTTTCTGATTCACTCCTTAGGTAGAAGGTTTTGGTGGAAAACGTAGAGGTTGGTTGGTATTTTTCATTAATTTAAACTGACATTGACAGTAGTGTTGTTGTTGCGCTACTAAGGCTACTGGGTAGGAAAATTGGTTGCAAGTTGCTCATCTCAACTGTTTAGAATCGAAACGATAGGAGTTTGTCCCAAGGTAAAGAAATTTAATGTTTAATGCCGAAGTGATGGTAAACAATTGAAAAGATTGAAATTTGGTCATTTTTAGGAAATTATGGGACCAAGCCACAAGTCAGGATTCGAACCATCGACCTCTGGAATGGGAATCCAGTCCAGTTGACGCTTCGCTATGGAGGCGGCCCAGTATTGTAACAAATAAAGGAAATATTTATTGCATAATTTTGTCGCTGAACTGCTGACTCAACGACGTACAGTGTCGCGGGTGTGGCCAAAAATGGTAAAAATCAATGTTAAAAAATGACTAAAATGAATATGACAATCGACAGATAATATTTCAACTAAGAAAAATCCATTATCGGATCTTCAATATCCTACTCCGTTCCATTTTTATGTAACTTCAAAGTTGATGTTAAAAAATAAGCATTCGTTCTAAGTTTGTGGGTAATTCTTTATGCTGAATGAAAAATCAAATAAAAATATAATTTATATACTAATATAGTCGTGTTATATATTAAATAAAACATTGGCATTTTTCCTGTATGACAGCACTATTTTTTGGTTTGTGCTTTGAAATAACTGTAAAATCCCGTTACATTGACAAATTACGTTTTTGGGCTTGCTTCTAACAAAGAACCAAAAGTTTGGTGCAAAAAAGTTCCAACCCTAAATTACTCAAAAAAGTATGTATTAACATAATCCGGAGTAATTTTTTGTGCCTATTTGGTTGTTATTCGCATTTTTCTATTGACGCCTCCATTAAAAATACGTGATTTCTTCGAGGTGTGGCGTAAAGCTGAAGCCAGAAAGCGGTCAACAAAACTTGAATTTCTTACAAATTTACTTAAAGATAAGACGTGATGTTAATCATGAACAAAAGCAAATTTTGCGTCCCCACTTCAAAATTTACTTTTTGCAGTGGTACGTACAGTCAAAAAATGTGATTTTTTCGAAGTATGGCTTCCGACGTTCAATGAAAGTAGCGGCAAAGCAGCTGCTGAAATGATGAGTTGTATAAAGGACAAGGTTGGCACATTGTTCGTATCATCAAAAGTAGGCAGAATGCCACGCTCACTTTAAAAATCTAAACATTTATAACAAAATATGGTATCACAAGCTGAAAAAATTAAACATGAATTCATAAAGGAAAAGTTTTGGCCACTTTATATACATGCTTCAACCACGCCCATTTTAAGGTTTTCGAAAGCCTAGTAACAAAATTTCATAATTCTATCTCTAATATTAAGAAAGTTATTTCAATATTAAAGTTCCTTTCGTATGGGAGGTGGGCGTGGCAGTGGTCCAATTTTATTGATTTTTTGTAAATTTCTTAATTTCCACCACAAAAGCAATCTCAGTTTCATCGAAATAGGACAACACTAAGAATTTTTGGCCACGGCTTATATGGGATCGCGACACTGTGCGACGGAACAAACTGAGAACAAACTCTTCAGTTTTCTTTTAATAGCATTGAATCCTATATTTCTAAAAACAATATATTGGTAAGAACAGACAACAGATATGAAAACTTTTGCTTAGTACTTTTAGTACTAAAAGAACATTTTAAAGAAGTAAAATATAATATATTTGTTTAAATTTAAAATTCTATTTAATTGAAATTGTATCTAATTCTTATTAACATAAAAATTATTTATTTACAATTTCAACGTTTACACTCAACAACTTGAATGTGTTTTTCAATACAAAAATGAAAAATAAATGAAAACATGATTTGTATACTTTGAAAAATCCATGAATGAGTTTTGCAATTAAATCTCACCAATATTTACAATAAATTAACTTTATAAATTATTGACACAACTTAAATAAAAATAACAAAAAAACCATAATTTAGCAAATTTATTTATTTATACTTTGCTTGTTTACATATTTATTTGTGTTTCAATGTAATCTCCCAAAACACAATTTTTTGCTATCTAAACAATTTCACAAAAGCAATAAATGCAAAAGTTATAGCAGCAATTAATTGAATTCATAAAACCATTAAATTTGCATAAATTTTTGCACGTCAATGCGAGCGGGTCATTTCGGTTGAATGTTCCCCAATCCGCCCCGTTCCGCCCACCGTTCGCCACCATTGCGCCGAGAGCGGTTTGGGTAATTGGATTGGCCACTCGGCGTGCTGGTTCGTCGTAATTGCGAACGCATTAGTTTAAATTACGAATAACAATAACAGCAACAAACAATCGAGCTCAACAACCAGCAGCAGCAACACCAATAACAACAACAAAAACGCTGTTAGCAATCGTCAGTAGCGGGTGCAGTGCATGACGGTCATTAAACTTTCAACAGGCGCCAACACAAACAAACAAACAAACATGCACACTGCAGGGAAAACAAATAAACACACACACACACACGCATACATGGACATTAGACGAGCCGCGCTACTGCACACGCACTGCATGCATAGAGCCGAGTGTAATGAAGCATTTGCGCCACTGTGCTGGCAATTTGCATCTGAGATGTCCGAAGCGGCCGCTTGCAATACCAAAATGTAGTGAGCGACAGGGGAGAGGGAGTGTGAGCGGAGGGGTAGGGGAAGTGGGTATCGAGAGGCGAGCAGTTGGATGTAGATGGTTCGTTTGAGAGTGCTTTGAGTGGGTGTGAAGTTGTTAGCAGTCTTGGTGAAGGAAGTGTGCGAGAGATGCCAGTTTGGGGAATTAGTGGACGGACTGGAGAGGTGTGTGGGTCCTTGATAGGGTGCGAGAGTGGGTGTGTAGGTGTATGTATGTCTTGGCCATTTGCTTTTCCCGCAAAGTTTCGAATTTAAACATTTGGAGTACGTTGTCGCCGGTGGTCAGCGAGTGGCTGCGTTCCTCACGCTTACATGTTTGTTATATTTTGTTGTTGTTTTTACATGTATTCGCTTCATGTTTTAATTTAGTGCAGTTTGTTGGCTCTGTTGGGGTCAGTTGACACTGCGTCAGTCACCAAAGACGCAAAGGACGAAGACGAGAAAAAGGGAGTAGAGAAAAGAAACGGAAGAGAAATTATTTCCTACACAGAGATACTGAAAAATGTGCACTTTGACTAGAAAATTTCAACGTACAGAAGGCGTTTTGGACTGTCATAAAAATTCAGTAAACACCGGAGATGGAAATTCTCCCAGCGAATCGATATAGAAATCGGTGTGTTTGGTCGTCTGGATCTTAATATTATTTTATTTTTATTTGATTTGATTTGATTTGATTTGATTTGATTTGATTTGATTTGATTTGATTTGATTTGATTTGATTTGATTTGATTTGATTTGATTGGATTTGATTTGATTTGATTTGATTTGATTTGATTTGATTTGATTTGATTTGATTTGATTTGATTTGATTTGATTTGATTTGATTTGATTTTATTTTATTTTATTTTATTTTATTTTATATTCTTTTATTTTATTTAATTTTATTTCATTATTTTTTATTTTATTTTATTTTATTTTATTTTATTTTATTTTATTTTATTTTATTTTATTTTATTTTATTTTATTTTATTTTATTTTATTTTATGTAATTTTGTTTTATTTTATTTTATTTTGTTTTGTTTTGTTTTGTTTTGTTTTGTTTTGTTTTGTTTTGTTTTGTTTTATTTTATTTTTATTTGATTTGATTTGATTTGATTTTATTTGATTTTATTTGATTTTATTTGATTTTATTTTATTTTATTTTATTTTATTTTATTTTATTTTATTTTATTTTATTTTATTTTATTTCATTTTATTCTATTCTATTTTATTTTATTTTATTTTATTTTATTTTATTTTATTTTATTTTATTTTATTTTATTTTATTCATTCTATTTTATTTTTAATTTCATATTTTCACATAAAAACTTAAAAAAATTAAAAAAAACCAAACTACAACTCATAAAAATGTCGCTGAATATCTATTGCTACCATTTGGGTTTATTTATTAGTGCTCTGTTGTTATTGTTATTGTTTTTGTCAACCATAACACAAATCGAATGCAGCTTTAATGCTTAGATCTTATGTTTTTATTTGGAAAACGAAAGCGGAAGTGGAATTTTTTAATAGTTTAATTTATGCATTTATGCAGCATACACTCATACATACACACACATAAAAACGCACACACATATATAGCACACACATACACACATATCTATAGAAAAGTTGTGTGAGCTGCACATGAAGTTTAAAAATTTATTACTCACTAATATTTTTGCTTTTGCTGCTGTTGCTGTCACATTTGGGTTGTTGTTTTATTTGCAGTATTTGTTGTTGCTATCTTTATTGTTGTTATTTTTATTGGTTTGTATTGTAACGATTTGCGCTAAAATGCCAGCGCGCAAAATTTAACGGCGCTGCCACATTCAGCGTTGAGCTCTTCGCATTCTACGTTCAACGTTTGTTTTTTGCCTTCAAAAATTTCACTGCAAGCCATGTCCTCGCTGCAGCTCTATGCATTCCCTGGCACATTTGGCATTTAGTGCAAACATTTATTCCTGATATTTTTGCATGATGAAATTAATTTTCCACTTCTTCACCTCCGTCTCCAACAGCACAGCGCGCATTGCTGTCTGCTTGCTGGCATTTCATTAGTTCGCTTAGTTCGTTTTAGAATGTGTGTGCGCGTCATTTGTTGTTGTTGTTGTACACTAATTGCTAATTGCTGTCATAAACGAGCAGCTAATAACGGCATCTGTCTTAAATACATATAAACTAACTGCAGCAATGAGTTGGAAAAACTTCAAGTGGCGCGCAATTGAATTGAACTTTCCATGGGCCGCAAGCTGCGCGACTGCGCACTCAGCACTGAATTCAATTTCCGCTCTGCACTGACCGCTTCCGCTTAGTTTGAATTTGCATTATGCTGTTCCCACTCTGCGTTTAGCAGCATTTGAAGCGGCAGTGCAGCATTTGATGTGCGCGGAGGCAGCGGTGAAACTGTTTGCGCCAAATTAAATTGCCTTATTAAAAGGTTTCTACACACACACACACATACTTACATATACAGACTGCCAACTATGAAAAAAAGCAGAGGCCATAAATTTAATTAAAAACTCATTGCCATCATTTTAAATTCAAACCTATCAATAGTTGCTGACCAGATCAGACAAATAACGCTAATGAAAATGGACAGAACAAAAACTATAAATAAAAAACTATAAAAAATAAACACTTCATACAAAAATGATTTTATAGTTTAAAGTTGTTTTTGTTGTATTTGTATAATGATTGGCAAAAACATCAATGCATCATTAATTGGCAACACTTGACTGCCACATGGCAAATGTGCAATTAGGACTTGCACTACTTTTTCAGTAGCATTTCATATTTTTCAAAACAATGTTTTTTTATTGTTTCTGAATGTTTAATAAAAAAATACAACGTTTTTATTTCTTTTTAATTTTTTATCAAATTGAGTGCATTAAAATGTTAATCATTTGAAATTCATATTTATGACTGCATTCGTCTTCGCTTTCATTACTGCTTATTATGGCCATTTAATACATTTTATGGTGCTTTTTCCGTTATAACAACAACAACAACAATCGCTATATCAACTAAAAATTCACTTTTTTTAGTTGAGATTATTTTAATATTTAGTTGTTGGTGGTGAAAGGCAGCAACAAGCTGACACTTTATGTTCATTCAAGTCGCAGCGAAAGCGTCAATTACAAAAATGCAATGCTTTTACACACTTAATAGTATTTATGGATTTATAATAAATGGTCGAGTGCTTTTAACAAATTTTTATTAATAGTTTGTGGCACAAATTGGTGCGCTTACAAATGTTGCAACATTATACAAATTAAATTTTTCCTTTGTTGGATTAAATTGAAATTGAAAACTTCACATTGATCTGGCGTTACTCGAGTGCACAGAAAATAGTTGGGGTATTCACTCTTTAGAGAAATTGTCAAAATTTTTCCGACGTTCATGATTTTTCAGCTATTCAAAGCATTCAATAAATCAGCCAAAAAAGACAGAAAGACAAACAGAAAATTGTGAAACTATCAAATACATTTTCAATTATAATGGTGAACACTTTGTTAAAAGTTATAAAATTCTTGAAAAAGCTGAAACTCAGATTCGAAAGAGATAACAATTCGCTAGCAGCCTGTTTGAACACTTCTTTCTAGATGACTTTGCATTACTTGAGTTGTCCCCAACTGCTTACAAAAAACTTTGACAGGACTTCTGCTTTCATTCTTCCATCGAAAGCTGCTTTTCGACATCCTTATCATGAATAAATGAATGAATTGAATGAACGATTTTCTCATTGACGATTTCCACATTGAATATTTACGTGACTCATTCAAATCTCTCTTTTCGACTCTTTCTTAGAACAAAAGATTTAGTGGAGTACTTTCCTCTGAAATACTGTAATTTTATTTACTTATAGATTACTAATGAGTAGAATGACAAGATTGATCAGAAAAGTATTGTTACGAATACTACATCTAGTGGGCTGTTACGTATCTCTGGATTGCGTAATTTGAAAATAAAACACACTCAGTTTCTTAAACGCAAACAATAAAATAAACCAACAATCACTATATTTCACACTTTTACATTTCACTGTCTTTACACTTAATTATTTGCTTAATTGCTCCGTGTGGCACCTTCACACACCTTCCGGTCAAAATCAGACTGACTCGCTGCGCCGCACCCGGCTGCCTTTTATACCTGTCCGGCCATCGCGCAGATCGTTCTCGCACATTCCCGAGTGGACTAAAGGTTTCCATGATGATCGCGACCATCGTTGCCAGATTGGACTAAAAGTTATTATCGCGGCCGTCGTTGCCAGATTGAATTATAGTACGGCGCGTAGCGGCAGGGTTGCTTTGCACAGCGACAGACTGTCTTCGTTACAGTATCTAAGCTCAACATGAAGATGGCAGCACTCGCCAACAAAAATTGAGAAATCTGTTTGCGCTTCTTGTAAAAGTTACTCATTAAAATTTCAGTCCGTTTGAATGAACAGTTGTTGTTTGACAATGGTTTGAGTCAGTCGACGTTAGTGTTTCGAGTATAGAATAGTCATCACTACTACGACTGGGATACTACGTCCCAGCAACTTTTAAATGTCCTTTAAAAAAATGTATCAGATCTTCTGACCCACGTTTAATAATTATTAGAATTCTTTGTTCCCGGATAAAAGAATTTTAGAATTTGTGAGCATCCAAAATAATTATCTAGCCACAACTTTCATAGCATGGAGACATTTCTACTGAGAGTACTTTGGATTTCAAAATTAAACTCTGTCCCGAAAGGGTTAGAGACAAGTTGGACGTTGAGAAAAAGATTCTGTAGCATCAAATACCATCCTGAAATTTTCGACAGCTGAACTTAAAAGTGTCCGTACCAGCTTGGGAGATAATGAACTTTCGGGATGTCCAAAAACTGACCACTCTTGACGATAACATCACTCAAGCTCATCAAATGGTGCTGGACAACCCTTGAATTAAAGTGAGGGAGACAGCAGAAGCTGAATAGGTTCAAAGAACGTTTTTGTCACATATTGAATCAAGGTTTGGACACAAGAAAGCTGCCTCACGTTAGACCAGAAATGTGTTCTAAATCAAGACAAAGTAGAAAAGTAGTATGTAGTATGTAGTATGTGTTCTAGAACAAGACAAAGTAGAAAAAATAAAATTTAATTTAAAAATAAGTCCCATAGGTTAGATTTGTTAGGTCGAGAACTTTACAGACCATTCTCGTACAATTGAAAAACTTTCAATACTTATCTTACAGGGTGTTTGTTTTCATAGCTTAATATGTAAACTAGTGCTTGACAGAAGATTGATTTTTGGCCGAAGCCGCATATTCGGCGAAACTAAAATATTCAGCCTAAGTTGAATACTAAGAAAAATTTGTTTAAGGGAAAAACTAACCAAATAGCCGTTCTCTCTTTATTCATTTCTTTGTTCCACTTAAGAATTTATGAAAGAATATTTACATATATTTTAGTAACAAAAAAAGTTTAGTTTATAACAACAACACAAAACTTAACAATTTTTAAAAAATAAAAATTTTTATTAATCGCAATCTTGATAACTGAAATATCAATTAGTCCCGATATTTGATAAAATACTTCAAAATAAAGCAAATTCAGTTGCATTACAGGGCGAAAACCTTCGGTAAAAGTATTTGGCTTTTTTGGCCGAAGCCGAAGCAGAAGATTTAAAATGGTCGAATAAGCCGAATACCCAAGTGGATTCGTTTTCCATGGACACTAATGTAAATCATTCAACATTTGAATAGAAAAAAATTTAAATTCTGTCAACAGACACAGATACAAACAGTCAGTCAGTTAGTCGATGTTTAATAATCGTGTCATTCCAAAAATTTCAACTCTCAACTAAATCAGAAAAGTATACAACGCCTCCGGTTTGTAGATCACTTTTCCCACAGCATTTTCCGCTTTTACTTGTCAACGTTTAGCAATTACGCATCTTTCTGCATTTTCCAAAGTCAAAGACAAACATTTTACCTTCGCGCCAAGTGAAACTCCACAAGTCAATCAAGTCTTCAGTGCGCATTAAAATTCTCACACGTCTAATGGCGACGACAGTACATCGCTGTAAACTCACTTTTTGACACACTGAAACCTCGGTGAAAAAAAATGAAATGAAAGAAACGCAGAGAAAAGGCAAAGCGCAGCGCAATCACAAACCAAAGCAGCACAATTTCTAATGCCAATCTGACCCAGTGACGCACTAAGCTGCACACAAAACGACCAAGGCGACTTAAGTCAGCTGAGAAACAAGCAGAACAGCTGTCAGCAACAATAACAACAACAACAACAACAACAACAACAACAAAAACAACAACAACAACAACAACAACAACAACAAAAACAACAACAAAAAACATTCATGAAGACTATGAAAAAAGCAAACTGATAGAATCTGGTGGCAAAGTGTGACATTATTTTGTAAAATCATCTTCTTCATCAGCGTCAACGGCATAACCATCAAAAACAACAACAACAACAACGTTACTATAAACGTTACAGTCAGCACCCGGCACTGCCATTGCCACTGCCTCCGTCACTGTCACCCACGCTGGCTGCGCAGCGCTTTTCACGTGTGCAGCGACCGTCAGAACTGAACAATTGACAAATTGCCAAAAAAAACGAATCAATAAAAAAACATCTAACTAAAAAAGCAGAGTAAATCTGCGCTGCAACTTGCGACAAAGGCAAATAAAGCAGCTGGCAACGCAGCACAGCAAGAAAAATTTGATGTATAAAAAAGAAGCAACAACAACAAATTGAAAGAAGACAAATGAAACGAATTGCAAAATGTCAAGTTTAGTGTTTGGCATGATGCGTGTCGCATATGTGGTGCCGCCTCGACTCGACGCGCCTCGCCTCGTCGCCCTTTGCGTCGTTATCGTAGCATCACTGGTTGTTGGCTGTTTGCCTGCCGCTGCTACGGCAAATCTTGTCTGCGATTTCGATCGATGGCAGCAATCAAGATGACAAGTGAAATTTCAGCACGGAAGTGAATGTTGCTTAAGCGTTGGGTGAAAGAGAGGAGGGAGGTGGCGTATGTAGAACAGAGAGTGGAGTGGACTGGGATAGGGTGGAATGGGGTGGGATGGAATGGAGTGGGATGGGGTGCAGTGTCTAGGAAGCGCCAGACTATTAAATGCCGACAGTGTAAAGCGATTGGTTGAGCTTGTTTTGGAAAACAAATGCGTGCAGCTTTTAGAAAAGAGAGAAAGGACATTAAAAAGGAAACGCAGTAATGGGAGGAAGGAACATTTTGTAAAAGTGTATAAAAAGTGGAAATAATGAAACAATGTCCAATGCAAAATTATGTAAAGGTGGGAGATGAGGAAAAATAAGAAAAATTAAAAATTAAAATTAAAAAAATAAAAAATTAAATTAAATTAAAAAAAATAAAATAAAATAAAAAAGAAAGAAATTAAAATAAAATAAAATAAAATAAAATAAAATAAAATAAAATAAAATAAAATAAAATAAAATAAAATAAAATAAAATAAAATAAAATAATATAAAATAAAATAAAATAAAAATAAAAATAAAAAACAAAAATAAAAATAGAATTAAATAGAATTAAATTATAATTAAAAAAAATAAAATAAAATAAAATAAAATAAAATAATATAAAATAAAATAAAATAAAATAAAATAAAATAAAATAAAATAAAATAAAATAAAATAAAATAAAATAAAATAAAATAAAATAAAATAAAATAAAATAAAACAAAATAAAATAAAATAAAATCAAATAAAATCAAATAAAATAAAACAAAATAAATTAAAAGAAAAAAAATTAATTGAAATATAATAAAATAAAACAAAACAAAATAAAATAAAATAAATTAAAATAAAATAAAATGAAATATAATAAAAGAAAATAAAATAAAATAAAATAAAATAAAATCAAATCAAATAAAATAAAAAAATTAACTAAAACAATAAAGTAAGATTATAATAAACTAAAATTCAGACAAGGAGCTGATTTTGAGAAAAAAGTCAAAATCGAGGCAGAAATCGAAATCGCTTGAGCATTACATAAGAAATATAAAAATGCTCGCACTTAATATATCGCACAGAGTAAGAAGAAGCAGCAGTAGCTGAGTGAAAGAAGTCAAGGCAATAAAACTCAAATGACTGTTTGCAGCAGTCATGGCACCGAATAAAACTGTCTTTTGACAAATAAAAAACCAATGGTGGGGGGTCGCAGAAATTGTTGCAATAAAAAGAAAATTTATGTACATTTCTTAAGTATTTTTCAAAAGCCACATAATTCACGCGCTACAACAATAACGAAGAGAATGGCATCCAAGCATCAATGGCGCGTAATTGTCAGCAACAAAAAATGTAATGGGGATAACAATAAAAAAAGTGTTAAAAAATGCTGCAATGAAAAAAATTTCTCAGAGCACCAAAGAGCTGAATTCGAGAACATTTTTTGGTGTTGTGAGCTTTTGCAGAAAAAATTAACTTAAAGACAGAGACGGGGTTTTGCGGTGAGATGCATTTATCTGATAGTTTGTGATGTGATTTGCATTTGACTATTTAATCTTTGGATTTTAACACATTTTGTGGCTTTTTATTTATTTTATTTTATTTTATTTTATTTTATTTTATTTTATTTTAATATATTTTATTTTATGTTATTTTATATTCTTTTGTTTTATTTTATTTTATTTTATTTTATTTTATTTTGTTTTATTTTATTTTATTTTATTTTATTTTATTTTATTTTATTTTATTTTATTTTATTTTATTTTATTTTATTTTATTTTATTGTATTTTATTTTATTTTATTTTATTTTATTTTATTTTATTTTATTTTATTTTATTTTATTTTATTTTTTTTATTTTATTTTGTTTTATTTTATTTTATTTTATTTTATTTTATTTTATTTTATTTTATTTTATTTTATTTTATTTTATTTTATTTTATTTTATTTTATTTTATTTTATTTTATTTTATTTTATTTTATTTTATTTTATTTTATTTTGTTTTGTTTTATTTTATTTTATTTTATTTTATTTTATTTTATTTTATTTTATTTTATTTTATTTTATTTTATTTTATTTTATTTTATTTTATTTTATTTTATTTTATTTTATTGTATTTTATTGTATTTTATTTTATTTTATTTTATTTTATTTTATTTTATTTTATTTTATTTTATTTTATTTTATTTTATTTTATTTTATTTTGTTTTATTTTATTTTATTTTATTTTATTTTATTTTATTTTATTTTATTTTATTTTATTTTATTTTATTTTATTTTATTTTAATTTATTTTATGTTATTTTATTTTATTTTATTTTAAATTTAAAAAATTTATAATACAATTTTGTATTATTAAAATTTTAATACATTTATTAATGAAAAGTTAATAAGCAAAAACTGATTCACTTTTGAATGCCTTCAATCATTATCCTGGCGCACGCCACTGCTTTCATCTTCATCAATGCATTGTTAAATGAGCATAAAAACATGAAAAAAGTGGGTCTCAAACGCAGAATCAACTAAAATATCACCAGCCACACCAATTTGGCCAACAATTGCGACCAATGCTGAACAATTGAAATTAAGAGCTGAGGCGTGGCTGCGGGGGTAATTGCAGTAAAACACCAAATACTTTTATATGGAAAAGCGAGTGTGCGGCCAAACAATAAAATTGAAATTCATTATTCCGAATTGTGCCATTTATAGCCACACGCCTTTACGTGAGCGCTTACACGGCGCAATACATAAAATGCCCACTTGAGCGGCCAGGAAAACAAAAAGAAGTAACCCTCCTCCTGCGGTACGGCGCCACCTACTTTAGGCGCCACTTTTGCGAGGCTTCCCTTCCATTTCGCTAATGCGGCACCCAGGCAGCACACAAATTAATGCCATAAAACAAGAACAATGATCATAATTAAAACCACCTCATAAAAATGTCCCTTCGCTGCACGCAAGGAGTCGGTGAGGGCAGCAGCGCGCGACCGTTCAAGTGTGCCACAAATGGCCAAGTGGCGACGCCAACCACAAATGGCGGAAATGCATTAAAATGTTTTGTTGTGTGTGTGTGTGTGTGAAACCATTGTTTTCATATAATTGTGCGCAAGTGTGCGTGTGCTTCCTGATTGTCTGCGCGTGTGTGTGTGTGTGCGTATTTTACATGCGTTATTTTTGTCGTTATTGTTGTTTAGGAAACAACAGCTGATAGATGGAGCGCGTGAGCTGTTGGCAGCTAGCAAGATTTGCCAAATAATCGCTGAAAAATTGCCATTAATTTATCAAAATCTCTCATGCGAGAAATATTAATATTGAAATTTTCAATGCGAGCAAAAAAAAAGGGGGAGAATGTTTCACTTTCACATGGTGGCCGCCCAAAATAATCGGAGGCGCCACAAACCACTTCATCATGCTGACGCTTTGCGGTTTTTGTGCCCAAACGCTGTGCCTACATTTCTATTAGCTGCTTTATTAAAGCCATTTATACGCGTCATCAATGTGCGTGTGTGTGTGTGTTCGATTTTTGTTCTGTACGCTCTAGTTTTCATTTCATATGTGTGTGTGTGCGTGTGTTTGTGCAAATTTGGCATATCCTGTGCGGTTTCACAGCTCAGCACAAAGCAACAATAAAACTGATTACAACAATAACAAAAACAATTTAATATGTGTTTGTTTTTAGTTGCATAAAACAACAAAAATCCACTAAAATTGCATTGCTTTCAACAAATCAATGACACCATTTCATTGAAAATGGTGTTATTATGAGAGTTTTTGTGGTTAGCTTTGTCACATTTCTAATTAAAGCAATTTCCTTGATTTTGTTTCTGTTGTCGTATTGTCTCCGATAGCAACAAATTGCTGATAAACAAAAAGCGATTTTTCAAATTCGGACAACAACAACAATGCAATTATAATACAATTAAAAAAGTTTTACACAAAAATTGATATTTATGCAAATTTAGTGAATTGAATTAAAAAAAAGAAAAGCTAAGTAAATTATTAAAAATAAAACTTTAAATTGAAACTTAAAATGAAAAATTTGCTTAAATTGTAAACAAGTGCAGTTTGAAAAATTTACACATTTCATCTAACAGCAAAGGACAACAGAGAATTGCTAGTTTCTGGGTAGCTATAATTTTTTCGTGCATGCGAAAACTTTTAGCAAGTATTATGCATTAAAAAATTTACTGAAATGGCGAGAAGTAAAATTGTTCCCCTAATAAATATTGAATTTAATAGAAAGTGATAATAGAGAATTGCTAGTTTGTAGATGGTTATAATTTTTTCTCGCATGCAATAACTTTTTGCAAGTACCATGTCATCAAAAATGTGCTAAGAGACGAAAACTAACATTTTTCCTATATCCAAATTTCATTTAACAGCAAATTCTCACAATTTTTATTTTAATTTCTCGCATGCGGCAAATTTTTGAAAGTGCTATAAGTTGAAAATATGTTCTACCTGATAAAAACTTAAACTAACAGAAAGTGATAACAGAGAATTGAGGGTTTGTAGATAATTATAATTTTTTCTCGCGTGCAATAACTTTTTGCAAGGACCATGCCATAAAAAATGTGCTAAGAGACGAAAACTAAAATTTTACCTATATCCAAATTTCATTTAACAGCAAATTCTCACAATTTTTATTTTAAATTCTCGCATGCGGAACATTTTTGCAAGTTCTATGCGTTGAAAAAATGTGCTTAAAGGACGAAAAATAACATTTTCTTTACTAAATATTGCCTTTGACAGCAGAGATTAACATAGAATTTGCTTATTTGTAGATAGTTTTATTTTTTCTCGCATGCCTTAACTTTTTGCAAGTACCATGTCATAAAAAATGTGCTAAGAAACGAAAAGTAAAATTTGTCCTAAATCCAAATTTTATTTAACAGCAAATTATCACAATTTTTATTTAAAATTCTTGCATGCGGTAAATTTTTTTACCTTAAAAAAACTGCTAAAATGTCGAGCAATGAAACTTTTCTTGAATCCAAACTTTATCTAATAAAAAATTATAACAGAAAATTGCTAGTTTTAATTTTTTCTCGCGTGCAATACATTTTTGCAACTACCATGTCATACAAAATGTGCTTAAAGACAAAAAGTAAAATTTTACCTAAATCCAAATTTCATTTAACAGCAAATTATCAAACTTTTTATTCCAAATTCTCGCATGCGGTCATTTTGTTTTAAGTGCTATGCGTTGACAAAATGTGCTAAAAGAACAAAAGGTAAAATTTTTCATTAATAAAAATGTCTTATAACAGCAAATATTAACAGAGAATTGCTTATTTGTGGATTGTTTTATTTCTTCTCGCATGCTATAAATTTTTGGAAGTACCATGTCTTAAGAAATGTGCAAAAAACAATAAGTTACATTTTTCCCAAAACCAAATTTCTTTTAACAGCAAACTATCACAATTTTTGTTTTAAATTCTCGCATGCGGTAAATTTTTGCAAGTGCTATGCATTGAGAAAATGTGCTAAAAGGGCGAATAGTACCATTTTTCCTTCATAAAAATGTCCTTTAACGGAAAATATTAACAGATAAGTTTTTATTTGAAGTTAGTTTTATTTTTTCTAGCATGCTATAACCTTTTGTGAGCACTATGCATTTAAAAAATGAGCTAAAAAGTTGAAGAATGAAATTTTTCTCAAAACCAAACTTTATCCAACAGAAAATGATAACAGAAAATTGCTAGCTTTTAAAAAGTTGAAATTTTTCTCGCATGCAATAATTTGTAGAAAAAAAAGTTGAACAAAGAAATTTTTCTAAATCCAAACTTTATTCAAAAGCAAATGATAACAGAAAATTGCTAGCTTCTAAAAAGTTGAAACGTTTTCCGCATGCAATAATTTTTAGTAAAAAGTCGAACAATAAAATTTTTCTCGAATGCAAACTTTATCCAACAGCAATTGATAACAGAAAATTGCTAGCTTTTAAAAAGTTGAAACTTTTCTCGCATGCAATAATTTTTAGTAAGTAAAAAGTCGAAGAATAAAATTTTTCTCGAATCCAAACCTTATCCAACAGCAATTGATAACAGAAAATTGCTAGCTTTTAAAAAGTGTAAACTTTTCTCGCATGCAATAATTTTTAGTAAAAAGTCCAACAAAGATATTTTTCTCAAATCCAAACTTTATCCAACAGATGATAACAGAAAATTGCTAGTTTGTTTAATTTTTAATTTTTCTCGCATGCAATAATTTTTGGTAGGTTTAATGCCATAAAAAGTGCTAAAAAGACGAAGAGTAAAATGTTTCTGATGTCAATTATCTTGTTTGCAAATAGTCACGATTTTCATTTTAAGTACTCGCATGCAATAATTATTTGTAAGTGAAATGCCCCTAAAAATATGCTAAAAGGCCGAACCAAATATTTTTTAAATTCAACTTTCTAAAACCTACCAACTGAACTCCGCTCATTTGCAAATTCTCATTGATTAACTGATTGATTTTAAATTCTCGCATGAGATAAACTTTTCCAATACCTTAAATGCCTTAAATCTTCAACCAAATAAAAACCGCCCACAGTGTCCCTGCCAGCAGCAATTTTAAATAATTTCCAACGTCAATAAATCTTAATTAAAATTGAAACTTCATTTATTCTTAATAAATATTTAACAAAAAATAAGAATATATATCTACATATATACACATGAAATATCTGAAGGCGAGAAAAGCTACGGCGCTGTCAGCTCAACAGGTGCTGCTTGTATGCCAAAGTGTGTCCCCGCCTCCTCCCTCATCGGTGCCATTGCATTGTGCGGCATTCCCGGGCAGCTGGCGCCATTTACATTTTCCTTCGCCACAAATTAACAACAACAACAACGTTGCGCTCTCGCTGCGCACCTGCCATTTTACATTTGCAACAGCAGGAAAAAACGCGCCGTAGCAGGACGACGCGCAATTAATAAACCCACTCCAGTTGAGACCATTTATAAACAAACAAAAAAAAAATTGCGACAACGCAACAATACACAGCGCCACCGCTCACCGCGCCACGGCACGTCACTCATTCGCCCTGTTGAGCGCAGTCCGAGTGCCAAATTAAAATGAAATAAAATTTAATTAGCTAGCAGCCGAGGAAATGCCTTTCAATTTCAATTGGTTTATGCGTTTCTGCAACACTCCACGCAGACGGTGAGCCTCACTTCCAATTGTTGTTGTTGTTGTTGTTTTTGATGCGAATATAAAATACAAAGTAGACGCAACAACAATGAAGAACATCAGACAATGAAACAAAGGGGGAAGTTGGCGTTGATTGTTGCCTGTTTTTTTGTTGTTTTTGTTATTGTTTTATGTGCCCATTTCGCGTGCTGTCACTTTGGCGTTGTCCCATTTTGGTTTGGTTCATTTCTTGCTGCTATTACGGCTGCTGTTGCTGCCTCTTGAACGCGACCAACGGAATGTGTCGCATTTAAATGGATGATTTATTGTGTGCTTAATTTATGGCAACAACGCCAAAAGGAAATGGAGCCAAGTGCAATGTACAGCAACAACAATAAATAGAAAAGTGGCCGCATTTGATGCCAGCAAGGATAATAATGTAATTTACTTGCTGTGCGGCAGTTAATAACCACGCACACTCGCACTCACACTCACACAGACACACACACACATGCGCATAAATAGGCGCTCAAATGAGCTGCGTACACCTTTTGGCCCTTCGCCCCCGGTGCGCGACCACTTCACAGCCTCAGCCACAGCGACAAGTTGCGCCTAGCGCGACTTCATTGTTTGTTCATTTTCGCGCTGTCAGCAAAAGTTGGCTGCAGCAGCAGCAGCACTTGCAAGGATGTGGCGCTGCTTCCTTAATTTTCTTTTTGTTTATTATTAAAATTTATGAGTTGCGTTGCGCGCGCGCCGCTTCCAACGTGCACACACACACAGCGCGCCGGCGCGTAAATTATGTGAAAAGTTCGGTGCGTTTATATATTTGCTGTGTTCATTTGTGTCATTGTGCGCGCGTTGCCAGCTGTTTTCTTGTGCCGCTTAGCAACATAAATATTTGCGCCTTTGTAAATTTTCAGCAATTCATTGTGCCACTTGAACAAGAATGCATAAAGATTGATAAACACTGTGCGTAACAATGAAATGTTGTGACGGTTGTAGTAGGATTTACGAGAAGATCAAATAGGTTATTTAAGATCAAGAAAAAGTAATGTTAATGGGAAGAATTGAAGAACTGAAAGTAGGAGAGAGATTTTAATGAAAATACAAAGAAGAATTTACTGAAAGTAGGAGGAAGAAGTAACTGGAAGTAGGGGGAAATGTTAACTGAAAGTAGGGGAAAGTATTGACTGAGAGTAGAAGGAAGAATTAACTGAAAAAAGGGAGAATAATTAACTGAAAAAGGAAGAATTATTAACTGCAAGAAGGATAATAATGAACTAAAAAAAAAGAATTAACTGAAAATAGGAGGAGGAAGAATTAACTGGAAGAAGGAGATTAAATTAACTAAAAATAAGGGAAAAAATTAACTGAAAGTAAGAGGAAGAATTAACTTAAAAAAGGAAGAAGAGTGAATTGAAATAGGAAGAAGAATTAACTGAAAATAGGAGGAGGAAGAATTAACTGGAAGAAGGACATTAAATTAACTAAAAGTAAGGTAAAGAATAAACTGAAAGTAGGAGGAAGAATTAACCGAAAAAAAGGACGAAGAATTAACTTAAAAAAGGAAGAAGAATGAACTGAAAAAAGGAAGAAGAATTAACTGAAAATAGGAGGAGGAAGAATTAACTGGAAGAAGGACATTAAATTAACTAAAAGTAAGCTAAAGAGTTAACTGAAAGTAAGAGGAAGAATTAACTGAAAAAAAGGACGAAGAATTAACTTAAAAAAGGAAAAGAATTAACTGAAAAAAGGAAGAAGAATTAACTGAAAATAGGAGGAGGAAGAAATAACTGGAAGAAGGAGATTAAATTAAATAAAATAAGGGAAAGAATTAACTGAAAGTAGGAGAAAGAATTCACTTAAAGTAAAAGTAAGAATTGACTGAAAGTATGAGGAAGAATTAACTGAAAAAAAGGAAGAATTAACTCAAAAAAGAAGAAGAATTAACTGAGAGTAGGAGCAAGAATTAACTCAAAGTAGAAGGAATAATTAACTAAAGAAAGGAGGAAGAATTAACTGAAAGTAGGAGGAGGAGGAGTTAACTGGAAGTAAGAGAAAGCATTAACTAAAGAAAGGAGGAAGAGTTAACTGCAAGAAGAAGGAAGAATTAACTAAAGAAAGAAGGAAAAATTAACTGAAAGTAGGAGGAGGAAGATTTAACTGGAAGTAGGAAATGAAATTAACTGAAAGTAGAGGAAAGCATTCACTGAAAGTAGGAGAAAGAATTATATGAAAGTAGGAGGAAGAGTTAACTAAAAGTAGGAGCAGCGATTATCTGCAATTATGAGAAAGAACTCACTGAAAGTAAGAGTAAGAATTTACTGAAAGCAGGAGTAGGAATTAACTGAAAGTAGGAGCAAGAATTAACCAAAAGTACGAGAAAAAATTAACTGGATGTAAGAAAAAAATTGACTAAAGGGAGGGAGAGAATTGACTGAAAGAAGGAGGAAAAGTAAACTAAAAGTAGGAAGAATTTACTAAAAGGAGGAAACTCCTCCTTCTTACCCATAAATAGAAGAAGAATTAATCGAAAATGTGCTACAAAATGTTATTGAATGTCAAACTTTTTAATTCAGTGTAAAAAATGTTCAGTTAACGCAGTTGCTTCTGAATACAACTTTTTTAGCATACTTTTAGGATATTTTAAAAATTAATTTGAATGAAAAATTGGTGAACTATGAGATCGTTAGTCTATGCATTCTTCATACATAAAAATCAATATGATGATTGATTCAATATCAGAAATTTCAAGTCAATAATTATCGATTCGAAATGGAGCGAGAAAAATTGTGAAAATAACTTAAATGTATAACAGTTAAAAAATTAATGTTGGGAGTGTAACGATAAAGAATCAATCTGGTTATAAGGTTTTCTGTTGAAAATTCTATGTTTTTTTCTATGATCAGTTCATGCTATGCATGAATGCTTTTCCAAGCATACTTTTAGGCATGCACTTTGGAGTAGGGCAAACTTGCTATAATTCCGATATGACAAGGATAGTTCGCGAAGGTGATGAGCTGAGCTAGAACAATCGAGATAGAGAGTACAACTAAAATGTGCAAGAAACATCGACGATCGATGTCCAAGA
Organism: Melieria omissa; assembly: GCA_963971225.1. NCBI lineage: Eukaryota > Metazoa > Arthropoda > Insecta > Diptera > Ulidiidae > Melieria > Melieria omissa. The sequence goes on from OZ020267.1 coordinate 146,246,945, forward strand.
AAACAAGTATAAATAGCAGCAGTGTGCAGCGCAGCGGGTCGAGTCTTAGTTGAATAAGAAAAGTAGTAACAAGTGTAGATACAAGCAAAGTGTAAATCTGTAAATAAAGTGATTGTTGGTTTTTGACTACGTTTGCGCTGAATAATTGAAGTGGTTTTATTTTCAAGCACAATCCAAAACGAACTTAGAGAAGTCATTTTCGTAACAATATTCTTAATACATGAGGCAAAGATTTCCAAGTTAGAAATTAGTTGCCAAATATGTTCGAATTAAACAGAGATCTTTTCTACTTTCATACATCTTTATGTTCGATTCGAACATTATGGGCATCTGGTCTTCTTCACCACACCTAAACTATCATCTCTTGGTCTCCTCAACTTGGTTCTTCCACCGGAAACACGGTGTCCCTTTTACTTTCATACATCTTCATGTTCGATTCGAACATTATGGGCATCCGCTCTTCTTTCTCTACACCAAAATTATCATCTCTTGGTCTCCTAAACTTGGTCCCTTCACCGAAAATATGGTGTCCTTTTTCGCTGTCGATCTCCAACGTCGGATTGAATATTGATTCGATTCGAAGTAGTCGGCAGAAAACTCTGAAAGCTGTAGAACTGATGAGCTGAATATGAAAAGAATTCGAAAGAGAAAGTTCATAGCCACAAATTCAACTTAACTTAAGTTAAAATTATTTAAAGTAAAACTAGTTTTTCTCCAAACAAGATCTTTTCTACTTTCATCAATATTCATAACCAAATCTTTTCCAATCCATTGAAACCAACCTTCTACGTTTTATAATCTTCCATTGTGACTTATTGTCCCCCGCCGGGCAACGCCACTGCCCTCAGTAATTGTTATGAGTCAGTGGTGAATTCAGGGGGGTTTTGGGGGTTGAACCCCCAGGGTAGACTCTAAAACTATATACAAATTAAATGGCATTTTTTTTTTGAATGGTTTTAAGAAAATATTAATTTGAAACCCCCCAAAAAATTTGTCTGAATCCACCTCTGCTATGAGTTTTAGCTCTCCCATTGTTGTCCAACTCATGGCTTACATTTACGGATAATTGATTTAACCCTCTCATTGCTGACTTCTTATAACTTTTTGCCATCTTTTCGAAATAAATTTGAGGCCATTTTCAACATATTTTAGTTGCATTTTAGATTCCTTTTACTGTCTATAACTATAAATTTATGCTGCTTTTCCCACACTGGAAGCAGCCATAATTTTATAATCTTCCCATTGCTTACACTTTGCCAGCGTCCAGCTTGCACTCGGCAACAACAATGTGGCAACCCTGAACGCACCATAAGCCATCAAATTATTCATTATTTGCTGTTTATTTGCCATAAGAACTAAGTTTGCCGCAAACTAATACTGTGACCCTTCGAGTTGCATTTCGCTGCTCATTGTGTCGATTCGTTCAGAAAATTTTCGCAGCCACCTGCTGCGCTATAAAGTCATCAAGCACAATTTGCCACAATTCAGCGCAGCGCAGTTGATTGCCAAGTTTAGGGTTTAGTTATTTTTATGCCGCAAAATCTGGCAACTCATTCGTTGCGAGTGTCACTGTGCTCGGTGGGCGCTTAGATTAATGCTGCCACACACACACACACTGACACACTAACCGCAACAACAATAACAATAGAAACAAACACAAATTGCAGTGGCACCGAGAGCGTCAACGAAATTTGCTGCAGCTTGGCTTCTTGTTTATAACGCAAACTTTTGTACTCGGCAATATTTTTGTGATAATTTACAGAGCAACAACAATACGCTCGGCACACATGCGCACCACTACAACAACAACAATAACAAATTTCAAAAAGATAGCAGCGGCAGACGCATGCAAAGCGCCGGCAAAAGTGTTAATCAAGTTTACGCGTCGAGTGAACATTTATTAGCCAATTTTGCTGCAGGGCGGTGCTGCTGCTGGCGTCCGAACCGCAGCCGCAGCGTTGCAGTTTGTGCATGAAAAGTTTTCAGGCAGCCATACACGAAGTGGGGAGGAGAAAACGCAGAAGAATGAGCGAGAAATGCGAAAATGCGCACAAGGATTTAGGCGGCGGCCGAGGCGCAGTTGCGAACGTGAAAGCCAGTTGTCGTAAACTCAAAAATACACGCACAAGCACACTCTCAAATACCAAACACACACACATACGCACGCACGAATGCGCTGCTAGTTAGAGCAGCGCCAGCTGCGCAAGGAAAAACTGAAATTCATTAAGGACATGCGCCGGCAAAGTTTTCTTATTTGCAGCGCTGCGGCCGGGTGCGCGGGTGTCGACTTTGCATTTTTTTGTTGTTGTTTGTTTTGTTCGTTTCTTCTCATTTCGCTGCTTACTCAAATCTCCGGTGGGACTGCGAAATGTTGCACACTGCAAAAGTTGCACTGTTGTCCCAATTTTTGCTGTTTTTTTTGCTGCAGTTAGTTGGTCCCTTTTTTGGTCCCGTTGCAGCAGTTTAAAAGGACTCGTCTCTGTTGGGGTTTTTGCAAGGAACAAACACTAAAACAGCACTTTTGGAATCTCACGCTTGACACCAGTGGCGCTGCGACACACAACTGCCAACGGAATTGGTCGTTGTTGTTGTTGGACAGAAAGAAAGCACGATGGGTTTTTTTGTTTAGGGAGAGTTTTGCACTTTTCTATTGCATGCAATTTTCACTGTCCGCAAGTAAGTGCAGGCCAACTGTTGTAGCAGTGCGGGATTTAAGGGATTTAAGTGTTGGTGAATTAAAGTTGAAGTACGTTTCTAACCTCAAAATGAAGTGCAATTTCGGTGGCAGAGTTGAAACAAAAATAAAAAGTTGGTGTAAGCGGAATTGAAGTGAGTTAAATTTTGGAGAAATTGGAAAATTTGTGAGGGAAAATTTTATGTAATGAAGTATTAAAAGAATTGAAAAAGTAAATGAATGGGCAACAAAATTTATAGAAGGTTGATGAATTGTTGATAAAGAGTGATTGAAGAATAAGTAGAAAAATTAATAAAATTAGTAGAAGATGGAATTTTATAAAAAATAATAGATGAGCTGTGGAAGAAAAAGAGATTTGAAGAAGTTGTTCTAAAGGAGTAAGGAACAAAATTTATAGAAAGCTGAAGTATTGTCGATAGAGAGCAAAGAAATAGTAGAAAAAATACTAAAAATAAAAGAAAGAGAAAGTTGATCAAGCAAATTGGATGAACTATGGAAGAAGAAGAGATTTGAAAAATACACAGTGCGACAATTACGTATTGTAGCGATGAGTCACTCTGTGCTGTGCTATGCATGAATGCTTTTCCAAGCTTACTTTTAGGCATGCACAAACTTTCTATAATTTCGTTATGGCGAGGATGGTTCGCGAAAGGTGATGAGCTGTGCTAGAACAATCGAGATAGAGAGTACAACTAGAATGTACAAGAAACTTCGGCGCGATAAGAAAACCAGCAGTGTGCAGCGCAGAGGGTGGAGTCTTAGTTGAGTAAGAAAAGTGGTAACAAGTGTAAATACAAGCAAAGTGTGAATAAAGTGATTGTTGGTTTCTGACTGCGTTTTGCGCTGAGTAATTGAAGTGGTCTTATTTTCAAGCACAATCCAAACAAACTTAGAGAAGTCATTTTCGTAACAGTATTAATACTCGAACCATATCTCAGCAACAAAGCGCGCCATCTATGTGCGAGCACATGCGTTTTGAAGCTTCTATCTTCCTCTACTAACTATCAACATTTTATGACATTTGGTTGACATTTAATATTTATTAAAATTCATTTTGCAAAACACGTTTTCGTTTGATGTTGAAATTTTAACATGAAGCAAAGAGCGGTCATTAAATTCCACGCAAAAGTTGGTAAAAGTGTATCAGAAACATTCCAAATGATGCAGTAAGCGTATGGCAATGCCTGTTCAAGATCAAATGTTATTTTATGGCATAAACGTTTTGTAGATGGCAGAGAGTCGCTGGAAGATGAAATAAAAGAAGGAAGGCCAATTTCAGTTCGGGCGCCGGAAATGATTCAGAGATGATTTTATTGCAGAAGACTGTAATTCTTCACTGAAAATTATGAAAGAGGCCTTAAACATCAACAGAGAAACTATCCGACACATTCTTCACAAGGATTTGTGCAAAAAAAAGGTCTGCGCAAAATTTGTTCCACACACATTGAACGAGGAGCAACAATTAATGAGAGTCAGTCATTCTAGAGACATCGTTGCAGCCGCAGAAAATGATCCAAACTTCCTGAAAACAATTTTTACGCGTGATGAAACATGGTGTTTCCAATACGATCCTGAAACCAAACGTCAAAGTGCGCAATGGAAATCAAAAAACTCAACACAAGCCAAAAAAAACACGAAAAGTTCCATCAAAAATCAAAACAATGCTCATCACATTCTTCGATAGCAAAGAAATTATGCACAAAGAATTTGTTCCAACTGGTCAAACTGTTACTGCCGCATATTATCTTGAATTTTTGAAGCGTTTGATGGCCAGAATACGTCGTATTCGACCAGAATACCACGATCCAAAAAGTTGGTCTCTGTTGCACGAGTCACATAGAACTCATTGTTCGGTAATTTTTGGCTCGGAATCAGGTCTGTGTGTTGAATCATTCGCCGTATTCCCCTGATTTGGCACCGTGCGACTTCTCATTTTTCCCGAAACTGAAACTGAAGTTGAAAGGATGCTTTATTGATGACATTCAGACCATAAAACGGGCTTCGACGAGGGCACTGGAGGAAATTCCGAAAAATGAGCTGGAACACGCGTTTGAATCACTATTAAATCGATGTAACAAGTGTATTGAATTAGGAGGAGAATATTTCGAATAAATATACCGAAAAATTAGCAGATATCGTGTTTAAATTGTGTTTTCTAGAGGCAGTCTTAATACTTTATTGTCACACTGTGTATGTTGTAAAAGAGTAAGGAACAAAATTTACAGAAAATTGGCGATAGAGAGCATAGAAATATTAGTAGAAAAAACACTAAAAATAAAAGAAAGTGAAATTTGATAAAACAAATTGAATGAGATGTAGAAGAAGAAGAGATTTGGAGAATTTTTTTGTAAAAGAGTAAAAGCAAAAAAAAAGAAAATTATAAAATTAATACAAGGTGGAATATTGGATGAGCTGAAGAAGAAAAATAGATTTGAAATACTTGTAAAAGAATAAAGAACCAAATTTATAGAACGCTGAAGAATTGTCGACAAAGAGCAATGGAATAGTTAGTAAAAGAAATCCATAAAAGTAATAAAAGGTGGAATTTGATTAAAAAAAATTTGATAAACTGTAGAAGAAGAAGAGAAATTTGAGTTAAGTCGGTTACAGCTGAGTCGATAACAGTTAAGTCGATTAACTTGTTTGCTCTGATTAAAAATTTCACACTGATTACGTAATTTCTGGTTAAAATCTGTTAAATAGATTTACAAATCAATGCTAAAGTTTGCTGATAATCTTGTTTACAAATACTTCAACTTTGTTTGTATTAGTTAGGCCCCGTTCTCCGGTTTTAGACTTTCATTCCAGGTGGAATACAATCTTCAAAATGATTCGACATTCAGAAGGCTCACTTTACTTTGCTCTCTCACAATGCAGCAGAACCCATTACATTCTCTTTGCTACTATTTAACTTAAAAGTCTAAAAAATTATAAAAATTACTTTAAACAAGCAAACCATCAACAAACAATGCTGCGACTTTACAGAATCGACCAAGCAAATTAAATTGCATTCAAAACGTTTGCAGCTCCAAGCGACCGCTAACAAAACTGCCAACGCGCGTAACGAAGATAAATGCTCCCAGCACGTTGCCAACAAACGAAGAGGCAAAAAACAATAAAAAAAGAAATATTTAGAAAAGTAAATTTGGTTATTTGTGTAGCTGCAAGTGACGACATTTGTTGCGTACAAGACGTCACACACTATTTTTGCATACAAAACGTTGGCGTTGGCTTTGCTGTTGCAGACAGTGCGTCTGGCGGAAGGTTGCAATTTGCGTGAAAGTGATGGCAAAGGTTGCAGCGTTGCTGTCGCTGACAGCGCCACTCGCTGTGCCAGTGGCGCTCTGACGCAGACAAACAAAAATTTCATTTCATTTCAAGCGAAATATTTGCAGCTTAATAAGATTTTACGTGGAGTCTATGTACAAGCAGCAAGAAGACCGTCAGCCAGCAGCAACTTGCAACAGCAGCAGCAGCCAACTTGATCGGCGCTCTGCTGCTGTCCGACTTGGTGCCTGAGAAACTGCTGTGTGCCGTTAAAGTTTTGCTTAAACAATGTAACTGTCAAACATGTTGCAAGTGCATTGCCTGCCCGCGCTGGTTCTGTCAGCCAGTGCCTGTTGCTGCAATTTGCCGTCGCTGTTGACGCTGCGCTGATTCTTGTTGTTTGCTTGTTTGGCTTTGGGTTGCAGTTGCAATTTAGTTTTTATTCATCTTTTTGTTTCATTAGTGTTTTTGAAGTACAAAAGTGCATTGACTTTTGAAACAAAAGGGTGACAGCCATAATTTGTAAAACTTTTTTCTTGTTTTATGAGTTTTCAAAACATTTTAAGCATTGAAGCGCAATCAATACTGCAGCGTTCCATCTTTCAACTCCAGCTGCCACTAAAATTCACACCGCATTTTATGGTTGTTTTTGGTTATTTCATTGTTCTGCCAGTTGCTAAAGTTTGGGGTTGTGCAGCAACTGGGGTTCGGCTGCCATGATAAAGCGACGGCAACATTTAAAATGTCAACAGTACAAATTATGCAAACTATTTTACATAAAATTGTTGCCAGTTCGCTGCTTAACGCGGTTCAAATTGTTTACCCTTTGCCTGCGCTGCCAGTTGTCGAAGATGGCACTGCAATCGTGTGTGTGTTTGTGTGCTTGTTTGCTCACTGTCGTCGTATTTGACAAATTGTTGCTTAAAAAGTGCAGTTACGCTTTTTTTGCTTTGATTTCGACAAAGAAAAGCTGCAACGCGCCATCGCTCACGCATTCGCTCGTTCGCTGAATAACAACGCGCATAACAATAACAAAATCAATTTTATGCACAGCAGCAGCAGTTGCATCTTCGGTTTATTTTGTTGCTGTCATGCAGGGAATAAAGTTGATACAGAAATTGTTTGTTATTTTTTGGAGTTGTTCAGTGAGTGCTCACCAAATGTTTGGAAAGCACAACACTGACGATTTTTTTTCAATAATAAATTGTTTTTGAAAAATAGGAACCAAATTTTGTTGTTGTAAAACTCATAAATTTTTCATACTCATTCAATATTCTCACTGAGCAACGCATCGAAATATGTGTATCAATCTATTGTTCACTTCCTGCAACTTTATTGTATTTAAAGTTTGAGAATCACTGCCTTCTGCACAATTTGTTCAAGTTGCTGCTTTAAAATGGGATTTCGTTTTTGAAAAAACAACTTGAATGAATGAATGATTACTATTAAGTTTCAATATGTTGTTTGTCAGAGAGCAGCTGTGACACTGGGGGCGTATACGTAATATTTATTGAAGCAAATAAACTTTGAGCATTTATGTCGAGGTTTTATGTGCGCAATATTTATTGAAGCAAAGCAACTTTAATACTAGAATGACGCACAGATCCAATCATCTTTAAGTGCTCATATAAAATCATATCAGAAAGTACTCAAGTTTAACACATTTTTAAAGAGTATTTCAAGTTTTTGTATAAAAAAGTTTGGCTTAAAAAAGTAAAATCAGAGACGATTTTCATCAATGGGGTACTTTTAAGTAACTTGGGCATTCTAATGTTAAGCATCGTTAAGCTTAATGTGCAGAATGAAAAGTGTTTATGGAATTTGGCTTCAAAGTTAATTAAGTCATTTTGACTCTTTTGGGGATTCTAGTGATCTACATCTATCTATCTCTATCTCTATCTCTATCTCTATCTCTATCTCTATCTCTATCTCTATCTCTATCTTTATCTCTATCTCTATCTCTATCTCTATCTCTATCTCTATCTCTATCTCTATCTCTATCTCTATCTCTATCTCTATCTCTATATCTATCTCTATCTCTATCTCTATCTCTATCTCTATCTCTATCTCTATCTCTATCTCTATATCTATCTCTATCTCTATCTCTATCTCTATCTCTATCTCTATCTCTATCTCTATCTCTATCTCTATCTCTATCTCTATCTCTATCTCTATCTCTATCTCTATCTCTATCTCTATCTCTATCTCTATCTCTATCTCTATCTCTATCTCTATCTCTATCTCTATCTCTATCTCTATCTCTATCTCTATCTCTATCTCTATCTCTATCTCTCTCTCTCTATCTCTATCTCTATCTCTATCTCTATCTCTATCTCTATCTCTATCTCTATCTCTATCTCTAACTCTAACTCTAACTCTAACTCTAACTCTAACTCTAACTCTAACTCTAACTCTAACTCTAACTCTAACTCTAACTCTAACTCTAACTCTAACTCTAACTCTAACTCTAACTCTAACTCTAACTCTAACTCTAACTCTAACTCTAACTCTAACTCTAACTCTAACTCTAACTCTAACTCTAACCCTAACTCTAACCCTAACTCTAACCCTAACTCTAACCCTAACTCTAACCCTAACTCTAACCCTAACTCTAACCCTAACTCTAACCCTAACTCTAACCCTAACTCTAACCCTAACTCTAACTCTAACTCTAACTCTAACTCTAACTCTAACTCTAACTCTAACTCTAACTCTAACTCTAACTCTAACTCTATCTATCTATCTATCTATCTATCTATCTATCTATCTGTCTATCTATCTATCTATCTATCTATCTATCTATCTATCTATCTATCTATCCATCCAAATACCTATATATCTATCTGTCAACATTTAACATTTATATTTTAAATTTTATGCATAAAAATTGAATATCCTTAAACCCTCACAGTTCCTTAATTTCATCTACAATGCTTTAAAATATATTTAAAATAATTTATTTCTTCAGTCGCCCAACCAGAATGCAAATTACTTGAGCAATTATCGCATTGAATTCAAAGTTTTTATCAGCAGCAGACTTTAACAAATTGCCTGCAGTGCTGATTCTATTAGTAATGCCAAGCAACGCACACCGGAACTTTGCACATTTGTATAGCCGTCACAGTAGCAAAAACAACAACTTGGGTCATTCATTCGTTTTTAGACTGCGGCGACAAGTAGGTCAGCAAATGAATTTGCCACTCGACAGCATCATTAATCATTATCGTTCGGTTGTTTTTGTTCTGTCCGCAGTGCTAAGTGCTAATCCGGCCGTTGAAATGTTCGAGCGTCCCACTTGACGCTTTAATGTCGCATAAAATGTGACACATAATCCAGCATATTATTTTCAAATGTCTTTGTTTCGGGGAGCCTGTGGCCGTAAAAAGGCCACAAATGGGCATAAACTAACAAACAGCACATCACATCACATCACAAACACATTAAATATTTATTGCATGTGTGCTGTGAATGATTCAGACAATAATTGCAAGGATAATGACACGAAAGTGCATTGTAATGCGCCAGGATTGGGCGCACTTAGCTTATGTTGAATTCTCTTGAACATAGTAAAGCTTAGAGAGCTGTTTGGCTCATGTCAAGCAAATGCAACGAATATTTAATTCATTTATATAATCATGCAAATCGTGCTTAACTCAGCGTTAAAAGCGTTCGATAGCTGTGTGGCTTTGCAATGTGCGCCGCGCCTAAAACTATGCTATTTCGAAAATTAAATTTAGCCCGCATTTATGCTGTAATGCCAATTTGTGCAGCATGCTTTTAGGCGCTATACATAGCAAGTTCTCTTAATGCATTTTTTGCCTGTTTATTGCTGTAAAATATGCAAACAATTTTATGAAATCTAATTGAAGCCCATTAATTTGCAAACGCTTTGGTGAAATGAATTTTACAAAAAACCCAAAATAAGCGCCATTTTTTAATATTAATTTTTTAATTTATGCATTTCTCCCCTTTCTCAATTTCAGGTATGTATGACCGATGAGCTTTATTCGATTATTTTTCGAAATCCTGTGGTGTAGTTTGCGGTAAGTGGAAAGCCTGCAACTGTCACAAAGCATCAATACCGCAGCTGGTTAAAACTTCCAGCGCTCATAAATTGTACACATACGAACAAAAAAAACCAACAGCAAATACTGAAATTAACAGACAATCGTTATGGCGTTGCCATAAATCAAAAATAATCATGGCGCCTATCGTTTGGTGGCAATTTGTGGTTAACCGAATTTTGTCCGCATATCACAGCCGATATCGAATGGCCGCATTATTTTACATTTTGTTTTTTTCAATATCTCTTTCGGTAAACATCTCTCATGAAACATTTATTTTTTTCTTTTTTGTTTAATTTTACATAATGAAATGTTAATTCAACACTGTGTCACACAACACACACCAACACTTGAACCGACACATGTGTGCAGGTTTTTGTGAAAATATATAAAATACAATTTTGCCTGCCACAAAGTGCCGTTCATTATGCCACGCGCAAAAAAAAGCGACATGTAGACCGTGAAAAAAACACGCACAAATAATTCATTTCAATTTAAATGGAACAGTTTGGGGTAAATAAACGTCAAAAGCGGTTGACAGTGTCTGCACAAAATGTGTGGAGAGGAATTTTCTGGGTGAAGGATAATTGAAAACCGTGTGCGAAAAATGTTATACTGCAAATGCTAGTAGAATCAACTGCAATCAACTGAATGGGATTCATATTGGGACAATTTGTCACAATTTATCACAATTTGTCTGCTTTGAAACTAATTTAATGCATTTCATGTAAGGTCTGCTTGATTGTTGAACTTTTGGGTGGCATGACTGCAAGTTATTTGTGTTTGGGACAGTTTGTCACAAAGTGATAGTTTGTCACAAGTATATAACATTGCATATAAGAAACTTTAATTAATATATAAATGTCTAAATGACGTATTTTTAATGCTTAGAAGGGCAGTTTGATAAGTGTTTTGATATAGTTTGGTCACAAAACTTAAACTGCTGTTCTAATAATACATTTTAGAAAATATGTCGCCCCTTTTTAGTATTGAATGTGACCATTGCACATATTTAATTAATTATTGGCACTTTGAGAAGCGTGATTTTAGATTTTTGATTTTTGGGACAGTTTGTCACAATGTGTGTAGAATTGCATCTATGATAACATAAATCATGATATTAGTGTCTGAATTACGTATTTTCAATGCATAGGTAGGCAGTTTGATAAGCTTTTTGATATAGTTTGGTCACAAAACTTAAAAACTGCTGTTTCAGAGAATATGTGTGGGAGAGAATATGTGTGAGAAGTGTGACCATTGCACAAATCTAATCGACTATTGGCACTTTTAGAAGCGTCATTCTTGATTTTTGGGACAGTTTGTCACAAAGTGAAGGTATGTAACATTGCATCTATGATTACATAAATAACAATAAATCAGTGTCTAAGTGACATATTTTCAATGCGTAAGAATATTATTTCATTAATAAAACTAAAAGATTGCTGTTCTTGTCACAAGTTGTTGAGAATTTGCATTTGATTATTGCAATTTCTAAGCTCACTTAAGGTTTAAGCAATCTATAATCTGATTTATGGCACTTTAAGTGGAGTAACTTGAGGTTTTCGGCTTTTGGGACAATTTGTCACAAAGTGAAGGTGTGTGAAGGTTAATTACATGATATATATGATTTTCTAAGTGACATACTTTCAATGCGTCAATATTTTTTTTTTATAGTTCAGTCTGAAAACTTGTTGTTCTTGTCACAATTTGTTGAAAATTTGCATAGTAATTGCCACTTTTTTAGTACCAAATGCGATTATTGCAATTTCTAAGCTCACTTAAGGTTTAAGCAATCTTTACTTGATTTATGGCACTTTTAGTGGAGTAACTTGAGGTTTTTGGCTTTTGGCACAATTTGTCACAAAGTAAAGGTGTGTAAAATTGAATATATGATAACATAAATGCGTCTTGCGAATGCGAATTACATATTTTCAATGTGTAAGGATAACATTTCTTAATTTAATGACAAAACTCATTCACACTATTTAAAAAACATGACAAATAGTTTTTCTTTTGATAAAAACCGCAGTATGAAATTTTTTAAAATATTTGTCACAGAATGTAAAAAACAAATTACACAGTTTACATGAAATATTACGGCGTTTGCATCAATAGTTGATCAAAAATATTCAAAAGAAATTAAGCTTTTGGCCAATTTTTGCAGAATTTTAGACAAAAAGTGTTTTTGTGACATATTGCCACATATGTGTGGTCCAAAATTTATTATTCTTGGCTTGAAATATGTTTATACGAACAATTATGTACATATTGTCAAGATTAATGTGTCACACATAGTGTCACAAATTTGTCACAAAGTTGAAATTCACCTTTTTAATAAAAAAATTTAAATTAAATTTAAATTTAAAAAGAAAGCAACAACCTTTTCCCACTGTACTGATATATCAGCATCATTGGGACTATATATTTCGCACTACGGCTTGTCACCAGTGTTGTGATGTGCCTACATCAGCGCTGACAAGCGTAACTAGGAGTTGAATACATTTTTTGTGCGCACACGAAACAACATGTTGAACGTAAAATAAGAGACGTACACACCTTAATGTACACAGAAATATACTTGTTATGTACTCATCCTGAACACATGCACAAATGTGAATAGTTACACCAATGTACACAGGCACGTTTACAAACACACACACACACTCAACGTTGACACTTGCACTGATGTGCCGGCAGGCGCAGCTGTGAATAGCAACAAAGTTAATAGACTCAATGCGGTCGACAGCATATACACACATGTGTCCTAATCCCCCTGCCCCTTTGCTTACTGTCACTCTGCTCACTTCTACCTACTTCTTTCCGACCCATGAGGTCAACGCACAATTTGCTGAAAAAGAATTATAAAGCACCTAAAGTGAATTTATTTTCTCATCCCTTTCCGCTCACCCCGAGCACGCTGCCTAAATTGGTCGTTTATTTTCGCGAAATTTGCTGGCGTGTGGTTGAAGTGGGCATGGGCTGTGTTGCAACGTAAAACGTGCAGCTAATTAATGAAAATAAATGCACATTGCAAACTCGCTGCATGCCACAGTTGCTTAGGTTTTTGTTGCTGCCGTTTGGGCCTGTGTCGACGACTAGATATGTCGCCAGTGTTTGGCGGGGCATGCGGGTAGTTGGATCAAAGGATTTTGCAGCGCAGCATTTTAGACTTTTGCAATTGAAATGCTGCGCACAACACGCGCCGCCAACAAAGCCCACCTGAGCGTATACGTAATTAGGTTTAATGAGTCCATGGCGTCGCCACGGCTTTACCGTCGATTGAGTGCGAATTTACACTTGCAACAAATTGAATAAGCAACTAAAATGCGATGGTAATGCAGAGACAATCGTATGCGAAGGTAAAAAGACTGATAGTGGCGCGATGGAGGAATATGAATAAATGTAATAATTTACTAAAAATCGAGAGAAATTATGAGGGAAAGAAAATATTGGAAAAAATATTTCTAATGTAGTAGAACAGTTTTTAACTAAAATTTCTTCTGAAATGAATGAAATTTTGAAAATTACTATAAAAATGTATTTAATAATTTAATAATTTAATTTCATATGCTAATAAAAATAAATAATTTATAAAAAAATTTAACAACAACAACAATTTAATGGGAACTTATTTGATGTAAATTAAATAACTAAACAAAATTATTAAATAATCTAAAAATTTGTTCCAAAATCAATGAAGTTTTGAAAATTATTTTAAAAAAGTATTTTAAAAGAATTTACAAATTAAACAAATTATTGCAAGAAAGAATTTTAGACAAATTATAAAAATTATAAAAAAATCTTAAAACAATTGAATAAGAACTATTTACTTAAAATTGATTAATTAACTAATTAATAAAACAAAGTAATTATGAAATTAATAAAAAATTAAAGCATTTTTGAAAATTATAATAAAAAGTATTTTAAACAATTTATAAAAAAATTTTTACAATAATTAAATGGCTATTTATTTCTTTTACATTTTGTAATTAGTTATTAAATAAATTAATAAATTAAATATAAAATAAATTAAATTTAAAAAATTATTAAATAATTTATGAAATTTAATTTATTTTATTATTAATTTATTAATTTATTTAATAACTAATTAAATAATTTAAATTAACTAATTAAATAATTTAAATTATTATAAAAAAAATAAGTTATAATTTAAATTAACTTATTAAATAATTTAAATTATTTAATTAAATTCATAAATTAAATAAATTTATTATTAGATAAATTAATGTTTACAAATTATTAATTAATTAATTAATTATTAATTATTTTTAATTATATTATAATTAATTAATTAATTAATTATGAAATAAACAATTTTTGAAATTAATTAAATTAATAAATTAAATTAATTAATTATTAAATAAATTAAATTTTAAAAATTAATAATTAATTAATTAATTATCAAATAAATAATTTATGAAATTAATTATGAAATTAATACAATTTATAAAATTAGTATTAAAATTAGTAGTAAAATTTTTAAAAAAGTGTTGTAATCAAAATATTAATATAAATTAATTAATTAAGAAATTAATTATAAAATTAATGAAATTCTGAAAATTTTTATAAAAAAGTTTTTTAAACAATTTCTAAAAAATTCTTACAACTATTTAATGGCAACTTATTTATTATAGAAAAACATTTTTCACATATTTTCAATTTTACGAAAATGCTTGCAACAATTATCTGAAACAAAAACAAACTGTTCTCTTCTCCTCCTTCTTGCATTCTCATCTCCTTTCTGCTTGCAAACAAGAATCCCATGTCATAAATTGAAATTGCTGTAAGTTCCAACCCAACAGCTGACTGGCTCACACTAATGACTTCAGCACTTAAGTAAGCGCTCAATGCAACAACAACAACAACAAAACAATACACTAACAACAACACTTATAGCCAAGTGGCAACAAAAAACAGCAGCAGCTAAGATTAGCGCTGAACTGCCTCGGCTGCAGGCCGTCGTTCCCAAACAGCAAAAACAACAATGGTTGCGGCTTGAATTGTTGGAATTGTTTGTTGTTTGCCGCTTGATTGCAGCATTTGCCATCAATGCAGCACGTGACAACACGCCGCCAACAACAAAGCTGAACAGCTAAACAACACCGCTGATGCGGAGGGCGAGAGACACCACCTATCAATCCCCATTCAATTGCGCTCAGTTCAATCCAATCCAATGCAATCCTATGCAATCCAACGTAATGCAGTGCCATACAATTTCAGTTCACTGCATCCAATCCGCCGCGACTGCCGATTCTACTTGCAATAAGTGAAGTGCATGTAGACACAGTTCCACTTTTATTTTTTGCATTTTCTGTCATCATCTCATTGACTCCTCTTTGCCATCTATCCGCTGCAACGCTAATCGTGCTCAACATTGGCGTTAATTCCTTGTAAAATTACAAAAACCTGCAGGCATGCGCCTTGCAAGTTGAATGGGTTCGTATGCGTTTTGTAACTCGTAACAATTGGCAACTGTTCTCCCTTCACAGCTTGCGTGTCCTCACTTTTGATATCCTGCTGACTGACGCAAAAACGATGATGGTTTGTTTTTGTTGTTATTGCAGTAAGCAGCACACGTTTACCATCAATGTTGTTGTGGTTGTGGTTGTTAGTTTAGCTATAGCAATATTTTTGTTGTTACCTTAGCTAATACAGTATGCATTATTGTTGCTGTTGTTGCTATTGACGCGGTTGCCGGCTGGCAGTGTCTGGGCTGACGTTACCTGCTGCCGCCGTTGTCGTTGCTTCCACTAAACAACTTGATTATCACTTGCTTGTGTTTACGCTTTCGTTGCCAATATCATTGTTTTTGTTGTTATTGTAATCATTGCTATTGCTGTCATTTGTATTGCAGCACTCGGTGCTCGGCTCATTGTGCAGTTTTTTAGAGTTTTTTTATTTCAGTTTTGTTATTTTTAGCAACATGTTTGTTTTATTTTAAGGTTCATGTAAACCTGCTGCAAGTTGTGCTCATTTTGTTCCGCTGCCACTCCTACCATCACTGATACGAGAGTAGTTTTGTTGTCGTTGTTGGCGGCACTGTTTCGTTGGAGGTTTTGTGCACTGCTGCCTTGTGCACGTGACGGCATTGGCGCAAAACTGTGCATTACTTTTAATTGTTGTTGTTTTTGCTAGTTAATAATATTAATTAAATTTTTACAACATTCAATTTGCTGCTAATGTCGCTAACTTTAAATGGAAACTTGATCCTTAATTGACTTCTTAACTGCAACATACTTTTATTTATTTTTGTTGTTTTTGTTACAGTTGCTTTATCATATATATTCAATAATTTTAATTAAATTTTTTCAACTTTCAATTTGTTTCTAATGTCGCTAACATCAAATGGAAACTTGATCCTTAATTGATTTCTTAACTGTTTGCAACTTGTTTTAACTTTTTCTTGCTATGTATTCTTGTTTTCTTTGCTATTGTAAAACTATTGCCAGCTTATTAAACCAATTGATGGTCCAACTATCATATTTTAGTGAAAAATGTAATTTTCTTTACTTTAGTGGTTTTACAAGAATTTACGACTTTCCTTTTTGTTCTTGAATATCTTCTACTGAAATCCCCAATCTGTTCAAATTAAGACTATGCGGCTCTCTATAGATGGAATCGGAAGTATCTTAGTTACTTTCTTGATAACTTAAACGAACTCTTAGGTCACTTTTAACACTAGAAAGCCCATTGCAGTCACTTGGACGATTTCCTATTTTAAAATATCTGTATTTTCTTTTGTATTTCTAAATATCAACTTTTGCTTTGAGAACTTTTAATTTATTATCGGGTTCTACAATCAGTTCTACCATAAGGGTTCCACAATTACAATGAGTCAAATCCAATATGTACTTTTCAAGATATCAGTGGATATAACATCGTGCGGCAGCAAATTTTACACACCAAAAAAAACGATATACTGGTGAAACTAGGGGCCAAATGTAGTAAAACTGCGTTTTAAGTTTTTCTCTCTGACGTCAGGTTTTTTTAAGGACTTTGAAATTTCAAGGACATTTATTATTATTTATAGTTTATTTCAAAATATTCGGCCTTATGCTGAATGTCGTCTCACTCATCGTTGACGATCGTCTATGTGTATCGTCAAATCTATCGTTTCGTCGACACTTCGGTATGCTGTACAAGCAACGTAGACGAAACGTTGTGCACTGAATAAACACGGCAACTCTATGAGTGGGAAATTTTTTGTTTTGGGTATTTTACGTGGGAAATTCTGTTACTTCAAATGATTTGTGTGTTTATTTGAAAAATAAATGGATTACGAGCTGTTTTTTTTTCAAGCGACGAGGAAGAAAATAAATCTTTGACGGTGCAGCGGAGGCTGTTAATGCAAACAGTGGACTTATTTGCGTTGCCTGAAACCAAGTAATTTATTTTTCTTTGACCAATGCAAGTGGAGCCCCCACTGGGAGGAAGGATGCGGCCTCGGTAAGCAGCGTTCTGCTCCGGCGAGTTCGCCCACCTCGCAGCGGCCTACGATACCTTGTGCCCTGGCACCCAAAATAATGAGACGTTGGAGCCTTTAGCTAGGGTGATTAAGAATTTTTGGAAGTCCAAGACGAGCCTAGATGAGGTGGTCGCCTCCACGAGCGGCTTGATGGCTGCCTGACTGTCC
Organism: Melieria omissa; assembly: GCA_963971225.1. NCBI lineage: Eukaryota > Metazoa > Arthropoda > Insecta > Diptera > Ulidiidae > Melieria > Melieria omissa. The sequence continues at coordinate 146,264,625 of OZ020267.1, forward strand.
GAGTATATGTGGACATCCGCTTTGTACGCGTTTTCGCAGATAAGTCATATAGAAACCTGGTAAATGGCCATTACTTCTGTCTGGAAGACACTGCAATGATCAGGTGGAAGGAAAAGCTGGGGCTTCGCTTCGCTGACTGCAGAAAATACCACAGCCAACCTTGTTACCTATGTTACCACCACACTACGCTCCCTTCCCTGGAAAAGGGAAGCCATTGGGAAACGGGAGATCCCAATTTTATTTCAGTATCGTTTTAGTTTCGTCAGCAAAATTTCCGACGATGGAAATATTCGTCGATAGACGAAAGGCGAAGGCGATAACGATGACGAGCATAGCACTCCGTCGTCAGCTGACGATACGACGATGAGCAGCATACGAAAGTTGCCGTATCGTCATTTTTTCAGACGATGACGATATTCAGCATAAGGCCGATTAACATTAACATTTAATAACATAACATTTTATATGTCGTTTTGGCGTAATAAATTGAAATTTTCATAGGTAGTGGATCACTATTTAGTTTAGAATCCTTTCTCAATCCCCTCGCTTGATATAGATACCATTATTATTATATATTTCCGCTACCGCTCACAGCGCCATCTGTTGAGTAGGAGGTGAAAGCATGATGGTTGGGGTCTTCGCTAAGATCGGTTTGTTGCTCTGGTGTTCGCTAATGCCTGCTTCCTGTATATTTGTTTTCTTTTTACAACCACAGAGCGCATGATTACACGTAATATTGCATGGGAGTGAGTGGAAAAGGATCATCTGAGGGTCGAAATTTTTTACATGAGGTATGTTGCTAAACTAGAATATATTTAGAGGACAGTTTCAAATACTTTTTGTACTAAAGTATGTACAAGTCATCACAAAACTTTCTAACTAACTTATTTTCACTTTATTGGTTCGAAAGTTATAAAGAAGGCGGAAGCTGCAATTTTAATGAAAATTCTAATTTATTTATTTACTTATTTACCCAATTAATACTTTAGTACTTTCTCCCTATTGATTTACATATAATGCACATCACCCTCAACTCCGCAGTAAGGCTTAAGGCGATCGGTTGTTAGACGGAATGCAGCTATGGGCACAGCAAAGTGCTAAGTACATTACCAAATGTTAAGTTTAGTGGGATTACCGACTATATCGTGCCTTACCTATGCTTTCAAAAGGATTTCAGGGCGAAATTCCCTACGAGGTCCGAATGGGAGAGAACTAGTCTTTTTAACGAATACGACATACACATCTTTGCGGATGGATCCAAAATGGAGTGCGGGTTGGGTGCGGTGGTATACTCACAGCACGTGGTGATTAATGAAGCAATACGTCTACCTAATGATACCACAGTTTTTCAGGCAGAAGTCTTGGTCAGGGAAGCCTGCCGATTGGCAGAGAGACATATCACTGATAGGTGCAAGGTTGCAATATTCATTGACAGTCAGGCAGAAATAAAGGCTCTACACTCTACCACGGTCCAGTCAAGGTTGGTCGAGGAGTGTAAGATGGCGCTGAGCGCGAAAAGTCATTGTGCTGATATCACTCTTATCTAGATTCCTGCCCATAGGAACATTGAACGGAATGAGAGGGCGGACGAATTGGCGCGCTCAGGTGCCTCGCTTGACGCATCGCTGGGTGTCCCAGTTCTGGCGCCTTTAGAAGTTGTCAAGAGGGGCTGCTATCTGCATTGCCTCAGTGTTGCCAATTAGAAGTGGAAGTCGCTGACTGTAGGAGCACTGTAGGAGCTGTGGAAATTTATAGGAGAAAGAAACACCTAATTACTTCCTCTGTCAAGATTTAAGTCTCTGATCACTTCCTTGCTTGTATGACCGAATGCTCGAGTCTGGGGAACCTTTTTGGATACCTAAATTCTACCGGGTGGCTTTAGTCATACGACTAACCAGGCTTAGTTTTCGGTGAGCATGTGGTATCAAAACGGCGTCTATGCGCTAATTGTGACTTGCAGAGGGACAACTGTGAGTCAGCCACTTCAACCAACCTACCAGTACTTTAGTAACTATGAAATCAATGAAGCGAGAATAATGACATTTTAACACGTGATGAAGAAGACTTTGGGTTTTAACATACTTAATTTTCAAGAATATAAGGGATTACAATTTTCAAAGGACCTTATTCATATTAGTTTTTTACAAATAGATAAAAAATCAATTTTATTTAAGTTCTTGAGCTTTTCTTCTTTCATTTGATGTACATATCGTCATATTTTAACGAGGTTAAGTATTTTTAAAATTTTGTTTTATTTTTATCTCCTTCCAAATTTTGAAGTCCTTTTAACCCATTAAAGCCGGGTACCACTTTCGCACATACGATTTTGATAAAAATTCATGCACGACCTAGAAGTGACCCAAAATGATCAGAAAAAAATGTCAGCTTTCTATCTCTGCACGTTGCTGAGATATTCATTGGGTATATTTTATTATTTATACAATTAGGCAGCAATGGTAGCTTTTTTCCATACTTTTTGAAGTGATCAGCTAAACACGTGAACGAAAGTTGTATTGTTTACAGTTGAGTTAGGAGGCAGGTTTTTGTGGAGTTCTAAGGCCACTACGTTTCGTCACTTTTTCCACCTCTGCAAAATTCACAATTTTTGGAGTCTGGTAAGTCTAGCTAGATGGCGAAATTTTGGCGTGACCTCCACTAGACTAAGGCAGTTCCATCTTTACCCCAAGCATCCCCATCAATGATTTTGAGATATCTCTACTACGAACTTTTCTGTGATTTTTTTTTAAAGTCAAATTTTATGGGTAAATTTTTACCCATTATGCAGCAATGGGTTAAAGGGACAAAGGATGTAGAAATGAAAAACTGCAGTATTACTATGTTTGGTCTTTAGTTTCACGCCCATATGGATTTTTTCCGGTGTGAAGATTTTGTTTTAATTTTTGTCGCCAGGAAGTGTGTTTAAACTGAGGTTTATGGCTGTGCTAGAAAATATTTAAAGCACAAGCAAAATTGGAAAAGTTGAATACCTACCACTCTTACTCAACCAAAATCATTATCTATAGTATCCAACTTTACACCTTATTTTTATGTCTTCTTCGAAATGCATTTCCACTCATTTTGTTTACTTCTTCTCAGTTCTTATCTCGGTTTTTTGTTTGGTTTTTCTTTGTTTTATTCATCGTAAACATTCCATTTTGATGACATTGTACGCTTCATTAATCTAACAATAATCTCACCATTTCACTTCCGACTTTGTGTTATTCTGCAAGTTGATCCTTTATTTTCTTTAGGCTAAACTTTTACACCAAATCAGAATGAAAAGAGAAGAATTTTTAAAAAACATCCATTAGCCACTTCTTGTTCTCTCTTGGATTACGTATTTAATGACCTAAAGTAACTGTATTTTTAGTCTTTCAAGTTCAGCATACAACTTCCCCCTCTTTCCTTCTTTCCTTGTTTGCTTGTGTCCTTCTCTCTCTCTCTCTCTTTTCAGCCATTTTTTAATTCAATCATTGCCTTCTCCGCAGAGACCACAAATGCCTCAATTGTAAACTTCAATTTGGCTGTTAAAAAAATGTTTAATTTTAATTTAACTACAAAAGCACAAAATGAAAGCCACAAACAAATCCCAAATCCACCTCAATGCGAGCTGAAACGCGATTACAAAAAGTTGCAATTGAGCAAATAAGCTATAAAATTAAAATTTATTCTCAGCAGACCACAACGCAAGTGTACGCAAACAAATTCTAATTTCCACCAAAAAGTACATCAAATCAAATTTAGAAATGAAGAAAAGCGTAAGAAAAAAACAACAAATGAACAAAAACATACAAACACACACAACGTTTAAGCCGGAAGTGAGGAGGCAATAAAAAAACTGTGGGGCGTGAGGTGGTGAAGGGGGCAAAAGTGCAGAAAGTGTGCTAATGCCCCATGGCGACCGCAGAAGAACGTTTTGAACGCTTACAACAACAACAAAAATGGTAATAATATTAAGAACAACAACAAAAAACAGCACAGAACATAAGCTTCATTTGTTGGCAGTGCAGCAAATATTGCGGCCCACCGTAAAGGACAAACAGCTCTCGCAGGATTTGTGTTCTGGCGCTAATGCCAACGAAACATAACATTTAAAAAGAAATTACAACATTTAGCGAAGCGTAAGGCCGCAGGACATGAGCGCAAGTAAAGACTAAGATTTTTGCTGTTGAAGTTGAGAGAGAGAAAAACGCCAAAAGCCTTTGGAATGTCGGGCATTTTTAACTGTGTGCACACCGGCAGGCAGAACACACACATACACACACACATACACATAGATATGGAAAGAGATCTGAGCTGAGACGAAGACCATCGCCACCGTCAACGCTAAGCAGGAAGGAGCAAAATCCAACAGCTGCTTGCGACATGAATCTACTTGTCATGGCGTTGTTTTTGTTTTTGTTGTTGTATGAAATGTTTGTTGTTGTTGTTATTGCTGCTGCCGCTGCTATAATGAAATGACGTTCCCTACTTTGACGCTGAAATTGCAAAGTGTTATTTAAATTTACGTTTGGCCATAGACAAACTGCCACTTCAATTCATCGCTTCATGCCCTCATCTCATCTCCCCGTCCTGCCCGGCATTCAGCCTCCAGTTACACGGTCGTTGTGCTTCCATCGTGCAGTTCAACGCGCCAGCTACTCCATCTTCGTTGTCGTTGTCGTCGTCGTTGAAAGCATAGGAAATAGTTTTGCTCTTCAAGTGGCAAATAGTGGGTGTGGTTCAGTGCGTCACACTCGATGACATTTTCAGTGTGCCGGCAGTCTCTGCAAGGAACATGAAGCGACCAAGGCACCAAGGCAGGATGGAGTCAAGTGAGGCGAAGCTGTGGCACGTTCAGCCCGAAACTGTGTCAACACGCATGCAGTTCGTCACTTTGATAGCATCTTCAACTTTATACTATAAAGTGTCCTTTTTTTAAACTAAAACACTTCTTATGCTGTAAATATATAGTAAAATATATATATATAAGTATATAGCAATCGTTAGATAACATTGCTGTACGCGCGTCCGGCTCTCGCATTCAGTTTATGCAAATCTGCGCACATTTGCTTCTCTAAATACTCGAAAAATGTGCGCTAAAGTTCGTTCAAGCAAAACTTAATATAGAACCAAGTCAACTAAGAAACGAATAAGAAAACCCAGAAGCAGAAGTGGAAGAAGAAGAGAGACATTCAAGTTACTGCCGCCATTTTTCACTTTCATTGCACTACTCGGTTGTGGCGCTAAGGAATTCGTTTTCGCTTGAACGCTGTCAACACGATGAACTGTCGCTGTTTGTTGTTGCTGTTGTTGAAGTGGGAATTTGTCAGCGCATGTGGTACGAGAAAAGACGAGACACAGCTAAAAAAGGTTTGATGAGACGCGTTGAAGTGAAAATGGTCCACTGTATGTGTGTGTGTGCGTGTGTTAGTGTGGGCTGCGCTCTATTCGCCCTATTTGACTAACATGGAGTGAAAGTGTTGTGCGACACTTCATTCAAATACGCTGACTTGTCGCCGAAATGCTAAAACTTAAATTTTATCCTCTACAACAACAACAACAACAACAACAGTTACAACGCATATAGCGCCCAATAGTGGAAAGTATGAAATTGCTTTTTGCTGAATTTATTACCGTTGTGTGCCGTTGGGTGGCGCTTTTCACCCGAGTGATTGTTTAGGTCAACGTTGACGGAAAATTGATTTTCCTTTGGCAACGGATTGATTTGGTTTGTTGGCAGCAATTGAAGTGCTGGTTTATTTGCGGCGCAAAATAAATAAAATTTAATTCGCGACAATTTAAAAGCAACGTTTGTAAAGTAAAAATTTAAATTACAAATTTAAAAATTTTAAAACTTAAAAAATTTTAAAAATGTTAAAAATTTAAAAATTTTAAAAATTTCGAATTTAAAAATTGTGAAATTTTAAATTTCAAAATTTTTTACATTTTTTAAATTTTTGAAATTCAAAAATTTTAAAAATTTTGAATTTAAAAATTGTGAAATTTCACATTTTTTAAATTTTTGAATTTTTAAAATCTTTGAATTTTTAAAATTTTAAAATTTTTTAAATTTTAAAAAATTTTAATATTTTTACATTTTTTAAATTCTTAAATTTTTTCATTTTTAAAATTTTTAAATTAAAGTTTTAATTTTTAAAATTAAAAACTTTTTAACTCAAATTAAAATTTAAAAATTCCAGAAATTCAACAAATTTAAAAATTAAAAACATCAAAAATTTAAAAATTTTTATTTTTTTTAATTTTAAAAGTTTAAAAATTTTTAAAAATTATAATTTTAAAAATTTTTTACATTTTTTAAATTTTAAAACTTTAAATTGCAAAATTTTTTAAAGTAAATTCTTTACAATTTTTAAACTTTTTACATTTTTAATATTTTTAATTTTTAAAAATTTTTGAAGTTTTGAATTTTCAAAATTTTTAAATTAAAATTAAAAATTCAAAAATTTTAAAAGTTCTAAAATTAAAAAAAATATAATATAAAAAATTTTGAAATTTAAAATTTAATAAAATTCAAAAATTTTAAAAATTCAAACATTAAAAAAAAAATTTTTAATATTTTGAAATATTTAAAATTTTTGAATTTTTAAAGTTTTTTAAAGTTATAAATTAAATTTTTAACTTTTAAAATTTTTAAATTAAAATTAAAATTAAAAAATTGTAAAAGTTCAAAAATTTTAAAAATTTTAAGTTTTAAAATTAAAAAAATATATAATTTAAAAAATGTTGAAATTTAAAATTTAAAAAATTAAAAAATTTAAAAAATTCAAAAATATTAAAAATTTTGAAATTTAAAATTTATAAAAAGTGTTGCAAAAGTTTAAAGCACATTTGGTGTGTTTAGTTAAATTTTTGGGATTTCAAGCAGAAATATCTGCTTCGAACTGGTTTATTCAGTTGTTTAGAAACGCCTGTCAAGGATTAATACAATAAATTGCAATAACAAATGACTATCAAATTTCTTTCATCAAGAAATCTAATTAAAAATTGCTGCCAAAGCCAACAATTCAACGCCGCAAAGATTGGTCGCAGTCAGTGACTCACACAGGATTTAGTTTTGAAGGGGTTTTCGAACAACTTTTTGAGCCGAATACCATTTGAAACCATATTTTGTAGCAGCAATGTTTGTATTTGGGAAACTGCGCCAATGGCCAAAGTAACCAATTGGCTGCACTCAATGTCAACCACAGCCAAACCTTTGGCTGGGATTTGATCCTAAACCATAAATACCTGAATAACTATAGAGAAATGTATGTGTGTGTGTGTGTGTGTGCAAAGTTGGAGGGCTGAGCTCGTTGCTAATAAATTGCTCATAAATTCCGCGCACTAAAGAAGTGGCTCAGCTTTTGTGTGCCCTCAGATGTTGGCTATCTGTCTGTCCTTTCAACTGTCCATGGCAACAATAAGCACAACCGCAGCAGTAACAACAACAACATGAGCAACAATTAAATTACAACATCCCGCAGGACGTAGAGTAGTGCAGAATGTGGCAGACGTTGCACTAATAGCGAAGCGGCAAGGAGATTGTTGCTGGTTGTTGTTTGCTGGTTGCACTGACTGTAGCAAGCGGCAATAAATTGCACAAAATGCAACAAAATGCACTCGAATGCAATCTTCGTGGCAACAAAAACAACAACAACAATGACAATTACAACAATAGTAATCAACTGAAAGCACGCCGAAAGTGAAACGCGCAACCAGCCAAACTCGAGCTGGCAATTTTTAATTGAACCGCAACGACGTTGCTACAAATCCTCAACATGCAATGCAATGTGTATATCCGTCTGTCTGTGTGTCTGTGTGTGTGTCTGTATTGTATATAACTTCCATTTGGTACGGGCGGTGCATCAATAAAATGCCACAAGCAACAAAGCGCCGCAACGAACTAAAATAAATAACGCAAAGTTGCAAGTAGAAAAAAATGATTTTTGAAATTTTTATGTATAATATTTTTGTTGAACAACAACAACAACACCAATCACATTGACTGTCTGCAATAAACTAGTACAACCATAAATAAAGCAGCAGTCGTCGAAAAAAAGTGGTTCGTGCCGCCATGGCCGCAAATGCAATTAAATCGAGCGTGTGGCCGCGCGCGTTGGCATCACTGGCAGCGCTTACCAGATGCCACAACAAAAAGCATCAAACACACACACACACACACCCATGAAAATCATCAACTGTGCTGTTCATCCTATTCCTGCATAGCTTTTTTAAGCAGCTCCAGCTATTCTTGTTGTTGTTGCTGTTTCAGGAGCAACGTCTCCTTTGTGCTTTTGATGTGGCCGTCTTGTCTGCTCGCCACTGGCAATGGCACTGCCGCAGCGCTATTAATTGCTGCCGTTGAGCCAATTCGCCTCTGCACTCTGTTCTGCTCTGCTCGCTTGTCACTCCCCCTGTTCGCTTTCATTGGCTTTGGCTTTGTTTTTCCCACAGGAGCTGCGTTGGGCATTTCGCGCCAACTTGCGGCCGCTTTGTGCTGCAATTTACTGGATTCTCCTTGTCCCCGCAGTGTAGAAGCATTCTTCCCAGTTTGCCTATGCACCTTTAAGCAACTCTTAATCGTCTGTGGCATAGACTGCTAGAGAATCTGTAGAAAATAATATATACCTAGTAGTTGTTATTGTAATAAGCCCTTTTCTCTCTTTCTGACTCCGTCACATTTATTGCCACCTATGGGTTTATTTGTTAATTTTTTTTTCATTTTTCTTGTTGACTGCCGTATTCATTTTTGCACTTATTATTGTTGTTGTTGTCATCAGTGCAATTGGCCATAATCCCAACTTTTACCTTGAACCCATTTTGCACCACTTCACTTGTCCAACTGCCATGTCTGTCGCATTCTCCACTCGTTCGTTTGTCTGTCCCTCTATCCCTTCGTCAGCCTTTGTGTCGCTTTAATTCTCTTTCCATTTGCCGCCATTGCCATTTTCAAAGCAATCGACTCTATCCTCAGCATCCGTTCGAATCCTGGCATTCTCGCCATGTTCGGTTCGGTTCGCTTCACTTCAGTTCGTTTAGGTTTTTTTTTTGTGTTTTTTTGCTTGTTTGGTGTTGCTTTGTCAATTGGCGATTTGCGAAATTGAATTTATTATTTTATCGTTTCGTTCAGTTTGTCGCAACGTTTTGTTGTATATCGTTGACTGGTCGTTTGACTGTTTGGCCATCGGTTGGCATCATTCAATTGACGCCACGCCACACTGGCGCATCGTTCGTTCGCCATATTGCCATGTCAATTCATTTAATTGTCAATTTTTGCAATTCGAAACTGTCGTTGGTGAAAAGTTCAATTAAAGCAAAATGTTCAAGTTGAACTTTTATGGCCGCTGTAACAGAGCCATTTACACGAATCGAAATTGTATACTGAATAAAAATTGCAAAACAAATTTTAATAAATAATTGATTACAATACAAACACATAGAAATGTGTGTAAGTGTTAAAAAAAGCAATGAAACTTTAATATGGGTTGGTAGGTCGGTTTTAGTAGGTTGTATGGGACACATTTGGGTCCGTTGTCATACAAATGGGTCCGTTGTCATACAACAAATTCCACCCGTTTGAAATGTGTAAGCAACATTGTTTTTGCAATATGTTTACAACTCATACTAAACGGTTGTGGAAGGAAAGTAAGTGGGGGATCTACTGTTTAACGCCTAATCCGAGCGGCAGTTGTGACAATTTTCCTTTCACACTTGGAGATTTCGGCATTGTCCTCCAATTCTCATCTGTTTCATGCGAATAGCGATTGAAGTGGACGAGTGTTTCACCAGCCCGAGCTGGGAATCGACTAAATATGAGGGACTAGGACTTCTGGTATGAGAAGCCAGCGCCCTTCTCGCTTGACTATTGAGGCCAACAAGCACAACTTTGGTACAACATTGTTTGATAAAAGCAAACGATATTAAAAAAATATATATTTTAGGTTGTACAAGTGTTGCCAAACTAGAAAATTTCCTTTTCAGTTAGGAAGACTCTCTTGGACTTAGAAGAAACTTGTCAGAAAAAATACTTAAGTAAAAAGTTCAGGATTATGGATTAAAAAAAAATATATGTATATCTTTGGTTCTATAAGTGTTGCCAAACTAGAAAATTGTCTCTTCAGTTTAGAAGATTCTCTACGTCTCAAGAAGAGTGAAAAAATTTGAGATTGAGCGAAAAAATTCGTAAAAAGTTCAGGAGGATTAATTTACTGCTTTTGGATTTTTCATGTTCTTAGTGGCTTTCGAAGACATTTTAAGTAACGTAGCAACGTTTATTGAACCGAATTTGGAGCATATTAATTTTTTTTAGTAAAGCCCCAAACACATTGACAACAGCAGGAACATGAACCCCTTTGCTAAAATATAAAATCACAGCCTTCATATGGAAAACATTATATTATCGACTACACGTCTTCACCAACGACCAGAGTTTTGGGTAAATCTCTCTTACGTGAAGTTGAGGGAAAAAATTGTACACCAGAAAGTTAAGGGCGGTTTTTGCGCCATACAGGCGAATGATACTTAAATTATATCACTTGGATTGTATTAGAGTTGCCTGATTAAGAGATTTCGGGAGACATTTTATTTATTAAGTCTATGAATTAACAACTTTTGCAGACTAATAACAATAAACAAGCAACAAGTTTATTTAAAAAATTCAACAAAGTTCCTTAAAGCTAACCTTTTTGGAAGCGCGAGATCAAGTTCTGGAACAGTAGTCAATTCCGAAAGAGCTTTAAATTTGGATGAATATCTGCATTTTAAGAGGAATTACACTGCACAACAAAATCTAATTTTTTTTTTAATAAAAAGGTTCGGAAAACGGATTCTGGTAGAGGTGACCAAAAAAAAATATTTGTTTATCGGCGTTTTGAAAGTTAACGTCTGAATTTTTTTTAAGGGTGGTCAAAGTTTTCCCCTTTTCGCGCATTCTTATGGTGAATCGGCATACGAAAACCATGTAACCTCACATTTTAGGAATATAATGTGTTCGGCAATTTGATGTAAAATACTACGAAGGACATTTTTGTGGAGCATTTTAACCCTGTAGCTCCTATTTATATGGGTCAATTTGACCCTTTTTTTCTAAAATGCCAAAAATGTCCTATAAAACAGGACTTTTCAAGGACAAAATGTGCCACAAAAATATTCGCCATAAGATTCTACTATAGATCTCTGAGTACATCAAAGCTCAGAAACTAAGTTGAACGCCAGAATTAAGCCAAAACTGAAAATGTGTTTAAGTGTTTATTTCGTATTTAATCAATATTGGTTCTAAAATCTCCTATAAAACTTGATTTTTGAGGGTTAGTGTGTATGAGAAAAATTTTGAAAGCAAAATTTCCCTATAAATGACCGTACAAAAGAAAACTCTAGATATATAGTATATTCAAGTAGGAAGTTAAGGAGATTTTAATTGTCTGTTGGTGGATTTCTTGGCACTCGGACATTACAAACGATGAATCTTTTTGCCTCTGAACCTTATGCCTCGAACACATTGACAACAACAGCAACACGACCACCAATCACAGTTCTGGAAGAAAATCTCTGCTTCCTAGGATACAGTTGAGGAGGAAAATTTTTCTTAGGAAGATTTTGTGCGGAAAAGTTGTTCAGTAGAAAGTTCAGGAGATTTGAATTTTCTGCATTTTGCTAAATTTTGCAATAACGAAGTAACATTCATTGAAACCAGCTTGGACCCAATGGAACTTTTTATGATTAATGCCCCGAATACATTGAGAACAACAGCGACACGATCACCAATCACAGTTATGGGTAAAATCTCTGCTTCCTAGGATGCAGTTGAAAAGGAAAATTACTCTTAGGAGAAATATGTGAGGGAAAATTGTTCAGTAGAATGTTTAGGAAATTTGAAAATCGAGATTAGGACAATGGAATATTTTATGATTAATGCCCCGAACACATTGACAACAACAGCGACATGACTGCTTTTGTGAAAATACACAGTGTGTCCCATGGAAAACGGAAACATTTTTCAAAACATCGATTTATATTGGCGCCACCTATTGGTGGATGTTAGCAATGGAAAGGTACATTCTTAACTGACATCCTGTCAAAATTGTATGACATTTGGTTCAATGGAAACCAAAATATCGCACTCAAAGTGACAGTGTGTGTGTGGCATCGTTCGAAAAATGAACTTCGAACAAAGAGCAAATATTAAGTTCTGAGTTTTTGTGTTTATTTTTAAAAAGTTCCGTTTTCCATGGGGCACACTGTGTATATAATTAAACGAATATGTTAACGACTACACAGCTACACGACCACAGTTGCTATCCTTAAACTGCTTCTATTTCATAGGCTTGTTGTTTCACAACAACATCATAGAATCGTGTAAGATGTAGGAGTCTTGTGGAGGTCCTATGCTCCAGAGAGGAGTGAACAAGGGGAAAAAAAGAATTCATAGGCGGCAAAACCAAAGTATCATTGATTCAAATCAGACTTTTCAATGGCCTTCTTCTAATTTTTTTATAAACTTTTAATAACAAATTCAAAGAATCACTGAGCAGATGCTTGCCTTCTTCTTATTTTTTTGTATAGTTTCAATAACACAAATAAAGTTGTTGGCATTTTAGTTAAAACTTACTAGTTTTAGAAGTTATTATACATTTCCACTTGTTTTCGATTGTTTGTAGAACTATAAAATTAATATAGAATAATGCTTAACCTTTGCCTTACCAAAGGTTTTTGTCGACATATGTACATCGTTTACCAATACCCACTCACGTGAGCTGTAATTGTGAATACAAATTACAATTAATAATTTTTTTCTGTACCTCAGTATGTGTTTTTTAAAACGTTTTGTAAAGAAATCTTTCAAATTAGTTCTTAGTCGCAAAAAAATCTTTAAAGTTAGGCTTTGTTTCGTTAGGTGGGTATCAATAAAGTTAAGGTTAATAGAGAAATTGTGATTAGTTGCACAAAAAACGTAATTTTGTTGCTGTTTCTGCCGCTTTCATTGCAATCAATTAGTGGACTACACGGCAACGCTTAACGTTACGCCATCTTGTAGTTGTGTAGCTCTGTCGCTGTTGTCTTCCATGTGTTTTGGTTATAAGAATTTGAAAACACTGAATTGGATTCAATTAAATATGAACCATTAAAATTGATGACAGTTAAAAAATTGAATACAAAATGCGATGCTGTATCTTAGACACAAGTTTTTAGTTAAACAAGTCTTTTATTTGTGTTCTTTTTTAGTTGATATTTTAACCACCAAAGGTTATTAAAAAATGCATTCAAAAATTGAAAAAACAATTCTCAAATTACTTAAAAATGATTTTCATTCTCAACCTATGAAAATTTTGTGCTATTTTTAGCTGATATTTTGATCACCAAAGGCGAACAAATATTCATCAAAAAATGGAAAACATTTTCTCACATTTTTAACAATTATTTTCATTCTAAACCTACGCAAATAATTTGCTATACCAAGTCATATTAATCACCAATGAATGTACTTCAAATCAATTCATTCCCACGTTGCCACTTCGATTTGAATAAAGTGCAATCGGTGATAAAGTAAAATTACACGCGTCAAGGTGTTCCAAGTGGCTCTTTGATGTCTCATTTTATGCAGCGCCACAAATCATTTTCGATACATGAATGTGTCTGTGTCTGTGTAAGAGTGTGCGTGTGCTTGAGCCTTCACTTTCAATTTTCAATATTTGAACATGCCAAGTCATTTCCCTTCACACAAGCCGCCACGTGCCCTGGGGCGCAATTTCGTTGCGAAGCAAATTGTGCGTCTTGCTTGCGAGAGGATGAGAGCGAAAAGCATTTTGCCAAAATAAAAACATTTTCGCTTTCCCCCAATGCATTCGAGCCAGCTGGCTGCCGAGCAAAGAATGAAATTATTAACACCATAATCGAAAAGAAATTGAAAATAAACAGTCACTGACTGATGATACACGTCGATATGTGTGCGGGGCGCCATGGCTGATGGGAGCGAATTCCCTCAGTGTTGTAGCGGAAATCGCAAAAGCGGCGCGCTGAAACTTTTGGCACACGAAAAATGTATGCGGCAGCGGGTTGCCAACGTTTGAACCCAACGACTGCATGAATAAATGGCAAAAATAAAATAAAAATAAATGAGCAAAATTGTAACTTGCAATCGATTTAGTTTAGCACACAAACACAGAAATAGAAAAAAACATAGAAACGCACACGTGAAATGGGCAAATTTGCGGCGTTTGCGATAAGCGCGAAATGTGCCACAAAATACGCCAAGTGCGAATGCGGGCAGCACCGGAAATTGGCAACAATGGCAGTTGCGCGTGGCAAATAGTTGAGGTGCACATTGACCCGCAGGGCTGAGAGGTACAGGGGAATAGAATTTGATGGGTTAGGTGACTGCTTTGGTGAGTGTTAGTGTGTTGGGCGCTTTGTGTCGACAGGTTAAAGTTGGTTGACTTTAACAAAACAGCGAAAAGGTGAGGTCAAGTGGCTTGTCTGACATTTATTAGAGAGAAATAGGTAGAAAGCCTCAAATAACTTCTGAAGAAATGGAAGATATAAAGAAAAGCGTGGAACATCTGCTTAGCAAATTTCCACCATTAGAGTTAGCAAAAGCATGTCCTTTTGTAGTCCTTTTATAGGGAAACATTTCCTAAGCTGCTTAGCAGATTTAGAAGTAACAACGCGAAAAGATTTATTAAGATTCCTTAGAGTCACAAACTAACTGTTTTTCGAACATGAAAAGTGACTAGTAGAGTAATAGAAGAGATGTCCTTGAGACGATTACATAACATTCCCAACTTCGTCTAGAATACTTCGAATATTGAATCAAATTCCAATTTATTTGGAAACTAATAAAATCAAAAAAATTGAAAAAAAATAAAATTAAAAAAAATAAAAGTAGAAGTAAAAACTAAAATTAAGAAATAAATTAAAATAAAATAAAATAAAAAAATAAAAAACAAAATAAAATAAAATAAAATAAAATAAAATAAAATAAAATAAAATAAAATAAAATAAAATAACAAAAATAAAATCACATTAAATCAAATATAATCAAATAAAATAAAATAAAATAAAATAAAATAAATTTAAATAAAATAAAACTGAAAAAATAAAATAAAATAAAATAAAATAAAATAAAATAAAATAAAATCAAATAAAATCAAATAAAATAAAATAAAATAAAATAAAATAAAATAAAATAAAATAAAATAAAATAAAATAAAAAAAATAAAAAAAAATAAAATAAAATAAAATAAAATAAAATAAAATAAAATAAAATAAAATAAAATAAAATAAAATAAAATAAAATACAATAAAATAAAATACAATAAAATAAAATAAAATAAAATAAAATAAAATAAAATAAAATAAAATAAAATAAAATAAAATAAAATAAAATAAAATAACCTAAAATAAAAAAATAAAATAACATAAAATAAAAGACAAAAATAAAATAAATAATAATTGCCTTGTGGCATTCACTACCACTAGTAGAGTAATATAATGTCCTTGAGATGCCCACTAAACCTGCTCTATCCATCAACGTCTAGAATCATTTGAATATTGAAACCAATTTCAATTGTAACCAATTTCCGAAATTGTCGAACATTTATAAGAAACTACAATAATTGCATTGTGGTATTCACTATCCCCCAAAAAAATACACAAAATATACAAACCATTTTATTTCAAATCGTTAGACTAAAAGTAGAAAAAGTTGCATTTGTCGCTCATTATTGCTAACGTTACTTTCTTGTTGCCTTTATTGTTTTTGTGTTTGTTTAGTTATTGCTACTGCGGTTGATTTTTTTAGAGTCATTTCATTATCATCAACGACAAAACGCCTGTCGTCGAATGACAGAACTCGTAAAAGTTGAACGCCCAAATCGATTACGCTGCCGCCGCTCATTTTCCTCGAAGCGGCAAACAAAAACCATTTGGTTTGGCATTGTCAAAGGTACGTGTATCGGTCGATCGGTCGGTCGTTTGGTCGGTCAGGTCGGCACTGTATTGTGTTGTGTCGCACTTGTAAATCGTCAGCCGAAAGTTTATTGCCACAATAAAATAAAAAACTTCCGTCAATGAAATGAAATGAAACCCAAGCAGCCGCACAACGAAAGCAAAAGTGAAGGCAACGACGAACGAATGAATCTTGGCCCAGCGGCGATTCAAACTGCCTACGATGACACACATAATTGCCAATGTTTCACTAATGCAAACACACACACACACACAACGACATCTTTTATTCTGTCTGCTTTTATTTGCAAACTTTTCGCACTTTGTGTCCCCCCCGCAGGAATTGAAGAGCCCGAAGTCTGCCGACGCACAACGCTAACCGCGTTTGTCGGATTGTCGCGCTTCTTGTAAGTCAGTCATTGAGACGCAATTACATCTCGCAAATGATGCCGTCAATGATGAAGCGATTTGTATCAGTTGCTGATGTTGTTGTTCTTGTTGTTGTTATTGCCATTGATAAGCACAACAAATGGCATCAGGAGCGCCGTGCAAACGTTTGACATTGGACACGGGGAAATCATTACCGAACATGAAAACACAATCAGCGATAGTAATGTAGGAGAAAAGGATGGCAGGGAGCGGTTTAGTGAATGAAGCTGCGTGAATGTGTCGTCAGTTCGAACGTCGCAGGTGCCGTTGTGCGTCTTGGCAATTGAAGCGCGTGTGGCAAAAAGCTTCAGTCGCAGGACACACACACACACACACACACACACGCAAAATTTGCAAACACGTCCGATTTGCTTTGCTCGTCCTCTATTCCCCTTTCTCTGACATCTCCCTGAGCTCTCACGCTTTGGAAGTATTTGCTTGTGGCACGCATGTAGTTGCACGTCTACTTGCGGCAAAGGCAAACACAACTTCTCCATTATCCTTGCGATTTGCTGCTTCACAGTGCTTTACTTATTTCAATTTTATTTCTACATTTTTACTCGCTGCAAAGTGCAGCGTGTGCGCTCCAATATCGCTCGAATGTGGTTAACATGTCTCGTTTTTATGGCCAAAATTCCACTCTAAGCAGTAACCAAAGCAACATTTGTATTTTCTAAGACTTTAATTCCTTGTCTAGTCGTTTTTTTTTTGTCCGTGCGTGTGCGCGTGTTTCATGTCATTGAATTTGTTTTAAATTTCTTGGCGAAATTGTAGTCTGAACATTTTGTTGGTGTGCGTGAAATGTTCATTTGCATGTTGCGGTTTGTGGTGAGTACAGTAACAAACTAATCGATGTTATTAGTTCGTAAGCTTACTTGCACACTTAACTGGTCGTAACGACTCGTTGCTGGATTGTGTCTGTCCGTATGACTGCCTTCTGGTTGTATTCCGTCGTCGCTGCATTAAAGTGGAGACACCAGTGTAATAGTTTCCTTATATCTAAGAGGTATTAGCTAATAGATTAGAATAGGTTAGGTAGGGAAGTGTGTGTGCGGCACAGAGACCACACTTCCACTCAGAGGCTAAATTGGCCCATTGTGAATCCCTTCTTAAAATATTCTGGAGCTAACCAGTCAATCTCAATCCGGTCTCGATCCGAAACCAGTTTGACCTCATGATAAAGGAGAACAGATCCGAAATTTCAAGTTTGCCGCGCAAGCCAGGTTCGCTAGGAATCTTGCCCCCAGGGTACGGAGTCGGTCGGGAGTGGCACATAAAGTTTTGAATCGTTTATATTTTTCTTTATCTCTTCAGCTTCTGCAGACATCACTGGACAAAAGGCGATATTTGATAAGCATGGATTCAATGGTGCAGTGTCCATTGATAACTCCGATGGGTTGTCTAATACAGGTTCGACTAGGGGCTGTACATATAGCGTTTCCCTCAAAGAAAGTGACTTTTGCCTTTGCCGCATAAGCCAGGACCGCTAGGAATCTTGCCCCCAGGGTAGGGAGTCGGCGTTCCTGCAGATCCGGGCAGGGGTACAGGAAGTTTTGAATCGTTTCTACTTCTTGTTCATCTCCACAACTTCTTCAAACATCACTGGACGAGAGACGCCATTTGATAAGCATAGAACCAATGGTGCAGTGTCCGGTGACGACTCCAACGAGTTGTCTAAAAGAGGTTCTTCTCAGGGACAGTACATATTGCGCTCTCCTCAAGGTACCGCGAGGACCATAGTGCCTGGCAGGTGCTACAATCCGATCTGCTAGTCCATGAGAACGCGGTGTTCTTTTTGGTCAACCTGGACAGATATCGGAGATAGCAAGGAATTATCTATTTCGGTAGTATAAAAGGCAGCCCCCTTTCTTGACATCTCGTCCGCTGCCTCGTTCCCTGCTACTCCAGAGTGGCCCGGAACACAGCAGAGAGTAACTCGTTGATGCCCAAAACCTCGAAGTGCACCTTTGATTTCCCCAATGCTGATTCCAGCGCTCTAAAGGCTGCTTGACTATTCACGAAGATGGTAACATCTGTAGGGGGATAATTCGCTGTCACGTTATCTCCACGTTAATCCACGGAATTATCTATTTCGGTGCCCAGAAAGGCAGCCCCCTTTCTTGACATCTCGTTCACTGCTTCGTTCCCTGCTACTCCAGAGTTGCCCGGAACCCATCGAAGAGTGACTTGGTACCCGATACCTTTATATGCGGTGCGGTAACTCTGCACTACCATTGATATCACCACTAATGATTCACGCGCTCTAAGGGCTTCCTGACTATCCACAAAGATTCTGACATCTGTGGGGGTATAATCCACTGTCAGTGATTAGTTCAGCCGCTTTTGAAATATAAAATATCTCCGACTGAAAGACCTTTGAGTCCGTAGTACTTTTGACTGGAGACCAATAACAACACACGGAACTGAACCAAAGAGACAGGTACCTCTGGTGTAGTGTAAAAAGACTATAGAAAACTTTAAGACCCAAACTCAATAGATGCCATTGGAATTTTGAGATGAGACTAGTGTTCTCTCAAGGCTTGGGCTCTTTTTACTGATTCATTGGCAGTTATTTTGCTTTGGGAGGTAAGCCGTTACAATGGGCTTTCAAACCTAAGTGTTTCAGGAACTGGCTCATTCAAAGCTGTTTCCTAGCGCCTTAATTGCACAACGAAAGCTATATACCATACAGATTCACTTAAAGCCAAACAGGTTTGTTTAATTTTTCGAATGGCGCAATTCTCTAACTCGAAAAGTATTCATTCCCCTAATTCAAATCGTTCAAATTTGGTCGTTTGGCTGTCGACGTTACTGCCAACACTCGAACAAACCAGCCATTAGCCTACATCGCTTATTGACCCATTCACTCAATGACCAATCAATGAAATTGTCGCGCAATACGAGGGTGCATCAATAAGTACCCGTGTTTGAATACAGGCGGCGTGGCTGATCGAAATTGGCATTACCGTCGTATCTGTCACACGACACATGGTCGGTTTTCTGACTGATTAGTAGGCAAGTTTTTATTTGGCAGCTAGTTCTATCTAAGAACAATATCGATCCTTAATTCGCTTTTTATTTTTGAATGGAAAAACATAATAATAATAATTGATTGGCACGACAGCCCGCTTACGCGAGACTAAGGCCTAGCTTCCCGCAACCACCCGTGTTGTGCGTGTGAATTTTGTACGCGGGTGGAAGGGACCTACAGTATTATGCCGGTTCCGAACGGCAGGCTGGGAGCTTTTTCATAGGCAATTTTTACTCTCAGAGGTTTGCCATTTCCAGCTGAGAGGACAGCCACCGAAAGAGAAAACGAGTTTCCCGTTATTTTTTTAGGTGTTACTACATGCAGAATTCGAACTAGCGTCGCTCTGCATGCGACTCGCTTGGACCGCGCACTAACCAACTGAGCCACGGCGGCTGCCTTGGAAAAACATATGAAGAAATAAAAGTAAAATTGGATGCCGTCTATGGGGACTCTTCACCATCTATGACAACCGTAAGATATTGGTTTAAGGAATTCAAACGTGGTCGTACATCTGTTGTTGATGAGGAGCGCTCAGGCCGCCCGGCAGATGTGGTTACCGAGGGAATCGTTGAAAAGGTCCACGAGATGATACTCGCAATGAAAGTGCGTCACGTATCAAAGGCAATAGGCGTGTCGTACGGAACGAAAATACATATTATTCATGCTAAGCTTAGCATGGGAGAGATGTCGACTCGATGGGCGGATACGGATATCAATGTCGGATCGCTGCTCGGATCTCTTTATGCGAAATTCGCAGGAGCTTTTAATTCGAGTCGTCACCGTTGATAAAACCTGGATCCATTATAATACATCAGAGACCAAGCGATGGTCAAAACAATGGATTTTTTCGAGTGAATCTGCTCCGAAAAAGGCAAAGACGGTCCCAGAGGTCGGAAAGGTCAGGGCCATGTTTTTTTGGGGATTCCTGGGGACAAATCCTTATAGTCAGTTATTGTACCGATTTGATGCAAACTTTAAGGAGACACGGTCTTTGAAAAACTTACCTCTTCATTCCCAACACGGGTACTTTTTGTTCCACCCTCGTATGGCTTTCAGAAAGCATTCACTTTCGCTGAACTTGAAACATTTCGAAGCCAACCGTGGCGCGTTGCACACTCACCGAAACATCGCCAATGGATCGACCGCATATCAGTCGTCACGTACTGTACACACTGAAGCTGTACCGGCACCTGCTGCACCACCTCGGCTTCATACGGCTGCGGTACAACCACCGCGACAAGCACTTCGAGCTGTGCTCCAAAAGCGCCACCATTGCACACTTTGTCGGGTTTCTCTGTCTGCCGTGGACGCTTATCATGCTGCTGAATGCCTGGTGGGAAATTCGACTCTTCGGCCAACTGCTGCCGCTCGTATTGGCCGTTAGTGTGCTGGCCATCAATCTGAGTCTGCATCTCTTTCGACGCCGCAAGTCCTTGCAGCGACGTGTCACAATCCTGAACGACTTCTGTCAGGTTGTGCGCCAAATCCATGAGATTACCGGTCGCCCCATCAAGCTGTCCTGGTTCATAACATTGCAAGTGGTCATCAAATTTGTGACAGTGGGCTCGTTTCTGATGCGCAACTCGCTGATGTTTGTCTTTGACAATCCGCAGAGCAACACTACGGTGAAGCTGGTGTGCGGCTACTTTGTGCTCGCGCTGGTCTTCTCCATGTGGAACAAGGAAATACCCAACCATGTGCTGGCCATTGCGCTCAAGACGCTGGAGAAGTCGTATGCGCAGCTGAATTTCGAGCTGGAAGTGGCCGGAGTCACTTTGCGGCGTTCGATTTGCATGCTCGATGTGCGCGCCATACGAACGGCCAGCGAGCGCATCTCCCAGCTGCGACAAGTCTACACGCAGCTGATGAGGTTGTCGCGCAAATTTATGCGCCACACCGAGCCGCACTTTCTGCTCGCAGTGCTGTACGACGCGATGCTGCTAATGGCAGTGGTGGTCAACGGGAAGCTGGATCTGTTTGCCAAGCGGCGCCAGCAGACCGAATGGTGGCAGCTGTTGCCGACGGTGTGTGTGTGCCTCAACAATTTGCGCTTCCTGTGCAGCACGTTCGAGGAGATTGCGCGGCAGGTGGATGCGCGCGGCTGCCAACAGTTCGACGAGCTGCTCTGCAATGCCGACCTGGGCTGCGGACTGCCGCTGATCCTGGCGCAGATGACCATGTGGCAGCATACGGCTGCTGCGGCAGCGCAGCTGGACGGCGAGAAGGTGCGGCAAATGCTTGTAATTGAAATTTTGAAATAATCTAATGGAATTTTTGCAGCTCTTCTTGCGACACAAAGACTTTTTTCTGCCGCTGCTGGTCAAGCCGCACTTTACCTTCTTCGGCCTGGTGCAGCTGGACAAGCGGCTCTTCTTCAAAATGCTGCTGGTCTACTGCAGTTTTGTGTATATTTTCTACATGTGCAGCAGCATTATACCAAAGTCAAAGGCGAGTCGGGTGTGAAAAGAGTACCAAATGGAATAAAGATTAAAAAATAATTAATTTAGATAGTGAAGTGTACCAATGGTTCGTTTTGGTGTTGTGGGGAATCGATACTAAAAGTAGTAAATAAGTAGATACTTAATTCTGAGAAGATTTGGCAGTATTTGAAGGTATCAATTTTGAACGCTAAAAAGTTCCAAGTACCGATTACTGTACTCGGTTTCAAAAAATGAAATGCACTTATGGTTTGTGTTGGTGTTGTGGGGAGTCAATACTTAGAGTAGTAAGTACTCGATTCTGAGAAGAATTGAAAGTACTCGCCTGATGAAAAATTCAATTTTGAGTGCTAAAGTACCGATTACTGTACCCCGTTTCAAAAAATGAATACTATACTATATTAATACTAATGCTAGTTTACAGTATCGATCATTACTGTGAATTATTCAGTCCCGATACTCATACTTTATATCGTAAATTATAGTATCTTATATATAAAATTCTCGTGTCACAGTGTTTGTTACCGTACTCCTCCGAAACGGCTTGACCGATTTTTATGAAATTTTACATGCATATTCAGTAGGTCTGATAATCGGCTACTAACTATTTTTTATACCACTAAGGGGCGTGGCACATTTTTGTGACCCAAATATTCTGCTGAACTACAAGTCACAGAGGAATGAAACTTAGTATGAACCTATCATGTAATCATATCTCTCGACAGATGGAATGAGGCGGGTTTTGGACAACGGGGCGTGGCACCACCCATACAAGCAAAATCTTTAAAATAGAATATCTTCGAAATTATAAGTAGCACAACATTAAAATTTAGTACCCCGTCGTCCCATAGATGAGTCATTCTAATGATAAGATTTTATGGGCGTTGGACAAGGGGCGTGGCACATTTTTTGTGACCCAAATATTTTGTTGAACTATAAGTCGCTCAGCATTGAAACTTAGTACGAACCTACCATTTATTCATATATTTCGACAGAGGGAATGGGGCAAGTATTGTACGAGGGGGCGTGGCACCACCCATACAAGCAAAATCTTTAAAATAGAATATCTTCGAAATTATAAGTAGCACAACATTAAAATTTAGTACCCCGTCGTCCCATAGATGAGTCATTCTAATGATAAGATTTTATGGACGTTGGACAAGGGGCGTGGCACATTTTTTGTGACCCAAATATTTTGCTGAACTATAAGTCGCTCAGCAATGAAACTTAGTACGGACCTACCATTTTTTCTTTTGACAGAGGGCATTGAATAAGGGGCAGGCATTGAATAAGA
This sequence comes from Melieria omissa, assembly GCA_963971225.1. Classification (NCBI taxonomy): domain Eukaryota; kingdom Metazoa; phylum Arthropoda; class Insecta; order Diptera; family Ulidiidae; genus Melieria; species Melieria omissa. The sequence goes on from OZ020267.1 coordinate 146,287,741, forward strand.
GGGCATGGTACCGCCCATATAATTTAAATCCGGTTCAAGCGCAGTCCATTTCTTTACTGAAACTTAACAGCAACATTGTTTATTTGTGGGCCTTGATTGCGTTAATCAGTAGCTCCTCCTCTTCCTTCAGTTGGTTTTCTTCGTCAATTTGCATCGCCATAGATTCGCCACCTCGCGTATTTCATTATAAAAAAAACAACAAATGTCGTCCGAGACAAAGTTCGCGGGGTCAGCTAGTATACATATAAATATCGAAAAATAATCAGTATCTACTTATACTTGTAATGCGTATTGCAAAGTACTCAGTACCTTTATTCAGTATCTATTTGTACTCAGGATTGAAAAGTATTGTTTATAAATATGTGTATTCAGTACCGGAAGAACTTTGTATCTATAATTGCCCAAAGGTATTTGTAACTAGTACCGAGTAGTACTCGGTACCTATGTTGGTACTGAATATCGAACATTATAGTACAGAATATATACATTTTTAACACCAAGAAGCACTTGCACTTGTACTTGTAGTCAAAATTGTTAAGTATTCAGTACCTATATTTGTACTATGGATCAAAAAGCACTGCTTATATAAATAAAATATTCAGTATACTGGGGAACTATGTACCAATAAATGTACGTAGTATCGAAACGTACTCAGAATCTAAAAGTATTGTTTAAAAATACATGTCATAAGGATCGAAAAGTACTCAGTATGGATCTTTGTATCGAAAAGTAACCAGTACCGATAAGTACCGAAAAGTACCCAGTAGCGATGTTTGTACTTAGAATCGAAATGTACTGTTTACAAATATCCATTTTCAGTACCAAGAATAACTCTTTACCTATACTTGTACCCAGTATCGAAATGTACTCTGAATCTAAAAGTGTTGTTTGTAAATACTTGTATTAGGTATCAAAAAATACTTAGTACTTGTTCTGAGTATCGAAAAGTATAGTGCTTACTTATTATTATTGATAAATAGTCAGTACTTATGTAATACTTGTGCTTAGCAGTATATATTACAAAGTAACCAGTACCGATAATAGTATTCAGTATCGAAAAGTACTGCTTACAAATATCTGTACTCAGTGTCAAGAGGAACTATGTACCTGTTCTTGTACTCAGTATCGAAAAGTATTGAGTATCGAAAAGTACTGGGTACCTATAAGCATTGATTACAGATATTTCTATTTCAAAGTAACCACTACCGATATTTGTACTATGGTTGGAAAAGGTACTGCTTATAAATATATGTATTCAGTATCGAGAGGACCTATGTACATATACTTCTACTCAGTATCGAAAATAATTAGGTATCAAAAAGTACTCGGTACCTAAACGTATCTGTTACCAATAATTGTAATCAGTATCAAGAAGTACTCAGTTTCTAAGCTTGTATTCAGTATCGAAAAAAATGGCTTGTAAGATATTCGTAACGAGTATTGAAAATTTCGCAGTGCCCATATTTGTACTCAGTATCGAAAAATA